>CM067592.1:6630261-7230261 GCA_034336665.1 Luscinia megarhynchos | reverse complement strand
CCTTCCTCACCAGGATTTTCAGAATTTCATGACCATGCTGGATGAAATCTTGGTACTGAAGTTAAAGTGTGTCCAAGTGATGCGAGCCCAGCTTCAGCTCTGTTTATCCTCCCCTGGCACTGACACATCACTGCAAACACCTCCACCAGTTTAGACCTTTGCTTCCACATGCACTGGAGCAGCTACAGGAAACCCCAGCCAGCACTTTGCTGCAGTTGCTGCTGCAGAGTGTGGGTGGTAGGGGATAGCTTTTGGTTTGAAGTTTGTGACTAGTGTGTGTTTTATACAAGAATGCAGAATATTCTGAGTAAATGAGAGATGACTAATTAGCACCATAAGCTTTGTATTTCATTAATAACAGTAAGCCATGTTCTGAACAGTAACAATTTAGCAGCCTTAAATATCTCACCAAGCAGCAGACAAGTCATTTTCACATATCATAGTACTTTCTCCCATGTTAAAGGCAATTCTGTGTTGCCAAGTAAAGGAAACAACTTTGAAGCCAGATACAGGTCTGAACAGAAATGCTCAAAAGCTACTCAGAAAAGCTGCTACACTTTGCAAATAGAAGCCAGGAAAGAGAGGATCCAGTGGTTGTTATACTAACATGACTGCACCGTAAGTATTTGGAAATCAAGGCAGGGTGTGAAGTGCTGTCAGAGGGAGGAAGGCTATTATTGAATTAGTTCTTGGGATGAACTCTTCAGAGCTCCTGGAAGGAGGTGGCTTTAAGTTATGGGTAAGGAGCGTTTCAGCAGGGATTTCATACCAAAGATTCCATCTGGCACATTAATAAGCACATGGGTTTCATGCTGCTGCCCAGAGGAAGACACCAGCAGCTGTACCTGCTGCATACCTCGTCTAATGCCTGCACTGAGCAGAGCTGAACAGATTTCTCACACGAAAAGGGGGTCTGCTTGGAGGCACTGGGCTCCCAGAAGCTGCTGACAGCATTGTTTTGTGAAACTGGTACTTGAATCAAGGCTAGGGATCCATCACCTGGAGCCCTGCGGAAGCTCTGGTGCTGCACACATCACATCTGATCCACAAAGCCAGTCCACTTGCTTTGACGGCACAAGTGACCTTGAGACGTGCTCGCTGAAATCACACTGTGTGAGCGCTCCCACTCCAAAATTAGGGCTGTCGCAGCACATTCATCTGTCTCTGTGTCTCCTCGGTAATGCCTGTGGTAGCTCATTCAAAGCCTGCTCAGTAGAAATGCCAAGGGAAATGGAGCACTGCTGTCTGACCAGCTGTGGGTTTTGCTGCCTGCCTGCACAGCCGCCCTGAGGAGCCCAGGTTGGGCTGATCAGCAGGACAGTAATTGCAGTGACACTCTGGGATGCATATTTGGTGCAGACACTCCCAGGAATGTCACCCAGCATAGGCCTGGGGAACAGAAGCAAATCCCACATCACTGCCCTGACTGTTGGGCTGTTTTTAGCACTGGTTAGTCTCCGTCTTGCAACTGAGACTGGATTTCTCTGTGGAGCAGAGAGCAGAGTTTCTTTGGTTCTGAGGTGATGGCTCTCAAAACAGTTCCTGTGTCCTGATCACAAGCCAGCAGCAAATCATACCTGAATCTGGGTTAGAAGCCTCCCTCAGTCACCCAGAGAGATGAGGCATCTAGGAGCAAAACTGGATGCCATTTCTGCATGGCACAGAGCAGTGGTGCCCAACAGCCACTGGAGAGCTGTAAAGCAGTGGGACATCAGCACTCTGCTAAAACCACACAGGGAGGAGCAAGTGCTTAAAACCAGCAATTCTCTCCACAGGGAAGAGAAGGGAAGCCAGGGAAGGCTTTCCTGTGAGTAAGGTGAGGGGAGTACGAGGCAGCTGGGTAGCCTTCCTGATAGCATAAATTAGATGTGGGCACTTAGTTTCCCCATCACGTTCTCAGTGAGCATGCAGCAAACACTGCTGTCAGGGAACAGCTGAGAAGTTTGGCAAGTCTGTTTGGAACCAAGGAAAAGGTCAGACTGTAGGATGTGTGCACAGGTCACAGGAAAATAGGATGCCCAATCAGAAACAGTATGAAGGAGAAAAATTTTCCCTCCATGTACTGTCACATTTGGGAAGATGAGTTTTGGCTGATTGCTCTTTCAGGTTTCTAAAAAGCAGGTGAGCAAAGTATGTTCACAGGCTTTTCGAGTGTCTTACAGAAGCTGGATATTCCTAAGCAACACACAAGAATCATTTGCACAACCCACAGCGCCATGTCCTAACCTCAGTATCTGCAGGCACAATTGGGACAAGACACATGAGTGACCAAAAATTTTTGCAAGCAGAGAAGAGTTAAGTCAGCTGCCAGATGGGAGCTAGCTGTGAATCCCATCTGATGTACTGTGAAAAAAGCAAGTCTCTGGCAGATCTGAGCCCCAGCACTGATTCCCAGAGCAGGAACTATTTACTCCCTTGAGGAACAGCCAGGATTTTCTTGGTGAAAACAACAAATAATCAAAACAACACACACACACTTTTCCAAGGGAGGTCCGATACAATCTTTTTTGTAAAGGGTTATCCAGCCAATCCACATGACTATACCTTCTTAAATATGTTTTATTATGTCTATTCTCCAAATTTTATTTTCTCGACTGAAGGTGAGACTTGAACAAAATAAAGAAATAAAGCACCTGGCTGTGAAAATCAGCTGATCCTTGGCAATAACATGGACATGCCTGAAGTGCTGCACACCCCAAAGTTACCAACAATGGTATTCTCCTATGCAATAGAAACTATCATGCTGTTGTCAGAAATAGTAACGTTTTTCTCTCCCCTTTGAGGGTTATTACCTAGTTGCTTTAATTTTTGTGCAAAAATGTGCTAAATGAACATTTTAAGTGTCTTCCCCTTCCTACTGTTTGGTATCTCTGACAACTGCTGCAAAAGGTTTTCACTTCAACTTGATGAATATGTGTTAAAATGTCATAAAAGCAATCAAAGAGATTGTGAGAGCTTGGCCACGTACAATCAATTAAACATAGAACTAAAAGGGATTCGCTTTTGTTTGCAGATGCAACAATGACTATTAATGCTTATTAGCAGAGGCTTATTATTTTATTTCAATAGTTGACAGAATTTAAAATAAAATTCAATTTGCTACAGAACTCTGGTAAAAATCATTTTGGGTAAACATGATCAAAATACCCATTTGATTAACTGCAAAAGACTAAGTGGGGCTGGAAATCTGTACGAGCATCCCTTCTCACAGGGCTTGTTAGTGTGGAGAGTTTCAGAAGCCCTGACCCACCCGAATGACCCTTCCTGGGCTGGACAGCAGACATAGAAAGCTGTTGACACAGGTTCTGTGCTCCAGCAATTTGGGGCAGAAGTCACAAGCCGGGAAAAAAACACCCTGGGGCACTGGTGCAGCTGTGGCTCCCACTGCAGGATCAGGAGCCCTCAGCTGCCATGGGAGTAAAGGATGGCTCTGCAGTACCAGAGCCATTTCCAGGCTGCTGCTGTCCAGAACCAGCAGGAGGCAGCTCAAAGATGCTCTTTTTGAAAGCACAACCACCTGTTTAGGTTCTGCCTCTATACTTCTCACCAGCCTTCTCACTCAGGCACACAGACCTCAGACAGAACCTGTGACAAAGGCACAGCAAGGACATAAATCAATGTGACCTGACAGCCTAAGGAAAAGCTCTGAGGTCACAAGTGTGCCCGGGGTGCAGCCAATCTCACCAGCCAGCAGCAGGCAGAGCCCAGCCTTGCTTCAGCCAGCAGGACCTCCCCACACCCACAATAAACTGTGCCTGGATAGAACAGTACCAGATTAACAAGTGCTGCAGAGCACCCTGAACATTGAACTCTGGTCACACTGGGTCTCGTTACATATTCATTCAGCAATTCCTCTTCTCTAAGCCACCCACTTAATCCCCTCACTTTGGTATTTTCTTCTCTGAGATGCCAACGCAGGAATACACTTCATGCCTTCAGCCAGCCAACAATTTTAATCCAGAAACGTCCCTGTCAAAGCAAGAATAGTGTCACCAGGGTAGACCCGGGTGGGCACAGCTCTCTGAAATAAGACCTTGCATCTTCATGGGTGCCACTTCCCATCTTCACCTCCCTGCTCTCACCTTCACAAGAGCTCTGAAAGCAGAGTGGTTATTCTATGGGGTTAAGAGCCAGACCTTGGAGGGGAACTGTGAAAAAACAACACACACTAATACAATCAATCAGATATTATTTTATTCAGAGGTTTGGTCTAAAGAGTTGTTTCTTTGTTGGCAGAGTTCTTGCCCCTTCAGGACTGTCTGGTACCAGACAGGGACTCACTAGGGTAGCAATTCTGAGAAAACCAGAACAAGCAACACAGCCAAATCCTCTCAGCAGTGACAGTAAAGCAGTTTGAATTTTGTTTTCAAGGTTTTCCAATTAATCAGGAACCCCATTTCCTCACTTCACTGTTGCATTTATCACCTGGGAAGGAAGAAAAGCTCAACATTACCTGCACTCACAGAAGCAGCAGCTGCTGCCCCACCAGCTGTTGAAAGTCCTTTTTAAACAAGCTTTATTTCAGGTCCACCATTAGAAAATGGTGAAGGTTAACACTATAAAGTATGTGCAAGGCAAACTGCCCTGCTTGTCCTCGTCATCTCTCTCCACATCTCCTAGACACTTGCCAGCAGATCCCTCTCTTGGACTATTTTATATAAATGTGTGTAATTCACACAGTTGGAAACCCCACAGAGAATTCCAGGAGTGCACAGTGGGCCCAAATTAGATGTTTTGGTCATAGAAAGTTAGCAACATAATGGAGACAAATGCCATCCCCTTTGGAGTCCTGATGAGCTGAAACCTCCTACTGAAAGACAGACTGATACAATGAGCTGAGACGTTTTGCCCTCCAGCAGTCCAATGCTTCAGCTCCAGGTCTAATGTGAATCTGAATCCCCAGGGATTTTGACATAAAAAAAGCGCCAAAAATAAGCCACAGAGAAGTACAGCACCTTCCACCACTGCAGCCCAGAGACCTCTGGTTGTTCTGCCCAACAGTGTTCACAT
The DNA here is from genome assembly GCA_034336665.1 of Luscinia megarhynchos. Taxonomy (NCBI): domain Eukaryota; kingdom Metazoa; phylum Chordata; class Aves; order Passeriformes; family Muscicapidae; genus Luscinia; species Luscinia megarhynchos. Next base: position 7,225,251 of record CM067592.1, on the reverse strand, counting down.
GTGCCCACAGCTGGCAGCACCTGGGCGGGCAGGATCCACCAAGTTCCTTGTCTGCTACAGCCAAAGAGCATGAGAGATGGGAACCATGACACTGGGAATTACATTTCAGGGTTTTATTAGTTGCTCTTCTGCAGAATCAAAATATTTAGCAAATTAGAGATTCCTCAAGACTGCTAATATTTCATGTATTTAGAACTTGATCAATGTACAACGTAATACTTTGAACTATCAAAAACAACCCCAAACCTGATTTGTAGTACTAGATGTTATTATTATGTAATTCTATAGCAGTGTGAAAAATTGAACTAATGCAGTGAGTGTATTTGTTTTAAAGAAAGTGCTTGAAAGAAACCTCCTGCATCACACTGTGTATTATTTAGAACAAAAAGATAACTGACTTACTAGCAGGGCATTGTCTTAAACATCCTACAAGCCCAGGGGATTGAAAATACTGAGCCCCAGCTCTCTGCCTTCAGGTTCAAAAACCAACACAAGTTGCAGGTCCAGGTCGAGTTCACAGCTTACCTGCTTCAAAGGAACTTACCACTCAGCACTGGACACTCATTTCTGGCAGAAGTGTTGGATGCATGGGTAAAAAACAAAAACCAAGAGGACAAAACAAGTTCTCTCTTTAGGCATAGTGACAGTTTCTGAACCAGTGTTTTACTAAGTTACAGACTAACTTTCAACCAAAAAATAAAACTCCATTGCACTAAAGGTCAAATTTAACCAGGTAATCTGGACTGTGACACAGTCAAGTAATTCAGTACAAGCAGACAAGACACCATGAAAGCAGCTTCAAAGAACCAAAGCATCCTAGTTTCAGAACCAACTTAATATTCTTCTGTCCAACTCCAGTGCAACAATGAGAGGGGAACCACTCCATCTCTACCTATGTACAATTCCAGTCAAGGCTGGGCTGTCTCAACTTTCCGTGGCCAAGCTGGAAAAAGGAAACTTAAGAAAGGACACTTTAAAATTTAATTTAAGAATGAAAGCTGGCCCTCAGTGGAAAGAGAAATGCTGGAGTGATGCACGCAGGCAGGCTTGCTCAGTCACTCTCCCTTGTATGCAAAAAGCTGGACTCATTCCCGCTGAGAGCAAGTCACACTGGATGCAAAGGTGGCGGGGCTGGTTCTGCTCCGTTGCACGCCAAGAATCCAGGAATGTGTTCTTCAGCTGGCTCCTGCACGGGCCATTAGATCTTCCAAAGCATTGTGTTGGTCGTTGTTGTGTAATAATAAGACCTCCTTAATGTCTTTTAGTTCAAAGCCCATTTCTTTAAATTGACTCATTAACTGGAGAAGTTCTGTGATCTGAAAGACAGACAGCCTGTTATTTGCAAGAGAAAAGCGGATGGATCGATGCTTGGTGGAGGTTTAGCACAGAGCCTGTCTTCAGCAGCTGGGCATGCCATGATTGTGGATTCCTCCTCCCAAGCACAGCCCACTCCAGCTCTGTTGGCACAATGTCTGCTCACACAAGAGCCACCAGAGCTCTGGGCTCAGTAGCTCACAGGGACCTTCAGACCCCTCTGTTTGCCATCCTTCACTTTCAAAACCCTCTTCAACCAGGGCACCAAAGCTCAGTCTGCAGGGGTGTCTCTCACAGACAGATATTTATCAGCCTGGCCCAACTTAGCATCCCAAAAATGTTGATTAGTGGCACCCAGCTGCCCCATCCAGCAGCATCTGCTCCACCAAATAGTTTTTTTTAAAGTCACTTGGACTTTGGGAACAATGCAGTACCCCTTGTTATCAACTGGCTTCTCAGATCTAGGGCAAATGGGGGATTAGCACAAACCCTGAGTACATATGATACTTCCAACATAAATTGTGAATCCTCCCTGAGCTTTGAAAAACTAAATGGCAAGACATGAGTCAGCTGATCACTTTTATGAACCTATTGCCATTTACAGTTAATCTGCTTCTCTCCAGGGGAAAGAAAAATCCCAAACAAGCAAGCAGGTTGAAATGGGCAGTCAGGAGATGAGCCATTTCCAATTCTGGGGCTGAGCCAATAGCAAATGGGTTTCTTAATCTCAGTTGCCTTCCATCCTCACACTGCTATTGCTATTTACAAGATTATCACTTGTCCAAGAAAGGCAGGAAGGCATATCCATATTTGAGGGGGTTGGGCTGCACCTCTAAAGACTTCATGTAATAATAGACTGGAAGACTTGAAAAGATCTTCCTGTCCTCTGCCCTTGCACCCACTACTGCTGTACCTTTGGTGCTGGTAAAGCAGCCAGACAATGAAGCAGACCCCAAAACATGCATAACCTAATTTGCGGAGCATCCAGGCAGATAGATACATTTGTACAAGGGAGAAAATCCATGGTCAGGGCAGGCTGGCAAGGTTTGAAAGAGAATTGGCTGCTGCTGAACGTAACTGTATCTGTAATCAAGCACCTCACCCACAACAAAACTCTGGGCAAAATAGTATGACCACAATAAGCAGGGTCTTTAAAAAAATCCTGTCCCCATAAAAAGGGATGCAAATGAGACTAACAGAACGGCACAGTCAAATTCTAATGCTCGAACAATTTTTAGCTTTATCAACACAAAGATATCTTTTGGCAGTCAGTTTTGGAAACAAGGCAGCATTACCATGAAAGCCAGAATTATATCAGCCAAAGTAACTACTGCTGGAATTCCCTGCCATGGCACATTTTTCTGTTTCTGCAGACATTGCACTCTTACCTTCTCCTCTGAACACTGATGCATTTCCAAAGCTGCTTCAACAAGAAGTGGATCAAAGCCCTTCTCACAAAGCTGTCCATGTGCAAACAGGTAATCCAAAACCTGTGGGGAATAAAACAAACTGTGTTTGCAGAGAGGCACTTGCAGCAGGCAGCTGAATGTCACCTTGGTACATGCAGGGGGACTGAACATGATTCTACCCAGGGCTCCACCAGGGACAGAGATACAGTTCTTCCTAGAAGAGTTGAGACACTCCTTATAGAAGAGCTTGTTTCAGAGAAACTGCTGTGCTCTTTGACCATCCCCTTCGTTCCACTCAAAGCAGCCTTGGAAGCATATCTTTAGCTCTCTGACAGCAGAGCAGAAGTTTCATTGTGCTTTTTATACTACAAGTATTAAAAATGAAACTGTAGGTCCAGCAGTCGGGACATGTCTGCTTTTAGCTTCCTCTCAGACAGCCACAAGAGCTGATGCAATCTGAAAGCAGCCAGCCTTTGAAGATCAACTCAGCATACTGGCAAGTGAGCTGCACACAGAAACTGCTGCCAAATTTCTTATCCATCCTCAGCTTTAAGGGGAAGGGTCAGGTAGGCAATGCTAGGTATGCAGAAGAACAGAGTTTGCAAGTAGAGCAGGATTTAAAACCGCCCTCTTAAGGGACCTTTTTTTCCATTGGACTCGACAGTTCACTCCAGTGCAGAGCTTAAGCCACTCTCCGTGTGTAGGGAGAGGGCCAGCAGATTAGTGCCACAAGCAGGAGTCCCTGGGACATGCCCTGTGCAGCACACAGCTTGCTAAGGGCCAACATGGGAGGTTGGGCCACTTTCTCCCACTCTGAAGTGTTTGTGTGAAGCAGAGTCATGCTTTGCCCAGCAGCACTCTGTGCCCAGTGACCTGGTTTGAGCAGGCATTGGAGGCAGCGCTCAAGCAGGAAGGAGCAGCACAGGGTGCACAGAAGTCGGTCAGTGGGGCCTTGCAGGAGCCTTTCAGAGCTGTCTTAGGCCTGCAGGGGCAATCTCTCTACAAGCAGAGATGTCAGCATCATAAACCCTCATGCTAAGTACAAAGGAAATTTGCTGGATTTCTGTCATATGGCTCTAAACATGGCAGAGATCCATGCTAACCTTCCTTTGGATGTGTTTGTGGCTCCTGGGGAGACTCAGAATCTCTCCCCCCAGTTTCACACAGAGCAAAGGGCTCATCCCAAACTCAGCATGGCTCTAAACCAGCACCTGCAGGTGTGGCTGACTCTAGCAGTCTCTCACCAGAAATAAGCATAAGATTTAGATTGCAACCCCCTATCAGAGTAACAGTATTTCCCCCCACGCATTTTACAAACCCAAGATGGCTTCCAAGCAGAACCAGCATCCCATCAAGCATTTCCTTGCACTGCATGAGCTCTTACCTGGTCTATGTTCTGTCCCTTCTTCTTCATGGCTTTCAGGACGTTCTCAGGCGAGTAGCCCATGTTGACCACGGTCTCCACGCAGTGCCTCTCGCTGGGGGAGAGGCCCTGCTGCAGCTCGGCCGCCAGACCGCCCGGCCGCTTCGTGCAGCTGCTGTTATTGGGCACTTTAGTCACTGCAAAGTTTTGGTGTGTTACCTAAGGCAGAAAACCCAGAGGCTGAGGTGATGGCCATCTCCTGCATCCCCACATCCTGTTTTTGCCTAGTGCCAGAACCAGCATACCCCATGCAATTAATCCAAAAGGTTTTCCAGAGTGATCTTGGGAAGTTACCCACTGTGAGGATGAAACCAAGTAGCTTGATTCTCACCATACTCTTTTAACCCTCAAGGCAACAATCAACAACCCAGATGCTCCAAAATGAACCCTCTCCTGCTGGTGTGACAAATCCTTTGAACCCAAACCCTGCAACAGTGAAGGCTGGGATATAGTCAAACCCTGCACCTCAAAGGAAGGGCAGGTTGCTTCCTTCACCTCAGGTTTACTTATCACCTATGGTTTTTTGTACTCAAAGGAACACCACTTATCAAGATTACCATAAACACGATCAAATGCAAGCAAGCTCACAGGTGTATTTGAAAACTTACCACAGGGACTTCTGCTTCCTGGTAGTCTGGGTGTACCTGCTGGACAACACACAAATAGAACAAGTATAAACATCATGCACCAGTCACCAGAATTTGCCACAGCTGAGGTAGGAGGGTTTTATAGGAGATTCTAATGGGAGACTTCAGGGTCTGATCAGGCTTCTACATGAGATGCTGACATTACCAAATGCCTGCAGCTATAGAATCATCATCAGGATAATTCCTCCTCTCAGCACTCTACAAATGGATTATACCCCAAGAAGGATATGTGTACCCCCACAATAATTATAAGATTGTTTATTCTGTCACTGTAACAGCTGAAGTTCACACAGTTCAGCTCCTGACCAAGTCTACACTGCCTGAATATCAGTGACTAATTTTGAAGATATTGCCTAAAGACTTCTCTGGACTTTCTAACTACATGAAGTGGAAAGAGAAAAATACATCTCTTTCCTATTCCCAAAGCACTGAACTCCATTCACCACACAGGAACAACATGCCACACTGGCTCCAAAGAGCATATGAGTTTTCTACCTAGCACTTGTCCCATTCCCAGCACACCAGCAAGGCTGGGTCATGTCCCCTGCTGTGCACCAGCTCTGCTTCTGCAGAACCCCTCCAACACTTTGTACAACCTTGCCCAAGTTAACAGCAGTGCAAAGTCAGGCCTTGACCTCACCACAGCTGCATGTTTCAGTTCAATACATTTAGAACTGCATTTTAAACAGAGTGCAAGAAAACACTGTGGAACAAGAGCCAGAGTTTTCAGCATTTCTTAATTCTCATTATGCCAGCACATTGCTTGAAAGCTTGTACACATCCTTCAGAAAGGCGTTCTTAGTGCCCAAACTGAGCAACAAAAAACCCTCTATAGAAAACCAATTCTGAAAAGATCTATTAGGATTTTGAGAAATTCAATTTATTTACAAATAGATGTCAAATCACCACCAAGGAAGTTTTGTGATGCATTCCTAAACATCCTCCAGGATAAGAATTTCTCTTCTAGAAAACCAACCCTGAGACATCATATCCATTCTGATGCACTAGGGTATCCAAGAACCTCTTCTCATAGTGTGTTCCTCACACACATCCTCTCTCCAGACACTTTTTCAAGGATAAAAAGCACTGGAATATAAGATACATTGAAATAGGGAAAATAGCCCTGAAATTAACTGGTGGGTTATCACACTGAAGGATGATGCTTCGTTATTGACACTGCAGCCAGGAAAACCAAAACTGGTTCTGACACCAGAGATTCAACAGCCTGGGAAAGCCAACTGCTCCTACTCAAACTACTTGAGTTTAATTTCAACCTGCTGTCTTCATTAGTCATTTCTACCTCTGCTAAAGCTGCAATAACCAATGTACTGAGATTCAAGAAAAAAATGAAAGTGAGGAGAGGGGACCACCACAGAACTTATGCAACCTCAGAGAAACCACAGACTTATTTCCATCCAAAGATTTCTAGACCAAATTCAGCAGTAAAGCAAAATCTCCCATGGCAACTGCAAATTTAAAGTCACAATTTCTAACCTTGGGGGGGGGGGGGGGGAAGCACTATGGCATACATTGGATTTGAGCCTTCTGCTCCCAGCCACAGAGATGACTGTGATTTCTTTCTACTGTTTGTATACTCTGAGGTTTTTTTGTTACATTTACTTAAATTATTTTGTTGCATTTACTTAAATTTCTAGCATATCAGCCATCATTTGCCAGTGGAACTATACCATGGAAACAAAACAAGTATAATCTGAAGTCTTGGTATTTAAACACAAAGAACTAAGTTCTGTCAGCATAATTATTTCTTGGTTCACTACTTCCAAAGCATAGTTTTTTTAATGAATTAATTTTATTACTTCTCCTAGTAAGTCTACTTTTTTTTCCAGTATGCATCTTCCCTTACAGCACTGTCAAGAATACAGTTTCCCTCTTGGTCTTTATAAAAATTTAATTCAGCAGGGAGATTTGAATAGTTTGAGTGCGAATTTAAGCACCTTAATGCAAATCCATCTAGTTGTAAGTGATCTTTCCTCCCCAGAGATGCTATGTGTTCCTTAACTGTGGTCATACAGGCCCCTCTCATACCTGTGACCTGCAGCAGTGAGCAGGTGCTCAGCACACTGCTGCTCCTGCCAAAGTTAACAGTATTGAATTTGTTCCAGTCATCAACAAACAGCTGCTCTGCTGTGCTCTGTCAGATACACTATTTCCCAGAATATTATACCTTACAATTACAAGTGCATTTATCTAACCCTGAAAAGAGGTGGGAGAAAAAGGGGAGAAGCAGCATCACTTGTTTCAGAGCACATAGTGTCAAACAAAAACCTACAGTATGCTAGTAAAGCCACAGAATCACTGAAACACTGCTTATATTGGACAGAGAAAAAAACCCCAGATTATTTTAGAACAAGCTAGAGGATCTGACTATACAGCTTTCACTGGGCTTCATGAGTACTGGTGTCCAGATCTGCGGTTCTTCATGGAAAAAAAAACCCATAAACTTACTCTAATCTTAATCTCTGTTCTTATTCACAAAGAGACAAAATCAACACCTGATGTGAAGTCACTCAAAGTAATTTTAGAACTTGCAACGAGATTGAGGAAATGAAGAATCAATTGCAGAGCTGTATGGTGACCAACTGTATCGTTAAAAATACAAGATGATGTTCAAGGCTGGTTTTAGTCTCCACTAAGCAATGACTCCATTCTCCTTCACAAGAAAAGGCGAATACAAGATTTCACATCACTGTAATTATTTTTCCTGTTAAAGATTAAGTTTTTAAAGGATCTCAGGAAGAAAACTGAAACAAAAAAAAATAGGCTTACTTCACTTCAGGTCAACCACAAGCACTTTTTTCTTCCCTCAATGACACAGCACAGTGTGTTTTAACCTACTATTACTTCTATTCCTTGAGAAGCCTGCATCTCCCATTATTTCCAGAAAATAAACAAGCATACCAAGGAAGAAAACCAGAAGATATCTGATTCAAAGCCTAACAGCACTTCAAAATCTGATATATCTCATCTGGGAAGGACAAAATGCAGGACTGTACACAGAAAATGCCTTATATGCCTAGCTCAAAAGTGTGCAATTATCAACTACAAATGAGAACTGAAAAGCTGAAAGAACAATTACTGGAATTAGTCTAAAAACATCAAATTTGGGGGGAAATGCAGGGTAATAATCTGAGGATCAGAACTACCACTATAGACACCTGCTGCATTGGTCAATATGCCACTTAAATTAAAAGGCTGTACAATTCACTCCTAGTAAATGAAGTTATAATCAAGTCAACAGAGCAATTTAGAGGCAAGAGCTGCCTCTGCATCTCCACCTCTCACCAGCAACCCCAGTTCCACTCCACTCCATGTTTACCGTAGTTGATGTGTTTTGAGATGATTCCTCTTCCGTACAAACAGTCGAAACAGCCATGGAAGACAGCCTGGATGAAGGGGATAATGTCTCCCTGCCACTGTCCTCATTTAGAGCGGAAAGACCAAGCACATGGTGTCCATTCAGTTCACTGGCTTTACTCTGAGCACAGGTCTGCAAAGAGCTAAGCAAAGTGCCGTTGCGGAGACAGGTAGTGCTGTGGAAAGTGCTCGTGAGCTTTGATGATTTCTGATCACCCTCATCGGAGTCAAGCTTAGGGAATGACAGGGATTTGATATTGCTCACTGAAGTGATGGGGGGAAGGGACACTTTGGAAGACAAGGACATCTTTTCACAGTTTCCCAACTGTGGTAAAGTGATAAAGCCATTGGGTTTGTGAAGGGGTTTGAAGTCCAATGTGGCCCTTTCTATGGATGCCAGAACTTCTTCATCTTGCAACACAGACTCAGACCCTCCTTTAGGCAAAGTATTATCTAACAGCTGGGCAACAATTGGTCCAGTAGTACCAACGTGAATTTCGAGGATATTTTTTAATTCCTCCTTGTCATCAATAGTTTTTAACTCCAGTTTGTCGAATGGGTCTTCTTCACATTCAAAATCAGCTGGGTTGAAATCTGCCTTTGGTCGAGGTGGACTGAGGACCTTCTGCTTCACAGAGCTGGTGTTGGCTGGGGTAGGAGTCAGAATGTTATTGTGCTGCAGGCTGGCGAGGATGGGGTTAATAGGAGGAGGCATGGCTTCAGGGCAAGGTCCCTCTGAGAACCCCATCTTGGTGCTGTCTTCTGGAGTTGCTTTTGAGTTTGCTAGAGCTGCTTCTGCCTTGCGTTCAGCTTCTCTCTGGGCAGCCTGAATTTTTTTGATGTCTTCAGCCCACTCGATTGTTCTCTTTTCCAGTGAGAAGTCATACTGGATGGGGGTGGAGGGGAAAGAAGTGAAAGTAAAAAAAAAACAAACTATAAGTTATAAGGATCACAGCTGCTATTTTTAACACCAACATAAATTAACACGAAGAGGAACTACATTAATTACCTGGAATGGCAACATTTTTTCACAGCCTGCAGATTGACAAAGTTGGCAGACACGTGAAGTACTTAATTTTGCCACTAACGGCAAAATCTGGCTGTAACTTGAATTAGAATACTGTATTTTGCCTCCTTCCTACATTTAGCTGTGCTTTAGAACTGCTCATCATTCCAAGATCAGTTTCACAGCCCTCCCACCTTCTTCCCCCAGGACAAGGGAAGCAGCAAGGGGAAGTCTCATGAGTTATTAGATGAATAATCACACCCTGATCCGGCACCACCGAACAATCTGTGGTCCACAAGTTCCACAAGTCATTCAGCAGAGTATTTCTGCATTCAAAGGCCAGTACAGTATTACTCAGTTTCCTCTGGAAGATTCCTAAGGGACTTGATATCAGTGTTAGACCCTTTGGTTTAAGGCAGTATTTTCATTTCTACTTCAGTGCAGTACCTCACCAGCCAAAGAGGAAACTACTTTGCTGTAGTTACTGATGTGATAGGATTTCAAAAGCTTTTCCCATTTAACATCAGGTCCTTTAAGGCCAGATCAGCACAGGGAGACACACACTACCAGTATACTGAACACAGTGGCTTTGCTATAAAGGGCACAATTCTGAGGTGCCTAGCTCTCTTTAAATATCCACATATTTTTTCATACTAAAAAATGGGTAGGAAGCTATATTTCCTGCACTTCTTTTTTCTTAACAGTGCTCACTACAGCTGTAAAAAGAGTTAAATTCCACAGTGAGATGCACAGTCCACACTGTGTGCAGGGTGTTACAGTCTCACCAGGCACACTATGCTGGCTGAGCCCCAGTTTGGTCGTAAAATGGAGACACAGCACAATCAAGACAGTAACAGGACATCAGTGTCTCCTTTGGCTGTCCCACACTGGCTTAACTGAATGGAAATATGGGTATGAGGAAAATCAGGAAATTGTTTAATGGTTATGAGTGAAAAGCCATTAAAGTAGGATAACAGGGTAATACATATGGCAGGGAGAAAACAAAAACAAGAAAAAAGCAGAACCACCTACAGTAATCTGTCACAGACAAAGTAAAAGCAATCATCAGTTGCGACTGGTCAAAGAAAATCATGGATCCAAATGAGAAAACATAATTAAATTAAACTTTCTGTATCACAACCTGCATTTGGAAATTAGATTTCCAATAGTTATGCTAAAGCAATATGCTAAAGCTACTAACAGTTTATTTTATCAGAAACATGCTCCTCAAGACAGGGAAGCCATCCATGTACCAAGCTGTATCCCATTTGCCCCACAGCTTAGAAAGAATTCTCACTCAGAACTACACAGAAGAACACACAAGAACTACACAGAAAATAAGAACTGAAAATTATGCCATTGCCCAGGTGTATCAGTTCTTAGGATTTTTCCCCTTAAAAATTATATTCAAATTTCAAGGTAACATTTAGAACTAATTTCTACACAAAGCCACTGTGCTTCTTTGAAGCAGATAGACTAAAACAAATGCTTAAAAATGAAAGTCTAATGGCTTTTTAAAGCAATAAAAATTAGAAGCTTTTTGCATGACCCATCATATTTTACTTTTCTATGCAGCCCAACAGATCTTCTAGAAATACAAGACTGACTGTGTGCAAACTGTGACAGCTTGGAATATTCAGCACTACTGGTTGGGACCAGGGGTGAGGGGAGAGGGAGGAAAGGCGAAATATCACTTACCTGGGCTTCTCTGACAAGCTGAGAAGAATCCGACAGACAGAAACCAATGGGTAATCCAACCTTTGCTGGGGTTTTGAACTTGTCTCCTATCTTAAATGGGACATCATCAAGGTAACTGAAAGGCCCTGAAATCAGAAGCAGAAATTGTATTAAGGAAAAAAACCCCCACAACTCACACGTTTTCAATTTTTCACGCTTTCAATTCTGGCTCACATTGCTGTATTTGGGAGCTATTTTATCTCTGCTGCAGCATCTATGCCAGCTAACAACACAAATGGAGTTTGAAGCTATTTGGACTTCAGTGTCTCAGTTTAGTTTAGGGAGTTCGCTCAGAGTTTAATTCCTAACTTCTAGCCCATAACTGTTACGACAAAAAAAACAAACAAACAAAAAAAACCAACAAATATTACAAAAGGCAAACCCCTCAATGCAAAACCACAACGCACCAGATTTTGACATCAATGTGACCCATTATCTTAGTTTCCTTTGTAACAACAATATTCACACACAACTGGATGCTGAAGCTCTCCTGAACACTATATTCTATCTCTATAAAAAGATCCATCATTTTTTGTCATAGTCAAAACAGATTTTAAAATTACCCAGCTTTAGAACAACTAAGACCAACTACAATGCAGGTTTTGACATACAAGTAGCAGTTGGACAGAACTGGTCACAAAGGCAAAGCAATGAATCAAAGCCATTCTACTTTAAACAAAACACAGTGAAAGGCTCTTTAGCACAGCAACTCCAATTTTTGAAATATGGCAATCTAGCTTTAACAGGCCCTATACCTGTCTTTTTTTTCTAGGATGACACTTTTCCTGCAAATTCACAAGGGAAAAAACACTTAGAGCTCAACCACCTCCAAGAAGCCAGACTATTCATTTTTTGTACGTTCTCCTTGAGCAATTGTGAAGAAGTATGAGAAAACCCAAAATACAAACAGCTTTTCCATTAACTGGAAGTGGTCTCTTGGATCACTGCTCTAAGCTTTTGGAACCACAGACAAGGTTCTGGTGTGTGTAACAACCTGAGGAGTGACTCTAGGCCTCACTTGTAGTTTCTCCCTGAGTGACACAGATACAGGAAGACATTAGAGGCAACATCTAAGACTGTGTTCAGTGACCAAGCCCTTGCTCAGCGAATTGTGACTTGCTGTTTTTATCTGACCCATTTTCATACTCAGATGGCAGTTTAAATACTGCTTGTGCTCCCTCACTGTTGATTTATCTACAAGGCAGCCACAGACTCCCAGAGGCTGAGAAGCTTTCATAAACAAGAACATCCTGTCAATTTGCAGTTAAAGGCTTACATACTGTCATTACTTGGCCTCTCATACTATGCACACACTGCGTGGTCAGAGTCCTGTTAGGACAGTTTGAAATGATCAGGATGAAGAACTTACATCCCATCTGCACCTCCAGGATGAAAAAAAAAATGCTTCAGGTAGAACAGTATTTTCAGTGATCCTGACTGAGAATCACATATCCAAGCATTGCAAAGCACAGCATCCAGACAGCATCTCACTTGGCAAACACTACCACTCTTTGCACCACATCCAAGTCGTACTTGAGCTGGCAGTTTGAGAGCTTGATATACCAAAGCATTTGCTTATACAGAAATAACAACTGTGGCAGACTCTGCAGCCAGAGTGGTAAATCATGGCCAGGTCAGAGGCAACCAGATCTGCCAACTGCTGCTACCACAGCCTGGCAGTTCCACTGGCACAAGTCCTGCTCTAAGCCAAATGATCCAAGCACAGCAAGATTACCTCTCCACATGGAGAGGTACAAATTACCTCTCCACATGGATCTCCCAGTCCAAATTGCTCAGAGTGCAAATCCTTGTATTATCAGACCTACTGGCAATATGTAGTGGGCACTTCCCCTTGGACAACTAACCTGAAGCACATACCAGCCACAGAAGGTATAAGCACAAATTTTGGTGTTTACATACCAGCAATCTTGTTTTGCATAGCAAATAAAAAATATTAAGCACACCTAGACTAGCTATATTGACAGCTGCCAGCTTAACTCCAGAAGCTTGACTGGGGAATAACAACTTCCTACTTTCTTCCCAGTATATAACTAGGAGAAAAAGCCCATAAGCACATATTAAAAACACCTCAAATGGTTTAGGACATTTGATGGCAAAAAGTCTGAGGCAAAAGACCTATGCACACAGAATTCGATTTGTTCCAGCCCAGTCAGAACAGTACTAGCTTGGTGAAGGTAAAATCTTACTCAGAGAGCCAAGAATCCTTTTCTTTTTGTGATTAGATCACAGTGAACACACTAAGGAGTAAAGGGTGCAAATTCTGTTAAATGCCATATTCTAGAGCATTAAGAAAAACTTTCATAATACCTTTTTTATGTAAGGCATTGTTACAACAGTCACACGTTCAAGAGAGAGGACTGAAGTTTCTACCAAACTGTTATTTAGTAAGTCTGTTAGCGACTTCATCCTTGTATCAGTTAAAAGCCTGCTGAGTAATTCCTGGAAATAGGCCTAGCAAAAGTGTACTTGTCAGTCCAGCCTCTGGTGCTGTGCTCTGTACTACATTCCTGGGACAACAAACTATCACAAGAGTAGGATTTCTCTCCACTTCAGTGTAACTCATAGAAGTGTCCTTCTGTTTGGCATCAAAACGGAAACACTTCAGAAAAACAAACAAACAACCAAAACAGTGAGCAATTATGAATGGGGAACAGTTTTGAACCCACGTGTAACTTAGTTGCTGTGGTTACACGAACCACTTACATAATTGTCAGAAATCAGAGTTAAGAAGCTTTGAAATTGTATTGCAACAGCAAAAATCCAACTGAAACAGTGAAGCATCACACTTGGCATAACCCACGCAGAAAAAGGGATTCCTTTCTATCCACTCATACCTGTTCCCACCATCCATGTTCCCATCTTCATCTGAATATCATCCTGAGCAATCTGCTCTAGGTGACCCTGCCAGGGGTTTGTACATGACAATCTGCAGATGTGCCTGCCAGCCTCAACCATTCTGTGATTCAGTGACAGCCCTCTGACCTCTAATAAGCAGTTCAACAATAATCACAAGAGATATATCAACTATATTGACTGATTTCATCAGCCTGCCAGAGACACAGAGTTGAAGGCAGCCAGGGGGATGGATGCTCTACACTAAACCAAAACTCACTTAGTGAGATAACCTGGAGAAGACTAAACCAACTGCCCTGCTGATCTCTTAAGACATAATAAAGACAAGAAAGTTGCCCTCCTACTCCTCAGAAACAATATTGTGACAGTGTGATTGGGAACAAAGGGTACACAAAAGAGCAGACAAGTTATCAGGCAACTCACAGCACCATTTGTTTGGACTTTGCTATTCTGAAGCCAGGAACATGTTCCACCACACCATGCTGTTCTAGGTAATATTTAAGATATGCTGAATTCTAGCCCTGAGCAGCCTTTGTAAGGCTGGTAGTTGAGAAGAGCAGAAAAATAAAAACAGACATAAAAGAGAAGCAAATCAGAGTGTTCATAAAGACTGTTTACTGACACAGAAGCAACTGCTGAATAGCTGGCAATGATCAAATGAAAAAATTAGCTGTCTTGCAACAGGGTCACTGGGCCACAGCAAAGGAGGAGACAATCTAAAAATGAATTTTTAATAGGTTATTTTTATTAATCCTTAACTCTGTATTTAAGTGAGGCATTTCTTATTTTATACTTCAACTTTACATTTGCAAGACTGAACAAAAACTCCAGGAAAAAAGGAATTCCCCATGATCCTTTTATTGGAAAAATTATCCAGAAAGATCAAGGCTGAATTTCTAAAAGCATTAGTTTTGATAGCCTGAAAGTCATGATTACTGATTTGAGGAAGCCCATTACATACAGCGAACTGAACTTTAATACTCCACAGCAATATTAATAACACTCAAATTATACCCCCTTTTCTAAAGAATAAGGACATTACAGGCAAATAACTTTTATGATACCAAACACATGCATGACTTTATGAATCTCATCTGTAGAAGACAGAAAAATGGAGTTTCTTCTTCACCTGCCTTCTGAACCAAGTTAGTCCAATTTAGGAGACAAATTCATGGCTAAGCAAAAATTAAGTACAATTCAAAGTTGTATTAAAAGCTTCACTTTCAATTCAACTTCTCATGTTACTTCCATAGGAAGATGTAACAGGTCTAATACCCACTTCAGCAAACACCAGAGCAGGTTTGATTTTGAAGGGGAGTTTGTTGGGGAAGGGTAATGGGTCATTCTGCCGTGAAGGAACGGGGAACAGTCAGAGACTGATTTTCAGTTTAATCAGAGAACAGGCAAACACAGCATCAGCAAGCAACTATGCAAGAAGGAAGCCAAGGCACTTCATTCCTAACAAAAAAAACTACTCAGAGGCTAAACAGATTAGTGTCTATGGACTGTCTAGGCTAGGACATTAGTCAGCAGCAATACTAGGATTCATCCTGTTGAAAAGACAAGGATGACAAATTTTACTTACCATGAGAGTCGGCTCCAAACTTCTTAGAAGCCATTTAGAACCTGAAAAACATTTCAAAACAGCTTGAACAACTTTGCATATGTAGCACAAAGTGCATCTATGCAGCTTCAGAGTCTTATCTCTAGGTTATGGAACACATTGCAGATACCTGATGAGCCTGTTCCCAAGACAGATAAGTAAACATATTTTTTAGCCTTGAAACCAATTGATCAGACAAAAAAACTTATTCTGGGGTCTGCCAACTGAAATAGCAAAATAAAGAAAAGAAAAAAGCGCTCCAAACAAACAATACAGCAAACAGCCAAGACACAACCAGGGTGACCAGGAAGACAGAGTTACAGATCACAGTACCTAGGGGCCATTCTGTCCTAGCCTCATGAAACACACTCTGCCTCCCTTGGCATTAAGAATAGCTCTTCCTACTGAAATACCACATTGATCCTCTTCTGTTTAATCCCTGCTGCTCTAAAAAAGGGTCACTACCTTACTGGGTGTGCAGCCTGTTAGCCAGCATGGCACTCATCTAGACACACTGGACAATGCATAAAACAGATATAAAATAAATGGTACCATGAGGAAGGTATGTTGGATACACAGAAGAAACCAGAGAACAGGCCCCATCCACTGCCCACAACATTTAGCAACATTTAAAATTTGGATGTGAATCCTACACAGTCAAGATGTTAAACACAGAAGTGCCTAGCCAGTTTTTAACAGAGTATGCCTCCCTTGCGAAAAGAGTTGTTCAAGATAGAATGGGCTGTCAGCTAAAACTCTGCTCCAGGATGCTTATGGTATACTCAACAACATGGGGTTTTTGCTAGATTAGAAATACATCACAAGGTCTATCTCAGGACAACACAGCGTAATTCCTAGAGTAACTGAATTTATTTGTAAGTGCTCCTTGTAACATTATGAATGACAAAAACTCAGAGTTGCCCTTTGTCTCTGAAGTTCTCCAGCTCACAGACTGAAATGGCCAACAGCTGTTCTTCAAAACCACAGAGGCCTCTGGTACATCCCCCACAGGCAGCAGAGCACAACAAGATGGGGCAAATCTAATACTCATGGCATCATTCCCCAGTCAAGGGTTCTTGGCTCACTGTTTCCATTGCAAACATTACATATTAAAGGAAGGTGACAATTACATAGCTCAGCTATTTCCTCCTTGCTGCTGCTGACAGGACTAGAGACAAGAAGAGCCAGTTTCAAGCACTCTAGGATAAAGTCCCTTTTGCAGCACAAAGATCCCTTTCAACATTCTGTTGAAATCAACAGGTGAACCAGCCCTAGCTAACAGGAATCCTACACAAAGCTAAAGCCAAAGCTGTATGAAGATCACTCATGTGCAACCAGACTTTGTGAAACATGATGGGCAGATGCTGGGCCATGGGGAAGTGAGTCATGCTGGGCAAGTCCAGGTGCACGCTGCACATAAAAACTGTGTGTCATCCTGCTCAATGTTTGTCAGGTTCTTTTCAGAACTCACCAACCTCGCAATTATGGCTGAAACTATTCCACTAAGCCAGAAACTGCTTCTAGCACCTGGTTCCCAGAAATAAACAAAACATTAAAGCTTCAAAGACAGAAAGAAAAGGAGGTGAAACAGTGCCAAGCCATCCAAGGAAGGATGTCAAGGGCAAAACCACCTGACTACCCAGTAGAGCTGCATGTCAACCACTGGAGCTGAACAAGCCTTACCAGCCCCAGTGCCCAGACAGCAGACAACAGTGCATGAAACAGCTGCACTTTCAGACCCAGGCTTCACTGGCAGACAAGCTGCTGTGTTGGTAGCTCCTCTGTCTGAGAGCAGCAATTAAGTCATCAACTGGATTTGTTTTTAGTGAAAAAGCCAGGTGACATATAAAATCATACATTCCTCACATACTCACCAGTCCTCTGTCACTGGAGACAGTGTGGCACTGTGTGCAAGCACTGCCCACTCTCCACTGAACTTGGGACAAAGCTTCAACACAAAGTTCTTTTTTCTAGTTACTACCTCAGACTGAAAAGCAACTTTTTTAGAGGATTTCAAAAACTTATGATTAGAGAAAGTAACCTCCCCACTTTGTGAACCTAAGTTTGCTCAAGGCAGCACCCGTTACTACAGGTTACTGCGCCAAGGACATGAGTGGCTATGCATATAAATCCCAACAAGCCAAAACTGCCATCCAGCTTCCAAGGAGTTTTGCAGCAGCCTATCACTCTGGAGCTGCATAAAGTCTCATGTCATCCAACATAAGATATACGTATCTTGTTTTTGCTGCCAATCCTGTAGTAAAATCCTAATGTTGACCTGGTGTCTGCATTAATTTCAAGATGCAGTGGAAAAATAATTCCTCTGCCACAGACAACACACTAATTAACCACACAACTAGCTAAGGCACATCAGCAGCAACCTAGTCATGATATGGATCATTTCCAGAGCCAGTCACTTTAGATTCACATAGCATTTGAGTTGATATCACACAGGTCTTGCTGATGCACTTGACTGTGCACTTATAAAGACACCATTACTTCAGAAGGCACTTGTCAGCAAACAGAACTGTTAAGCACCACACAAAGAAACACAAGAACAGGCTGCCAGCTGCATTTCATCTCCCCCTTCTCAAAGAAGGTTTAATTAAAATAGGGTATTAAGACTAACTAGATTTGACAGGCTAGCCAGAGACCACTTTTACAAGCATATTGCTGTTGCTCTTGTCCTGGCTGGGAAAACAGTATTTGTATCCAGTTAGGTTGTCTCCCATGTTGTCACTATGATTCTGGGCATTATCTGAATATTAAATACACCATGCAGCAAAGGTTTGCTTATTTTTGTTACCACTCAGTTTGAAATTTAGTTTGAAATCTGTACTGCTTCCAAAGCTTTATTACAAATTACATGATGGGTAAGTGCAGCCCTACCACTGTTTCATTCAATCTACAGACTCCAGAACAAGATAGTGAAGGGCATTGGTGGTAACAGCACATGGTGGCATGGATTTTGGCCTGATACTTTACTGTACATTGTAAATTGACAGAAGACAAAAAAAACTTTCAATGCCTTTCTTGCTCTAAAGGAGCCAGTTAGCTGCACACTACTACAGAGTGTTTCTACAGCCACCTTCAACCTCTCTTCTATAAATGTAAACCTCCCTAGCCTCAATCCCTTGTTCTTGGTTCTGGCCAACTCTCCATGGAGAAGATCAGGGCTGCAAGTACCTAAAAGTTATATGGAATTGAAGCAACTTGATGTGAACTCTTCTCTACTCATCTGTATAATTTTTTACTTAGTAACACTGAGGCAGCAGGTCAGCATTCTTAAAACCAGCCAGTTAGAGGAACACACAGCAGAGCAAGAGCCCAGGACAAGGGCAGAGGACCTCAGAGCTACCACGACAGAAAGGGGAGGGAGGACAGGGAAACAACCACAACAACGAACAACAACACAAAGATGCAGAAACAAAAGTGGCAAGGAAAAACTAATGACAGCAACAGCTGGTACAGAGAGGTGACAAGCTGGAATGGCTTGAAGAGACAGAGATGACCAAGGCAATTCACTGGGCACACTATCACTTAAACCTGAATGACATTTAGTTGTGCTGCCAGACAAGGAAAACATAGAAAAGCATGACTTGGTGCAAGAAGACAATGCTAAAGGGAGAGTCTCATCAACAGAAGAGAAGAAAAAAATTATTACAAAGAGTGACTCATGAAAAGCTTCTGGGAAGACGGGGCGTTTTTTTGCTACTGCATCAATTTTTCTTCTACTTTCCCTCCAGTTTGTATCATCATTCCTTTTCCTCTGAAGGAGTTCTGACTAGACAGGTTGGAAGTATCCTACCACTAATGATGCCTGTAATTGCTTTATTCATGATAACTTAAACCAAATTAACTATTTGGCAAGAAGAATTGGACTCTTGCTGCAATATTCCTGTGTTTCGCGTGCAAACATGTATCTTGTGAATTCTTTGATGTAATTTCCATCTAAAATTCAGATAAATGAAAAATTAGTAACTTAAGGGTGAAAGGAAACCAAAATGCCTCAAGTTATCAACCATAATCAAGTCAGTACATCTATGATTTTCAAGAAAGAGACCTGATCTTGCAATTTCCATCTTACCTGCTAAAACACACTGTGTAGTCTACACACTACTAAGGATGCACCATTCAGTCTGAAAACTACAAAAACAAAAGGCTGAAAAAGTAAAAAAAACTTCGCTGCCTGTATTGCAATAATGAACTACTGATTTTACAGTAAAAAGTAAAAATCACTTCTCTTCAAGTGATTGATTTGTAATGATCACAGGTGATCAAAATTTAAATAGTGTTTTCAGTTTTCACTGTACTTACTTTCAGTGCAAGTGGAAGGCTATAACAAACATCAGGTCTCTGTATACGTAACTTCAAACAGCAAAAAGAGAAGTCAACAGTGCCTGTTGCTAAGACAAAGCAAAAGTTAAGTTTCTCATATCAAAGCTTCCTGTCTATGTAAGTGTTCAACCACTGCTACACAGCTCAGATCTCTTATGATTTCTCTCAGCAAAAAGCTGGTAAGTTCACTACAGTACAAAACAGATTCCACCCTTTTACTGCTGTATCCAAATAGATGACATCACCCCAAAACCTGCAGCAATTTCTTCTACTTTGTAGCTCTAAGAGTTCTATGGACAAGACCATGTGGAGGTACTACCCTGGCAATAAAGCAATGATGTTGAGCCACTGGTATCAGCGCTCTGGATGAAGTTGTAAAACTATATGTGACATACTTCAACTACATGCCTACAACAGTCACTCTCTCCCCCCTCAAAAAAACCCCAAACCAACAAATAAAGAAAAACAAAAATAAAAAACCAAACCAAAAACCAAAGCTAAAAAACCCCAAGACTCCCAAACCAAAATCTCACAAAGCAAAGTGGAAAAAAAAAAATCTTTCATCAGTCCTAACAGAAAAGCAGAAAAGTAAGTTCTAACTCTATCTACAGTAATTCCTCTGAAGTGCTACCACAATCCAGGAGACAAAGGAAATTAAATTTTAAAATTGATGAAAACAAATCAAACCCTCCTTGAAGCTAACACTCTTATGAAGTTGCTATCCAGTTTTCAAGGGACACCTGTTTAAACAAATCAAATTATATCTTCATCTTATGGGACACAAAGACAAGTGGTCATCATCCTCATTTAACCATTAAGAGTAGGGCTTACATTGATAAGTGGGGGCTTGAGGGAGGGAAGTGTGAGGCATCCCTGCTGCATACATACCCCATGGATCAACAGTCCAAGCAGCTGTGATGAGAGACCTAAATCTGAAGAACAGCCTACATCAAACTAATGTCGTTTGTTATTACTAGTGAAATGATCGAGAGACAGAGGGACAGGAACAAATAAAATGGCACTTCCTAAAGCATTTTTCAAATATATGAGTAGGAAGAAAAGGGAAAGAAGACCCTGAAGAATACAACTGTGTGCAGATCATGTTACTGGATTACAGGACAACACTAGTGATGGTCACAACATCCATTATGAAGTTTTTCATGTGAATGTTCGATTGCATCTTCCTAGCAGTCATAAACATCAGGAGATATTGATTCTTCAAATGGGGCCATTGCTTAACGTGACATAGTGGGCAATCAGCCTCTTGCTCCAGCTTCCACAGCTCTCAGACAGCCATGGCATCTCAGTCATTCCGTATGGATTCACTGCACTGACATCAGACACCTGCAGTTCCAGTCATCCCCATGTCATGTCTCATTTTGTTCATTAAAGACACTGAACTTGTTAAAAGCTGGTTTGGCTGGTTAAGGATTTAAGGTTCATAACTGATAACAGACAGCTCCATTTGTCTTTTAAGATCCTGACTATGTGCTTGAAACATAAGGTAATTTCTCATACACATCCTGACGCTGTGTTTGAAACATAAGGTAATTTGTCATAGACTTCACCCAGAAATCAGGGACAACCCTACAATGGCTGTGGAAATTAAGCACACTAATATACCAGTTTTTTAGTCACTTTGACTTATCAGCCACACAGGTTTCCAACACAGTTGAAGATTATACACCACACAACCTCTAGAAATACAAGTTTCACCGGCAACAGCACAAGGAAACAGGAAAGTACTCACAGGCAGCCTGTGGTCAAAGCAGATCAGGGCAAGCTTTTCCTTTGGCCAGGCACTGACATGCCAAACAACAGCATGGAAGATGCACCTATTCTAAATTCACATTCAACTGTGGCAGCAAAATGGGCCATCTTTTTAAAAAGGACTCTTTCCAGAAGACTCAATCCTGTCATAAGAGAAAACCATCTGCAACAAACATCTAAGTCTGGACTGATTTCCAGACTCTGGAAACTTGGGCATAATGCAGGTCCTGGTCATCCAAGAGCAGATATGGATTTTACAGTGCAGTTTATGATTTTTACCCAAGTTAAAGATCATGCAAACAAAACAGCCGAGTGAACAGAGATGTGTTTTCCTTTTTTTTTTTTACTTCAAAGTCAGCTTCACTAATCCACATAATTAAAAAAAAAGAATGGTAAACTAGAAATAGAGGACTAACACCTCACCTCCTTGAGGCACAAAAGAAGCAAGACAGAAATTTGGGAGATAAAAATACAAATGTGACATGCAATTCCTACATTCTAAGAAAAAAAGTGAAAAAGATGACCCAGAACTCATACCAGCAATGAGGGCTGCAATAATGTCAATGCATTACTGAAACAAGTCCTGAATTTGATGAGCAGAGCAACTGTTTTTAACTGCTATTTTCCTGTATCTAAAGTTTGGATAGCAAATACCTACCAGTTTTGAGAGTTTGAAACTGTCAGATGGTAAGCATCTGGTAACTATCAACAAATGTAGCTACTTCAGCTTAATTACCATAAGATTTCATACTACTACAAGAGAGTAAATTTTTTTAAGCTATCTTAGCACTAGCCAGAGCCAGGCAAGTGTATTAACTTTCCTCGTTAACCACAGCACTTTAGAAGAACACTAATATTTCAACACAACCCTTCTTGAGTGAGAGGGACTGCTAACTGCTAGTTTCAACAACCAAATAGCCCACTTACTCTGCTCTTTTGGTAACGAGGCATCAAAAAACAGTGGAATATCCTGCACTTTTAGAACACTTGCCTGCAACCCAGACTATCATAAACTAATTAAAATGCTGCTCTATTTGTTACAGCCGTACTTCAATATGAAACAAGCTGATTCTGAAGTACTTGAGTATTATTAATTCTTCAGACTTGTCCCAGTTATGAATGAGAGCTAGACAGACACTCTCAAAATGCTGCCAGCACAACAGAGTAAAACAGCTTTTAATCCATTAATTGCAACATACTCTTCTTAATTCAAAAGTAACAATCTCTGCTATTTCAAGCTTTTTGTCCTTATACTCTTCAACCAAGAGAGGTAACAGGTAGCTGATCTGGTGTTACTTAGAAATAAGTTCAATTCTGTTAACCATACCAGAACTTACTTTCAATACCAACACAAAAACTCAAACTATTTTGGTACATCAAGCAATTTGTATTCATTAATTTTCAATATTCATTTATGTATTAACCAGAACTTAATTAATTTAAATGCATTACAATAGTTAAATGACTATGTAAAAAATCCATTCCAAATAAAGACGTAAGGTTGTCATTTTTTTCCTGTTAAAGCCCAGAAGAGAAATTGTAACATTTCTTGACAATTATGGTTTTGATTATACATTTGGTGAAATATTACCACTTATGGAATTACTTTAACCAAACAGACAAAAAGAAAATCTGTCAAGAAATCAAGTTAGCTGAAGTTTTTAAATGGAATGGTCACACATCACTTGCAATTCCATGTATTGGATCTCAGCCAAAATATGCACCTCTTGCACTGTACAAGAATAATGAGAACAGTGTTATACTACTATAGATGCATCAATTTTTCCTTTTATACTTGGGTCACATGCACTACGCACTCTTACCACACATTTAATATTTTCCCAGCAAAATTCAGCATGGTACTGATAAAAAAAATAACCTGTTACATTAACTATTCCACCTCCAAACAACCCTGAACGTCCTTCAGCAAGCAAGTTGAAACATTGATTTTCAGCACGGGAGCCACTGTTTCAAACCCTGATTGCACACTCAGCCCAAGCAGTTTTAATAAACATCAGGCCAACAACAGCCTTCTCTCCTTCCTGAAAGGATCTTTCCCATCATGTGGCTAAAACTGTTAAACTATTTCTGCCATCTGATGTCCCTATTTCCCACTAATTCATCTTATTTCTCTCAACTAAAAGAGCCACGTCCTAAGAATATAAACTCCCTGCAAACTCACTTGATTCAACCATGGAATGTTTTGGGTTGGGAGGGACCCTCAAAGATCATCCAGTCCACACACACTGTCACAGGGAAGGGTGGCTTTCTTTCTATCAGGTTGCTCAAAGCCCCATCCAACCTGTCCTGAAACACCTCCAGGGATGAGTTATCCACAGCTTCACAGGGCAACCTGTTAAGTTCCTCACCACCTTCATTTCTTTCTTATGTTCAATCTCAATCTTCTCTCTTTTCAGTTTCATCTTTCAGAGTTGTCATTTTCCAGGAAACACTCCAATTAATAAATTAATCTTTGTCCAAATACACACTTTGAGGTACATGGAAGGAAAAGCCCTAAACACTTCATACTCCTGAAGCAACTAAGAGCTGGTCACAGGACACCTGGAAAAGTGTGGTCTCCAAAACAAGCTTTTGTGAAATGACAACATCAGTTTATAGCATCTTAAATCTCACTGATTTTCAAAACATACCTCATGAGGCTTGGTTTGCCTTTGGCTTGACAGTGCTAATGTGAGAAACTTGAATTACATCCTAGGTGCCATGGGTGTGATATTCTTTACAAGCTTATTTGACTTTTTCTGGGGTTTATGCATTTCTCCAAAACATCAACATGTCAGAGGCACAGTCTCAGCTTCCAATGCCAACTCATTTTGTCCTTAATGCGTCACTCCTGTTTAGCCAACAGGCATCTGTCTTCATCTAACCCATCTTATCAAGACTGAGACAAGAAAATAAGCAGAGACAGAATGCCAGGTTTTGCTGCACTGAAGGACGAAACGAAAAGACCAGGAAGAAAACACACCCTTATCACAGTAGCTGAAATGAATGCTCACTGAGAGTGATATGTCCACTGAGTTGCAGCCTCATCAAGGACATACTTCCTACCTGACCAACTCAACAGAACAAAGGAGCCAAACTGAAATTCAAAAAATGTATTAAGCAAGTGAAAAGATGGTCCCAACGCAGTAACGCCTAAAAATCAATCTTATTTCATCTCCAAGCATAATATCAGTCGAGCCTGCTTTCCAGTCTTCCTACTCAGTCCAAACAGGACTAAATAACTTCATTAAAAAGATGAGTTAGATGGGAAATATTATGGGTAGACAACACCAAATTAAATTTCACTACTACAAGTCATATTTTTAAGGAAAAAAAAACTCACTTGCCTTAATTAACAAGGAAGTAGTGCATAACAGAGCATTAAGAGCAGGAAACTGATTTAAACTGTATAGTAACTTCTTAATTATTTCTTGCAATGGCTTGTAAACTTTAGGAGAGGTTGAAACTGGTATAAAGATGATGTTCTGCCCTTTAAAAACATATAGTAACAGAAGCATCATTACCAGCTATCAAAAAAATAAATGCTCAAATGTATATGAAAACAGCAGCAGACACTTGAACAGCTCAGCAAACTGGCAGTACCCACATTGAGTATACCTCTGAAACAATTAATTTGGAACACAAGAAGCTAAGTTGCCTTAAGTAAGCTTGTCTAGTGCAGAAAAATAAAAATTTACCTCTGAGCAGTGAAGTGAAACAGATTACCCTCAGCTGTAGTGGATCTATAAAAACAAAAGCATGATAAGTAAATGAGCTGCTTGCTGTGTTTTATATGAAAACTTCATGGGCCCACACTACCTGAGGGCAGAATACTCTCCCCTGAGCAGAAACATCCTCCTTGCAACCTCTTAATTTTGTAGTTCTCAAATAGCAAATGCCCCTCTATTAAGAGCTGCTTGAACGGAAATATGGCTCAGCCTGTAATCCAACTATAGATTAAAAAATTCAGGAATGAAAGCCGCAAGCAAGAGGGGAAAACCAAACAGAGACAGTACATCTGTGTGTGCAACTGCTACAGCTGAGGTTACTAGCAGTGAAGATACACAAACATGCAGACAATCCTCACCCTCCAAGAAGGAAAGTAGAGCAACTACTCAATCCCTGAGATGTATCTTTCAAGGATGCTTACCTTCACATACTGCTTCAAAAAGTCTTTCTATACCACAGGCGTCATTCCTCTCTCCCACATTAGCACAAAGTACTCGGTAGATCCATAAGCATCATAGAATAATCTCCTCACCCACATACCTTAATTCCTACTGTTTCCATTTAAAATGAGCTTTAAGATTTAAATTTCCTCACTTAAAACAAACTGTCAGGGTGTGCTTTCCCTCTGTGTAAGACAACAAGTCTGGCCCCCCAGCCCTGCAACCCTACTTGCAGTTAATAATCAGGCAGGAAAGTTTAAGGAGTAGTATAAAAGTCTGCACTTAGAGAGTGAACTTTCTATCACAAATGCACAGAGCAATATCCACAGACTTGCAAGGTGGTAGGAGACATACACACACATAAAATTACAAGCCTCCCAACAGTAAGGGCATATACTGAACTCTCAGTGCTCAAGTGGCATGGAAAACAGAAAAGAAACCAGAGAAAGACACTGCTTTTACTACAGGATATTTATAATGCCAGGAATTAAATACTTCTCATTAATTTCTTTCCCCTAAGGGGAAAGTAGTTTTGCTGAAAGTCCCTTATACCCTTAGCACAGCATAGCTCTTCTATGAGACTTCTGGCTATGTGCCTTGACAGGTGTTCTGCAGTGAAACTGCCCCTGTTTTGCAGGTATGAGGAATAAAACACAAAGCTGAAGCAGACTGCCCACAGTCATCCACCTCAGCCAGCAGCTGAGAGTCAGAACACAACTTGTTTCCCAAATCCCAAACCCACAGCTACCCCAGGAATCTCACTGCAGTCTCTCAAGTTTGGAATAGTATCTACTCCCTATCAAATTACTCCTATTCAGTCTTTTTCATCTCACTATAAAAGCCCCAAGGATGTACTTCAGATTTGAATATGAAATTTGGTGTAGTCCAAACTTTATTTTTACTTCCAATTAATTTAAGTCTGTAATTTTGTTATATACCATAAATCCTGTCTGACTTAGCAGTATAAGCTTTTTCCCTGCACATCAGCAAGGTTTTCAGCAGATACAGTAATGAATGCAAGCCCCAGAACACTTCAAGCAATGAATAACTAAACAGAAATGGCTCATTTTATGTACAAAAAGAAACCTTCAGAGATATACTAGCTTAATTTTCTCAGGACATTTTGACAAATCTGACTCAGCTTCAGCAATCTAGCCTTTCTTTATCTTATAACTAGACCTGAGTAGGTTGCTGGATGAAGTTGCCCTATGACCACATGAGGGACATCCCACAGCTTCTCCTCTCCAAACATTTAAGGCTGGCAAGAAGACAGGACCGCTGACAGCACAGAGATCTCTCCTAGTGGACCATTATAATAGCCACTATTATAAATGACACAGCATAAAGTTTTTTTTTTTTAAGAAGCAATGTGGCGATACTGTAGGCTGACCATTCCTCCTCTGAGCTATCAGATTTTATCCTGCCACCTGAGAATCAGTCCCAGCCTGCCCCTCTCATAACCCATATGTCTGATTCAATCCAGCTTACTTTAGGAAATTAATCCAGTGCTGCCTAACAACAGAACATGAGTACATATTCAGATTCCTGCAGGAACATCAAATTACAGGAGAAATTTGCCTCAAATGAAAACTGGCATAAAATGGATACACAGCTTCTCTCCCAGCACAAAGGGAAAGTTAGAAATCCATTCCATTACTTGGTAGAATCAATTTATCCAGAGTACAGCCAGATCCCCTGCATTAAACAAGGTTACATTTCAAGTGTTCATCTCCAAGACTGTAACACATACAGAACGTTCCCAGAGACAGGCAGACCTTCAGAACTGTAGAATACTGGACATCCAATCCGGGAGTTCGGTACGAACACAGTGACATTACTAGGTCACAAAAACAGCCATCACGGTCATTTTGCCAACAGTTTCCAGAGTCCACCTCCAACTTCAGAAGTAGGACAGATCACCTCATCATTCTAGCCAAAATAAATTTCTTCACCTTTGCCTTCCTTCATTTAGCATTTCTTTTGTCTTATAACACAATTGTGGATTCTATAAGCTGTGTTTATTAAAGCTTTTCCAGTTGAAGACTTCCATACAGATGAGATTACAGACCATAACAGCATTACTTTTATATTCATAGTTGAATTTAATAGCTCTCCCTTTGCGTACAAATTCAGAAATATTCAACAGTGTTACTTAAAAGAAACAAGCCTTTTACTGCCTTTTCTTGAATTTTCTTTGCAAAAGAGACATTAAATTCCTAAGTACTTACTTCCAGGTAAGTAAACAGAAAAGGTTTCCTCCCATGTATTAGGCTCCATCCCCCAAGCAAGAATGAAGCCTCTAAATACAGGAACTTTTTTTCCCCCCTTCTTCTTAATAAAGAATATAAAGGTACTTTCTGGAAATAGTGCTTTTGTACATTGTTACAAACACAGCAAGCAAAATGAAACTAAATAATCCTTCACCTGTTTTCTACCAAGACTTCAAACAGGCCATCAACAAACTGCTGTGACATAATACGTAATTAAAAGATTAAGAACACATTCTTTTCTCGGAAGCTATGCAGCATAAAGCTTTTCTGTCTTTTTTCATCAAACACAGTTTTATTCCAAACACAGATGATTAATGGTGATTTTATTCAAGAGTCCCTTCCCTGCTACGTGTGCCTCCTATATTTCTACATATAATTATTACACGTTACTATGCAAAGACGCCACATGATGGTATTAGTCATTAGGGTGGAACCCAATGAGGCTTTGCTGTATCACAGAAGGAAACACTTGAACTTTTAACAAGTACTTTGGAGAGTGTTAATAAACTAGGAATCTAGTTTTATTTTAGTGCTCAGAACTGACGAGGTGTACCAAATTGAACACACAAGCACTTCCCTGTGTCTAAATTAGGTACAGGGCTAAAACTTGACACAGCATAACTGGCACCCTTTGAAAGACACCCTCTCAAAGCCAGGGAATAAATCTCATCAGTCATTTCAGTCATGGCTTCCTCTGCTGCTAGCCTAGAGATCACAAATGGTGCAAGTACAATCATATACATAAGGAAGGGACTTAAAAATAAAATCTTTCACATAATCTAGTAGATAGTTACCAAAAATGCTGAGCTCCAGTAACGCAGACCAGACAAGAGCTCACAGCTCTTTACTACCACTTTCCACTATACCAACCATCAACAGCTAAATACAGTAATTGTACTCATATGCAGATCATCCTCCAGATGAAGAACTCACTACATCTTGGATAGGATTGACCTTCTTCTGATTTAAACTGTTACTCTCATGTACAGAGTCTCTGACACAAAATGCAGCTGAGATAATACAAGCTCAGTCAGTTACAAACTGTAATACTACTAATGCAACATGGCATTTTTAACCAATCTGCTTTCCTTCTAGAAGGGAAAATTTAAGCCTAAATTAGAGCAATGATATTGTGTTTCCCTTTTGATACAATTCTGTGTTACAAGTACATTGCAAAGTTAAGGGATTCTAGATAGACCTTGAAGTTTTCAAAAATTAAGAAAACACAAACCAAATCGAGTCTGGGCACACAGCATGCCCTTTAAAAGTTTCCCATCCACAGGAAAGACAGAATTTCTTAACATAAGAAAAAAGCCTTTGCACGCAGGGATTTGGAGTAAATCTGATGCCTTGAGTGAGGGAAAGCCCCCAGTGCTTAGGATCTGATGGGGACCTCTGCACAAGACTACATTGACAGCAAAAGGTCATTAGGGACACAGAACATGAGCTTATTCAAACCAAGTCAGAGGGTCAAAGCATTAAGCAATGCACTTGCATACCAGAGAGGATTACCTACCTAAGTAGTTAACACACAACTGTGAGTTCAGGCTTGTATTGATCAACTGCACTAATCCCAGGGGTCGATTGCAGAGTGGCATGTGCTGCAACATCAATAGCCTTGCCTTCCAGCAACTTAAGCATACACAATGCAGGGAGGAGAAACCAACCTCTGATGCATCCTAGAAGACCTACTTTTTCAAACCAGAAACTATTTATAAATCGTAAACAACCCTTCTTTGCCTTTCCTTTAAAGAACTGTTTTCACAAACAGCTTCAGAACTGTCCAATTACGGCTCCACTAGACCTTCCCTACACTGACATTGATCTGAATTGCACTGATCAATTTTAAATAAATAATCACGCCTTTAGGTAGAGATCCTTGTAAAATGACAGCTGAAACTCTGGAATTCATGATTGAAGAGATTAGGAATGATTATCCTAGAAACAAAATAACAGGGAAGGTTGGACAGAAGCTTTATGTAATAAGGAAAACTAAATTTCTCACAGACCAATTTATCAAAATATTCAACCCAGTATCAACTGTAAAATACGTGAACAGACTGATGTTAAAAACTCATGATACAGAGACTGGATATGGACAACCATTATCAATTAACTCAATTGGACAACAAAATTATCAATCCCTAGAGTTTGTAAAATCAACAGGAAACTATAAGCTTACACTAATTAAAAAGGAGGATGAGTAAGAAGACACCTTCTGTGTCATTACAGCACTTCGGCCAAAACAGCTCTGGCTGTCACAGTGTGACAGATGAGGCAGGATTGGTCCAGAAACCTGACTCCATTCTGTCAGTTACAGGTTTTTGTCTCGAGGATAACAAAACATCATGTGAATAATGGGGATGGAGCTCTTTCACGTGTTTTTGACAATTTTTCACCATTCCGATTTTTCTATCTACCAACATAAACTATACAATAAACGTCCCAACTGACCACTATATTCCTTGAATATTCTGAAAATTTAAGTTCTCTTTGTTAGAGAAACTAACACTTAACGAGTCACATATCTTTGAACTGAGAGTTTCTTGGTTTTCCCTTTGAAATTTCATGCCCCTTTGTTTCAGCTCACACTTGAATAGCACATTAGTAGCAGCAACTTCTTCCAGGACTCCTTCGTTCCATAAGGTATGCACAGGAAAAAAAAAAAACAAAAACCAAAAAGGAGACATCAAACGTGCAGGCCAAGTACAGGTGGTGAGGCAAGGAAAGGACTGTCACTTTCAGTCTTCTTTCTGAGACTAAACTCATAAACTTGCAAAAGCTGTTTGAAAATTACATACTTTCTTCTCTCCCTGCCATTAGAATTAAGATTTTTGCCTAAACGGTTTAAGCCACCCGGTGGCAATGGTAACCTTAAGAACCACTGGCACTTCTGAATTGCAGCTCTGTGCGTACAGGAAACTGAAGTCATTGTGAGCAGCAGTTCTGCATGGTGCTGTAACCCAACATCACTCTGCACATGCCTCAAAACACTCCTTGTGCTGCTGCCACAGGGAGCCCACCCTACTGCCCATGGCTGCTGCACAGCCACACAGATTTTCCCTGTGGAGAAAAGAGAAGGAGGCCAAAACAGATTTTTCCCCACTCTTGCCTGAAAAATGCCAGGAGACCAGCCATTGCAGGAGTTCCTGCACAGGGGCAGAAAGTCTCACGCACCAGGGCTGATAAGGGAAGGTGAGGAAGAGGTCTGGCTAACTGCAGCACTTCCTCTTTTTCCTCAACACCCTGGATCACAGCTGCAGTAAGAGTAAGATCCCCCTCATCAAGCTTTCACAAAAGCCTCTTAGTCCCTTAACAGGCTGTGGGATGCAGCAAGCCTTCCATCAGCAGCACAGCCATTGAAGTTACACCATCAAGCACAACCAGTTGCCCCTTAGTTTGGCAACACTCCCCAAAGTGAGTCACATAGGAACACTGACCTCGAAGTGCCTAAATCCAACACGAATACATTTTACCGGGTCCTGGATAGCAGCTGTATTAGCTCCACAGCCAAGTACCAGAGTCCACCTACTTATCTCCACCCTAATGAGACAACATCAGTGTTGTAACATTTCTGTATGACTAGGTTTTTTTCACTTGTTCAGAATTTTTAATGATATGGGGATTAAAAACAGTTGATAAGCTGGCTACTCGTTTCCATCTATTGTAATTTCTTCCACTATTAAAAAAAAAAAAAAGCAAACCTGACAGTCCCTTTCGCAGGATAAACTTTGAATTATCAAAACACAGGAAGAAAGCCCCCAAATTATACTAAATATAAAATAAAAATAAAAGCACTAAATGCCTTACTTTTAGTAACATTGAGCTAAAGGGAACACAAAACATTATCAGGAAGTTAGAAACAGCTACACCTAAGTATTCTTACACTTATGTATACATACATCCATGTGATGTTTGCATCTCAAACTCTAAGGAAGATATAGTCAAAAGCGGAATAAGCATAAAGAGAGAAGTATGGGACTGCAACCCATGAAATAAAGATGACTGGATCTTTAGTCTACAAGATGCAGCCAAAGAGTGCATACTCCGTGATTTAGCAGAACTCTGAAGTCACAAGTAGCATAGGGAAGATGAGCACCGTGATTTGCAGAGCACAAGAGGCAGAAATTAACAAGTTACCTGAAGGCAGACTCGACACACACCACACCCCCAAAGAAAATCAGATGTTTGTTTTGGTTCTTCACAGATTTAGTTACTGCGAAGAGGCACTTCCGAACATCACGGACACCAACAGCTGACTCGGATTTCAACAGCCACCGAGCAAACTCATCCAGGGCAAAGTCATCAGGGGTTACTAGGCAGAAAGACATTCCCTTGACTCCAGCGGTCCCGGAAACTGCTGGGAATCAGGAGCCTGTGGGACAGGAGCGTCACCCCGCGAGTCCAGGCCACCGCCGAGTGCCGGCATCTCACACCAGCTCTACCGAGCCGGAGCGGAGGGTCCCTGTTCCCGGAGAAGAGGAAGGGGCGCGGTCCGTGCCCAACTGCCCCCGCCCGGCCCCCGCGGTCCCCGCCCGTACCTGCGCGACCCCAGCCCCGCACCCAACCCAGTACGTGTGTCCCCCCAGCCTAGCCCGGTACCTGCGGCCCCCGGCCCCGCTGTCCTGCTGTCCCGCCGTCCCGCGGTCACCACCCGCCGTCCCTACGGGCCTCGCTCGGCGCCGCCGGACCCGGGCGACGCCATCTTGTCTGGGCCCCGCCGGCGGGATGGCGTCATGCCGTGACGTCACCAGCGCCTGCCGGGCCAATCGGGAGCTGCGGGTGCTGACGTCACCGCATGGGCGGGGCGAAGGCGGAACCACGCCTCTTCCGCGGGGCGGGGCGGGGCCGGGAAGTGTCCGTGTGTCGTTCGCGGCTGTGTTCCTGTCGCTGTCGCCTGCCTTTGTCAGCCCCTGACCCATACCTACCCTTACCAGCCGCTGTCCGGGTTGCATGCCTTCCCCTGTTCCACCGCTGTCTCAACCCTTGTCCCTGTCTTCTGCCCTTGTCCCTGCCCCTTCCTGTTCCATCCCCGCCCCTGTCCTGTCCCCTCTCTGCCCCTGTTGCTGCTCCTGCTCCTGTCCCTGTCCCTATTCCTTTACCTGCCCCTGCCCCTGTCCCATTCCCTGTGCCATCTCTGTCCCTACCCTGTCCCTGTCCCTATCCCTTAACTGCTCCAGTCCCTGCTCCTGTCCCTGTCCCTGTCCGCAGGGATCCTGCCCTGCCCAGCAGCTCCTCCAGCGCCTCCTGCTCCTCTCCCAGCCGCGCATCTTGCAGGGCTCCCCAAGGGGCTGGGTAAAGGTGGGGAGTGGGAGACGGAGAAGCCATTTCATCCCACACCCTTCAGCCCCTTCTCTCAGCAGCTACGGCCACCTCACCCTCCCGAGGGGCTCAGGGGACATTCCCGCTGGGTTTTCAGCCTTTTGAGCAGTCCTTTTTCTGAAATGGAGGGGTTTTGTCCAGAATGGGTGTGGTAAGTGTGTACGTGATGAAGGATATGGAGAAGGGAGTTAAGCATGGTAAATCATAATTGAAAACAGCCAAACTGGAATTATCAACTGTATCCTCAGAGGAAACTGGAAAGCCTTAGAGGTTCTTTTATAGTTCTGAATAAAGGTCATAAACCCGATGTTGTACCAGGAAGATGTGTACCGATTCCATTTAACTTGAGGCACCATCAGACATCAGGTGGTCAGAAGCTGTTTTTTTCTTAAAGCCTGTCTACATATCATATGTTTTCCTTGTTTCTCTGCAACACCACAGGAAAGGAGCAATTGCTGTGTTTGGATCACATGAATCTTTGCCTCTGAAATCATAGAAAAAAGTGTATGGCCCATGTGGACATCAGAAAAAGCACTCATCCTTCCACATGGGTCTCAAAGGGATGTAATGAAATGCAAATACAATGTTATATCCTTAATTCCCCAGCAATAAGTGATTTGCCTGATGGAATGTGTGGGAAAATTACTGGGTGTAAAATTAGAGAAAACTGAGGGGTTATATTTGCATTTTAACAGAAGTTAGTACAGAAAACAGAGGGTGAAGCGCAGTTGTGACTCCCTGGATGAGATGTGGTCAGCACGCCCAACTTCCCACACACAATCCATGCTAAAGGGGATTGAAGGGAGGCTAGAGCAGAGTGGAGACACCAGGGCCAGACTGCTGAAATCCTAGCAAGAGGAGAATTCTGCGAAGCAGATGAACTGTACAGCGGCTGAAAACCAGGGGGAAAAGGAGATGCTTTGCTGCTGAACCAGAGCAAGATCACAAATGCCCACCTCCATCCCAGAGGCTACCTCAGGTGTGACACTGACATTGCCCACCTCCAAGGGACAACCATCCCACACTGAACATGATGTATGGCTAAAGTTACTCAAGCTAGCTCAAAAATAGTATAAAAGTAAGTTAAAAATTTGGAGAAGTTAGGAAAGGTTCCACTGTAACTTCTGGGATTGACTGATCAGGCTGAACCTGTAAGAACTGTACTCTATGTATGGTGATTGTTTATCTCGATTGCTCTGAATACGTTTTTGCAGACAGATATCACCAACAATCTTTGCACCTTAACCTATCACAGTTTTCTGTTACATTAATAAAAGATTACTGTTATGTACACTGTACTTCAAGGTGTGAGTCCTTCAACAGCATTAACAGTAGGTAAGATATTTGACTGTGGAGACATAGGAGAGAGTTTCTCTAATGCTTTTGCTGTGCATTCCTGGATATTTTCTAGTCCCTTGGTGCCAAGAGACCAGCTAAAAGAGTGGAAACCCTCAAAGGGTTTTTTTGTGTTTCCGTGTGA
Organism: Luscinia megarhynchos; assembly: GCA_034336665.1. Classification (NCBI taxonomy): domain Eukaryota; kingdom Metazoa; phylum Chordata; class Aves; order Passeriformes; family Muscicapidae; genus Luscinia; species Luscinia megarhynchos. The sequence goes on along the minus strand of CM067592.1, from coordinate 7,190,514 downwards.
CCCTGAACAAGTCAGTTGAACAACCTTCTGATCCAGTGGACTATTCAGTGAAGAGTTGGACATTAGGGAGAATTTCTCCTCAGAATGGGTGATTAAACATTGGGAATGAGCTGTTCAGGGAGGTGGAGGAGTCACTGTTCCGGAGCTCTTTAGGGAAAGATTGGACGTAGCAGTCATTGCCATGGTCTGGTTGACAAGGTGCTGTTCACTCATAGGTTGGACTGAGTGAGCTTAGAAGTCTTCCAACCTGTGATTCTGTCCCCATAGTGGGACCCTGGCAGACTGGTCGAGCACAAGTGTCTCGGCTTTCCTTGGGCGCTGACAGTCAGATCAAACACGCAGAGTTTGGGAGAACCTCGGTTTCCTGGGAGGGATTCCCGAACCCCCACTTGCACTGAGCCCACCCCGCCGCTAGGGGACGCCACACCCTCACCACGCTGGTTCCGCTGCCATGGCAACAGCAGGAGGGGCGCGGCCAGCTTGTCGCCCGGTTGCTAGGCAGCGGAGCACAGGGGTGGGGCGGAACCGCCGCCGCAAAGCGACTGTCGTAAAAAGGAGAAAAAAATCCTAAATCCCGTGGTGTTGTAAAATGCCGTGAGGCGCGGCCGGCGGGGCCTGAGGGACAGAGCTCGGGCCCGGTCCCGCTCCATATGCCCCGAACCGCCCCGTCTCGCTCCATGTGGGGCCGCTCCTCGTCCACATCCTCCTCATCCTTCTACTATGGCCCGGAAAACAGTTAGCAGGAAGCGGAAGGCGGCGGCTGCCGCCGCGGGGACCGGCGGACTCCATGGGGAGCAGGTAAGAGGTTAGGGGGGTGTGGGTGAGAAGCGCTTGTTCCCGGTGGTGGGAGCAGGGGGAAGTACTGGTTCCGGGGCGGACGTGTCGGTCCGCGGGAGAAAGAGGGTGACCCTGTCCTGGGATTGCGGAAGGAAGGTGTCCTGCGGAGTCGGGGATCCTGGGGAGGCGTAGCCACGGTCCCGGTGGTGGTAGCGATGAGGAGCCCCCGGTCTCGGTGTCACTTGGGGAGGGACAGCCCCGGTCCTAGTGTGACCCGATGAGGGGCAGCCCCCAAGCCCCAGGGTCACCGAGGAGGAGGAGCCCCCAAGCCCCAGGGTCACCGGGGAGGAGGAGCCCCTGGTTTCAGGGTCAGTCCCCCCCGCTTTTTCCCCGCGCCCCGGGGCTCGCGGTGCCCCGTTGGGCTCGGCCGTTGTTCGCCGCTCGCCGCCGCTTAGCGATGATGGCTGGATGGCTCTGGCCCGGTCGGAGGAGGCCGAGCGCGCGGTCGGTATCGGGGAGCCACCTGGGTGTTGCCCCTACGTCTGCCAAGCTGAGGGCGGGAGCTATCGCCGCTGCCCCTCTCCCGTTCCAAGCGCTTCGCTTCTTCCCGTGAGCATTTGGCGTACCAACGGGACCGAGCCGCCACGGGCTGTCGTTATATCATCGCCGTGTTACTCCTTTAGCAGATATTTATGTTTAATTTCACTCTCCTAAAGTGTCTATCAGCATTCCCGAGTTAATTTCCGTGCGCGGCATTCTATGGGTGGTTTGTAAGGCTTCAGGGTTTTGCTGGGAATATTATTCAATTTGAAGGGGTGGCGTGTGTTTTAGTTGCTTTATCCAGTTTCTAACTGTATTATCCACAGTATGGTTGGGATCACTCGGTTCACAAAAGGAAAAGGCTCCCGCCGGTGAAAAGGTCTCTGGTGTACTACGTGAAAGGGAGAGAAGTCAGGATGCAGAATGAGTCCAGCTACCACCGCTTGTTGCATGGATACGCAGCCCAGCAGCTCCCCAGCCTCCTGAAGGAGAGGGAATTTCAGCTTGGAACACTCAATAAAGTGTTTGCCTCCCAGTGGCTAAACCACCGACAAGTGGTGTGCGGGACAAAATGTAACACAGTGAGTGCCACCTCTCCCGGTTTCCCTTTCCTCTGTTAATTACTCCACTTCCACCCTCAAATGACGCTTATCGTAATCAAGGTGTGTGGACAGCCAGGGAAAACATTAGGTATTAGGATTGGCGGCAAAATCTCGCTCAATTAATTTTGAATGAAACCAATGCTTAGGGGCCATCTGTCCTCTTTTGAAAATGTGGCACTGTAAGACCCAGCAAGGCAACTCGTAAAGCATCTGTGCGATCTGTACAGGGCGATTTACACCTGGTTGCAGGATGAAGAGGAACAATGGGATTGGATCTTCCCTTTAGTCCTTCAGATGAGAAGCTAATGGACAGAAATTAGCGTCTCTAATGCTGGCTGTCAGTGCTTGGCTGAGCTTGTTGCTAATGTTCCTTTTTTCTGTTATGCTCAATTTTATGCAGTTTGGTCTTATATTTAGTTTTGTGCTGATGGCTTTTAAAAGTTGTTCTAAAACTGTGGTTAAACTCCAGATATTTGTCAAAACAGCTAGAAATGTTCTGAGCTTACAAAGAGTTTCAGATCTTCAATGTTATCTTCTGCTTGCTGACTTTATCATTCTTCACTCTAAAACTATGTCCAATGTTTGAATAGCTTATTTGCTTTATATATCTTTACATGCTTCTGCAAAAATTTAAAACTCCTCAGGTTCTTGAAGTCATGCTTTGAAACATTTCAGGGGAGTATTAAAATGGTATGCTGTGTGACTAGTAAATAGAGGAGATCATATTTCTTAAGTAATATTCTCTCCACCAGAGTTAGTAGCCCAGGTTCGTTGGCTGAGGTTGCAGTTTTATGCATGCAGTTGCGATTGAGTTAGTGCAAAATTCTGGTTAATTGGTGCCACAGAAGGGAATCAAGGGTTACAAGGAATGAATGGATAGATGAAGTAGCTCTTATATCTTAGGTTGCTGCCACTGCTTCTTTGCCTCAAGATCTTTCTGTGCCAAAGCCACGCTCAGTGGTCTGACCAGCAAGGGTCAGTGGGCTGGTTTTTTTCCTTTTCTGATTCTGAAACATTCTGAGACTTTCTGTTATTATTCAACAGTTGCACAGGGGGAGGCTTTTATGCAATAGCTCTTAAGAAGCAGGGCCTAACTGTATAAACAAAGCAATCTTTTAACAGCAATAAGCTCAAAATAGAATCTCTCTGCCTACTTTCTCCACATATGTTCATCTCCTCAGCCAGTCAGCAGCCAGCACTGGTTGTGGTTTTAGAGCTGCTTACAGGAGATGAACCCCTACTGAAATACAAGCTCCCGAAAATCTTGCTTACTCTAGCAAGATGATGCGTGTTTTATAGAGTTGCAACGATTTTGCTGTGTTCTGTAACTTTTGTAGTTCTGGTGCATCTGCAGAGAAGATAAATGGGCAAGTGGGTTGTTAACACAACCTTGCAGAAAATTGTTTGAGACCAAACAATCACGGAGCTGAAGAGGAATTCATCAGTATTGTTGTTCCCTTCGCACATGCCGCAACCAAGTCCACATCCATACTTAATGTTAAAGAAGGACTTTCTCTGTCATTGAGCAAAATAGAGTGATTGCAGAAGAAGTCCTTGCAGCATTGTGAAAGATCATATATGAATTATGAATGCTATAATAGCTGTACCTTGTTTGCTTTGTGCTCACATTTGAACAGGTAAAGCATTAAACTCTACACTCTAATGATGAGATTTTTTTTTTCTCTCATTTCCTGAGTGAGCGACCTAGTAAAGAAAAATGCCTTTGCTGATTCTTATGTGCTGAAGTTGTGGCATTCAAGTTGGGAGTAAATTGAAAACACCTTGGTTGACTTCAGTGAGGTTTGCTGCAGTGGGGTTGCACTTAATTAAAGTTAATGCAAGAGAAAAATATAAACTATAGCAGTTATTTTAATCAGGGCTTGAGTGTGGCACTGCATACTTTTAGCATTTAATTTATAAATTGCCCTTCACTGTGTAGTGCCAGGAGGATTCATTGTTCTCAATGACAAAACAAAAATACGTTCTTGTCATAGAGGAGGAGGTTTGGGTTTAGTCACTTGGCAGTGCTAGTTACTTTAAAAACACTAAAGAGAATTTGGAGCTCTCTGTCAATTACTCTTTTTTGATGAAGATTATAATTTAATTCTGTGGAGTAACTTTTATCCTTAAAACTATTCCAGGGTGTGAAATAACTTTATTCTTCTCCAGTGGAACTATGGTGCTCATAATTGAGCAGCTGTAAATTAAATATTTCAGATATTTTTGTTCTATAAAGTTGCGTGCTTTTTCTGGTAGATTTAAAATTATGGGAACTATTACAAGCATTCAAGAATTTAAAATTTCAAATGAAATCACCCAGACTTTTCACCTGGGCTTTGCAGAGCTAGGATTCCTTTTTTTTCTTAATTTCCTAGACCTAGACACAATGCGCTCCTTAGTGTTTTCCAATTATACATAATATATATATATAATAAATGAGCAGGGAACTTCCGAGGGCTGCAGACATTTAGGGTGTGTTCTGATAGATATTTAAATTACCAAAGACTGATGCTGTGAAAATCTGTAGAAGAAACTGTCTCAGCAGAAGATACCATCTGTAATCTGCAGTCTTCTGTTCAGACTTCATAAAAAAACTCATGTGACTTAAGAAGGAGACAGGCTTATGGCAGACAAAAACATAGAACACACGGTTCCTGTGTTTTGGGGTATTATTTCCTCTTTACTATTTCAGGAAATTATGAAGAATAAAGTAGCGTCTAAAAAGAAGTTTTAGTAATAATTTTTCAGCTTCTTTTGCTCTGTTAGTTACGTGTAGGTGTTCAGGATATAATCCTTTTACTAATTGCAAAATTAAAGATGAAAAACTCTAAGAGCTGTAAATCATTCCCTAATTACAGTAGCTAAGCAGTTTCCAGTTGCTTGAGAATATATTTGCTTGGAATATATGTCATAATTTCTTTTCTTTTTCCAGGCAGGCCCAATAGATGCATTTGTGTTTAAAAACTTCTTTTCTGAATGCTCTCTCCTGATTTCTCAGGCAGCTTTTCCAAGGCATGCATGGGTTGGTTTCTGAATGCTGGCTGAAACCTTTTCTTTCTTCAGCAAATTGCTGTGTGGCCTTGGCTGCCCTGCTGTAAATCACTAGCTCTCATTTCCCATTAGAAACTTTAAACTTGTTTCAAGAGATCCTTGTATCTGTTCTGTGCATCTCATAATTACAGCCCTGTCTTGTAGTCCTGGCATTGTGGTGAGAATACAATGGGAAGTTCCTCCTCTGTCTGTGAATGTGAGGTGTCTATGGGGAAAATTATTTCCTCTTGCTTTGCAAGTGAATGTCTTCTGGCTTTGCATATGTGAGGAAGCATTGAGATGACAGCTCATTTCACATTACACATAGGAGATGAGAAGTCTCCTCCAGTTGGTAGCTCTACTCAAAGTCCAGTGAACAGTGACCGAAACTCAGGATAAATAAACCTCTGGTGCCTGTAGTTGATATCTCCATTCACATGTCTTTCAGTGGCTTGTGACCAAATAGCCAGGTGTCGGTTGCTTGTCTCAAGAGTATTTGATTTTCTGTCAACTGCATGTGATGCTCATGTCTGTCTGGTAGTTTCTGTGCCAGCTATGGTGTGAGTCGGAGGGATGCCCTTTAGCCGACAATGTCTGTCACTTCTCCATCCTTTGCCATTTTTCAGCATGTGTTAACTGTCTCCCTGAAATTAAACACGGAGGGCAAAATGCAAATAAAAAATTATAAATATGATTTTGGCACTGCACAAGTGAAGTAACATCAAAGTCCATGTCCATTAGCTGGTAGTGTTTCAGAATTTCACAGAAAGGTGGATTGCCTGATCTCATGGTCTTGTCTCTGGAAATGTGAATTCAAAGTCAACCAACTTGCTGGCTGCTTTTACCTCTTCTCACTTCTCAGGTGGTTTCTTTATATTGTGGATTGTTTTGCTTTGGAACCTTTCAAGAGGATATATAAGGCCATTACACACTTGAGTTGCCTCTACTGTATAACTATGAGTAAGTTTTGTGCTAAGAGTAGTGCATGTTAGTGTGGTTGATGTAGTTGCCATTCCCTGTGATGCTTGAAGAGTCATAGCAGTCAAATGAAGTCCCTAGGTGACTGGAAAAGGGAAGGTGTTGTACCTATCTTGAGAAATGGTAGAAAGAAGGACTCCAGGAACTACTGACCTGTCGGTGTCACCTCTGTGCCTGGGAAGATCATGGGATCTAGTTTCCTCCTGAAACTCTGCTAAGGCACATGGGGAACAGGGAGGTGAATTGAGGCAACCAGCATGGCTACACCAAGGGGAAGTCCTGTCTGACAAACCAGAGGCATTCTGTGATGCAGTGACTGCAGGAGTGGACAAGGAAAGGGTCACAGATGTCATTTATCTGGGCTTTTGTAAATCCTTTGACACGGTGTCACGGTGTGACTTGGGTTTGCCAACCTTAATATATTTAATTTTTTTTTAGAGACAGGACCCAGGAGTAGAGACAAGGTACAAGAAGAAATTTATTAATAACACAAAAAAGAATAAGAATTCAGGATGAGATTCCTAGATTGTTCCCTCCTCCCCTTCATTCCACATTTCTTACCAACAAAATACAGAGAGAACACTTCAGTCGGTTATACACTCAAATAATTAGTTCAGTTTACTTAAGAGAGAAAAGTCCCTTTTTTAGTTATGGCTTAGGGGGTGTCTTCACCTTCACAATCCACATCCACCGGGGAAAATATTGCAGATTATGACTCTCCTCCCATTTATTCACAGTCCTTCCAGAGCTGTGCTATGGGTTATGTTACACACTTGGGGTATCACTTTTAAAGGCAGGCTGCCGAAAAACAAAATTCTCTTCATCTCTTTCTCTATCAAATGTCTCTGTTCATATTCCAGTCCCAGAACAGAGAGAGCTCCATTTTCCTGAGGCAAAAAGTCTTCTACTCAAGCATCCAAACCTCCCCAAGTATATTTCACAGTTTAAAGGAATTTTAGTGAAGTCACAATCCCCTTAGCTCACAAAAAAAGGTTTTCAGATACTATCAGTCGCATCTTTTCAGTCTCTTCCCACCGGGAACTTTATCTTCATTCCGCTGACCTCTGTAGTCTCTATGCTTCATTTTTTCTCATTCAGGGAAGCTCAGGTGATCGAGGATCTTATCCAGGCATGAAGAAGTTAAAATTGTATCCAGATCATGAAGAAACAGCTTGGGCATCTGGAGGCCTCTTCTGCCTTGTGGAGAGGCGAGCCGAGCCAAGCCGGCAGGGCTGGAGCCATGCGGCTGGTGCCAGGGCCACGCAGTCGGTGCCGTGTGGAGCCGGGGGTGGGCCCCAAGCCAGGGGCTTCCTGCAGAGCCAGTGCCGGCCGGGCCGGGCCCCCCCGCTAAGCCCGGAGTGTGACCGGGGGCCCGGCCGGAGGCCATCGCAGCTCCCCAAGGCCAGAAGCCGAAAGAGAGCGGTTAACTTGATCCACTGTGATTTGTGAAAGTGAAATAACTTTTCATTGGCTTCCCGAGCTGTCCATCCCCAAATCAGCTCTCTGATTGGTGCCAGCAGCTCACAGGGGAAGTTCCCAGAGACGGGAGAGTCCCTCCCACTCCCCAGTCTCATGGAGCCGTCCCTGAGACGAATCCACCCCTCCCCCCCCAGCACGTGAAACTAACGCGCACGGTTCCTGACAACATCCTTCTGTCTAAATTGGAAGAAGGTGGATTGGATGGATGGACTGTTGGGTGGTGAGGCATTGTTTGGATAATCACATCTAGAGAGTAGTGGTCAGTGTCTCAAAGTCACAGTGGACATCAGTGACAAGTGGAGTCCTTCACGGATCCATACTGGGACCAGTGTTCTTCAATATCTTCATTAACGGCATAGATAGAGGGATCAAGTGCACCCTCAGCAAGTTTGATGACAACACCAAGCTGAGTGGTGCTTTGACACATCTGAAGGATGGGGTGCCATCCAGAGGGACCTGGACAAGCTCAAGTAGTGAGTCCATGGGAACATCATAAAGTTCAAAGCCATCTGCAAGGCTGCACTTGGGTTAGGGCAAGCCCTGGTTATCAGCACAGGCTGGCCATAAACAGATGGAGCAGCCCTGCCCAGAAGGACTTGGGGTGCTGTGGGTGAGAGGCTGGACATGCCCCGACCATGGCACTCACAGCCCAGAGAGCCAAACGTGTCCTGGGCTGCATCCAGAGCCCCGTGGGCAGCAGGGCAGGGAGTGGATTCTGCCCCTCTGCTCTGCTGAGCCCCACCTGGAGCACTGCATCCAGAGCTGGGGTCCCTGCGCAGGAGGGACATGGAACTGTTGGAGTGAATTCCAAGATGAGGCCATCAAGATGGTTGGAGAGCTGGAGCACCTCTCCTACAGGGAAAGTTTTGGTTGTTCACCCTGGAGGAGAGGGAGAGAAGGCTCTGAGGAGATTATATCATGTCCTTCCGGTACCTAAATGGAACTTATAGAAAAGATGGGGACAGATGAATTAAACTGGGCTTATAGTGACTGGAAAAGAATTAATGGTTTTCAATTAAAAGAGGGCAGAGTCACACTAGATACAGAGAAGATTCTTGTGCTTTACCGTCAGGGTGACACACCAGCATGGGTTGCCCACACAGCTGCTGAGTGCTTAATCCATGGAAACATGCAAGGATGAGTTGGACAGAGCTCTGAGCGAGGTGGTCTAGCTGATGTCCTTGCTCACTGCTGGGCACTTGGACAAGACAACCTTTAAGATCTCGTTGCAACCCAAATGATTCTATGCTTTATTTTGAACTTCAGCAGAAAGCAGACATACGATGTCAGTTTGATAGTTTAAAGTGACCATATTTGCATCTTTGCAGCTTGGCATATATTAGTAAATCTGTATTGCTACAAAACAAAGAACCTGATGCCAAGTGTTTTACAAACAGAAAAGAAAGATATTACGATTTTAATAAAAGTCAAGTCTGAGAACTTGGAAAAATCAATCACTGCTACTCAGGTGTGACCAGCAATGGTATATGATGTAATAGCAAAATAAACATTGTCTTTTGTTGTTTCCTTAGCAAAAAACATATTTAAAGGAGAGCAAGTAATAGTTTTCCAACTTGGCTGTGGGTGAGATCTTTTTGTGACCAGCCTTAGCTAGTCTGGAGTCATGCTATTGCAGAAGTGGATGTTCCCACCTGCTCTTTTTGGCTAGCACTGATGTGCATATGGCTAGGGCGTCAGCTGGATCAGCTTGCTGCTTTGTTGCAGGCTGGTTTTCTTGTAGGGTTAGTTTCACCAAGACAGATCCAGTTGACCTTGCAGCTACTTGAGCGCTGGTTACTGTCACAAGGGTGATGAGATTGTTTAGGTGGATGGTGAGGAGGAGACACCTAGATTCTCAAAAGATAGGCTTAAGCCAGTTGTGAAAGTCGAATGTGATTGATTTTCTCTTAGTGACTATTTTTAGCAAGGCAGTGTATGTTGGGTTTCTTTCAAAATTACTTTGAATGACAAGAATATGCCTGTGATTTCTGGGAGCACTGTGTGAAGAGCTGGTGCAGAGTGAGCATGTTGTGAGTCTTGCATGAAGAATGAGCAGTCTCTTCCATGCATGTTATTTGTGCCTTTTAGATCTCCATCCATCCTGCTTGTGTAATAAAAACAGGATGGCACCCTTTATTTTTGTTTTGATTGATTTGTACAATCAACTAAAAGGATAGGACTGCCTGTTCATCTGTTGTTTTTTGTGCAGGGGCAGCATCTGAAGACAAAAGAGTCTGTGGTGCCTTGAAATGGCATTTCATAGAACTCTTTTTAAACTTGCTGTTTGAAGTGAATGCTTTCAGTAGAAGATACATGGGAAGGGAATTTATCTCCACTAAGCTGTTAGCTTGCTGGATGTTTCTTCCCCCCAAATTATTGTGTCATGAAAGGCAGGTAAAAAAAAAGAAAAAACCAGGTAAACCATTTGGTAAACCAAATTTGCAGTATTGCATATAAGACCATGATTGGTTTTGCAGTTCTTACTCTGATCCTTGGATACTCTGTTCTCTGCCACAGTCTTTACTTTTGGCAAGCTGATTAATGAACTTCCTCATCAGTGAAGTGAGGTGGTTTCTTGATTAACTTGAACATAAGCAGGTTGGACAGCCAAGAGGAGAGCCATATAGTAATTGCAGGGAAGTCATTTGGTAAAATGACTTCACCACTTCTGCAGGCCAAAAGAAAAATAAGTGTACAGCTATCAATCTCTGCAAATGTGCGAAGATCATGAAGTTTCATGGCTATGTCGACTGTAGTACCTAACCATGCTTGTCTTCCTTGAGTGATAGCACTGTTGCAAGCTGTACTTATATTAAAACTGCTTCAAAAAATGAGAGAAGATGGATTTCTCTCTTCTGTGTCGTGCAGCCTGTTTCCTTATTAGAACACAGTTGTCTGGCAGAGAGCATGGTAGCTGAGTGCTGTGTTTTTCACAGATGAAATGTGGTCCTTGCACTTCTGGCAGATGGACGAAGCAATCTAGATTTGGTAAATCCTGGACATTGTTTGGTGTACTAAAGACTGACGTGTATATTTTACTAGAAGGGAGAACTGAATTTTGCAGAAAGCTTAAAATCAAGAGACAAGTACACACAGCTCAGTGTTTGGAGGTTGGTGGGGTTTTTTTATGTCCAGCGAAAACATTGTTGGCTGGGTTTTACTTTTTATATAATGGGTAGCTGGGAAAAAGTTCTTATTTCTGTTTGAGATAACAGAGAAAATTACTGTATGGTTCTGTTTTCAGGGCTTTGTCAAGACTCTTTATGTCTACACAGCTTTGAAGTTGTTTGCAGATGTACTTATTTCAACAGTTGAAAATATTTTTTGTTTTATTTACTCTGGTGTCTGTAAAACTCCTGAAATGGTATTGAAATTTTCTGCACTCTTAGCTGCTCTCTGCACTCTTCGCTTCTCTTGTTTCTTGACATTTCACCCTTTTTGCCTTTAAAAGTGTCTGTAGACTGTGGCTTGTCTTGGCTTCTGTGTGCTGGATTTGTAGGGATGATTTCTGGACAGCCAGAGGTGCAGCTTTCAAATGTGGGCTTTTGCTTCCTGTGATGCCCCAGTGATGTAAGAATCTCTGTGTGCAGGCAGTGGTTGCTTATTTTACTTGAGGGAGTTAATGGTTGTTTTTAAACTACTCAGAGGCCAAGTTCCTTACAAGCAAGTGGAGAAGTTATTGCTCTGACCTTTACAGCCAAAACAACATAGTTCCTTATAGGTGCAAAGTTTAAGTTCTTTATCTTTTTAGTCCAATTAGTTTAGAGTTTAGGTAAAGGTATTTTGCATTAGAGTAAGTTTTTATTAACTAACAGGTGTATGATGAGGATGTCAGACTAGAGAATGCAAAGGGGTTTTAATATCAGTCTTCATACCAGCTGACTTGCACTTTCAAGTGTGAATCTGTTACCACTGAAGCACAATTCTTCTGAGTCCATGAACATCCTTAGTTGTGGATTTGTTTTCCTAATTAGTACTCCTGATGTCAACATTAGAACCTGCAGCTGACACCTGCAAGCTTTAATCCTAACTACTAAACTGTTAATTTTGTTTAGGGTTTTGGGTTTTCTCAGTAATTGAAGGAGAATAGGGGAGGGAATTGGGCATTTCTGCTGGAAAGAAATACAAGGGGTGAAGGGGGATATGCACTCACATGGGAAGGACAAGGGAGGATGAGAGGAGAGAAAATTACTGACCCTGATCCTTCAGTGCAGGTGTTAATTTTCCTGTGGTTAGGGCAGAGGAACTGCTGCGTGCACTGTGTTTTTATAAGCTGTCTCCGGCAGTGAAGGCTTTGTAAGGCTTGGGAAGGGTGAGAAGTGCCTCCTTCCTACTCAGCTACACCTCAGCTCTTGCCATACACCACACGTGTGTGCGAAGTAAAAAAGTAAAATGCAGTCTCTGCAGGAGTCATCTATTTGTGCAAGACTGCTGCCTACAATCAGTTGTGGGGTGAAGGTGATGCATAATTCTAGACACAACACACAAATAGCGATGAGTGGATTGCAGCTTTCTCTGTGGAATGTGTGTAACACACCATACTTTTTGATAGGACGTTAATATTCTGCTAGTTCAGTACATCAGGTAATAGATATGCTGGTAAATTATCTTAATGTTATTTTTCCTATGCTTTTATGAAAGAAAAGATCTACACTCTGTAAGAGCTCACCAAAAGCAGCTTGTATGTATAACTTCTCTCGAAGAACCCCTAGATTTCTCTTCTGGTCTTCTAAAAATGTCTGACAAAGGATTTCAGAGCAATTTCCTTGAGATGTGTATTTTTAAAATTGTATTGAGGGTTTTTGTTGTTATTGTTATCATATTGATTCACTTCCAGAGGTTTTGAGACAACATTCTTGGTTATAGAAGGAACAGACTAAAGATGATGTAGAATTTAATTATAATCCTAGGCTATGAATTCTAGATCATAGACTTTGCTTAGTCCCAAGTCAGCTTCAGATCCTCTGTTTCCTTGCTTCACTCATGTTCCCTCCCAGTTCTTTGTCTCTTCTGTTAGACCTATTTGACTATGAGTGCAGCTGCCCTCTGAGCACCACCTGTGAAGTGATCCAGCCCATGAACCTCCCAAATGAAAGTGCACTTTGGCAGGCAATGTAAACCTTTGTTCTGGTTTAAACTGTAACCTTGTTGGTTGTATATGTCTGAGCTGACATAACTCTGGGCATAATGTCTGTTTGAAGAGCTGTACGGCTTTATAACAGTTTTCTGACAAGGTGTTAGTGACATATTGCTCTAATTTCTTGTCTTTTTGCGGATTGAGGTATATAGCTAAATATTTTTCTTTCAGGTGTTCACACTGGCAGTACTGTATTATCACCAGAAAATAAATTCCAGTTGCATAAACTGTCAATCTGACAAAGCCAAAACTTTATGGTTAAGTGTGTTATCTGGGAGGTGGGAGAATCATGCTAAGCCCCATGGGGCTCAATGGCTCTTCTGAGGTGGAGTTTTTTCTCACTATGATAGGTAGAAATTGAAAACCAATATTGTTTTGTTGTACTGAACAGGGAAAAGAGTTTTATATTCAAGGGCATTCCTTTCAAGTAGGAAACCTCCCATGACAGATTTCTCTCCTTTCCTTTCCATTACTGTGAAAATGAAATGAAATGGGCTGATTGAAATAAACCCAGTGTAATTGTTATTTAACCTGTTTTAAGAAGGAATTTATGCATTTTTTCAGCAATCATTGGAGCATCTGTGGATTTCAACTCAAAAAGAATGTCAGTTCAAAATACGGAGGATATTTGACCATCTTATTTTTCTTGTCTGTTTGATGATGACTTACATGTCTGTTGTTCTGGTTTTTTTTTTCCCCCAGTTATTTGTAGTAGATGTCCAGACTGGTCAAATTACCAAGATTCCTATCCTGAAGGATCGTGAACCTGGCATGGTGAACCAGCAGGGATGTGGCATTCATGCTATTGAGATCAACCCCTCGAGGACCCTCCTGGCCACAGGTGGAGACAACCCCAACAGTCTTGCAATTTATCGTCTGCCTACACTTGATCCTGTCTGTGTGGGAGATGTAAGTGGGAGTATCTGGGGAAAGTTTATTCTGTCACTTTAAAAGTTACTACTTTGAAGTGTTTTTCATCAGAGCAACATTTGTATTTAGGAGTCTTGTAAGAAAGTAAACTTCTGAAAGCCTGAAAACATTTCTGATTGAGTTGTCATTTCTGTTGTGGCGTTTTAAATATAATGAGTGCTCACACGTGTGAGTGGATTTTCAGGGCTTTGAGTCAGATTTCTTCTTCATCTTCATTCAGGTATACTTTGTTACTTTTCAGCACCAAAAATGTAACAAAATGTGAAGTATCAAAGTCTAATTGTGGTGTGTGGTAATCTCTGAAGCTATTTATAGTGAAAAAACGCTTTTGAGAAATTAAAACGATGTTGAAAGCTGTTAAAATTTTCCCCTTATTCTAGTGCAGTTTATGGATTTATTATCCCAGAGATGGAACTTGGCTTTGAAGACTAGCTCTAACCTAGTGGCTTGTGGCAGTGTGATACACTGTGGTACTGGCTTTATTTCTGAAATATCCTGAGGCTTTTTTAAAACAGCCAGTCTTTAAAAAAACAAGCCAGAGAATATAGTGGTGTCCTGTGAGTGTTTCTCTCTGTGTGCTCTCTCATTTCTTCTTTTATTCAGGACTTCACATAGATGTTAACTGCAACAGCAGAGGTCAGGTCAGAGTTTCTGCAACAGCAGATAACTAGCTGCAGCAAAACTTGGCCGAAGATTTGCATGACTTGCTCTTCATTTGTGTGACTTCTTAGCTTTTTTAATAAAACTAAAGTCTTATGGTCTTTATTTTTTTTCCCCATAGGTTTCTCATATGCTAAAGAAAAGAGTCTTGAAACATTAATCTCTAGGTCATGTATTGTAAACATAAGATTTTTGGTTATTTTTTATAGTTGGGTATGAGTTTGAAGGAAAAAAACCCTAACAAGTAGATATTTTACAGAAAAATGCTGCATTCGGAATGGAAAACGTGAAAATTCTAGAAAATTTTAGAATTGAGATAAATTTTTTCTTGGTCAGAGGTCTATTTTTCCAACATCTGTTTGCTCTTTATTAATTACACAGTTCAAAATCAGAAAAGTTAAAATTACTGCTAGGTAAAGTGTTCCAGCTTGATACTGGAATCTTATCTGTGTGTTTTCAATGTAGGTCTCATTTTGAGCTTTTACTAAAAATTGAAGTGAAGAATACTTTGCTTTGAGACTGCGCTCAAGTATAATGGCACAGAAAAACCTGTCTTTCTTCTTTTAGGATGGACACAAGGATTGGATATTTTCAATTGCGTGGATTAGTGATACTATGGCTGTTTCTGGTAAAGTCATATTTTGTCTCCTGAGTTTTTTTTTTTGTTTGCTTATTTTTAAGCTTACAGTGATGTACAACATTTTATAAGTATTAGGAAACCACCTCTATCAGGGCATTTGAAACCACTTGGAACTACCGAGACTATTTAAACACTCCTTGGACTTAGCACAGTGCTTCATTTTATTTTGTTGTTGGGCCTCAGTCCAGATCTGATTTTTCTACTACTAGAATATTATTGTGTTTCTAGTAAGGGGATGTTTGAACACAATGAGTTACGGGAAAGGATTCCACAAAAGAGAAGTAATTTCAAGAGGGGTGTTGGTTATTGATTAATAACTTTGGAGTGCTTGAGATCAATACTGGTTTCCTGAAGTCATGTAAAAGAGCAATTAGTGAGAACTCAGATTGCTTTGCAAGCTCTCAGTACAGTTATGTGTGTGTGTATGTGTGTATGCACTTATGCTATGGCAGTTAATACAGAAGGCTGTAATAGAGAAATTCAATGACTTTTTGACAACTAGTTGGATAATCAGTGTAACTTCATAAAGAATTATTTAGGTAAAGACAAAAATAGTGATGTGTTGCTGCATTAATTTAGCAGTAAACTGCCTTTCTGTGCTGACAGGGTGTAGTATTCTGTAGTACAACAGAGTTGTCAAATGGCAAATGACAGAAATTCGTAACAGTTATATAAAAGTCACATATTTGAACTGTTGCTTTAGTTTAGTAGGATATTTTTTCCCAAACCCAAAAAGCTAATCCTGGAATTTCACCTTTGAATTTAATATAAAACTTGATCCTTGCAAGTCTCTATCCCAAATATCTACAGAAACTCCCCCACATTCAAGCTGGTATGCTTGAAGAGAACAGCACAGATGATTACAGATGTCCAGGGGAAAGATAAGGGCCTGATAGAATGTATAGCATGTGAAATTGAACTGTATTGACTCAATATTTTTTAAAGGTCAGGGGTGGATGTGTCAGTAGAAGTGTTCCCTTCTGCCATATTCTTTACTGTGGTGCATACAGGAGGCAGGATGTAGAGGTTCCAGTCTCCACACCTCAGATACCAGGGAAAACCTGTTGAAAGCAATGTTGCTAAACTGAATTCTTTAGAACTCAATGACGACCTTTATTAAGAGGGGGAAAAAAGACAATTAACTTCTGACATGGTTTTAATTTTACATATTTCAATTACACCTGTGTCTGAAAGCGTCAAGCAGAAATACCTGAACTCCAGACATTGAGTATATAGTTAGTATTGTTATGGCAAAAGCTCCAGATGAGGTGAATAATTCCCAGGATGGCATGAGTTTAGGGTAGCAAATGATACTTTGCTTAGCTTCAGGGCTAACCAGTTGAGCAACATTCACGGACTTTTTCCCCTGACAGGGCTATTAAAAGGCTTCCTCTCAAAGTATGTCAAGATGTTTAGAATTACAGCCTCTGTAACAAACAAGATTAGGTGCAATTAAAACCAGTGGCATGTAATGAGGTGGCAGGATGTTGTGCTACTGGATGCAAGTGCCATTAGGATAGTCCTTTTTGTATTTTTCTCTAGTAGGTGATAGTGGCAAATGCTTGAATCCATCTGTGAGGGGGCAAAGCCACCTCTGCTGTGCTGGACCACTCTTACTGCAACAAGACGTTTTACTTTACTGTCTTTGCAGCTTCTCCCCTATGAGATAGCAAAGCTGATAAATAGCCTCATATATAGTTTTTTTTTTCTGGCGTCTTCGTTATGAATTTCTTTTGACAGAAGCTTTCACTTTATGTAGAGAAGAAATTGAGGTACCTGTCAAATCTGTCAGAGTTGACTCAAACAGAAGCAAGTTGCCTGAATACCAGAAGGGATGTGTATAAAGTCTTGGATTAAGCCTGTGTTGCTCAGCGAATGAAAGGCATTCAGCTTTCTTCATCCAGTGTTCTTAATATTAGTGATTCGTATTTTGGATTAACGTCTTACAATTCAGTAGAAAAATAAAACGAGTTCTTGTTTGTTTAACCTAAGTTACATTCTTCAAGGAAGAAGTGGCATGGGTTTTAGCAAAATAATTTTTCTCATAGATTTCATCCAAAGTGGTACAACTGTGATTTGAAATGTATATTTCTGTTCAGCTCACACATGACTGCACTCAGCCATAAGCATACTGATAGAAATCAAGTAAACCCAAGTTGGCATAAACCCAGCTGAGGTTTTTATGGAGATTTTTTGCATTGGTTTAACAGACTGTTTGAGCAAGGCTGAGAGAGACAGTCTTAGGCTGAATTTAAAGTATTCAGTCACTTCTGAGTTCATTCTGCATGTGAGATGATGATAATTGTTGCACAGGGTTGTGGGTTTTGATGCATCTTAATCAGTATGAAAGCATATGAGATGGTCTAGCTGCTTGGAAACCATGTGGACAGTTGACAGTGAGTTCATAATATTCTGAACTTTACAGCTGAGTAAAATCATCCTTTTGTTAATGACAATATATGGGCACTAACAGTGCATTCTGTTATTTTAAACTAAGAGTATCCTTTTTTTTTTCAGACCCTATTGATTAATAGTTGTTGGTTTGTTTTTTTCTAAAGAGGAGTTCTGTATGTGTGGAATGGACTATTCACGTATTGACTATTTGACCAGGTTCCCGGGATGGTTCGATGGGTCTCTGGGAAGTCACAGAGGATGTGTTATCCAAAAGTGATGCCAGGCATAATCTCTCTCAAGTTCCTGTCTATGCCCACATAACACACAGTGCTCTGAAGGATATTCCCAAGGAGAACACCAATCCTGACAACTGCAAAGTCCGAGCATTGGCTTTCAACAATAAGAATAAGGTCAGTAAGATAAGCAAGACAGTTGACAAGTCTTAAAACTGTCCCCATGCATTAGAAAAACTAAAAAGTAATCTAGAGAATAATACCAGAGAAGCACTCTAATTTGTTTTTCACTGATTCTTTTGCATCCTTGTCTGGTGAGGCAGTGGTTTTAATCTGCTATGTCTGCTTCTACCCCAAGTGAATGGAGAAATGTGGAAAGAAAAAAACCCACAACCCTAGATATTTTAGAAGGCACACTTTTCCTGTGGGTTTGATTTTAGATTTGCATCCTAAGCAGGGGAGTAAAGAAATATTTACAAGAAGCAGATAAAGCACCAAAACATCTCTTGCAGCTTGAATCCCATTCTTGAGTGCTCTTTCTGCTTTCCTTTGCCCACTGTGAAGACCAGCTAACATTTAACAGTTCCTGTTTTGATGGCTGAATCCTTTCTGTATTGCTCAGGAAATGAGGTGACTGACTCAGGGTAGACACTAGTGCTTGCTTTGGGGTTATTTTGTTCGTATTTGACAAACAGTAAATGAGTAAATGTCAGTTGCTCCCATGCTGATCTCTTGTTATTACCAGTGGGTGTAGCAATTCATACTTCACCACTTTTTTTTCCCCCCTATCCTCAAGGAACAGAAAAGATCTGAAGGAAGGGTGGGTGTGCTGTCGGAAGCACAGTGCTCCTGTAGGCTTTATTTTTCACAATAGCTGTTATTTACTCCTTCATGATGGAAACTTCATGTAACTTTTTCAGTAGAGTAGTGCCTGAAACTTGCTTCAGGGTTAGAATCAGTGTGGGACCTGCGGAAGAGAATTGTCAACCCTAGATTGTAGTGTCTCATAATTAATTTTTGATTGCCTAGCAAGATTTATGGTTTTGAAAGTTATTGTTATTTACTCTTTTGTTAATTTAGATTCTACTTGACACTTGAAGAACTGTATGGCATTCTATGAAGATCAATATAAAATGAAAATTATCTTGATAGAGCCTTTACAGGATTATGGAAGAGTTCAATCCAGACTGTGCAGCCTGCTTAGAATAGAGTGTGAGTTTGTAAGGACATCTATAATACAGAAACTAACTCTGTTATTTTTATTTTCCTCCTAATAGGAGCTGGGAGCTGTGTCCCTGGATGGGTATTTTCATCTTTGGAAAGCAGAGCATACGCTATCAAAGGTGCTTTTCTGTTTGTTGGAGTTAAACTTCAAAAACTGCAAGCAGTTAAGGCTATTCACTGTTCTTCATTTCCTTCAAATATTTGAAGAGCAGCAGTGTTTGCAACATTTAAAAGTTCTGTGTAAAAAGAAATGTCCTAAAATTTGGAGCTTGAAGAGGAGAGAAGCTCCATACTCCCCTTAATTCCGAGGGCAGGAAACATTCTTAACTTCCTGCTAGTTTGGGGTTAGCTGAAGTGAACCGCTGCATGGAGTGCAGTGGATACTTGATCTGTAGAATTCATAAAGGAAGTTGCACTTAATTAAGTGTAATGGCAAATCACACCCAGACTTATGTATGCTAGTGAATTGTGGCAGGCTTTTTTCAGCTGAGAGCTGATGTTGCTCTGCACCTGCTGAAGAAATAGCGGCAGATTAGAAAGATCTAAAACAATTTATCAAAATGTCCTTTTGTCTTGGCTTCGGCCTTTATTGTCTCACTTTGCTTCAGGTAAGGCACCCCATTGCTTTCAGTTTTTTTACTTCTGGGTCTCATTTTTCACCTGCATTTTGTGTTTTCTTTTCGTATAACTTCCTAGAACAAAAAAGCTTACAAAATTGTTCTGTTAACACCTTAGCCTTTTCTTGTAATGGGTTGATTTTTATTTTTTCTGTTTCCAGTTACTTTCCACAAAGTTGCCATACTGCAGGGAGAACGTGTGTTTGGCTTATGGTCAGGAGTGGTCAGTGTATGCTGTAGGATCACAGGCACATGTCTCCTTTCTGGATCCGAGGCAGCCTTCTCACAACGTGAAATCCGTCTGTTCAAAAGAACGAGGCAGTGGTAAGAAACTTGTCAAAGGTGCTTCAAATTGTTTGCTTGCAGAAGTGACTGTTAAAACTATAGTAAAAGTCAAGCTTCTAATGAACAGTGGTGGTCATCTAAATAATTAGCAGTGTATGTATAGGTTTGATTTTGTAACAGTATACCTGGAGCAACCAACAAACCAAATGTGACCAGCTCTTAAATCTAATAAAGGGCAACATCACTGCCTTTAGGAGCAACACAACTGTAAACCATCCAAGTATTACTGAACTTTCAAAGTGTGCATTTTACTGCTGTGTATTTTTTACTGGATCTTATTCTATTTCTTATCATCTCAAAGCAAATGTAGTTTTTTTTATCACTATTCATACTGTTCTTGCATTCTTTTTTATCATTTCTTCTCTATCAGAGAAAAAGGCATGTTGTCCACTCTGTGCTACCTTATTGGGAGTCCGTGCTGTGAGGGAAAGCTTGATATGTAATTTTAAAACCATGACTGAGACTCCTGATTTTCTGTGTGATTTGAGTGCTATTTCCTTTTCTCATATGGATGCAGTATGTCCAGTTGAATATATACCAGGACCAGGCCTGAAGGCTTGCAGAGTGTATGGTTCCATAAAGTTCTCTCCATGTCCTTTACTAACAGGCATGAAAAGGCACAGTGCCATATTAATCCCAGATCAATAAGTTACAGTTTTTACTTAGCTTGTCTCTAATCTTCCATCTCTTCATTGGGCAGGTTATCAGAGAAGGATGTATGTCGGCAAATACTAAGGAACTTTTATTTATGCAGTTACTGAGTAGTGGTTTCTAGATCAGTGTCAGGGTCTGCTACTTTCAGATATGAGAGAAATGTCAATAATGGCATACCAGCAAGACTTTAGTTTGTTTGTCCTCACTTGCTGTCAAGTGAGGATTCTGTCCAGGTCCTGCCCCAGACACTGCAGTGTGGTGCCCAGTGGTGGCTGGTGGCTGAAACCTTCTGCCTCAAGTATGTGATTGTCCATATTGCAGAATCATGTGTGTAGGGAGTATTTCCAGGGGTTTCTCCAGTTCATGTCTAGAGAAAGCCTTTGTTCAGGGCTGTTTTTTCTTCTGCAGAGTAGGTGCATCTTTTGATTTGGTGTTGTTGTAGAGACACATAAATAACAGCAATTCCCAAGATACTGTATGTTTCCACTTTCTGTTGATCTCCCTGGGACTTGAAGTGGTGTAGCACCTCTAGAAAACAGGGTCTTTATTGATTTTTGGACTAAAATCTGATTTTAAGTGCTTTTCAGTGGTACCTGAATGTGCTTTAAGTTTACAAGTGCACTTGCTGAACATGGTACGTCCATGCTAACTTTGGTTCACTCATGTTGTACACAAAAGCAGGTCAGAGAAAGGTGGTGGCTCAGTAAGGCTGGAGCTGGGGCTGGCTTTTCTCTGCTGTAACCCTGTTTACACAGAAAGGCAGTGAATGCTTTTTAGTGCATCTTGTAAATGCTGCTTTTCTTAGCAGTTGTACAGGGAAATGCATGCCTTGGACAATAGTTCATGATCCACAAAAGTGACTTCTCTCTGCATGAGTGGCCTGCAGAGCCATGTTGTGTGCCCTTCCCTTCATGTCCTGAAGGCAGCAGACAGAGCTTGTATGGCATAGACTCTGCATCTTCTTGTGTAGGACATGCCTCTGCATCTTCATTTCCTTCTGGGATCTGTAGACCCTTCCTGCAGCATAGGAGTGAGACTCAAAATACTTACCTAAATAATCTAGGTCAACAGGTGGTAGAGGGCTGGGAGTCTAGAACTTACTATGATTGGTTCTAGGCACAGGCTGTACCTTTAGCTTGATGGGAATGATTAATCTGAGGTACTTCAGCACCCTAGGACACAATTTGAAATGCTATTTTTGAAAGCCTGTTCTAAATATCCTTCTTAGTAGTGGGTACATCCTGGATTCCTTCAGTTAATTTCTTTGGTTAAAGAAAGATGCACGGTTGTTCTGCATTTTATAGCTTTTTATTAATACATTTAATATCTGCCTTCATAATCCATCACCTGTTTGTGTGAAGTAAGTGTTTTTCTGAATAGCTTGTGAAATCACTTCTGAAGAAAAAATAAGAGGAGGTCCACTCTTGTGCCTTTGTCCTCTTATCCACGTGACTGCTCTTGCTGACTGCAGAGGGCTTAAAGCTTTCTGAGTGTCTTTGCCAGAGCCAGATCCGTATGACAGAGGTGGGGGGTGGTCTTCTGCTGTCTTAAGTGTATTTGTAGTTCTTTGAATTAAAGTGGAGACTCTCATATGAATCTCATAATCTACTTCAGTAGAGAGTCTTGCACAGTGGTTTCCCACCCATTAAGCCTGCAGACAAGACTTCACCTCATATCTGGAGCAGGACAATGTGGCCTTGGCTTGTTCTAAGTGCGTGTCATGAATGCTGATGGCCATGGATGTCACATCCAGTGCTGGAGGCAGAAGGATGAGGACATGATTCTTGTTAGGACTTTATGCAGAGGGGAAGGGAAGCTCCCTGGTTGCATCCGCTGCTCCTGGTTGCCTGGCCATCACATGTGTTACTGGGAATATTCCAGGATGATACAAGTTCTGTGACATTCAGCCTTGCTTGGTATGGTGACAACACTTGGCACATTAATGTAGCTGGCATAGCTTGCTTGTTTCTTCTCCTCTGTTTGAATGCTAGTTTAGTCTGTAATTCAGTGGTACTTTAAAGAGGGCCTAAAAAGCCCTAGGGTTTATAACCTGGCATCCTGTCATGAAGAAAGAAGAAGTACAGATGAAGTGGAGTTTAACCTATGTAGAAGAGTTGTTCGGAGTAGAGTGGTTATACAGAACAATATTTGCACAATAAATGGAGATGAGATGACAGGATGTTTTGCAGATTGCAAATTCTTACATACAAAATCTCCCCAAGATTAATTCCAAGGAATCCTTGATTAGCTGAGACTTCAAATTTAGATTTTGTGAAAACAAAATGTATTCTTTTATTCAATGTAATAGGATAACTGAATTGTGCTAACATGTTTAGTTTGAACTGTACCTTCCCATGTACTGGTGGAATATGGTGTTGTTTGGATGGCAGGAGTCCTATTCTGTTTTCT
Source organism: Luscinia megarhynchos (assembly GCA_034336665.1). NCBI lineage: Eukaryota > Metazoa > Chordata > Aves > Passeriformes > Muscicapidae > Luscinia > Luscinia megarhynchos. The sequence continues at coordinate 7,167,865 of CM067592.1, read as the reverse complement.
TTTCTGGCTAAAGTGCTAAAAATGCCAGCTGTTAAAAATAAGGTGTGCTTGTTTGTGAATATTTGAGTGGAGACAGATCAGGCTCATTAATAGTTCTGAAGCTATTTTTGCAGCAAAGTGACTGGTGATTATTATGGTTACAGTTGTTTACAGCTGTCCTGTTGATCAGCACAATGCGCTTGGTGGCAACTGGGACTTGGTTTTCTCAGATGGTCACTTTCTGCAGGTTGGCAGGTATTTAGAGAGGGTGTGAGCTCATGGAGGAAAACAGTGTGATGTTCTTCCCTCTGTCTGCTGCCATCTACTTTCTCTTGGTGTGTTCACTTAAAGGCTTGTGGCAGACAGAGCTAACATAGTCTGGACCCTAACTGGCTTATTGGCAGACCTGAGGGCTGGTGAGGATGAAGCTTCTTACCATTGGTGTAGCTGATGATCTCATCGAGTAGGGCAGTCATGTAATCAAAGCTGCAGTTTCAGTAGCATCAGTGGGATTTGTCTGCACTGCTCTGTAGCAGTGGTAAAGCTTGTGTGTTGTGGAGAATACTAGTAGGTAATAGTAGACATAAAGTAACAGCACTGCAGAGCCAAATCATCCCTTTTCCTTACTGCACTGTCTGTCCCTTCTCTGTTTGACAGGTATCCGCTCAGTGAGCTTCTACGAGCACATCATCACTGTGGGGACAGGGCAAGGGTCCTTGTTGTTTTATGATATCAGAGCCCAGAGGTTCCTGGAAGAAAAGCCCCCCCGTGCCTGCTATGGACAGAAGCAGAAATTAGGAGGAAGTGAAATTTTGAAGTTGACAACTGGGAAAGGCTGGCTGGTAAGTAGTTTGTAGCTGTGATAGGAATGGGGGGAAGGAGACCCATTACTCAGGAGTGGCATAGAGCTTGAGCCAGTTCTTTTTAGACCTGTTGTGTGAAACGTGTCTCAGTTGAACAGTATTCCTGTAACCAATAATAACATAGAGCAAGAAGTGCTGCAGAATTGCTTTCTACAAAAACTTTATGAAAGGGTACTGAAGATCATTTGCTTGAGTGTAAGGTGTAGTGAATACAGTTATTATGCACTGATTCAAAAACGAACTAGATTTTCTATCTTTATATATTCAAATGTAATCTAACTTCTAGTTTTCGAACAGAAAATAAATTGTCTTTTTTTAAAGCTATGGTCATCTAATGTGGTACTGAAGGCAAGAGTTTTAATTTAATTCTGTGCAATTTTAGAAATTGTGGTTTCCTGAGGTAATGCCAAGGCAGGCACTTGACTTTGGTTTCCTGTATGTTATCATAAAATGGTTGATGGCTTTGTTTAACTTAGCTCCATTACCTTTTGTATCAGTGCAGTGTCCCCTCACCTCCCAATGTTCCAATGCTTGGCCTAAATGTTCAGGTATCTTTTAGCTGACCTTTCATGAAGCTTCAGGATTGTTAAGAGAAAATACCCCTTTTTAGGCTCTGGAAGCTACCTTCTGCTTTTGTGAAACAGGCTTTTGGATTTGTTCAGCAAAAATAATGATCCAAATTTTCTTTTAACAGAACCATGATGAAACCTGGAGGAATTATTTTTCTGACATAAATTACTTCCCAAATGCTGTTTACACCCACTGCTACGACTCGTCTGGAACGAAACTCTTTGTGGCAGGAGGCCCTCTTCCATCAGGACTTCATGGGAATTATGCTGGTCTCTGGAGCTAATGATTATTCTTCATTCTGATGCTGATCTTTACACAGATTTCCACTTTTCCTTTTTTTAACAACAAAATTGTGTGATGCCATCGATTCCTGATTTAAACACAAGTTATTTTTTGGCAGAGTTTTCTGTTAGTCTTCAACAGTTTTGTACATCTTTTTTGAACTAGTTTTTTGCTTTAACTTCCTTGATCCTTTATCTGGAGGGGTTTTGAAGTCCTTTTTTATTGTATTTACTCCAAATGACTCTTCCCTCCATTAAGGCTGTCTTGGCCATGTGCCCCCTCCTCTACTTTGCTGTGAGGTAGCATTTCTTTCTTACAGAGTGGTTGCTCCTGAACTTTCTGTGAAAGTCTTGGGGCTGCATGTGTGCAGGTACTTTGTGTCAGTTACATTACCTGGAGTGAGGACTACTTGTAATTAAAATTTATTAAAAATATTTATAAGAGATAAGCTACTACTTTATCTGCAGAGCCTGGCCCTGGCCTGGGTTGATCGTATTTTTTAAAAGTACAAGTCTAATGACACTGTTTATACATAGAGGGATATGGTAATTTTAAGGTGTACTCACTGGAGCCCAGTGATGGATTCCCTGGGGATATTGCCCATTGAATCGAAAGTAAGTGCATTTGTGTTTGAATGGTAGTTTTCAGCAGTGCTAGGAGCAAAAATTGATCTGTTTCTTCAGTGCCCATCCCAGGTATCAGATTGCACAACTGGAGTTTGTATAGGCTGTTCTGCAGTGTGGCTGTTGCAGGGTGACATTACATTGAGGGCTGCAGAGGTGCTGACAGGAAATGGGGGCTAGTTATTCAAAATGAACTAAATCTGTCTGTTCTCCAGATGAAATATGGTTTCTAAGTATGCTGTTAGGGTAGCTTATAGGCTCTTCATAAACTTCATAAAACCTAGGGCCTTTTTTATCCCAGGTTGTGGAAATTTTTCCCCTTTTTGCTGTTCTGGTTGGCCATCTGCTCAAATAAGCCAATGGAATAAATAAACTATTTTTCTTCTCCAAGATTAAAGGGTGCATCTCAGACTTTACTAATGCAAGTGATAAACTTTCTCTGAAGGAGGGTAGCTTGGTGTTCCCTCACTTTGTGCTAGCATATGCTGTAGGAGAGGCTCAGGCTTTTCCAGAACCCCCTGCTGCCTTCTGCATTCAGACTCCCTTTCAACTTCACCTGGGACTGGAGAACAGGTCAAGTGCCCTTCAGGTCCAGCTGTTAAGTGTGTGACTCCCAGGGTGATGGTTTTACCCAATACTCAGCTAAAATGCAAGACTTCTTCCTTTTGGCAGGCACCAAACTCTCAGCTTGTTAGTGATGCCTCTGTCCTCTGTTGGAATTAATGCCTTTCCCCTGACACTGGTGGAGCAAAGTGCGCCTGTACCTCACAGTGTTGTTGCCAAATGGGCAGTTGGTTGAAACTGAAAGACAAGGCTGGGACATGGTCTGTTCTCCCATCTCTGTGGGAGATCACAGCTACCACTGTAGTTCCTGCCCACAGCTCAGAGCTAATCTGCATGTGTCTTTGCAGTTTCTCTCACCTTCTACTCAGTATCTTCATCAGTAACACCAAGCAGTTAGCATCAGGCTTAAGTTCCAGCTAGTATGGAGAAATCCTACAAGGAATGCAGGTCCCTCTCATTGGAGTAGAAATCCTGGCAAGACAACTCTCTCCAAGTGTGCACCTCTCCCAGAAGTATAATTAGCATTGAACATCAACACAGGTGCTTCACAAGCAGATCATCTTCCAGTGTTTCATAGTACTTCCCACTGTGGCCTGGCTGCTTAAACTGTATTAGTTCAAGGTACTAGGTATATGGCTAGACAGACTTTTCTCAGAAAAGGTAAAATCATATACCATGGGATACCTGCTTTGGTTATTTTAGGGGCATAGAAAATTCAAAGTATATGAAAAAAACCAATTCTTGAAGAAGAATGGCAGGATTGGTATTTCTACAGCTACTGTGTAAGATCATTCTGTCACAAGGAACATGTTCTGCTTTATTTTGTTGGTTTTTTTTTAATTGGGTTTGAAGTTTTTAGCTTTATTTTTTTAAAGAAGCTAGGCACTTTAGTCTACCTGACTGTCCTCCAGTTCTGCTGAAGCAATAGGTAATACCTGGGTATTTAGTGTCAGCAGTGCCAAAGGAAGACTCCTGGTCTGGAAGTTCTAGCCCTGATGTTGATCTATTAATTGAAGCATATTTTAGGCCATGGTAGGAGAAAAAAAGAGTATGTGTATGGCCTTCAAACACAGAGGCCGATTTTTCCACAGTCTCTAGGTTATGAAAGAGACACCACTGGAAATTGTCCCTTCATGCTGACTGTGATGTCCACAAGTACCCCAATATGTACTCCTAAAGCCTGGTAATGTGAATGTTCTTTTCCTCCTTTTTTTTTCTTCATAGAAGGCTCTGCACAATTCTCAGATGAATCTGGACAATAATGTAAAATTCCTCAAATCTCACATGCTTTTGTGTATTCTGCTTTCAGGATGCTTTCTTGCAAAAATAACTTCTCATCTTTGTTGCTGTATGAAAATCCCCACAAAAATTAGGAACCAAACCAGAGAGTGCTGCAAGCACACAAACAATTTGGGCTAGATAATTTTTAGCTAGTTTCAGTGGTTTTAAATGCTTATAGTGATATAGATACTAAGTTTCAGAATGTTTCTGTGGTTGGTCATACATAACTTTTGTTCCAGTCACTGTTAGAAACTGAGGCACAGAAAGGTGATGATATGCCAATTGTCCAAAGATAAGTAATAGGTGAAAAACTGAATTTTTCTTGACTTTGTTTTCCTTGCCCTGTTAGGTTAGATACCTACTGAAATTCAGGATCATGGTAAGAAATGAGTGGGTTTCCCATCCAAGTGCAGGAATGGCTGCAGAGCAGGGAGCCTCTAGGCTCTGCAGAGAGGCAAGTTGGGTACCTTGCTGTTCAAAAGAGATACACCCGTGCAATGGAATGAGCTCAGTCTGGTGACTGCACTTCAGTAGCTTCTTGAACAGAATGCTCTGCGCTGCTGAGACCCAATGACACGCGTAGTTTCAGACCATCTTACCTTTCCACTGTTTCTTCAACATTTCCCTCCCTTGGTCTTTCCTGCTCGACTGGTTTGTTAGAGGTTGCCTCTTCCAACCCAAATCATACCAGTATTTGCTGTAGCAATATTGTCCTTGCAGAGGTGACCTCTGCTGAGCAGGACCCAGCTTGCTGGCATTTTGTCAGCCTGTGCTCAAGACCTTCAATTTGCTTTATTTTAACTGGGTATAAGTTGAAGGCTGGCTCAGACTACTGAACTGGGCAGTTGCCCTTGTATATGTTTGACTGATATGATTACACAGTAGCAGTCTGTTCCAGGGAACATACTCTGCTTTATCTTGCTTAAAGGAGAGAACTTTCAGTGTAACATGCCTTCAGACTGGCTGCTATTGACTTCAGTCATGTGGCATTTTCTGTGCTACCAGCAAGTTTAGGAAGCAGCTAATTCTACTGCTCAGATCTTTTCAGTAGACTACCATGATAATTTGGGTATTTTTGGGATTACATTTTCAGTATTCATGACAGGTAATGAAACTAGTGACTCAGTTACGGGTTTGGTAATACCTAGCTTATAAATTCTGGGTAGCAACTCCTCAGTAACAGCTGGGTATTAGGTCATGGGACGATCCTGAGGAATCAGAAGCTACTTTGCAGTGTTGGCTTGAGCACAGTAATAAGAGTTGTGTTTACCCTCTTCACTAAACACCTTATTCCTGTAATTCCCCCAGGTTTCTCCCTTGTACAGTCAAGTCTTGTAGGGAGAATTGCTAGTGCTCTCCTCCGGTGCTTTCTGGGATTGCAGTAAAGAATCGAGTCCATTTGTTTGATTCCCTCATCAGTGCTGCTGGTGTTAGTTTGAGGTGAGTAAATTACCAAAGAATAGTTGACAGTAGGTTTGTGTTCCTAATCTCAGTTGTTCATTCTCCTCACAGATCCATTTTGAAGATCATTGCAAGAGTGCCCAGTGATCTTGCTGGACTTAGTCTGTTCACAAAAGTTACATTCATATTCTGCGTGACTCTTTTGACTCTCTTCATGAGAGGAACTCCTGAATTAAGGGGTTTATATTTGCTGCCTCCATTTTAGGTCTTTGGCAGTTTTTTCTATCTAGAGGATTAAGATACTTGGGGATCATTCTCTTCTGGAATTTCATCCTACTCCTTCACCTGAGCACTTGCTTTGTCTATAGCTTGCAGCTGCAAAGTTAGATCACACTTATGATCCAGCTATGTTGAGTGGTGCTTTGCTGGCCTTTTGAACTGCTGTGCCTTACTGGTGCAGGTGTGAAACAAAGCAGGCTTGCCTAGACACTTCTTGAGGTCACTTGTTTGCTTTGTTTGCAAGAAACCAAGGACAGATGGGCTGTCAGTTACTGCCTAAGGGAAAGCAGCAGCATCTTTCAGCAGCCAGGTGGGAGGTCTGTTTTTAGTGGTCATTTACCCTTATTTTCAAAAAACACACTTTTCCAAAGTGTCTGATACCATCTTACTTAGCTGCTTTTGCAGTTGCTGCTATGACTGAATTACTGGACTGGGGTACAGCTTGTTCCTAAGAAACTCTGTTTCAGAGCTGTGTGTCATGCAGGTGGAGCTGATCCTCTGGCCAGGCCATGCTGAGCCAGGGACTCCTGAGCTACCAGGCACAAACTTTTTAGCATAAAGCCAAGTGAAAATCCCTGTGCGCCCTGCAGGCACCCCACATTCTGAGCCCATAGTGTGACCTCAACTTAAAATGCATTTCTGAGTGTAACTTATTTGAAATTCTGAAGCAGACACTCCAGGACAAGGGAGAGTGTAAAAGAGAATACAGCCACGTCTTCTGTGAGGTGCTGTCCTTTTCCCCTGCACATGAGCACTTTGTGTGTTGAGGATGGGCAAGGACCACCAGAGAAACAGTAAAAGGCAAAGAGTGTTTGGTATAGCTCTTGGGATTCTTGGGACTGAAGAATTTAAAAACTAGAGGGGACACGTAAATGCCTAATCAGAAATATCTTTTAGAGATCAAGTAAATATCTCTGACATTCCTGATTCTCTGTGTGATTTTGCAACGATAAAATTAAGAAGTATCCTTTTGCTTGTGATGTTGGTTTTTTTTTCATGAAAACCATGTGGTACTTAGCTAATTAAAGAATGCTCTTGCAGAAAGGAATCTTCCCATATCCTAACAGCCTTTCCCACTAATATCCTGCTGGGAGCAGTATGGTCTAAGAAAGTGCACACGGGTTTAAAATGGTGTGCTGGGGTTGGCAGAATTGGGAAAATGTGGGCTTTCTGACTGTTTCTATACCCCAAAAACCACCAACACTTAATTGTATACATATTGTGGTTGCTGTACTGAAACTGAAAGGGTGTATAAAACCCCTTGCAACACAGTGCAATGTCTTTTGTCCAAGATTCTTTTGAATTGATTCTTTTCCTTCTGGACAAAAAATTCATTAGTCAATACAGTGTTTTCTTAGGAACGGCTTTTCTAGATTCCCTTACTAAAAGGGAAAATTCAGGTGCTGAATCTTACAATCTCATTAAACTTGTACTTTTTATTTGCTCATTCACATGGTCTCTTTTCATTTTCAAGGCCTCCCACAGTCTCAGGGTATAAATCACTATGACTCATCCAAATAGTACCGAAATGGACCAACCAGAGGTTAATGTGCCTTCCTCTTCTGGTACCTTGATCTTTATAAAGTTATCTCAAACTTGTCACTGTCTTAGGGCTGGGTACATGCATTGTCTTTTTCTAAGATGTATGTGTTAAAATTGCAACAGATTTGTACTGTTACTTGTAACGTGTTTCATCTGTGTTAGGATGTGGTGTAGACAAATCAATGTGCTGGTTGGTCTTGGAATCAGTCTTGCCAGTGACACCTGTCAGTGCTTGCTTGTGTGTTAGTGTGTACATAAATGCTGGATCTTCCTACTGCCTGTGGTGCATAAAATGCACAAATACACGAGGTGTTTTAAAATGTGCAGTGATCATAACTTGTTGCCTGAAGGTAGAATGTCCTACAGTGAACTGTTTTTAATGTTTTTTTCCCCAAATACTTTTAATAAGACCCAAAGACTTGAGGGGGAAAAAATAATCAGGACTTGCTGATACTTGTTCTGAATCCAGAGTCTGATGTTTGTTAACAACTTCTCCAAATCCACCCATGTAACAGAGGCTTTTTCAGCTTGTTTCTGTCATGAGCTGTATCAGAAACAGCGCTGAATCCTGAACTATCACAGAAACTGTCAAACAAAGTAGTAACAGCTTTCTTCAAATATTACAGTGCACATTTTTTAACTGTAAGATAAACCTGTTCCAAGTTATTGATTGAGCTTGCAAATGGAACAGTGGGAAATCACAGATAGTATGTGAAATCAGCCTGTCTGCACATGGGGCTCAGTGTTTGTTACCTTGCAAATTGTTTCTCCTCTCTCAAAAGGTTTTATTCTTCGTTGTTGTTTTTTCTATACAAAGACATTACTTTTGGCTTAGTTTTCTAAAGATATATTTGTTTACAAACCTCAAACTGACATCTGGAATTTGGGCTGAGTTTCTAACTCTTATGCAGACAGTACAATTGATACATTATGTCTCATAAGAGCATGAAAACAGGAACTTATATATCTTCACTTCCTGTGGTCTTCTGTGGATGTTCCCATGTATAATTAGGTGAATTACAGTACTGCATTCTGTTGATCCATGAGGCTACCTTCGTATTTAGAATCAGCATGATTAGTCATCACTGTATTGACATTAATACATGGTCACAGAGCTCTAAGGTTTGTGTGTATTCTGTGCTATCTGTTTTCTCTGTACCACAGTGCAGACTTACTATGGAATTCTTTTTCCTTCATGCTAATTTCAGAGTTCCTTTAAATTTGGTAAGGTGCTGTTTTTATGATAGAAAACTAAGTTAAATCCATTTGTTTTACTCGGAAAACTATCTTTAGCATCTTCCTTTTCTCCCATTTCTTCCTAGTTCACCTGCAACAATCAGTTCAAAGCCATCTACCTACTCTGCAAATTATTAAGTCATTATAAAAAGAAAACCTGTAGCCCAGTGTGGCAAGATCACTCTATGCTTTCACCATAAACTTCCATGGCTGGATGCATGTCTTGCAGGTGGAGACGACCCCTGCACAGTCTGCAGAAGCTGAAATCCTCTTGTGTCCATGTTGTTCAGTGGATATCAGCAAATCAGGAAGTGGAGGTGCCCTGTGCCTTCACCCAGTGTATTTGTCAAACTGATCTGTAGTGGTTTAGCCAGAGAACTGGCATCTTCAGCTGCTACTCAAAGTCTTGACTGAAGGTTTCATTCAGGGCAATACCAGGAGAAGGAATTGCTGACTTGATCTCATTTAAAGGCTTCCTCCAGAGATATGTTTTTTCAGGGGGTGGAATTAAAAAAAAGAGTAGAGATATGAGCAAAACAATAACCCTGTGCTCAAAAGAAAAGTGTTATTCTAATGTACTTTATCCAGCAAGAAAGACAATGGCTATGCTCCAAGGTGAGCTGGCAATGGAGTGTTTGAAGGGTAGGCCTTGAGGGTTTCTGCCATCATGCCTTAGATCACTACAAATTAGTTGCTCCCAGAGCTTTCAAAACTGATGGTCATCCCTCTTCAGATGAGATGTGAAGATGGCATGAGGAAAAAACAGTTTCCCCAGTGGTCATTCAGTCTTCCCTTAACATTCAAGGTTACCATGCATTTGTCTCTGTTTTCATGAGTGACTCTGTGACTAATGTAACTTCACAGCTGCCACCAGCCCCCTCCACATGCTTTGTGCAGGGATGATGGAGTGAAAGAGCATTGTCTGCATTGTCCTCCACCTGGCTGGCTGTTGACAGTGCAGGGATGTAACAGGCCAGCTGTGATTTACAGCTTCAGCTGGTTGCTCTGGGCTTCTCTCACATTGCAGGTGTGATACTGGGGCTCTTACGGAAAGAACTGGGTAGTAACTTCTGGTAGGCTTTGTCCCTCTTGTTCAAAATGCTGTCTCCAGTCTTAGTCTCTTGTCCCAGCCTCACTCACATCTTGTCACACTGCTGCCTGGGACTTGAGCAAGTTCCCTGTTCTCTCATGGTATTCTGGTTCAGGTACCAAGTTCTGCGAAGCCTGGAGGCACCTGTTAGAGCCCCACTACACTTTTAAACTTCTACACTGGCTTAGGCATTGGTTTGCTGAACTCAAACCTTGCTCACAATGTCCTTAGTCATATACTCAGCTCTAGGTATCTTCCTGGACTGCCATAACCCTTTCAGTCCAAAAAGGTTTGATCCAAAGTCACTCCTGTTCCATGGAGTTGATTCCTGTACTGCTGGTTATTGCAATTCAGTGGCTTTTTTTTTGTTTTTGTTCTGGTATTTATTGTATTTATTCTGCAAATGTACAAAACCATACTGACTTTCTCAACTCCTGAACATAGTACAGGGGCCCATCCTGAGGCATCAGAATTATTGATCTACTCTAAAGGCACACAGAAACAAGGATCTCTTAGACAAACAAGGAGGAAAGTAGCTGCATATACACAAGTAGTAAGGTGTCTCTGAGTCGAACAGGTGAGGAAGCAGCTTATGAATTTTAAGTATAAAAACAGTAATTAAGGTTTTTTTTGTTTCTTTTTTAAAAAATTTCTTTAACAGGAAGTTAGGTGGTGCTTTAAGCCACAGAAAGTTGCAATGTAAACTGAGATTTTCTGTCCATCAGTGCAAAGTGTGCCTCTCAACTATAATGCAAAGTCAGTCTCTGTTGCTCTCATTTGCAATGGAAGATTACCTGAAGACTGATTTAACGTGTTTCTTGCTCTCTTGTATGTAATCACTCACACAACAGTCCTTGCTGGTCTTTCCCAAGCACTATTCAGCCCTATCCCTATTTAAAAACAAAACGGGGACTGCACTGAGTAGTGGAACATTATGAATCTCCTTGGTTTGAGAGAGACCTGGAGAAAAGAATCCAGGTTCCATGTGTTTTAAATATAACTTTAAACCAATGCAGCTATTCTCTCAGACCAGTGCAGCTTCCTACGTTTGCCTCCATTTACATGGGAATTTAAAAACAAACCAAGCAATACATGAGCCAGTTGATGTCCTTGCAGGTGGAACATGCTTTTTTAAAAAAAAAAAAAAAATTGAAGCTTGAGATTTCTCTTGTGGAAGAAAACTCATTATGGATGCAAGAGTGTGGAGCTCAGATAACAGCTCTTCCACCAGCTTGTTAAATGCAATTAAGTATTTTGGACTGTTTTGAAGAAGACTGTGTAAAAACTGTGAAGGCATAGACTGGAACAGATAATTTTAAATTTTAGGTCGTGTGTGTTGCTTGACTACATGGACAGTGCAACTGATTTTTACAGATTGGTTTCCATGTGTCAGTCACAAATAATTTGCTGTTAGGAGGACAACTTTTGTAGGTACATTTCCAGATCAAATTATGAGCCTATTTTCCCTCTTGCATTAACCGGGTTACTGTGTTCACATGCCAGAAAGATATTGCTCTTTGAAGAAGCATGTTAGTGTATGTGGCATTGCCCCATGCACTTTTAAAATACCTAGACCTGTACATTCTCATCTGAGTATTGTTAACCATGCTGTAGTCTGACAAATGAATCTTTTACTACTGCCCTGTTACATAGATAATTGTAATTAACTGCAGTTTGTTTTTATTCCACTACTTGAAGTCGTGTGATCTAAAAATTGGTGAACAAAAAGTATTTGTGCATCTTACTATGGGTATCTCTAAATAAAATGTATTTGTATAGTGTGTTGGCTTGGCTGGTATTTTCCCTTATTTGCTAATATCCCATTGCAAGTAAATCCAGAGCAGTTCAAAAGCAAGTTGGGTTTCTTACGGCAACAGTCCAGCCTCTGTGTGGGCATGACTGATTCAATGAAAACAAAGTGAACTGTTCTTTTTCCTTTACCAGTGAATGGATTGATGACCTGAGAGCAGAATCTCAGCTTATTTTTGTTTTTTCATGGCTTAAACATCAGTCCTAGTTCTCTGTACAGCTGTAATAATACTCATTACTTCCATAGGACATTTTCTATTGGCAGAGTTGCGACTGTTATGCTTCAAACCATCTCCTTCCTGTTCTCATCATCTGATACCTCATTTGCTCAGAGGCAAGAGTTTCCTTTCAACCGCTTTCTAAATTTTCCTAAGAAGGTTCTACCTCTTAGAAGTGTTGAAAACCACAGGTAAATGTAGCTGGACAGTCAGGTACAGGTTTTAGGGAGATCTTGCATCCCAAATATTTTCATTGCACAGGAGAGTGCACTGCACAGGAGAGGCCTTCACACAGCTGTCCTATTTCACCGCCTGTAAGTTATTTTTTCAGACAAGGCATAACTAAGGTCTAAGTTTCATGCTGGAGATTAAAATCCTGCCTAAAATAAGCTTCTGCCTCTGTCTTCACCCTTGTCCTCATCCTGAGAGGCTAGTTTCCATGACCATGGATAGACTGAAGTTTTGTAAGTAAAGGCTTTTAAGCTAGGTGGGAGACCACATCTCCAGCTGCACCATCTCTGTTTCCTGTAGGCATTACTGATGCTTATGAATGCTGGAAGGGCAGAATTTAAAAAGACATAGGAACACTAACACTATTACTCCACTGAGCCTTCTAACCAAACTTTAAGATGCAGAGGAAAACCAAAGCCCCTGGCCCTGGAGACATAGAGAAAATGATGAGTTAGAGGGGGCTCTGGCAACCAGGGTTACCAACTCCCAACCTGTCTCAGATGCTCCATTGATTACAGCATTCAGATAGTGTGGGGCCTGTCAGCTGACTTAGAGGATCAAAAATGAGCTCACAAATTCCAAAGCTGTTGGTATTCATTGAGCTCCTCTTGCATGAATGTCCTGCTTAAATCTCAGCAATAAAAAGTCTAAATTGTCCCTAAGAAGCTAATTTTAGCATTCATCTATTTTGTCCCATCACCTGTCTTGTAGGTCCCATTCACATTTGTTTTCCCATTCACAGTGCGGATAAATCAGTTTCTTCCCTTATGTAAGGCAGCTCACCATTTCTGGAGGAATGGATTTTTAACTGTTTCATGGCCAGAGTCTTCACTCCTGCCAAACAATCTAGGCTCCCTTGCTGCTTTCTCACTGGCCCTGCTTGGCATGTGCATGTATGGCAATCATCATTGCTGTCTGTGGAACCAAAATGAGATCTACTGCACTCCTTGGCCTGGAGCTTGCAGCTGGTCTATGGTGTGTTATCAACTATGCCTTTACTGTAGGCTACAAACATGTGGCAGTCGACATTACCCCTTTCAACACTCAATCTGCTGCCTGCCTGCAGCTCCAGCCCAGCTGCTGCAGGTTTCCTTGGCTGTCATCACTTCCCTTCTTGGGTGTATTTTGTTTCTGATCTCTGTGACTTGGGGCCTGTGCTCTTGCCAGCTGGTGACACTGCTATTGCTCAAGGAGGAAGCCAAACCAGGACAGGACTCGAAATAATTTCACAATATTCTGTTAGTTCTTCCTAGCCAGAGCTATATTCATCTTATCTGTTTCTGCATGAAAGATCAGGATAGTCTTTCAAAGGTCCAGTAAATGAATTAATAAATAAAGAGATGCCATAGAGCATGGACATAGAGCTTGAAATGGTTTTTTGGGCAAGAGGTGGTCCATTTTTAAGAGACTAAAAGTGAGAAAGTTCATAGTGTATTAGAAAACAAGAATCTCTGTTCTTTGTCTCCCAACTTCCTCAGTCCCTCTCACACCTCCTCTGGAAGAACAAATGTCAGGAGGGCTTCAGCCCCCTACAAGGCTCAAGGGACAACGTGGCCAGCATGACTTTTGGGAGCTATGGGTCAGCTGCCGCAAAATACTGCCCTGCACAGAAGGTCTTACTCTTTCCTCTTCACTGAAGTGTACTGTGAGAGGTGAGAGAGAAGGAACAGGCCTCAAGTGCAGAGCTGCAATCAAAAGGTCAGCTAGACATCGCTTGAACTATTTGTGCCAAAGAAATAAACAGAGTGAGAGTCATCTTCCAGGGATGCTGAAGTGTCAGCAGAAAGATTTGTAACCCCTATAATCAGTGTCTGTGGGTTTTTTTCCCCTGTGTTGTCAAAGTTTCCTGTCCTGGGGGTTGCCTCCCGCACTACAAACCCATGGCAGTGGCTGATACATGCTGAATGTGAAGCACACGGACTCAGCTATAAAACAGAAATTTTACAAATTCTAGGCAACGGAGAAAAATGTGATTAAAGGTTGTCTTTGGAGAGAGAGAGTGACACTATTGCTATAAAACTCCACCCCAAATAACTGCAATGTTCTAGGCAAGTATTCACCTAGGGAGCAATTTTGGATAATTTCTCCATGTATCTGAGTCCTGAGAAAGGTCTTGGAGCCAAAAAGGTGAGGAAAGGTTGGTCAGTACTAAAACAACAGGATTCACTTCCTCATGTGCTATGGTGGCAGCCTGTGTATGCTGTTGAGGGCTGCTGGAAACCACACTGCAGCCAGCCAGCGAGGATGACAGAACACTATTAAGCTATACACTATTAAGAACACTATAACAGCTTATGATCTTGCCACCTGATAAAACCACTTCATGTGGACTTTTTTCCTTCCTGGAAATAAATTCTAGGAGTCTTGATGACTTGCCATGTGTATTTATAGGAGCATTTTTCCTGTTAATCGCAGAAAGCCAACTTCAGCTTTTAATCAGTATAAATAGGTGTGTTGGTTTCACGTGGTGTGGGGGATGGGTGGTTTCACCTCAGGGATGGCTCCATGAGGTGGGGAGTGGGAGGCACTCTCCCGTCTCTGGGAGCTTCCCCTTTGAACTGCTGGCACCAATCAGAGAGCTGATTTGGTGATGGACAGCTCGGGAAACCAATGAAAAAGTTATTTCGCTTTCACAAATCACAATTGCATCGAGTTGATTCTTCTCTTTCGGTTCCCGGCCTCCGGAGGGGTGGGAGGCCCTAGCGGGGGGGGGTTCTGGCCCGGCTCCCCGGGCTCGGTCTGGGGTCCGGCCCGGCACCCCGGCTCTGCGGGGGGCCCGGCTCGGAACCCCGGCCCCGGGCTCGGCGGGGGAAGCCCGGCTCGGCCTGGCCCGGCCCGGCACCGGCGCTGCGGGGAGCCCCCGCATGGCCCCGGCACCGGCCACATGGCCCCAGCCCTGCCGGCTGGGTTCGGCTCGCCTTTCCACGTGGCAGAGAAGAACTCCAGCTGCCCACTTTTGTTTCTTTGTCATCTGGATACAATTGTAACTTCTTTATGCCTGGATGGAATCCTGGACCTCCAGAGTTCCCCTGAATGAGAAGAAATGAAGCATGGAAACTACAGAAGTCAGCGGGATGAAGACAAAGTTCCTGGTGGGAAGAGATTGAAAAGATGCAAGTAGCTGAAAACCTTTTTTGTGGGCTGTGGGGATTGTGACTTTACTAAAGTTCCTTTAACTGTGGAAAATACATGGGGGGTTGAAATATTTGAGAAAAGGATCCTTTGCCCCGAGGGAATGGGGGTCTCTGTTCTGGAACTGGAATATGAACAGAGACATTTGATAGAGAAGCAGATGAAGAGAATTCTGGTTTTTTTTAGTAGCCTGCCTTTAGAGGTGGTACCCCATGTGTGCATCGTAACCCATAACACGGCTCTGGAAGGACTGTGTAAATGGGAGGAAAATTCATAGTTCTGTGGGTCTCGGATGGATGCAGACTGTGAAGGTGAAGACACCCCCTAAGCCATAACCAGAAAAGGGACTTTTCTCTCTGAAGTAAACTGAACTGATTATTTGAGTGTATAACTGACTGAAGTGTTCTCTCTGTATATATGTTGGTAAGAAATGTAGAATGAAGGGGAGGAGGGAACAATCTAGGAATTTTATCCTGAATGCTATATCTTCTTTTTGTATTATTAATAAATTTCTTCTTGTACCTTTTTAAGTTTTGAGCCTGCCTTGTCCTCTACTCCTGGGTCCTGTCTCAAAAAGAAATTAAATATATTAAGGTTGGCAAACCCAAGTCACACCGTGACAATAGGCTTTGACTCAAAAAAAATCCTACTGTCTCTGTTATCTTGTAGGCTGTTGCTGTTGCACTTGGAGTTTATTTGGTTTTGCAGAAAGCTTTTAGTCCTGTGCTCTAAGCTGCTCAACTTGTTGCTTGAAGAGAAGGGAAACATCTGGAGCTTGAATGTGTATTGGTCCTGGGACCTAGGTCACAAAACCAGCGACGAGACTTTGTGCCTCTTATCCCAGCAGCTCTGCAGTTCTCAGTCTGACTCATTGTCCCTAAACCTAGTCTGTAGTCTACCAGTTTGTCTATAATATTCTTTTACCAAATACTTTACTCAAAGCTTTACTCAAACTGAGCAACATCCCTCTCCTCTCCTCTCATTTATCAAGGCTGTTGTTTCATTGCAGAGGGTGACCAGGTCACCCCGACATGACTTCCCCAGTGTAAATCCAAACTGACAGTCACCTTCTTGTCCTCAGTGTTTGATGCTTTCATTATTATCATTTTGGCAGGGCTGGGTGAAGGCTCATCAGCCTGCAGTTCCCTGGGATCTCCCAAGCTCGCTGCTTTGTTCTTGCCATTGCAAATTGCTGCATCTACAAACAGCCATCTTAAAACTGAAAACAGATGGCTGACATTTAACCAGAGTTGGCAAATATCCTTGGACACACTATTCATAACATTCTCCTAAAATGTATCACTGGATAAAAATGCTTGTAATTTATCCTAAGATGAAGTTTGGGGGAAAACAGCAAATGGTGCAAATCCAGCTTCCACTGCACAACACTATTAGTTTGTTACCATTCATTACAGGAAAATTTATATTACCTGGAATAAGGGGGGTTGGGATTCCACTAGGCTTGTTAAAATCCAACTGATAAAGGCAGATGGTCTCTAAGTGCTGCAAGAGGCAGTGTGCAACACTGTGCAAGGATATTTAAAAGACCTTCAGTGATCATCTACTGCAGTTCTGCCCCACCAAGTTCTTTAAGAGCTGGCCAAGGAAACTTCTGGCTTCTTGGAGATGATTTAATCTTGGAGAATTTTAAGAGGCAGAAAGCATGACATTGTTAGAGCAGGGGAAAAAGTGACCAGGCATCTGCAGACTACTTTCTCTAATATCACAGACAAAATAATGGAAAACTGATAAAGGACTAAATAGATAATTCAAGGCTAGATACACAGCTAATGCCAAACAACAAGTGTTGTACGGAAAACAAGTCTGTTTAACTACAGCCTGTTTAATTCTCAGAAACAGTTTGGCTGGTAGAGGTAACAGTGGGTAGGCACATCAGAGAATGAAATCAGGGAATATGACAGAACAAACTCAGCACTCACCATTAGAAGAGCATGCACTACACAGGTTAACCCCTGACTGCATCCTTCCCAAATAGGTGTTTAAGCAAGGTTCTGCAGGACCAGTATCAGGCTCAGATGTGTGGAACTTTCTCAACAATCTGGAAATAAATACAAATTCAGATAAAATGTTTTCTGGAAAAGGTTGAAAGAATGGAAAATAACAGTAGGGTTAAGGTGTTGTGCAGAACAATTTCAGATTCTGGTCACATGAAAATGCATCACCTTTTTCATACAGTCAAACTACAAGGTAAGAAAACTTGGACCAAGGTCTTCAGGGACCACCTGGAGAACAGGGTCATCTCAAGGCACATACTGACTGTTAAAGAATGATCAAGCAGCCCAACATGAATGATCAAGCAGCCCAAATTCCACAATGATGCTTAGACATGATGGACTAATGCAGCCCATGGATGTTAGGAATTTTAATGGCGTGGGCTTTATGAAGGCTGAATGCAATGACATCATTATAATTTCTGCCTTCACCATTGTGAATGGTATCTCAAGCAGAAGGGCTTGTTTCCATAATGTAAATGGCACCCCTTTCAAGTACAATTGTTGCGAAAGCTCTACTTGTGCAGGCATAACAGCAAAATCTAACACATTACATCCTGTTTCTTGGCAGCATCCCCACACGTTTTACCCCACATCTAAATGCAGCAGCAACTCCAGGTATACCCAAAGATTTGCCACCAAAATTTTCAATTGTTCCACTATACTTTGGGAAAATATATTGTGGCATCCCACCCAACAGGAGAAGGGAGCACCTAAAATTCCCAGATGCTCGTGGACAAAAGAAACAGCAAAAGTCAGAGGGCCCCCAAAATCTTAACAAGTTCTATTAGTAAATTACATACTCTGCATGGAAACTCTTATGTTAGTCTCTGACCTCCTATAAGCACACAGCAATGGATTTAGGATCAAGGAGGGAGGTCAAAGGGAAGAGAGAAAAAGAGAGAGATGTATTAAAGAGGAGGAGAAAGAGAGAAAGAGAGAAAGAGATCAGCAATGCTGGCTCCATCACTGATGCAGCTGATGGGGTGCGCAGGGTCCTGGGATACACACATACCTGGGCTTTGTGGGGATAACTTTCTATGGATGAGTTTCCCTGCACTGGAGGAAAATTTCTCCCTTTCTGTGTAATTTAGTTACCGTGGAAATGGGTTGGAGGCTTCAGGGTATTTGGTGGTCTCCATATCATCCTAGAGCCCATGCCTGCTTCTTGACCTTATGCCTACACCTGTGCTGTATTGTGTTGTGCTTATCTCCAGGAGCCACAATAAAGATGTTCATCCCAGAAATGTGCTGCTCTATCTCCATGTGGCCCCTTCTGCAGCCACATTCTTTTCATTCTCCCAGTGTGTTATTGCTAACAATCCCTGGCTGCTAGTATCAACAATCCTTGGTTGGCTCCACAGCCACCAGGCTATCAGTATTTGAGATTAGCCCCATTATCTTCTGGGCTTCTGCACAGATTCCCTGCAAACTCAGCTCAAAGCTGAAAGTCAAGATTGGTTTCTTTATATTGAGCCTCTTGCAGAGCTTATGTACCTGGATTATGTTGACTCTCTGAGGCTAGTGCAATGTATTTTGGAAAAAGGCAAAGAGGCGTCATCATGGTCAGGGCTGTGAGACCAGTTGAAGAGGTGTCATCATGGTCAGGGCTGTGAGACCAGTTTTCAGCAAACAGAAGTATTGTTAGACCAAGTGATATAAAAAAAGCAAAAACAGGGCACTAAGAAAATAAATACTTCAGAATAGATAGCAAAAAACTGCTCTGAATGTCAGCTCAGTCAGACCAATTGTCCGCTGAGCCTGAGGGGGAAGGGTTGGTAGTGTGGAAAATGGGAGAGAGCATTAGCAATAGGGAAGATAGTACCGCCTGAGCTTGTCATGAAGACATGGTTCTACTGCAACACAGAAGTAGAGCAGACTGCTGCACTAGGAACAGGAAACACAAGCAGTCTTCCCCACTCACAGATGTGATAGGCAAGGAGAATGCCAAGCACCAGAACAGTGGAGTCCAGCCAGTAGTGTGTGAACTGCAGCCTGTTTCAGAAATCTGCAGAAAGGGACTGAGAAAAACAATCCTGCACTAAGCTGAAATAGCCTATCTGGATTTGCACCTGCACCAGACTGTTATTTACTGTCTGAAAAACTGAAGAGGTTGCAAATCATTGTAACAGCAGATAAGAATCCTGACACAGGCAGTAGGTAGAATTTGCCTGACAGGCCTGGTCAAGCCTTCACATTATTGTTTAGTGCACAGTCTTCTCTCCATGTCTGATGTACTGAATCACAGGATCATTTAGGTTGGAAAAGATACCAGAGAGTGACTCCATTCTGTGACTGATCATCAATGCGGCAATTAGAACAGAGCACTAATTATGACATCTAGTAATTTCTTGAACACTTCTACCACCTCCTTGGGCAGTTCATTCAAATGCTTCACTACCTTTCAGTGAAGAAATTCCTCCTGATCAATATTTGAAGTGAAGGTCTTTGTACCCCAGCTTCCACCAGTTTATTCCTTTAGCTCTCCTCTGGAAACTTTGTCAGTGCAGTGCCATTTTCTCATTTATATTTGCTCCATGTACAGCAGAAAGAGTCTACAACACTTTGGTCCTGGTATCCCTGATTAGTTTTCTCCCATTCCAAATGCTCTGGGGCTGCATTCTGTGTGATTTTCAGAGACACATTCCAGCTGGCACTACACCATCTGACAATAGCATCCCAAGAGCTCTCAAGCCTCTGCTGTTTTGTGCTGCACACCAAATTTTCATCTTGATTATTAAAGGATTGCCAAGCCATGATGGAAGAATGCTAATAATACTGATTAAATCCACACAGATTATGGAGCTGCAGACGTATTTGTCACAAAGCTTGTGAAACTTTGTTTACAGCTGTAATTAACTGTTCCTTTGCAATAGTAATAAAACAGAATATCAACAGCTGCATCAAGAAAATCAACAATACCTGTGCACTCTTTGATCTGAAATTCAATTTAGTTCAAAAGACCCTCTATCTTACTAAGAAAAAATGTGAACAGGGAGATCTTGCAGCATCTCAGCAGTAGGATCTGTTGTAGCTCCTGCCCATCAATGCCATAAGTGTCAAGAATGCAGACTGGTTAAATCTATCTACCCTATGCAGAGAAGGCAGAAGCATGAAAAACACTGATTAGTTTCCAGATACTGCTTCGAGTAAAATCAGATTTCATGCCCTTTCTACTCACATAGAGAATATGGGCTCAAGAGACAGAGGATGAGCAAACAGCAGTAAAGAGTATCAGACCACAGCAAAGGTCAAGGACCATGGGACATTATAACTGGTGGCACCAGGGGCTGAACAGTCTGAACATCACCTTCACTAGCCCAGCCTGCTCAGCACCAAGCAGGGACCAACTTCCACACAAGGTAAGTAAGCCTGGCTTTAACATGCCAGGCCTTGCAATGATACCCAAAAGGTAAGGACCACTGCATTTTGGGCAACCAGAGGTGCTACACACAACAGAAAAAATGCACAGCAGGAAAAAGAATAAATGGAAGAAACATTTTTGGTTTTTTTTCTCCTCTCCTGACTCACAATCCAAAATTCCTAATCTCAGGGAGTCAAGCATTATTGACTATCCTTTCTTGCCATCTGTCCCATCATGGTGGTTTTAGGTACCAAGCTCTCTAGCACACTTCTGCTGCCATTAATCCCCACCATACTTTACTTGACCTTCTCCTATTTTAGTGCAGCTATCTTTTGTCCTAGATTTCTCCAGTGTCAACAGGATGACTCTGTGTCCAGCCTAGCAAGGAGATGTTTATATTAATGTAAGTGCAGAATTGGTTCCAAAATGCCCTGTTCCTAAGCCACGGGGGTCCCTCTCGAGGGCCCCTCACGGGGGCTTCTCAGCGTGTCCCTCACACCGTGTCCCTCACAGGGTCCCTCACGCGGTCCCTGACAGGGTTCCTCAGAGGAATCCTCGCATGGGCTCTCATGAGGTTTCTCAGGAGATCACTCGTAGGGTAAGTCCCGCGGCCCGTCCAGGGGGAACCTCTGGGCGTCCTTTACCGAGGTCCCTCAGAGGATCGCTCCTGCCGCCAAGGCGGCGGTCCCTCAGGGCGGCCCTCACGCGCCTGCGGGGGCGGCTCCGCCGCTCCCGCCCCTTCCTCCCGCCCCGCGCGCGCCGAGAAAGGGGCGGGGCCCCGGTCACGTGAAGGCGAAAGGAAGGGGCGGGCTTTCCCCCCCCCCGCGCGCGCTGCTCACGTGGTCACCGGGAGGCGGGCGGGAGGCAGAGGCGGAAGAAGGGACCGGTGGATGGGCGCGCGCTGGCGGTGCGTGAGGGGCGCGGGGCGGGGCTGCGCGCGACCGCGTCGCGTCACGTCGCGTCACGTGGGGGGGGGAAACGGCCCCGCGCGCGCGTGGAGGAGGAGGAGGAGGAAGGGGAGGTCACGTGACGGTCGCGGGCGCCGCCGCCGCCGCTTTGTGAGCGCACTGGGCAGGTACCGCGCGCGCGGGGGGCGCGCGGGCCCCCCTCACCCGCCCCGCCCCCGGCCAACCGTCCCCGCGCGCGGCCGCTCCCCCCTCAGCCGCCCCCGAGGCCCCGCGGGCCCGGCCCCGCTTTGTCCGGCCGGCGGTCCCTCGGTCGGGTTGGTCGGTGTCCACCCGGGCCGCCCAGCCCCGGGCCACCCGCCGACGGGTTGCGGGGGGACGCGGCTTTGCCCTACTTTCCGTGGCGGCCGCCCCGGGGAAGCTTCGCCCTGGCCTAGATCGCCGTCCCCCCACTCCGCCCCCCTCCTCTCCCGCTCAGCAGGGCCGCGGGTGCGGGCAGCGCCCACCTGGTTGGGGAGGGGGGGTCCCGCTTGGCCCCGGGAGAGGTGGGTTCTCTCTGCACCCCTGACATCCGCCGGGGGGGTCCACCTTCGAGGAGGGGTTCTCATCTCATCTTGAAGGTGCTCTCTCCTACAAGGAGGGTTTCTCTCGGGCTTGTTGGTGCTCGGGGGGATGTGAGGAAAGCGGGACCATCTGGTCCCCGCGAATGAAGAGTGGGGTTGGCGGCAGGAGTCAGGCCGGGGGGGAGGTAGCAGCTCGAGAAGCGAACAAGTGGATGATGAAGTATCGATCTGTGACTTACGCAGGGCTTTACTTCCATGTTGTTGCTCATCCCCTTCCCGGGTATTCCCTCGCTGGTGGTGGGGGGGTCAGCTACAGACAATAACATCTCAAGTGGTTATTTGAGGACATGACAATGAATGAACCGTTTCCTCTGTTAACCTTCTCCACCTTAGTCCTTCCTTGCCATCGGCTGTACGTGGTTGCTTGGAACTGGGTGTCACAGCAGGGCTTAGCTATTGGTCTGACTTATGTTGCCTTTAAAAACAAGAGCAAAAAAGCTCTTCTGTGTTTTCTTCGGTTTTTAAAGAAAATTGCAACAGGGAAGTGAACTGGTAGGCATTCCTTTACAAGAAGCTGGATATAGAAAGGACCTGGTGTATGTTTGAGTCTAATGGCAAGGGTCTGAATTCTCTGATGTGGAATGGGTTTAAAAGCTTGTGCTGGAATGTCTGCACTTCTATTGGGTGCCACCTGGGAGCAGGGTGGACTGGTTTGCTTTTCTCTTGTAAGTGTGTTAGCACAGGCGCGTGGATGTGCAGATCACCCTTGGTGTGTTCAGAGGAACGAAATGTCTTGTGGAGCAGAAACTCGGGGTTTGCTATGGAGCTGTGTGAAGGAAAGCTGTGGAAGGGGAATGAAGAGGCTGGCCTGGCCTGAGAGCAGCTGGTTTTTTCCAAGTAGAGAAATTGGAGCTGGATGTGAGGGAAGGGAGGGGGAGCAGTGCTTGCCATTGAAACAGAGCCCTTCACAAAAAATGGCAGCAACTCAGCCTGCTGGCTTTTA
Organism: Luscinia megarhynchos; assembly: GCA_034336665.1. Classification (NCBI taxonomy): domain Eukaryota; kingdom Metazoa; phylum Chordata; class Aves; order Passeriformes; family Muscicapidae; genus Luscinia; species Luscinia megarhynchos. The sequence goes on along the minus strand of CM067592.1, from coordinate 7,144,918 downwards.
CTTCTTTAATATTTACCAGGCCCTTTTAGCAATTCCCTTGTTTGTATCACGTTCTCTAATGGAATCTGTGTTTGGGTTCCTACCTGGCTGACTCAGTATTTATACCTGGACCCAATTGCTCTATGGTGGTTTGACCTAACTTGTTTAAAGAATTTCTTTTTAACCTTACACTAGATAACTTGAAAGCAAGCAAGGCTAAATCACTTTGCAGGATTAATGATGTGACTCCTGAAAATGTGCTGGCTTCTGTGTTTATAACCTCAATAATCTTGGTAATCTTGGAGGTGGGGAGGAGTGGGTATTGGACAAGCTTTGTTCTACTTTGTTCTAGTTGCAGTTTTATCAGTGTGTTGATTTTGCAAACTGTCTCTAGTAAAACGTGACATTTCTGAAATTTTGACTGTTTCAGTTGTTTTGGCCCATCCTCCGTAAAGCTCCTCGTGCCATGACTTGCAAAAGGGTTATTTAAGCATTTGAGGGGATGTAGAAGCAACAGACTTGCCACTAAAATCTAAGGAAGATAGGGGAAAAACCAACAAAATAATCTTGTCTGTTACCAGAAGCTGTTATTTTAAGCTTTTTTCGGTTGGTTGGTTGGTTCTTCCATCTTTGTTTTAGGCTGTAGTTCTAGAACCTAGAAGTAGATTGTTGATGCTCTACATTTCTTCCATGAACTTTTATTGATTGGTGATGATTTCCTTATGAAGTGCCATTTTTTGGTGCGCTTTGTCTGTTGCTGGTGTTGTCCTATTGATATTGATCATAACAGAGTAACATGCTGACAAACAGTGCTTGAAATGTGTATGTGTCATATACTGTTAATGCTGTATTAATAATCAGCCTTGAGAGTCTTACTATTAGTAATAATGTTTACTTGCAGTTTCAGTCACATTTAGTACCTGTACTTAGAATAGATACTTTATGAAAGACTAGGAGTAAAACTTTGGATCTGTTGTGAATCTTTGTATTCGTCTTTGTTTCTTATTTGTTTGAAGCACATGGGCAGGACTCTGAAGAGCCATGTTCAGTGCTTTGCAACAGCCTTGTATGACCTTGCTGAAAGAGAAGCCAAGTGACTTGTCCCCTTTGTAAAATGCAGATTAGAGAAACTGTATTGTATTTTTAGACTTATTGAATGGAAGGTGCTAGAGGAAATACACTTGATGCCCACTGCACTGTTGTTATTCTGCTAAAGCTTTTGGTGAATTTTAGGTTTATTTCTGATACAGTCTGTTTACTTGTAGCCCATTGAGTCCTCTGTGATTTTCAGAGAACACCCAGTTTGGACTTGCACTGTTTTTCATATAACTTCCCTAAACAGGTTACATTCATTAAAGTGAGAGCTGGGATGAAAGGTTGTGAAATGCCTCCTTTGCAATTACTTCAGGTTCATATTTTACACAAAACTGTATAAAGGGTTTGTCTGTTTTGCTTTAACATGAAAGTCCACACTCTTTGATTTTGGCCATCTGCACTGGGAGTCTGTTGGAACTCCTCATCTGCCTGGGGCTCCTGCAAGGCTGTTCCTTCCACAGGTGTGGTACCCTCAGCCCTTCTCTCCCCATTAGTTCTCAATTCTTCAGGGAGTAAATAGGGACTAAAGACGGGCAGTTTAGAGGTGGTATGGTCTGATGGCTTAGATCTCAAGGCTTGCTCAGCCTGCTTTTACTACATCAGAAATACTTTGCCGAGCTGTTGTTTTACTTATGTTCTCTTTAGATTGTAAAACCTGTAAAATAGGTTACATTAACAACTTTGTGCAGGATGGGGTTGTTTCTATTCTCAATGCTATTGAAATTCTATTTATTTTTGTCTAACTGTCTTTGTGGAACCTGCACAGTATTGTGGCTTCTTTTGAAGGTAAAATTGTCAAGTTTTTTTTCCCCTCTCTCCCCAAGCTCTAAAATCTGTCTCCCGACAGATGAGCTTGGAGGAGTCCTTTACCTGGCTGAGTGTAGCATTTTGCATTAAAAACAACGAAATGTTTCCTATGTTGAGAGAGTTTTGATCTTTCTTGAGAATTAAGGTTTGTCTGAAGTTATACTCCTGCGATGAACTTTATGGTTTTGTTTTTCTGCTGTATCATACAGGAAATATAGTTTATTGCTGTAGAAGATGCAGGTTCAATGGAATTTGTGTTGCAGAATCATTCAGTATGTGAATCTACAATTAAATGAAGAAAACACAAATACTTTGTTAACCTCCAGGTTTCACTTTTAAAAACTGTTTCAGTGGCGGTGGGAGAAATGCTTACCTCAGTCTGTTAGGTGGCCCTGTGGTTGAAGGTGTAGGATTTGAATTCACTAGTTATGACCATGTTCCTAAACATTTTTAATGGTTAGCTGTAGAGAGAGGAATTCTTTGTGCAGTTGTATTGCATCTGGCATTGGTTTAGAACATTTCATTTGTATTTCTTGTGACTAAAATAGTGTTTCTGGAAGTAGGATGATACTTTAGGGACCATATTGAGATTGCTTTTGAGCAAGGAAAACACACTATTTGTTTCTACTCAGTTTCTTTTGTTTAGTGGTTTGAGGGTGATGGATGTATAGTAATATGGAATGAAGCATATGGCTTCAGAAACCTTTTTTGCTTCCTGTTCCAGTTTGTTTTTAAATGTTAACTGAATCATGGTTGTTTTATCCTAAGCACTTGGCTTTGTACTGTTTCATTATCTATATTTTTCCATATTTGAAAGCTATTGCTGGTTTTTTTTCTGCTCTTCTTTGATTTTCAAAATCTTACGTTGTCTTACACACAGTGTCAACAACAGGAATCTGAGAGGAATCCTGGTGCCAAACCTTGCACTGCTGTTGGGCTATACGTAGTATACTGTATGCAAGAGCATCTGGTCCATGCGTTTGATGGATTGTGCCCCAAGGGGTGGGTATCTGCTTTTATTTCAGCTTTCAGTCACACGTTCTGGAGATCACTGACTTGTGATCCATTTTTGAATCTGACATAAGAGAGACCTAAGTTAGGGATGTTAACTTCGGGTGACTAAGTGTGAAGAGGGGGAAAAGTACTGCACTTCCTGGTTTTGTGCTTCACTTTCTTTTATTAGCCACTGAATGAATTTCTGAATGTTTTGAACATGGGGCAATTGCCAAGGGTTAGCTGTCTGAAATTCGGTTTAGAGAAAGATTAGAATAGACTTATGAGTTTGGTGAAATTAATTTAAAGAGTATGTAAAAGTGTTTGTTTTTTCCTTAGTGTTTGAGAAAACATTTTCTCATACATGTCTTCAACCTGTTGCGTTTCTTTGCTGTTTTGTGATGTCCAGATTAGCAGCAATACCCAGGAACTCTTCTTTGTGTCTTAGAAGAAGTCGTGTGTTACCTTCTTTGAATAGTTCTCTGTTATGACTGCAAGTATAAAACTCATTTCAACTTCACACCTGTATTTTACTTTTTGTTGTTTACCATTTTACTTGTTGATGTAGTAATGTGTTTTTCTGGATTTTGTCCCAAGGAGTTTTAGCCTGCTTCTGATTTAATTGATGATTCCCTTGATTTTCTCTATATTAGTGTTGGAGCATAAATGCTAGAGCTTAAGAGTTGTCTGTAGTGAAGCTTGTGGGGTATTTTTGATAACAACTTTTCTGTTAAAATACTTTCTTGCCTTTTTACTTCACTTCATCATGGGCTGCCCTCAGCTGACATGGACTTCTGGAGGTGTTCTAGTCTCTCTTTGCTCAAGCGGGGCCATTATAGCAGATCGCCCAGGACTGTGTCTGAATGTGTTTTAAATATCTCCAGTGGAGACTCTGCCACCTCACTGGGCAACCTGTGCTGTGCCGGTGCTTGCTTGCCCTCAGGACACAAAAGCATTCACTGTTGTTCCCAGGGAGCCTCCTGTGTTTCAGCCCTTTGTCTCTGGTCCTGTCATTGGGCACTGCTGAAAATAGCTGGCTCTGTGTACCTTTCCTTCAGGTGCTTAGATATATTGGTGAGGCACCACATCCCCCCTCAGGCTTTTTTCTCCGGGTTCAGCTACTTGACATAGATCTGTAGTCCTTCAGGCAAACTGAACTTGTATGTTCTTACTAGCCTTTGAGAAAGAGGTGGATTAAGCATTGAATTTATTATGGTTGGTGTGGTATTCACAATAATTAATGATTCTTGGTTGGTTAAGAAATGAGTTGGTTTAGAGAAAATAGTGTGGAAATGAAGTAAGAGGCATATTTCAAATTTGAATAATTTCTGTGATTACAAATGACAGTAATTGACTGTCCTTGTTTTAGCTGAATTGAAGGTAATTGAACAATAATTCAGCAGTCTGTGAGGGAAGAAACAGGTTGAACACTTGATTGTCTGATAGTGAAATAATTGCCCAGGTCCTTTGTGTTCTATGTAGGAATTGGATGGATAGTACATGATGACTTAAAGTACAATACATTGTTTAGGAGAGATTAGACTGAATTTTTATTGCATATTGAACCATCCATTTTATGCAGCTCTGTACATCAAAGTTATTTTTAAAAGTACTTTTAAATGGGACTGAAGCCCAAGCTTTGCATGATTATAGGAGCTTTAAATTAGAAGTGAACTGGGCCAGCCTGGTTTTTGTACTCTCGCAAGTCCAGACACCTTCCCCAAAAACCCCAAGACCTCCACAGCTGTAGAGAAAGGTTGAAATAAAGTTAGATGGTTAAAATTACTTTCATAGTTAAGGTTATTGAGTCCGGGAAGTGCTAGGATGACTCTTGTAGAACAGTCATCCAAAATGAAACATCACTGAGGTGTAGTTTCTGCTAGGAAACCTACCCCAAATATTTGGATGACTTCGCTCCCTTGCTGATTCTGTGGATTGCTGGGAAGTGCTTTTGAGAACTTTGAGAGAGAGAGAAAAGCAAGAATGTATAACTTATATATTGTTCTCAATAAAAAAATCCATTAAAATGGCTAATCAAGAAAAGATGTTCAAGTGTTTCATTAGTTATGAAATTACTCACCCACTATAAAATATGATAAAACATAATGCAAGAAACTGCACAACTATCCCTTTTCAGTTTATTTTAGTCCTTAAGTAAAAATTGAACACAAAAACTTATTGACTGGGACATCTTGCCTTTCAGGTGGAAAGAAGGTGATTTTGAACATTTTAGACAGACTGTGGTAACTAAAGGCCTTTCCACCCAGCAGACTAGCAGGTAGCTCTTTGGAGCTGGAACTGAATGTAGGGGAAAACAAATGAAGAAGTTGAGCAATTGGAGTCAGCATCATTTTCCTTCTTGGGACTTTGTTTAGGAGTGGTGAGAGGCCAGGAATTGTTTTTTATAATTGTAGTTCCCCTTTATTGACAGATCCTGATTGAAAAGCTGATATATTACTCTTCCTTCTTTGCCAGTTGCTCCACAGTACTGGAGAAGAGTTAGGATCAGTTATTAATGTGGAATTTTGATGATACTTTATTTCACTTAACGGACAGGTTCTAATGCAGTGTGTAGAGGGAGAAGGACAGAGTGAGTTGCTTGTGAAGAAGCAGGAGAAGGATGTGGCTTGGGGCTAGTTACAAGATGGGTTTGGGGTGGGGGAAAAAGGGGGAAGAGTTTGGTTTTCTTCATCTTGATATGATGAGTTGTTACTTTGATTTGTTTGTTCAAATTATTTGGAGTCTGATTCGTATAAGCAGAATAAGAATGCTGGGGAACCTTAGGTGTGTCTTAACAAACAAACAAAATTCCTGCTTTGATAAAAGTGGATAATGAAATAATGCAAGGAGTGATCGGCCCTGGTGGGGTACTTGGGGAGAGAAAGGGGTCTCAACATCCCTTTTGGCTGTTAAATGTGCCTGGTGAATTATTTGACACTATGTTTCAGTCCTTTGAAATGGTGTTGCTCTGTTAGTGTGTAGTGGCTGTGTCTCTGGTAATGCTGACTGGAAAGCTGTGAGGTTGTTTTGCACCTTACTTTTGCTGTTCCTACAAATGTGTTTTGGTTCTGCATTTATGGCTGTGTGTAGTGCAGCATTGACAACTTGCTGTATTCCCCAGAAGTTTATATATGAACAGATATGCTGGAAAGACTGAAAGTGTTTTTTAAGATAATTCTTTTTTCGTTTCTAAACCAGAAATGTTGAAGGGGATAAGCTATCTCTTCTGGCACTCAATAATTTTGAGGAAAGTTAATTCTTTTGGTAGATTCGCTTATTCTGTTGAATAAGATGAGAGCATTACTACCTCTTACATTTCCTGAAAAATCTTAACTTCGCTTCTCAAGTTCTCTACCAGGTGAAGTGACCTCATGTAAGCATAGGTCAAACACTGCTAAACTTTGCTAAAATGTATATATGAACTTTATTGATTTTGTTACAGTTAAAACCTAAACGCATTAAGCTGGAAACACGGCAAAGCCTGAAAATAGAGCTTCACACTGGGCTAGTTTATCTAAATGTATATTTGGACATTATAACTCTATTGTATTTTATACTGGCATGGTGTTTATGGCTAGAGAGGCTTGGGGTTCTGCTTTCCTGAAATCTTAAAGGCCAGCTGGGTGGAAGTGGTATGTTCAGTTCTCCCAGGACTTGGTGTGCATTGATCTCCCAAGCATTAAGCTTCAGGGATGTATCAAAGCTTGTTGAAACACTGACCTATAGTATGTATTCTCCATATCTCTTTTTCAGAAGTTTTATATGTATATATGTGTATGTGCGTATATATATATATATATATATATATATATAATCACCTAAATTTCTAATTTTAAAAAAATGGAAATATCCCCTCCCTTTAACTTAAATAATAAAAAATAGGATTTCTGTTAAGCTTCAGATGAGTTTAAAAGGAAAGAACACCCCAAAGCTCATCTTGAAGAAGATTATGGGAATGTTTTCTAGTTGTAGTAGATTCAAAACATCGCAGCTCCAAGAGGCTTAAGTTTAACCGAAACACTATCACGTGTTTCTGGAACTTACACTTTCAATTCTTTTGCAGCAGTTGGATATCTTGCTAAAGCTCTATAAGACTGCAGCTAAAGACATACTTGTTCATAATGTGAGAATTTTAGTTTGACATCAGTGTACTTCTAACTGTTCAACAACTTGCATTTCAATCATGGTAAAATAGTAAAATTTTTCAGTCATGGTAAAGTTTGCTGACAAGTGAGTTCCAGATAAACATTTATTGAATTTTAGTTGCCTCTGAAGTAAAATTACAGCCTTTAGTGTGTTCACATTAGTTTGTAAGGTGGATTTTTTTTTTTAATACACCAACTTCCATCCTAGTTTTTCTTCTTACCTAATGTCACTGTGTTCCTTGATCTCTGTTTGATTCCTTATTTGATATTGGTTGGAACTGGTAAATCAGTCAAAGGTTTGTGTTCTCAAATGTACTTGCATATTAGAATAGATATAAAAGTCTGACATAATCTCAGGTATGGAAGGCCTTATTCTTGGAGCTGTGTGTGCTAGGAATTTTCTGGATTTTATTTGTTTTGCATTCAACATTTGAGATTTTAGAATGGTTTTAAGGGAAGTTAATGTCTCTGGCTGTTAGAATGAGCTAATTCTTTTAAACATGCTTTTTCCTTCTCTTTCTTTTTTTTCTGGCAAAATAAAATCTAAAAGGAGCACAAAATGTTTTTGTTGGAGGTATTTGCAACTCTTTGAACGGACTTTCCTGAATAAGTGGAATTCAAAATTTTACTCTTTCAAGTTTCTGTTTTCATCAGTTGTATGCATACTCCATAATGCAGTGTATTGAGAGTTGTTTTATCTCATTCTATCAGTTCCTTGCATTTGATCCTGTGCAGAAATTCCTATGATGTAGCTGTGAGCTCACAGTATCTTCTAACAAATCTCAAAAACTCAGACTTCAGGGCAGTATTCTTTTGAATATCAAAACTAAGGTCATTCTAATGCCTTTTTCCTTAGAGTTTTAGAGCAGAGCAACAGGGTCGGTAAGTATGGTTTTTCTAATATTAGACATGAAAAACTGGAGGAACCAAAAGGACAGCACCTACTTACACGAGACTTGTATACTTTCAAAAACACTACCCTAAAGCCCTGCAGAAGGGTAAATTTCAGTATTCTGAAGGTGAGACAATTAGCAGGTTTTTAGCCATTTATTTTCTGCCGATTGCAGTTTTGGGTGACTGCTGTCTCTCATACTTTTTCCCCTGATCAGAGGAGGTATGTTGCATTCTTCCTTTTAAATCTTTATTTTCACTATATTTTACTGATTCAGGTTCTTACTAGTTTTCAAAAAGCCATGTCTTGGTCTGTGTACTCATTGAATTTGAAAAACAGTCTTGTGTTAAATTGAGAACACATTTAAGGCATCATACTGTTCTGCATTTTAAACTTGCCTGCTATTGGTTTCTGAATTTGTTTACAGTGTCACGTTGGGTTTTTCAGTACATGTGCTTAACAGCCCCCTGCTGTGCTAGAATTTTTTTAAACAAGGCTCTGTAAATGACTGAAAATTATTACTCTGTTTAAAAAGCTGTTACTTAAGTTTGTAATGCAATTTTTAGAACTTGTGATGTTTTATCTTGGTTATTCCTTGCTCATCCTTCACTTGATTTCTGTGTACATACAGCTTTCTAGTTTGCTTGGAGAAAACGGATGTTTACAGCACATCTTCTGAAATGGTTTTCAACACTATTGTTGTCAAACCATTTATTTACTGAAGTTTTTATAGGTGCAGTATGCTCTCTGTAGCTGGTACCTGTAATGTTTTAATGCTGTTGCTAGAGTTGAACACTGCAGTTAGAATGTGTCTTCCAGGTGCAGTCTCAGAATTCATATGTGTACTGAGGGTGAGGTGTACCGTTAGTATAAAGAAACTGTTTCAGGGACTAAGATGTATATAAAGTACAACTTCATTTTATTTAAAAGGTGAGTAACTTCGTCTTGCAGCAAAGTGCTTGGTCTTTCAGACTTCCAGTGGTAAAATGGACAGGTCACTACTATCTTGAATGTTTTAGGAAACACATTTTATACTTAGGCATTTTAATATTGCCTTGCACAGTATACAAACTTGGCATACCTGTGTGGAATTGGGGGACTATGATTCATTACTATGCTGTACTCAACTGGCTGAGACTACCAAAGTATGTTAAAAGAGCATGTTAACTTTATGAAGATAAGGGAATATGTTAATATGAAGAGAAATTTTTTAATGGCTTAAAAATAGCAAGGAAGTTAGGAAGAAAAACTTTATATAGTTGTTCAGATTCTGTTAACTTAAAAGAAAATATTACTCTTGCCCTTTTGTGAATTTTATTGTGGGCTAGTTTGGCTTGGGAAGAAGTGGAAGAGAGTGACAATCTCCTACTGGAGACAGAAAATGCAAATAACATTTAAGTCAGACCAGATTCTCAGAAGAAGGTACAAATGGAGCTGGAACAGTGGCCATAGGTCTTAGAAAAAGCATACAGGTCATTCTCCACCCCATTTATGTTAAGAGAGAAATTAAATACTGTATTAAATGTAATAAAACTGGGCAATTTTACACTTCATGTGAGTACCTTGTCTTTTTGATATCTTCCTCAGAAAATTTAAGAAACTAAGAAGTGAGAGATTAATTTCATTTTGGTTTAACTTCTAGGATGAGAACAGCCTGGATGACTGTATTCCTGCTGTTAGATTGAATTCTGCATAGAGGGCTTTTTATTTGCCTGCCCCTTTCTAGCATGTTTTAAGTTTTAGGTTGTAAAGACAGTTAATCCTTTATCTCTTTTGAATGTTTGGTATCATTTTGGTGCAGGTGAGATAGACCTGACCTCACATGAATTCTAGAATGATTGAATAACTGAATTTACACATGACACCAGGTTGAGAAGGTGTGGTTGTGAGGAAAGTAATACTCCAATTCAAGTGGGAAAGCTGGGGGTAAGCCCAGGTTTTCTGACTGAAGCAAGTTAACGTGAGGAGTATCAGAGGAAACCTTGTTTAAAGCTAGACAAAAACGGTAAAAATGATTGTGGTTGTAGAAAGAGCAATCCAGAGGTGGCAGAGAAGTGGAAGTGATCTTCGATGGCTTTCAGTTCTTGGTGCTGTTTCACTTATTTCTGAGCATCTGACAGTAAGTTTGTAAAAGGATTTTGCCCACTTCTCACAGTGTTTAACTTTGAAATGCTGAACTGAGCCAAATGACTGATAGTTTTCATTAATATGTTATACACAGTGACTGTGTAGAAAGGAAATAGTTAACACTGCCTTACAAACGATTGTGTTTTCCTCCTTCTGAAACTTTAGTTTCAGTCATGTATACCTTTGTAAAAATAAAAAATATATATGTATATTTTGGTGGATATTCCTGCCTAAAATGAATCTTGAGAAATACCATAATCTGTGACAAAAATACAGAAAGATGTTCTGGAATATTTTCCTTTATTTAAAAGTGCTTTTCTGCAGGACTCCTAGCTTTCTTTGGCCTTCTGATTATGTGAATGTATCACAGGGAGTGATTTGTGCTGGTGGTCTTCCCTTGGTGTCTTGTTCAAGAGCTGGGCTCTGTACAGGTGGGGAAGGATACTGAGCCTATTCGGTGTTGCTAGTAAAACTGAAGCTAAAATCAAAAGTCTGCTATCACATTTTATAAAGACAGCCTTACTGGTTAAAGAGTGTGCTTCCTTCTGTATCACTCATGGCTTGTAATTTCAATTGTGGGGTTTTTTTGTTTTTTCTTTTCTAGTGAGTGTTGTAATGTGATTTGATGGGTGGCATAAGTCTGAATTAATCCTGCCATCCAAAATTTCTCTGTGGTGGCACTTTCTACTTTTCCCTCATTGTCAATTCTAGTGTGAATTAAATAGGGGAAATAGGGGCCTTTTTTTTTAAATGCAGTTGAGTGTGTTTGTGCAAGTGTGATAATATCTCTGCTCTTGCTCTGCTATTTTTAATCCTCTTGCTTGTATCTGTTTCTATTCAAAGAATTCCTTTGGAAGCTGTTCCAGGAGAGAGTGGTTTGGTGACGCTTTGGCGGGCAGGGAAAGCACGAGCAAGGAGTGTGTTCATAATCTGGCAGCGAGATGTCAGATGTGCAGCGCTGCTTCCTGTGTGACACCTTGTTTCTGAGCTCCCTGTTACAATACCCTGCTGGGTATTGTTCTGGCAGGTGTTACCTTGTTCTTAGTGTCATTTGGAGTGCCTGGTTTTCTACTTGAATCTTATTACTCGATTTATTTTTCTGTGGAAACAGCAATTCATTTTTGGGCCTGTTCAGGTACGGGCTGTTACAGCTGATGAGGTTATTGAAGTATGTGTTTCTACTGTTTGATAGCCAAATCCAGCAGTTCCCAGTATTTGTTTTTCCCTGCTTTTTAAAATTTTCTGAAACGGCTTATTCTGGTTTAGCTTTCCTAGTAAGTTGGTTTAAAATTTTCATTTGTTATTTAACAGCCTCTTTTTTTTGTTTGGTGGTTTTTTTTTTTTTTTTTTTGTGATTGCATGCCTTACTTATCTTGAGGTAACAACAGGTAACTGTTGATTATAAAGGTAGTGAGGGTGATCCAGTGAAATTTCTTTTTGAGTTTAACAGTTGGTGGTATTTACAAACTGAAAGCCTGAGTGATATGTGTGTGCTGACAGCCCAAGCTTTAAGTGTTCTGGAAGTGTCCTGCTGACACTGCCACAAGAAGAGCAGGGAGCAGTGAGACAAGTCAGTTACAGTTAATACAGGAAGGTCATGAACTGTGTGCAGCTTCAGTGGTGTACTTCAGTCTTATCTGAGATGCTTTGGCCACTTAAGTTTTTTTTTGCATTGTAGTATTGATGGATTTACCAAAGTGTGGCCTAGTTCATATGTCCTTTCCTGTATTCTTTGGAGAGAGCATTTATAACTTATGTAGTCGGTACTCTGCAGCTGGTTTCTCACCTGCACATATATGTGTGTGCCCTGGGTCCACCTGGGCTTCTTTCTGACCCCAGAGTTCATCCAGGCTGGAAAGCTGTGCAAATTATTGCAGTCTGAAGAGGCTTTGCCTTGTGATTGTTTTAGTGGAGAGAGCCATTCAGAAAACTTTCAAGTAACTCAGCCCTGTTTTCCTCAGTGGGTTTGTCTGGATTTCTTCCTTTCCCCCTCAGAGGGGATGCTGTGAGTTTTAATGAGCTGGCAGAGTAAACATGCCTTGTCAGGGTGGGGCTTTTGATATGGAATAGGTGGATGTTTAAGGGTATTATTCCTTTAAAAGTGAAATCCATAGATGACTGGCAAAAGCATAGACTATTTAGTTGTGTATACAAAATCGTTAGAGACTTTTATGGGTGAATAAGTTGCTTTGGACTAATTTGAATCTCTTTTTCAATGCCTGAAGCTGAATGCAAACATACACTTCTGTAGCTGGGGGAAAAGATTCTGTTTTAGGTTATTGTAAGCTGTGCTAGTGTGGCTGTTCTGATGTTAATTATACCTCCTCCTCTTTGGATAGAAGCACCTCCGAATTTTAATAGTACTTTTCACTACAAGTTACAAACTGGATGCTAATAGACATCTAAGAGGTTGAACATGAAGTGTTGCTCAGTAAATGTGATAAAAGCCTTTCAAATATATACTTTTCTTCAAAACTCTGCTGGTAGTTTGTTGTTGTTGTTGTTTGCTTGTTTTTAAAATGCCTACAGGGAATTAGTTCTGGTTTTTTTTGATTGCATGCAGTGGGCTTGACCAGGATCAAGTCATGCTCTCCTGAATCCTAGAAAAACAAAATACATTTCTACCCGTAATGGCTGTAATGGTACATGCCTACTAAAAAGCTAGTTCCCTCTTTCCTTGTGAACTGTATCCGTGTCCCTCCTGTCAGATTCAGCAGTTGTATAGACACATAGTTTTCCACTGGATAAGCTTGTTGAACTGACTGTTTTGTTTTAGAGGGCTTAATTTGCTTCTGGGTGAACCAACTGAACCAACTCCCTCTGCAGCTGCAGGATCATTAGCCTGATTGAAGGAAAGGAGCAATATTTTGTGGTTAAGGAGTGGGGGAGCAGGCATGCCATTTCTGGTGATTGCTCACAGTTGTGTGGTATTAGATGTGAGCTGATACTTGATTTTAATGGAACAAACTGTTTGGGTTCTACCCAAGCTATGGATTGAACTTCAAGTGAATGTACAGCCAGGTCCCAAAGGGGAACTAAAACTCCAGTAATGTTTTTTTTTTGTCCTTAAGTGTGCTCAGCCAGCCTTTACTTGTTTGAGAGACTTCAGGAGGGCTGTGTTGATTCTGGCTGCAGAGGATAATGATTTTCAGCCTTGAAAAGCCTACTAGTTCAGTTTTTTTTACCCGGCTGCAATAGACCTTTCCTTTACTAGATACTAGTTCATGCTTTTTCCAAGCTCCTAGTTAATGCAGTGAATAATTCAGTCATAGTGTCTGTTGCGAGGGGAGGACCAGGCTGTAGTTTTGCCAGCTGCTGCATTGTTGGAAGTTGTAGACACAATGGTGCCCTTCCACTGGATGCTACTCAGGAAAACTTTAAATACGGAAAACACCAAGGGCCTTACTTTTTCTTTTTTCCTTTGTGATTGTTCCAAACCTGGAGAAACAGGTATGAAGAGATTTGCGATACTAATGGTTCTTCACTACTTAATGTAGCAGCTGTGGAATAAACAGCAAGTGTACCATGTATTTACTTGACTAGTATTTTCTTTTAGCTCCTGAGGTTCCTTTCCTCCTGTCAGAAGAGGCAGTTATTATGTTCATGGGTGTACAAGCACCACCTCTGAGCCACTGTGGTTTTTGTATACTCCCTGATCTGAGACACTGATGGAGTTGACAATTCAGGACAGCATGCTGTGTGTCCAGTGATGAGAATGATATCTCTTCTAACTTGGTGGTTGTTTGAGATCCCCATGGTGGCTGGCTGTCAAAGAGAATTCCTGTTTTCCTACATTTAATTTTTATTTGGGCCAGTGCAGATTTCTTGTTGGTTGGTGGTCTTTTTTTTTCTTTTTTCTTTTTTATTTGTTTGGTTTTGTTTTGGGATTGGTTTTTTTGGGGTTTGTTTTTTTTGGGGGGTTTTTTGTCTTTGGTTGGTTTTGGTTTTTTTGTTTCATGGCAACAACATTGGTCTAAGCGCTGTTACCTGGTTTGGATAGTCTGGAGTATAGTGCTTAGAAAACAATATACAGTTTGTCTGTGTCTCTCTGTTCCTTGAAGTTTCAGTACCGTTAATCATGACTGTTGGTAACTGGTGCATCTTGCAGGTCCTTGTGAACATGGAACTTATCATTAGTTGAGGGAGCAGAATTTGATTTCTTGTAGATACTGGCGTCTGAAACATAAGGTCAAGTCCTCCGAATGTTTTAGGACATTCACTGCCTTTTTTTGTCCAGAATCACTCAGGTGCATATGGACAGCAGTGGAGCTGGGTAAGTTTTGCTAACCAGTTTTTTACAAGTCTGAAGATTGACTTGACTGTGTGGAAGATAAAGCCCTAGGTTGAAGTCCATCAGACTTCTCTGATTTTTTTTTAAATACCAGTTAAAGTTGCACTTTTTTTCCTTCAGATATTTCTGTATGAATAAGGGTACATGTTGCCTCAGAAGCTTCAGTATTTTTTAAGAAATGGTGAGGACAAGTGCACAGGGTGTTTATTGAGTGTAGCTGGCAGATTTTGGTTAAAACTAGAGAATCACCAGTATATACTGAAATGTGACACACATTTCTTAGAGACACTGCAATGATAGGAAAAAAATAGATACTCTGAGAGGATTTTTAAAAAATAATGTTAATTATAATAGTTAACTTTCATGATTGTAACATGCTCTACTACTGGAATACATGCCATATTCAGTCCCTTGTCCACATCATGCTTTTTGGCTCTGAATAGCTGACCAGCTTTTGCCTAACTCCAGTCTTTTGAGGAGGAGCACTTTCTCTTCTAAAACTTCTACTAAGTGCCATCTTTTATTTCTGAGACCTATTTGTATATTTCTTTGTCTTTGTTTGCATAGCTTATGTTTAGGAGTACTAATCCTTCAAATAAACTTCATTTTTACTGGTATTAAAGAGAAATTTTTGATTTTTGCAGATGGGGATGTGTTCTTAGCTAATTATACATTGGCCTAGCAGAATAATTATTTCAACTAACAGCTCAGACAGCTTTCAAAAGGTGGGTAAGAATAGTCACTTGGTTATTGGTTACAGTTCGTTAACACGACGTGGTGTTTATATATTAGTGTTTGTGCTGTTGCTCAGACTGCTCTCAGCAATACTCTTTCCTTGGTAAAACATGAGAGCATGGAGATAGTAAGGTTTCCCTCTCCTTTGGTGTTCTGTCAGTGATGCAAGTCAATATTTTTCCTGTTTACCATAGAAGACTGTAAGATGAGACATGAATTCTCCCAGGATCCATAAGCTCACGTTCAGTGTAGTTGCTTGGGGCAATACAGACATTGAGTCATCAGCATGGCTCCTGAGGAGCATCTGACTCTTGCAAACTCTTCCTGTTTCAATCAGCAATAAAGATGGTGAGATGCTTTGGACAACAGCACTCGAGGGAAATGCATTACATCGATGCTCTGCAGACGTAATTTTTTTTTGCTGTTCTTCCTCATACTCATATAATTCTACAGCTGGAGCAGTGAAATCTGAGCTCACTGTACATGTACAGTAGTTATGCCTTCCTGAGGGTGTGTCCTGCAGCCTTTCCCATCTCTGTCACTGTGAGAAATCTTTGACTAGTAGCTTTTTATCTTGGATATAAAAAAGCAATCACATTTTTAGGTGTTCACAGACATCTTTCTGTGGTTTATCACAGCTCCTTCTTCAGGAATCAAGAAAGTAACTTTCTTGAGACTGCCTCAGGAAAGGAATTGGAACTGCAGATTTTTTTCAACTGATGGAATTGAATATTTAACTTCTAGAGGAATCTTGAAAGTCAACTGCTATTGCCGCGCCTAGTCTGTTCCTGGAAGTTCAGTAATAGATTTCCTGTGTCTTGGGGGCTTGCAACCATGTTAAGTCAATTTTTGTTCCCTGTATCTGTACATTTTCTGATTTCATTGAGTCTGAAAGGCTTAGAATTCTTGCTGAAGGAAGATTGAGCAACAGATCTCAGAAAACATAATAACTTTTAAAACCTTTCTTGTGTTGATATGTGTTCAATTAATTTTTTTTTATTTGCCTTTCTCTTTTTCTTCTAAAATCCGAAGCAGAAACAGAACTAAATGTGTTGAATAAGACAAGAGATGAAGACTTTGGACAGGCGGGATCTGGTAGTTTTAAGAAATGTTAAATTATAATATTTTGTTACTGCTTTTGTAAGCTAGACTAATCTTTGGCATTCCATGTTGCACATTGCTGGAACTGCAGCTGTAATGTAGGTCATTGAACTAAAACCTGCTCTACAGACAGAAAACTAAAACAAACAAAAGATTGAGAGGATGGCTTTAATCTTAGATTCTTCTGTTGCTTTTCCCTTTTAATGGAATTTTAAGAAATGAAGTCTTAATTAATGACAAAGACATTTTTAAATTTTAGTTTTGTTTGGGTTTTGCTTTTTGTTTGTTTTTAATTTAGTAAAGACAACCTTGATCTGTGGGTGCTAGGTTACATCAGTGAAAAAAGTTTACAGGAACCTTGTGCATCTTTATTAATTGTCATGAGAGAATACAGCCACTTTCCACGAGAGTTTTGGGAAGCCTTCTTTCTTTCTTTTTCTCCTTCTTTCTCCTTCTTTCTCCTTCTTTCTCCTTCTTTCTCCTTCTTTCTCCTTCTTTCTCCTTCTTTCTCCTTCTTTCTCCTTCTTTCTCCTTCTTTCTCCTTCTTTCTCCTTCTTTCTCCTTCTTTCTCCTTCTTTTCTCCTTCTTTCTCCTTCTTTCTCCTTCTTTCTCCTTCTTTCTCCTTCTTTCTCCTTCTTTCTCCTTCTTTCTCCTTCTTTCTCCTTCTTTCTCCTTCTTTCTCCTTCTTTCTCCTTCTTTCTCCTTCTTTCTCCTTCTTTCTCCTTCTTTCTCCTTCTTTCTCCTTCTTTCTCCTTCTTTCTCCTTCTTTCTCCTTCTTTCTCCTTCTTTCTCCTTCTTTCTCCTTCTTTCTCCTTCTTTCTCCTTCTTTTCTCCTTCTTTCTCCTTCTTTCTCCTTCTTTCTCCTTCTTTCTCCTTCTTTCTCCTTCTTTCTCCTTCTTTCTCCTTCTTTCTCCTTCTTTCTCCTTCTTTCTCCTTCTTTCTCCTTCTTTCTCCTTCTTTCTCCTTCTTTCTCCTTCTTTCTCCTTCTTTCTCCTTCTTTCTCCTTCTTTCTCCTTCTTTCTCCTTCTTTCTCCTTCTTTCTTTCTCCTTCTTTCTCCTTCTTTCTCCTTCTTTCTCCTTCTTTCTCCTTCTTTCTCCTTCTTTCTCCTTCTTTCTCCTTCTTTCTCCTTCTTTCTCCTTCTTTCTCCTTCTTTCTCCTTCTTTCTCCTTCTTTCTCCTTCTTTCTCCTTCTTTCTCCTTCTTTCTCCTTCTTTCTCCTTCTTTCTCCTTCTTTCTCCTTCTTTCTCCTTCTTTCTCCTTCTTTCTCCTTCTTTCTCCTTCTTTCTCCTTCTTTCTCCTTCTTTCTCCTTCTTTCTCCTTCTTTCTCCTTCTTTCTCCTTCTTTCTCCTTCTTTCTCCTTCTTTCTCCTTCTTTCTTTCTCTAGTTCTCTGTACTAATGTAAATAAAGTGGTGAAACTAGTACTAGTTTCATTTAATGTTTTTTATGTTTCTTCAAATACAGCTTTTTTGGTTGCTTATTAGAATTGCAGTGTCTGTAAGGTCAGATATTAATTGCTGGTGGGGAACTTACACACTGCACCAGATCCTGATGTGGAAACTGAAGCATCTGCTTGCCTGAATATTTTTTTAATCTTTATTAAACAGATTTTAATTAGGAGTTTTCTTCCTCCCAGTCTCAAATCTTATTTCTTCATTTGATCTGCAGTTAAAATTAAGTTTATCAGTTTCCTGATACCCTACTCATTTCTATAGCAGCAGCCTGCCCGACAGGCTTGATGAATACGAGGAGCTGGAAAGAATAAGAAGCTACTTTGTGAGTGAGGAAATACTCTTGTTCAGCCCCATGTAATTAATTTATACTATCCCTCTTAGAATCAAAATTGTTGTCACTGTGATAATTTGGAGGCAGTGGCTCTCTGCTGCCTGTTGCTTCCTTAGTTGGCGGTAGTGTGGTTGGGCGTGAAGCCTCAGCCGAGTGTCCCCGCTCAGTGCAGTGTCTGAGGTGGAGTGTGGCCCTCCACCTGCTATGCCAATAGGCAGTGGGAGCCAACTTAAGAGGAAGTGAAATAACAGTATTTTAAAAGTTCTCTTTTTATCAAGCTGCCAGTTGTGCTTTTAAGAAGACCAGATTGTGTCTGATGGATTGTAGCATGTCCTTATTGGCTTGTTGGAGACTGTCAAAATGAGTGTGAGGTTCCACACACCCCTGAAGCAAGTACAAGTACATACTACTGCTTGTACCTTTGCTGGGCTTTTTATTTTGTTCTAACTTGCCAAATTGTGCTGCTTATGTACTGCGCAATCAGGAGGATGAAGATCTCTAAAAACCCTGTTATGCAGTTCAGGTTGTTTGCTGCCACAGCAGCCTGATCTTTCTGTGCCATTTCATCTCCCAGGAGTGTTTCAGCCATTTGTGTGCCTGCCTTTTTTCTTAAAATATCTTTTCATCCTAAAGAACAAGTATGGCAGAAGCAGTGGTTGCACAGACACATGCTAGGAAAAGGAGAAGAGACATAATTTGCTTGAAGAACCATAGGTTGCGTGGCTACTGAAGTGTAGGGTGTAGTTCAACATGTGCTTTGCAAACACACAGAAAACTCTTTAATATAAGTGGCCTGCTGTCCTGTCTAAAATATGAATCACTGAATTTTCAGTGGCTTTGGTGATATTGAGGAAAGTTGCACTGACAGACATATCAATTCTTAGATACCATAATAGATTTTATATTAGTTCATAAATTATGGACTAATTGAGACCCAATGGAGTTACATTTTCTCAAGAAATCTTAAGTCACAATGGACTGATTCTAGACAACTATGTATAAAACTTTAAGCTTGTCTTTCAGACAAGTTAGTGTTTTCTTGTGTGCTCTATTCAGGGTTTTTTGCATTGCTCATTGTGCTGGGTTAAAGTTGTGATAAGCAGTCTGATCCTTGAAAAAAGAAACGAACAAAAAATCCCAAGCACGAGAAAAGCTAACTCAAAGGCTATTATTAGTCTATATAAGTTGAATTTCTTGGGTGTTGTCAGTCCAGTCAGCTAAGCTTACAGAGCAGATTTTAACCCAAACAGCTGAAATAATACTTCTGGACTCAACTGAAAATATCCATACATCTTTAACATATCAGTGAATGGCCAGGAGCAGATAGTCAATGATAAATGTTGATTTTGCTGCCCAGAGCATCTCCACATCTACTTTATATTTTGCTCTATATTCCCTAGAACATGGTGTCAGTAGCTCAGGTAATTTTCGTTTCGGCTGTGTCTGGTCTTTTTGTCGGACACAGTGCTCTGAAGGTCTGTGTATTCTGGGCCTTAGAATGCAATGCACTTAAGCTACTTTAAGGGACTGTGAGATAGATTGGCTTTGTTCAGTGCATTCAAAAAGTTGAAGAAACACAGTATTCCAGTTCAGCTTATAACTGCAGTCAGTTCCTGGTGAAGTATGTTTCTTATGGAAATATATTTTCCTCTATTATTGAATACTTTAGCTAGTATGTAAATATATTCAATGTCACGGTTTAATTTTGACCAACAAGAATGTATTTCTAAAGTAAAGATTTAGGTGATAATGTAGTTAATTGCCCTTTTGATTGTAGATGAGGCTCCAGAGCATCATGAATTGGTATTTAAACCTCTCATTGCAGCTTTATTTGTTGAATGCTCTTTGCTTGTGACTACCAGTGATTCAGCTGAGTGTTGAACAGGTCCCAGACCATGGGATTGCAGTGTGTGCTCATCTTCCTGAAGGAAAAGGAGACTGAGTGGGGACCTCATTCCATCTACAACTTCCTTTTAAGGGGAAGAGGACAGCAGAGAGGCAGACTCTAATCTCTTCTCTGTGGTGACCAGTGACAAGACCTGAGGGAATGGTCAGAAGTTGTGTCATGAGTGCTTTTCTTTGGGTATTAGAAAAAGCTCTTCACCTAGGAGGCAGTTGGGCACTAGAACAGGTTCTTCAGGAAGGTGGTGACAGCACCAAGCCTGACAGAGCCCAAGAAGTGTTTGGGCAATAGTCTCAGACACATGGTGTGACTTTTGGGAATGGGCCTGTGCTGGGCCAGGAATTGGACTTGATCCTGATGGTTCCCTTCCAGCTGAGCTTATTGTGTGATTCTGTGATTATTGCATACTGAGCTTGGTGCTAGCCAGCTGTTGCCCTAGCAAATTTTGAGCTGAGGCTTGCTTATAAAGTGAGACTGCAGTAAAAGCACTTTGCTGCTTATTTGCACGTATCCTTCTGCCCAGGTACACCTCTTGCAAGTTGTCCTTACTTCCAAAAATTTGCAGTTTTACTTTTTAGTCTTATGGGGACAGAAACCAGGCAGTTGAACATGAGTATTCTAACCATTTGAAAGATCTATTTCCAGTAACCACACTCCTATGCTAAATGCTGTACAACAGGGGGAATAATAATGCTTGTTATAAGAATGAAAACTGAGAGCTGCAGATGGGATAACAACGATGTGTGTGTGGGATTTGGGATTTCTTTAGGGTTTCTCTGTTACCATACAGCCCACAGTATGTTTAAAGCAGAATGATAGGTAGTTTTATAAATTGTTTCTGTAAATATGCGGGAGAACAAAACAAAAGTACTGGCTATTGAGGCTGGATTGAAATGTAATCATCATCATTTCTCTTATAAATGAGAGATGACAAGTAGAGTTGAGATTGCCTATGACCTCCAAGTATGTGCAGGAAAAGCAGTTTTGATATTAGGGAAAAAGAAGAACTATTTAGTTCATGAATATGATTTTTGTGTAATGTTTGTGTAGTGTTCTGAGTGGGTGTGAGAGCAGTTAAGTTCCAAGCATCCAAACTAGACAGCAGGTACTAAAGAATTTTGAGTAATGCAGCTGGAGCTAAAACTTCATCAAAGTAGCTAATAGAAAAGTCTGTATGTTAAATAACTGAAAAAAGCTGTGAGGTTTAGAAGTACAAATCAACACAGATCTCAGTCAACTGATGAAAAGGCTTTCTATCCACTGCATTTCTCCCTTTAATGTGAAAACCTGGTAAATACAAAAACAGTGTGTTGAAGTTGCTTTCTCATGAGTCTTTGTATAGAACCACTGGTAAAGGCAGGAGTTCAAACTACTGCGCTTATGTTATTTGGTTATTGTGTCAGTATCCTCCTTAACTCATGCTCTTTTTTTTTCTTTCAGATTTTGTATTTTGTACATACATTGTTTTGTATATACTGTATATGATGACTTCAGTGGGCAGTGAACGTACCCGGGGCACTCGGGACAAAATGCAAATTTCAACGACACAGCCAACACAACCACAGAAACAAGTAGTACAGGTATGTGCTACTGTATCAATTTCTTCGACTTGAAATTGAGAATGTAATGATACAAGTTTCTTCTCCGAGTCAGTAAAAACTGAAAAAAGATGAGATGAAAATACGTTGTTAGTTTTGGAAGATTATGCTTGATGATTTGCTTTAATTATTCAGTAATGCAGGACAGTATCAAGTTATTCCTGTGTTGTCTCTAAATGAGTTTTGTGTTCTTCAGCAATGTCTCCTATCAGTGAGGAATCCTGTGTCAGGATTTCTGTTCTGTGACCTCACAGCCCTCAGGTCTCAGCTCTTCTCTCTGCCCACCTCCTGATGCTAGAAGATTTCTTGTTAAGAAAGAAATTTGAATGGGTGGAAGAAGCTTCATTAGATGCATGTTGTGTTCTACAGCATGACTCAGTGTCTCTGCAAGTCACAAAATCCTGAACTTCTTGTGCAGTGACCCCAGGAGGTGAAGCTATCATCCACTAAGGGACTAAAATGCTCAGTGTCTGTTAGGTGGAAATTAAGTTTCACCCTACTGCCACTAATTCTTGGCAGTAGTTGTATACAATACTTGTGTGCTTGTTACAAAGAGTGCAGAATGTTTCTGCTTCTTGCAACTCAGTATTCTCTTGACAGATACATCTCAAAATTTGTCTCCATTCAAAACTCTCTCAGTTCTTTGCTGGCAGAGTGTGTATCAATCTAGAGGTTTTCTACGGGAAATACCGCCTTCTTTTGTTTATTGGACTGGTCTTCAATATGGAGACCCTCTTGGTCTGTTATGCACAGTATTAGTTATGTGACCTCAAACCCTTGTCATCTCCTTGAGCTGCAGCACTTGGCATAGTGGTGATTCATGCTAATGTGTAGATTTAAAAAAATTACTTTCAGCAGATGAGTTGAATTTGGTTTTATTTTAAAGCAAGGCTGCAGGAGTATAGTGAGCAGCCTGGCAGAGGTGGTGGCTTCCCCTTTTCCAGCATTTTGCAAGACAGCACTGGAGTTCTGTGCCTGGTTGGGTTGCCTGGTACAAGGCAGATGTAGGCAAATGGGTGCAAGTCCAGTGGAAAGCTGCAAACATAGTTGTTAGACTGAAACACAGGACAAAGGAGGAGTGGCACAGGGATCTGGGTTTGTTCAGCCCTAATGAGACAAGGAGAGTGTGTGTTCTGTTCAGGTACCTCATGAAAGGATATAGGAAAGGTAGAAACTGACTCTCCTCAGAGAGAAAGTGGCACAAGCTGGAGCACTGATAATTCCTGCTGTTGAAAGGAAAAAAAATTATGGTGAATATTGTCATGGTGTCTCACTGGTGGACTTCTCCAAATTATGGGATTTGTTGATTTTAGGCATTAAGACCTTTTTCTACATTTTACCCATTTATTCTACCTTTTGAATAATAGATACTGCTTCCATCACTTCAGTGGAAAAGCTGGCTATTTCATACACAGCAGTTAAGTTTTAATGCACCACATATTTTAGTGTTGAGATGTCAGATGGACCCTTCTGCTTAGTCAGTCTTTGCAGATCAGCAGAACTCTGTGGATTTACCTGTTTAATCTGATTCATTTTTCTGAGTATAGAATAGTGTCGTTTTTCCCAAGTGGAGATTCCACTGTCATAGTATCACATTGATAATCATTTAAATTCTTTAACAAATTACATGATGCTTCTTTTGCATTGCTTCTGGATAATAAATGTGCCATTTTATTGTAAGATCTATATCTACTACTGTCACTTAATCTTGTGTTTTGCACACTTCTGTTTTCTGGTAGTTTGAAGTTTTACTTTAAAATTTCTTCCACTCTTACCTGAAAAGGTAATATGTCTTGTAAGGTTGAGTGAAGTTCAGGTTGTCTTAAAATACTGTTACTTTCTTAGTCACTATTAAAACTTAATTATACTCTTGGTTAGGACACTATAGAATCTGTTCTAACACTGGTACCTTAAAAATAAAGAACCACCACTTGCTGGAGAAAGGGCCAGAATTTTTGTGACACTGATATTTGTGTAGTGGTTTTTGTTGTCGGTGTTTTTCCTTCTGAATCTTCAATTCCATCTAGGTGTAATCCACTGGCATAAATATGAGTACTATTGCATCTACAAGTTTCTAAGCTCTTCGCTTCTATGAGAAAGCTGAAGATGCTGTGACACATTTGTAATTCTTCTAAAATTGGTATGTTGTTGTCTTCTTCTAATGTGGGCTTGAACGAAACATTTGTTTACGGAAAAAATAAATCTTAGTGGATTCTTGATTTTTGCTAAAACATGCCATCATGACTACAGAAATTATATTGTCTGAATGTTCTTGCTCTGGATATCTTCAAAGAAAATCTCTTCACTTGTTTAAAAGTTGCAGTGTGCCTGTGGAGGCACTAATCAGAGTGAGAAGATGGACTAACAAGACTTAAATTCCTGAAACCAGGAATTTAAGCAGCAGACATTTTGGTTCTGCTGTCTGTTGAGTTCTCAGCAGTCAACAAGAGCGAGCTCCTTTGCTCAGAGCACCACACCGACAGGGAGGCTTCTGTGTTAGGTGGAACCTGGGGAGTTGTGGAGCGGGTCCTGCCCATTACCCAGCAGCGACATACCAGCCGCTGAAAAGATGAAGTAACTCGAAGTATGTAACTGTGTTACAAACACTGATTCTCTTGGGGCATTGTCTCTGAGCACAGATGTCCCTTCCCTCAAGGAACTAGCACAGCTGCAGTAACTTTTCAGCAGATAAGCAGCTGGTAGTGTACGTTGGAGTAATTTTTAGACTCTTCTCAGCGTTTATACTTGGTGATCTCCTCTAGAGTTTTCATTTGTGATAAACTACAAAAGCCAAACAGACTGACCTGATTAGTTCTGACCTTGTGAGGCACAGAATTTTCATGTGTGTATCCTGTGAAGTGGATGGCAAAAGGTGAGATTCAGCCAGCTGCCCAGGATGAATCCTTTCTGTCAAAAATTCCCGTAGATGAGCTGATCCCAGTCGGTAAAGAACCTCTGCAGGCTCAGCAGCCGCATCATGGGTCCTAGCTCTCTTCAGTTGCTTGCTCTATATGCAGCAGTAGCCTCTTCTCTTTGAGCAGAAGTCAAATGAGGTCCAGAATCTTGTAGTGCATGCTGTTCTTTGGTATTTTCTTGGGAGAGCAATTCGTAAGCTGCAGATGCCACACTATGAAGAGTGGCATGTGTGATATGACATCGGTGTTACAGTTGTTTTTCTCTCAGGGGCAGCCATAGTGTGTTTGAATTTATCATACTTGACTGCATCTCTTTCAGTCTCTCAGCTTTTGTGCAAGTTGCCAGTGTGCATTTTTTGTCCAGAAACATTGCAAAAGCACCAGATACTTCATCAATAGCAAGTTCCTTTACCAGTTTTTAGAGACCGGTATTTGATTGTAAAAAAAAATAAAAAATGTGCAGCTGCTCATGGGCAAAGTCTTGAGACATGACTCTGGTCTTTTTAAGTGCACATAAAACTACAGGGTGAGGTTGTTGTTGGGAAAGCCGTGGAAGGTAATGTGAGCAAGGATCTTCAGAGATGTGGTTAGAGATACTATTGCCAGTTTGTCAAAATAAAACTCTTTAACTCTGGATTAGTAGATCCTAAATAAAATTAAAAACATTTATGCTAAAATTCAGTCTTCCCTGGTCTTTCTATGTTATTATATGGTGGTCTTGTCAGTGTGGTGACCTTTAACTATCTTTCAAATTGATTACAATGTGTTGAAATTGCTTCTGTCCCAAATAACTTTTGAAACTATAAACTAAAATAGAAAAGATATTGATCCCTTCCCCACAGCTTCTCTGTGATTGTTGTATATATTTTTTTGGCAACCCATAAGGAAAAAAGCAGGGACACTAGGGTATACCTCTAAAAAATATAGTTACTTTTTGTGTATTTTATTGGAATATTCTCTTTTGTTTCAGGCAACAGCAGAACAGATTCGCCTTGCTCAGATGATCTATGATAAGAACGATTCAGATTTTGAAGATAAAGTTAAACAAGTATGTTTCTTATGGTGCAAGTTTTTTTGCTCCCCAATAAAATGCTCAAGAGCTTGCTTACATTTTGGAGCTGGAGCATTGTGGACACTGCTGAAGGCCTAGGCAAATTTCAGCCAGGCCTTTTCTCAGGTTCTGAGTCTTCCTCAGGCCGTGACACTTTCTCAGCTCTGGCCAGGATTTTTCCCAGGGTGATAGCTTTCTTGCTAATAGAAAGGAATTAATAAGCATAAGATTAGCACCTGGTGTGGACCATGGGACAGTGCATGATGTACTTGACAGGGGATGTTTTCTGCTATTGCCCAATGAACTGCTGTCCTGTTTGAGATTCACGAACCGTCCTGTAACTATAGTTGGGTTTTAATAAAGTGCTTTTTTTCTTTCACCCAAGAAGTGTGTTGCTATTATTTGCAGCTCCTAGCAAACAGCAACAGAGTATCTGTTTCTGGGTTAGATAAACTTTCAGAAGGACATAAGTTTAGAGAAAGTTTCTCTTATTGCACTGTAAAGTCCATTTACAAGAAATTTTGTGGTAATACAGCTCTGACCGTATAGTTATATCAGTGTATTTCTTTTGTAACAAACTCTTAAGCCAAAACTCATTTGTGCTGATGTATCTTCCCTAGTGTATCTCTAGTATTGCCTTGATGATTAATGATTATCAGAATAAAGAATGCATTCAGCTTGTCCACATGTACATGCACACGAGAAAAATGTCAACTGTGTAAACTGAATTTGCTAATTTCTTGGAAGTTTTTCAGGAAAAGTATAAGTGTAATGATAGCTTGAAGGTGAATCAAGGTGTTATTTTAAAAAATAAACAATCTGACCTTACAGATCTGTGTATGCAATAAATTGATAGAATTACAGTGTATAAATGAAATCTAACACCTTTTCCTCTGCTGTGGTGAGTGTTGGGTGCTAAATAATCAAGCTTTCTTTACCTGATTATAGCTGAAACCATTAATACAAGCAGTCCTGACAATATATGTCTGTTCTGTTGTGGCTATTGGTCATTTTGTCCTAGGAAATGTATCACAACTCCAAGAACCTAGGAGTACACTTAGAAGGGAAGAATTAGTTTGAATGCATAAATGCCGCAAAGTAGCAGATTTCTTGGTTTCTTTTCTTCTCTAAAACTTCCTCTAAAGCATTATTAAATGCTTTTTGTTGTTCTTGTTACAGTGTCAAAAATGAAGTCTTGAACTTTGTGAAGCCAAAGAACCCTCATCAATAGTGCTTTTACTGTGCTGGTGGAAAGGAGATGAATAAAGTTTTGCATAGAATATGTTTTATCTTCTGCATATGTATTTCAGCTCATGTGGGTTTTATTGTTTGGATGAAGTTGCTGAATGCCCCATGACAGATTGTGGCCTTATGCTGAAATGGATCAAAGGAACTAATCTATCTGAAAAATAATGTATTTCTTAGTTTGGACAGTTTTCTGAGTGGATCTGTTCTCTGCCATGTCTTGCTATGTATCTTCTCACACTAGGATAAAGAGGGGCAAGTTTGGTGGAGAGGGAGATAGGAAGATACTGAAACTATTGTGGTCCTTTTCATCTTTACACTCATATATTGCTGTATGTGTAAGCATTTGCTGCAAGCATACAGGACAAAAAGAGTGTGAAAGAGTACTTCCTTAATTATCAAATAATTTGTGCTTCTTTCTCTCTCTTGTATGAATCCTAAGATCTGTAAAATGCAGATTACTTTATTCAGTGTATTGGTTTATTTTGACATGGTAGTTACGCACTTTGTTGTAACTTGTGGTCATACTGGCACTTACTTTCTTATGATGGCAATTTAGTTATTTTAACATGTCTGACTTTTACTGCCAGCTTATGGAAGTGACGGGGAAAAACCAGGATGAATGCATAGTGGCACTACATGATTGTAATGGGGATGTGAACAGAGCAATCAACATACTGCTGGAAGGAAGTTCAGACACGGTAAGATTTTACTTCCATGTTTAACTACTGTTTGCTATGTTATTCAGCTTCTAGCAGGACATTGAAAAAGTAGTGTTTTGGAAGCTTTCAATTTCCATGTCTCCATTCAATTTCTTTTGGTGGAAAGGGAAACTGGAGCAGCTTCTCTACTGCATGCATACCTTGGAGAAGGCTGAATCTGGAAAATGTTATGGGTGTTCAGCTGGTCTTTTGCAGAGTTCTGATGCTTTCATTTATATACAGCAGTTTTAACTGCAGCAGAACTCAGTGCTCCTTCAGACACAGGCCTCTTTCTTGCTGCAGGTTTTGTAGTGGAGACCCTCCACAACCCTGAGGCCTGAGACCTTCACAAATGTCAATCTTTGTAAAGGGCAGGCAGATATTTTAAGTTATGCAAGTTCAGTAGGTGCAGGTTGCTGGTATTGAAACTGGAGGAGGTGTCCACATCTGCAGGTTGCGTTGATAATGCTACTTATGGCTGGAAAGGATGCAGCAAGTAGTTGCTCCTTTAATTGTGTTGCTCATTTGCTTGACTTAATTGGAAAACAGGAAGAGGAGATTAAACTATGTGTATACAACAACAAATAATGTAGCTTAAAAAGTTACATAGTGAAATTTTTTACTCCAAGAGATACTAAGAAAATGTTTTACTGCAGTTAAAGTTTTTGTTGGAGGGATTTCTTACAGTTTGTCCTTAAATTAGATTCTATCTCTTCCAAGTTGGAAAAGTAATCTGGATTTCCTTTCTTGATGCTGAACACTCAGTATTTCCTGTGATTTGTCAGGATGTGTACTCTGGCTTATTGTTAATGAGGAAACTCACCCCTCACACACCCTAAATCTGGGACACACACTGTTCTGACTGAGGGGACTTTCTTTTCTATCCCTTTTTCATTTTTTTATCAGAGTTGAGGTCTTCTTAACACAGAAGTATGTAATATTGATAAGCTGGAAGTAGAAGAGAGCATTTCAGCTTAATTAAATCTATCTGGGTAATGTGCTGTGTTCTCATACTTTTCATACTTGCCATTTTTTAGTTGAAAGTAGTTTTTTTCGTTGATAGAGAATATTAAATCCTTTCTTACTTTAGCAATTTGTTGTAACTGATCATGACATGAAAAGAGTTTTCTCAACTCATTTATTAACTACAGGTGATACCGCTATGTCCTGCTCTTTTGACAAGTCCTTCTTAACCCACTACCCTCTGTAGACAAAATGCAACTTAGAAACAAATACAGACTTGAAGGAGTCAAGGAGGAAGGAGTATTAATTGATGGGTGTGAGAAAATTTATTCTTTTTGAAAGTTTGTGGCCCTCCAGTTGAAAGGATTTTTTAAAGACCATTATACTTGAGAACAGCTTAACCATGGATTTGACATGAAGTTGTAAGCTGAGATACTTCAAATTCTGAATGCAGATTTCCGAATCTCTTTTTCTAGTCTCACTCTGCTTTGATGCACTTGAAGTTTTTTTGAACTTTATTTGAAAGATCTGCCCATTCAACTGAAGGACTTAGAAGAGCAAGGGGTAATAGCTAAAATGTGTATTTATAGTTTATTTGGTATTCAACCAGTTTTGTCTTAGTCTTTTTTCATTTGATTTTTGGGGTTTAAGGCTGTGATCTTCAAGCTGTGTGTGACTTAGTCTCTGTAAAGACTTTTTTTTTGCAGCAATTGTAGCAGTCTGCCTCGGGGTAATTAGAGACTTGTGGATGAGTAGAGAAGGACGTGGTTTTTTGCCTAAGACTTCTTACAACCATTTTATCCTCAGCTGTGTTTTTACTTACTAAATCTTTGAAGACAGAACAAAAGAGACCTTTCAGGTTTTTATTCTTTCCCTGTAAGAACAGGTCAACAAGAATTATTCTGTTACAGATTTTCAAAGGTCAGGCCCACTGTCATTTGGGTTGCCTCAGGCATTGTCAGCTGAAATTGAAATTGTCTGCCTTCCAAAGAGAGACAGCTTCAACGATTGGTGATGGTTCTGCATGCTCAGAGGTAGCATACCTGACTTCTCAAAGATTTCCTCAGAATTGTATTCTGGGAAAGCATGGATCTGATGCTTTCATAGTCATCTTTTTACTGATCCTTTCCTAAGTTATTTTAAATCTCAATTAGGAGAGGCTGCTTCCTCTTCAGCTTTGCAGCCTTATCCAGTTTTGGGTGTTTGCTGAAATGGTCATAGGAGTTTTGGCACCAAGCCTATTAGTGAGTGAATTGGTGCATTCTGAACTGTTCAGACTTGGCTTTTCAGTTGTCAGTGCAGGTGTTTTTCTTCCTGTGAGGGGTGTAAAACACTAGGAGTGTTTAAGTGCAGTTGCACTTGCTGTGGTAGGTGAAGCCATGTGGTATTTACTGGGGAAGGCAGCTTTCTGCCTCACAGGTGGGGTAGTAGTGGTGAGTCTGGTTAGTTTTGTACCTCTGTTCAGCACTGGCCAGGCTTCACCAAAGTTGGTTTAGTCTTCTGTACTGGAGGTGGAACTGAATAGTGATTTCAGCCTTCTTGGCATGCCATGCCAAAAAATGAGATCTTTCTTCTTATTCTCTCAAAGGAGACTCTTTAGCAGTGTTTGTGAACTGCTTTGTTACCTGCTTTTTTTCATAACATGTAGCTTCCTAGGCAACTTGAAGTAGCTGGTCATGGCATGGCTCCTCAGGGCTGCTGAGTTGCTGTTGGTGTAATTAAGAGATAAGACAGGACTTAAAATTACTGATAGACAGCCATTTTTGTTTGATGCAGGTGCCTGTCAGATTTCATACTTAATGTATGTATTTGCAATTTGTATGTGCAAATATTCTGATAATAAATATCTTACTTTAGCTGTAAGCTCCTAGAAATGGGGACATACATGTAAACTTCTCTACTGTCTTAATGGTTTGCATATAATAACTTTTCTTCTTACTTGCTTTGCAGCTATGGCTCAATAGACTAATGATGCAATTGCATAATATATTAATTGCTGAGCTATTCTTAGTCACTGTTTTAGTAATTTTATTTTCAACTCCTACAGGTACTTTTGTAACTGTAGCTGATAACATCCTTGAATTTATTTTAAAGATTGAGTTTAATATTAAAGCAGAAGCCTGATGTTTGGACCTTGATCCCATGTCTTATTTAAGATATAGCTTTTCCTGTGTTTTGCTATGTTTGATGGTCTGTAGTTGTTAAGTGTGCATGGTCTGGCTTATCATCATCCTTTTTTCCAAGCTGTTGTTTTGCCATTCTGTCTTTTGGGACTTAAATTCTAGTAGGTTTGGATGAAAGTTTTTCTTTTCTGTTTGGGTTTCTTCCTTTCTTCCTTGGACACGTACTTACTCTCATCAATCTTTTGTTCAATGACACTTATAAGGGACTTTTTTTTCATTTCCCTGGGAGAAAAAGATAGCTTTGTTAGATTTATGGATATATTTGAGAGGAAAACTGTTGATTGCTTTGCAGATGTTCTGTGTTACGATAGTATCTAGTCTTTCATAAACTAGTAGAAGTCCATTATAGCTAGAAATATTTGGGATTCTCATGTTCCCTAAGACAATCAAACTTTAAAAAAATGTTTCTGTCTCATCTCTCTACAAAAATACAGTGTGTATTTCCATTTATAACAGTGTAGTTTGCATATGTGACATTATGCAAATGCCTGGGTGTTTTTCCATTAACTGGAGGGCTGTGGGGTGGAAAGTGTGCATTCAGAGGTGTCTCGTCCTTTTTAACTTTTGTATCTAATTCTATTCTACCCGAATAGACTTCTTGGGAGACTGTAGGGGGAAAGAAGAAAAGCCTTGGGAAGGAAGGTTCAGAAAACAAAGAGAACAGAGAGAAACGAGGGGACAGAGAAGTGAGTCGCGGACGGGGAAGTTCCAACAGACGGGGAAGAGGAGGCAGCCGTGGACGAGAGTGTACGTATAGGGATTAATTTTTTAAAGATTGAGACGCTTTTCTTGCAGCTGGAACTGACTGAGCTAAGAGCAAGTGTTTAATGGAGCAAAATCCGTCCAACTATAGCTCAGCGTTGAAGAGATCGTAACTTGTTTGTGCCACAGGTATGCTTGATCTGCCTATGTGACTTGGTTTTGGGATGGTTTGTACTTGTTCAGAAACACTCAATTTAACTCTCCGTTTTTGTTTGATGAATTGATCTTGTACAAATAGCTGTTCTTCATGTGAGTTTTAGAATTGAGTCGTAAGACTGCTTGAGAGCAAGTATGTCCCTTCACAGCTGATACACTTTTTTGTTTCTTTTAATGAAAAAATTATCCAGTTTTGACTCCATGTCCTTTTGTGAGTGGGAGAACCTGAAAATGTTCTCATCTTCTCATAAGGGGAATAAAAACACTGGGATGATTATTAATCTCTAAATATATTTCTAACGTAAATCAACCAAAGGTGAGCTTCTGCAACAGAGAAAATTCATTGTTAGTTGAAACATTTAAAACTTTGCTACAGTTGCAATAATATATAGTCCAAAAGCAAACTGATGTTTCCAAGTTAGAGTCACAATAGATCATGATCAGATACATGTTGCTTTTTTTAGCCATGTTTCTCAGCATTCTCAAAGCTGTGCTGGTTGTCTGTAATGGCTGTTTGCCATGCTCATAGATGAGAAAAGAAATCAGAATGGATACAATATGTTTAGCTTTCCACATATAAGCAGGAAAAATATTTACAATATTAGCCAACTCATTCATGATTGGAAGGTATTCAACTATTGTGCCAGTATAGATGTTGTAAGTTTTTGTAGGATAAAGTCAAGATGAAAAAAATGTTAATAAAATATGGAGCTAAATTTAGAAAAGTATGAATTAGATCCATCAAAATGAAAGCAAAGGGCAATTTTTTTTTACCAGAGAGAGATGCTGCTTTTCTCTTTTTGTAAACTGGAATTAATGACATTTCAGATGGTTACCAAATCTTGGTATTTTCTTTCCAACTTTATGTCCAAGCGTTGTTGGTTTTATTTTTGCCATTAGGAGAAAAGCAATACAAAGTCTCAGCAATGAGTGTTTCAAGAGGCCAGTTTTGTCCTATTTTTTTTTTCTTCAAGTAGCCAGCCATTTCAAAGCACCTTGTCTGGATTTCTCACAAAATAGTTAGGTTGAAGAGCTTTTCTAGTGCCTTACCTTCACCCAGTCATCATCCCTCTGCCCTAAATACACAGGAGAAATCTATTTCCATGCTTATACAGGGATGCAGTGTGGGCAGACAGAAGAGTTGATATTACTGGTTATCATTTATTTTTTTCCATTGTTGTCAACCAGTGTATCATGTAGGAAACACAGAGTGAGGCATCTGTATTTCTTCCTATCTCGTGAAATAGTGTTGGCTGCAAAACATGGCACTTGTGGAGGTTTGTCTCCTGAGGGACTTTTCCTTCTTATATTTTGCTTCCTAATTGTCCAGTACAACAGAAACATAACATGCTTTTAGTGAGGCCTCGAAGAGGAGGGGTGTTTGAGATGTGTTGACCAGTTCACTTGAAAATTTTGCCTTTTGTTATGAGGGTTAAGCAAATGGCTGCATTATCTCATGTATGAGTCTCTAAAGTTTCTCCTAAGCTGTCCTCTCTCCACAGTTAGAGCTGAAGAGAATGGAGTGGACAACAGTCAAGGAGAGAGGCCTTCAGACCGTGGGAAACGTGGCCGTGGGAGAGGTGAGATGGTGGCATTGGTGTGGGACTGGCACTGTTTTCACGTCCCATTTGTTTCTTTAAATGCTTCTTCTTAAGCATTTTTTCTTTATCCTTTGATTCCATACGCACTTCAGATGTACTTGAGTACATCCCACTCCCTTACCCTTTATCATTTCTTGGTCTTGGAACAACTTAAAAAAATTGACAGAGATCGCTTCTATGTAATTTCCTGTGTGGCAGGCTGCTGTGCACAAGCTATGGAAAGCTGTTTTCCCAGACTGACTCATGCCAGCCTCCTGTGAGTGGGAGTGTGCAGGGGTCCTCAGAAGGTACCTTGGTAGCAGGAGAGCACAAGATTCTGTCTGTATGGCTCTTGTGGAAGGATTTGGTGTATAGTTGTACCATTTCTTTGGGATGGCTCTGGTTGTTAGGCTTGCCTTCTTCATTTGGAACCCAATCTGAGAAAGAACAAGCCCTCTTAGGGATGTTTTGTTATGAAAAGGAATTTGACATGAAAGAGTTGATGAGAACTGTGGAGAAGGAGTATCATGGAATCTTAGGTACAGCTCCAATCCTTGGAAGAGGTGGGATAATGGATTGGATGTGGAATCAAGTGATGTGTATTCAGGTTGGATTTTCACTGGCTGGGTAAAAAGAGGCTTGTTTTTTTCTTAAAGTCGGAGAGAATGAAAATGAGTAAGCCATATTTGGTGCAGATTTATATGGTGAAGATTATGGGTGGATAAGGGTATTAAATAAGTTAGAGTGACGTAGTTAGTAAGTAATGTCTGTCTCAAGAAAAATTCTGCCTTTAAAGGACTTCTTTCTCTTGGGAATGTTGGGTAACAAGGCATTCAGAGACTGGTGCATCCAACTTCATTGTCTCCAGGTCTGCATCTTGCAGGTGTGCAAAGATGCAAAGAAGTAACTTCCGAAGGTTTGCATTCAGGAGTGCCTGTGAATCAGCAAAAACCCAATGGGGTGTGCAGAGAAGTAGCTCTGCAGGGCTAGGAGTGGTATAGTTCAGACCTACAATTATTTGTATGTTAGCAGTTTACGCTTTCAGTAGATAGTTATTAATTTTATAAAATAATCCTTTATATTAAAATAAAAGTATAAAAGTAGGACTTTTAGAAAATGGTTCAGTGAAACTTGGAGATTGATTTCAAATGCAGTGTATTTTTGCTTTAACCTTACAAACCATACACTGCTTTTGTTGTCAAAACTGTAGCTTTCTAGATGAATATTGTATATGTCAAACTTCATCATCAGATCAAACTGATCTGGCAGACCTGTCTAACTGGAGAAATAAAAACTTCAAAGAGTTTCTGTTTGTTGGCTTAATGTAGATAGTATTACTACATATCTCTACCGAATATTTTAGATTTTAATGTGAGCAAAATATATTAATGAAGTGTCTGTGGTAAACCTGTTAGCCAACTATAGGATCATTGTATTAGAAGTGTGTGTATGGCAAGAAATACCTGATTAATTTTACAGTGCAAACCCTTGAAATCTGCAGGGAGTTTAAGAAATCTGTGTAATACAGTTCTTATCATTTCAGGAATATGTGACCTTCTTTCTTTTGATATTAGTAGAAATAATAATAAAAAGCTTCCTGCTATTTCATTCTGTAGTCTTTCTTTTCTATTACACAGAATAGTCAAATGAGAGATAACACGCTTCAGCTGAAAGTAAACAGATTGCTGGTAATCACCACAGAATCTGGTGTTAGAAATATTTCATGTAGGTGTGTGTGTATAGAAATCTAGGCACTGGATATGAAATAAGAGGTTGGCTAATTATCTGAGTAATACATTGTCTCTCTAGTTTAAGCTACCTTCTCAGGCGGGAGTTATCTTACTGGATGCTTTCTTTCTAGGAGATTTGCTGGGCCATCATATGTATTATTGCTTCAATGTACAAAAACGTGATTTTAAGAAATAATAAGTAACTGAAAAACAGCAAAAGTGGGGTTGACATAGAAGTGATAGTGTGCTGAGGGGGAAAACCTTGATACCGAGTATTTGATACTCGGTGTGCAAGGCACTAGCTTTATCTGG
Source organism: Luscinia megarhynchos (assembly GCA_034336665.1). Lineage (NCBI taxonomy): Eukaryota > Metazoa > Chordata > Aves > Passeriformes > Muscicapidae > Luscinia > Luscinia megarhynchos. The sequence goes on along the minus strand of CM067592.1, from coordinate 7,109,871 downwards.
CAGTAGATCTTCTGTTAATGACTGTGTCACCTTCCTCATAACTTTATAGGGTAGTAGGTTGAACAGGGTGCAGTCACCACTGTGTGCTGATGTGCAGGGCGTTAGGAAGTTGCAGCATGTACAGATTATTGACTGATGAGCAGAATGCAAAGATGTATCACAGCATGTGTAACAGGACACATCTCAGCTGTAATTGCTCTCTGCTGAATCTTTGCTTGTTAAACTAAGGGTGTAAACTTTGTATTGAAGTTAGGGAATATCTTGTTTTAAGATGCCTTCTCATTTCTGCCTCTTTTCAGAACCAAATTTCTTGTGTGAACTTAATTTAAATGTACGAAATACTGTAATGGTGATGAGCAGTAATTACATTGAAATGATTTTATTTGTCAGTATATCAAGGACTTGAAACTGTCTAGAATGCAATCCCCTGAAAAAATTATGGAGGCAGATGGGTATGTCTTTAGGACTATCAGCTATAGAAACATTTTCTCATTTGTGTTGTAATCAGCTACAATGTTGTATACAAAGTGACAAACTTTACAAACACAGGTTGTTTTTGTGCTGCTGGTTTTTGATGTTCTTGCATCTTCAATTTTAAGTGCCAGTCTGATTCTCCCAGTGCCTCTACTTCATATTGAAAAGGATGCAGAAAAAAAAAGGATGTAGGGCTACAAAAGGCTTTTGAAGGTACTGGGAAGTCTGTAGTTATGGGATGTGAAGAGCAAGTAGTCTAGTATTTTTCTGCTTGTGAGAAAGGACTGAGTATGTGTGTGGTGGAGAGCTGTTAAACTTCTATGGGGTCATCAACTGATCATGCCAAGTGAGTATGCAAAAGAGAGTATATTAAATTAGATGGGCAGGTTACAGCTTCAAGATGAGTTTAAAGAGTTGATTCTTCATACATGTAGTGAACCTGAGGATCTCCTTTCAGTAAGATGATGTGGTGCAGAAAATGTACACATAGGAAGACCTGGCTATTTTGTCCTTAAAAAGAACCACAGGCAAGAAAAAGAAAAACCACTAAAGATTTTGTTGTATGTAAATTAACTTTGACTAAGGAAGTCAAAGCCGCAGATAGTCAAAGACCAGGAAAGCATACAAAGAAACTACACTGTGGTTTCAGTTCATGTGCTCTTCTCTAGATATCTAATTGACCATGGCTTATAAAGGAATAACGGGTAGGTGGGTTTTTGGACTTGACTCAGCATAGAAATTGTTACAAACTCATGTATAGTAATTCTGCTGGTTTGCAAAGACAAGATAGATTTGTTGCTTGCACTTCTTTTTATCCCTTTACTTCATTAATCTAAAGCAACATGAGCATAAATGTGGGTTTTGCCAGGATTTTTTTTTCTACAAAATAGATATAAAAATGAAAGGAAAAAATGCTGTGTTTTAATTCTAATTTTTGTTTTGTCTGCTGGCTGTATAAGAAAATAAAGCATATTATCCTTTTCATAAGTATCTGATTATAGTCCAGGTTGTATTCTTTATCTCTTTTCATTGCTTTTAATATAAGAAGTATGCTGTCCTTGAACAAATTGAGTTTCTGTATTCAGAATTGCGTGTATAAACATTCCCTTGGTTTAAAAGCTTAGCTCACTTGGCACAGGGTATATCTTGGATTTTGTTTGCCAGAACTAAGGAGGATGTTGGTTTTTTCTAAAATATGAATGTGGAGCAGACCTTCTGGAATTCAAAATTTGAAGTTTGTTTAGTTTTGCTGTGGCTCATTCTGCATTAGTTAAGAAACTCTGTCATTGTGCATTTTTTTTTGAGATTATCGTAGTTTAGTTGAACGTCACCTGTTTTCTTTTAAGTATAAATTTAGAGTTGAAAGTTTTCAGCATAACTTGTAAAAATGCTTTCTAGAGTAAATGCAGTGTATAAAACTGATGAATTGCTTCTAGTTTTATGGTGACTAATAAAGACAAAAATAATCTGAACTGTTAAATCCAACTTCAGTGTTTGTTTTTGTAGTATGGAGTACCTAGAATACAAAGCTTCCGTACTAAACCTCCTTAATTCTTAAGGCTTATAAGCTTGGTTCTGGTGGGAGAATGGCTGGCTTTGCACTGCCAGAGCAGAGATCAAGGCAATTCATTTACTGTGTAGTCGGAGATAAGCACAAATTTAGTGTTGCCTGCCCTTCCAGTCTACATTTTGTTTGTCTTGCAGTTGTGCTTCAGGCCCTTTCTTAACCTTGAGGTGACTTCCTCTAGATTTAACCCTGAGTGAAAATCTCAGTTTTGACATAAAGCACCTGTGTTGCAGTGCAGATTTAAGTCTACAAGCTCAGAGACTTGATTTTCTGCATTATAGGTTATTAATTTAATGGGTTAGTCCTGTCTAAGGTCTGCTTCTATATACCTTTCTCGTGCTGCCATGAAGTGTGCATTTACTTTGGGGGAAGAAGTGTTGTGAGTGTGGAGCACAATTCTTGCCATACATGGATAGTACCAGAGTGGAGAATTGATTAGGTGATGAGTATTTTGAACTCCTAGTGGGTTTTAGTGAAAACGAAAAAACTTGCCTTCTGCCTGGGTTTGCTGTAAGTATTGACCTTCTAGAATTCATTCAGGAGAAGAAAAACACAAAGAGTAAGGCAGCAGGTAGCAGTAATAGGAGACTCCTCTGAGAGGCACAGAGGCACCCCTTTGGTGACATGTTGTGCTTTTCAGAGAGGTGCACTGCTTACCAGGGGCTCTTATCAGGGATGTTGCTGAGACTACCAGGCTTGCTGCAGTCTGCTTACTGTTACTTCCTGCTCTTGTTTCATGTGGGCACCATCGGTACAGCCAGGAGCAGTCTGAATGTTGTCAAGAGGGATTACAAAGCCCTTGGTGTGGCCATAAGGCACTCTGGTTTGGTAGTTTTTGCAGGTAGTTTTTTCATCCATTTTTCCAGTCGAAAACAAAGGGACTGAAATGGCCAGTTGTGTTTGGAGAATCATCAGGTGGTTGCAGGCCTTGTGCCACAGCAAGGGATTTGACTTTTTAAGCCAGGAGATTCACTTTGAGAAACCTGGTCTTCTAGGGACTGATAGCTTCTATCTGTCAGGGAAGGGGACAAGCATCTTTGGTCATCATGGCTTCATGAAGGGCAAGTCATGCCTGACCAATCCAGTGTCCTTCTGCGATGGAGGGATTGCAGCAGTCAACAAGAAAAGGCTGGCATCATCTATCTAGACTTCTGTAAGGCCTTTGACGTGGTTACATACAACATTCTTATCTCTACATTGAAGAGAGAGAGGTTTGAAAGGTGAACTATTTGTTGGATAAAGAATTGGCCCATGGATGCATCCAGTTAGTTGCGGTTAATGGTTCTATGTCCATATGGAGGTTGGTCACAGGTGGTATCCCTCAGGGCTCTGTCTTGGAACCTGTGCTCTTTAATATCTTTGTCACTGGCATAGTGAAATCGAGTGCACTCTCAGCAAATTTTCCAGTGATATTAAGCTGAGAAGTGCAGTTGACATGCCTGAAGGATGGCATCTCATCCAAAGGGGCCTGGATAAGCTTGAGGAGTGAGCCTATGGGAATCTCATGAGGTTTAACCAGACCTTTAAGTTCAAGATGCTGCAGTCAGGTCAGGGCAATCCCAGGCATAAATACAGACTGGGAAGAAGAACTCCTTGAGAGGAATCCTGCACAGTAGGACTTAAGACTTCTTAGAGATGAAAAGCTGTAATGAGCTGGCAATGCGTGCTTGCAGCCTAGGAAGCAAACTGACTTGTGAGGCTGGTGAGGAGTGTGAACGTCATGGACAGCCTGGGCTACAGTGACCGTGAAATGGTGGAGGTTGAGATCTTTGGACAATGATGAGGACACCCAACAAGCTCACTGCCATGGCCTTCAGGAGAGCAGACTTTGGCCTCTTCAAGGATATGCTTGGCAGAGTGCCATAGGATAGAGCACCAGGGGGAAGAGGGGTCCGGGAAAGCTTGTTAGTATTTAAAGATTCTTTCATCCAAGCTTGGGAGCAATTAATCCCAACCAAAAGAATGACAAAACTATCCCAGCTGAATGGATGAAAAGGTGCTCCTGGACAAACTCAAACACAAAAAGGAAGCCCAGAGAAGGAGGAGGCAAATAAATGTAGCCTGGGAGGAAGAGAGAGGTCAGATTGTCTGAACAGGGTTCTATTTGGGAATGCTAAAGTTGTATTGCTGGTGATAAAAGGAAGACAAGAGAAAATGTGGGCCATCTCTGTAAGAAAACAGGAGACCTGTCTAGTTGGGACATAGAGAAGTCAGAGATACTTAATACATTTTTGCTCTGGTCTTTTCCCACATGATTTCCAGCCATATGAATTACAGAAGGTAAAGGCAGAGGCTGGAAGAAAGAATCACCATCCCGTGTAGGAGAGGATCATGTTTGGGACTCCTTGAGAAATCTACAGGTGCGCATGTCTGTGAGGCCTGACAAGATACATCTGTGAGTCCCCAGAGAACTGGAAGAGGAAGTGGCTAAGCCGCCATCCATCATATTTGAGTTTCCACTGATGAAAAAAGAGAAGCATGATCTCCATTTTAAAAAGGGAAGGAAGGCAGACCTGGGGAACTGGAGGTCTAGAACTCACATCTGTGCCTGACAAGATCCTGGAGCAGATCCTCCTGGAAGCTAAGTTAAGGGACTTGGAAAGTATGAGGTGATAGGTGACAGGCAAACTAACCATCACAAACAAAAGAGGCAGGCAACATGGTCGCTGTAGACAGCAGGCTTTTTTGGTGGCTTGGTGTAAAGGTTTTCTAACATTTATCTAGGTGGGATCTGGTTTGGATAGCTGACCCAAAAGTGGACAAATACTATCTCCTGGTAGTTGTTTTGGTGTTCACTCACTGGAAAGTCTGAAACTATCAGTGGTCAAAAGGGCAGAGCTTGTGATCGCTGGTGAAGAAAACCACAATTGTAATAGTTCTAATTCAAATGCATTTAAATACTGTCAGATTGTGTGCTCAGTATTTGGGTTCCTGCTGTTAATTCTGATAGCTTCATTTGCTCACTGACTTTTTAGTCACTGTTAAAAAGCATAAAGAGTTTGTAGATACCCTGTAGGCATGTACAGTTGTTTTGTGACTATCTGAAAAGACTGTACCTTCTGTTTTAAGGCCATTTTAAAATTTTGACAGATGAGAGAAGTAGCTTTCTTTGCATAACAGTTTAAGGATATACTGGTGGTCTGCTTCTGTCAAAGAGAATATTAGCTCTTTGCACTGGCATCTTGCACTAGTGACTATGATGTATGAGATCCTGTGTCTTGAGTTAGGTCATATTGCAGTAGTGAGCCTTCACTGTCCCATAGTTTTTCGCGTGTTTTCTAGATTTGAATTTATTATTTTGGTTTAGTGCTCCCTTTTGCCTTCATTAGAAAGTTTTTTTGCATTTGTTGATAGAACTTAATTCCAGTTTTGACAGAAAGCATAGACACAACATTAAGAAATTAAAGTAATCCACTTGAAATACAAGTTCAGGATTATCTTTCAAAGTGATCTGGTACAAAAAATGCCTTGCTGGCTAGTAGTCTAAGACTGTGCATGAAACTTCAGTAACAGCATTTTTTCTTTTTTGCAATTTCTAAAACTTGCTTATTGATGGTTTTGGTCAGTAGTTTATTGTGCCTGTTATGGGAACATATCTTATGTATGCTTGGCTTACTAAAACATCACCTTTTTAGTGTGCTAAGGTTGTTCCTTCAGGCTTTAGTGCTTGGGATATTGGGGTGACTTAGCTCCTCTTTTAGAATCTGTTTCTTCTTTTATGACAGCTGTTTCAGTTCTCTCTCTGTACATAATGTCTGTCCCATTCAAAACTGTTTCTGGTTGACTTTTTGTGTTTCACAGCTTTCACTTGGACTTGTACCTCAGAAAACTGTTGACCTTGCTTCTGCGCAATTTCCTTAAATGGTGTTTAATGCTCTATCGATAGCAATTGAAAGTAATTTTGTTACATGATGGCCCCTACCATATCCCCAGGTAAACTTGTGTAGCTGGTTCTTCTCTTAAAAAACTTACTAGACAGAAAAGTAATCCAGAGTGCTCTGTCTTTGGCAGAGGACAGCAGTAGAATAGGTAGGCTGAGCACCAAAGTTCAGTGGCCAAGTGGGAGGCAGTTTGGTTTAGGTTTGGACAGTGAGTTTTGGGGCACTGTTGTTTGTGGCAAAGAGCTCATGGGCTTGGTGAAGTAGTGTGGCAAATGCCAGGTTGCAGCAGTTGTTGCTTCTTTCTTAATCTGTCTGCCTTCTCTCCAACCAGTCGTGAAAAGAGAGCAAAGAGAGGAAAATTACGTAGAGATAACAGAGCTGGTCAGTGCCAGACTTAAGCTATTCTATGTTTTTGTCCCAACAAAATGCAGTGTGTTGATGGATGGGATTTCCTCTACTTTGATGCTTCTGAGAAGTCTCGAAAAAGTAGGTCCAGAAATGTCTAACACTTTGACAGTGAACTAGGGTAGGAGGAAGAATTAGTGTGAGAGCAGGCAACAGAAGATTGTTAAAGTAGTGTTGAACTAGTGTTACCTTGTCCTGGAGATACTGCTCTTGCTCAGTTTGAATAGTTTTCTGAAAGTAAGGAGTAATTATGATCAAACTTTGAACAGCCTATCATGGGTAGGCTGATCTATGGACATCAGTGTTTTGGTGATTTAAGATTATAATTGTGTGCTCTGGTAAACTTGCAGTTGCTTGGTGACTTATAATTACCACATTATTTTATCATTAAAATAGACATCGTTTTGTTCTCAAGGTGCAGCTCTTGACCTCCTTCTTTTCTTGTGATACAAAACAATATTCTTACCCTGCCTCAAAAAAACCTGAACAAACTGGGTAAGCCTTACATTGCTGCATAATTTCCTTCCCCATCTTTTTATGGGTTTTATGTATTACATATAAGAAATAGTTGCTAACACTTTTTGTGGACATTTGCTTTATATATTCTTGAATAACACAAAAATTTTCATGCCTTGTTGACAATATACAATATGCAAAAATTAAGCTATTCATTTTATCAAGAAGTTTATAAACTGAGGCTGGTAATCAAAATTTGAGAAAACAAGTACTTGTTTTTGTTAAAACAAATTAATATTTTAATAGATGATAACAAGGAAGTTGAATTATTTGATTTGCGTATTTTCCTGTCAGCAGCTGTGATGAAGGGTGAGCCAGAAGGAATGTGTGGTGATCAGACATTGGCAAGAGCACTGGAGGGTGGACAGGTGGTCTGAGTCAGAGAAGGAAACAAATGGAGTATTTAAACTTTTTCCTCACAGATAAGGAGTGGCAGAGAATTGCTTGAGAGATCAGGATACTCAGGGAGGCTGGTGTTGTAGAGCAACTTAAGCAAGAATGAGACAATAGAGACAAAATTCTGAACAATGTCAAATAAGTTGGCAATAGAAGTGTTTGGGATGAGTCTTTAGGTAATTTCTAATGGCATTTGGAGCTACTTCGTGAGACACAGAAAACAGGGCAAATAAGTGCAGATCCTACTGAAATGCGTGGTCTTGGATAAATCAAGGCTTGTTTGAGTATGTTAGAGAAGCAAATTCTGTGTGGGAATTTGGGAAGTAAATGATATTTAACTTCAACTATGATAGTTTTGTTGAACTGTGGCATTCTTTAATGTCACAGACTAGTGACTCGTGGCTCCTCTGCTGTTGCTGTTAAATGGTGTTTTCTCTCCTAGGGTTTGGACGTGGCAGAGGGAGAGGAGCGGGGAGGTTTTCAGCCCAAGGCATGGGGTAAGAAACATGCAGAGCACAGATTTTGGGAGGGATCAAACTCAGTGGCAGTATTAATGGGCAATGTTGCCACTATATGTATGGTTATTGCTGTATGTTTGATAAACCAACATGGATGCAAAAATTGAAAAATCTCTTAGATGATGGATGAAATATTTTTGACTTAAAATAGTGTTTCTAACTAGGCACACCAGTAGAATCCTAATGTATGTCTACTCAGTGTTAATATCTCAAACTTGGAGAGCCATACCTGCTATCAGTAGCAGCCTTGGAGTCAGAAAGTTGTGTGCTGCATATACTCTTAGGTAAATTTTAAACCAGATTTATTTCAGTGTAATGTAGAATGTGCAATGAACATATATAAAACTTGGAAGTGGCAATTCTAAACTTTCTTCTGTTTTTGAGGTTTCGTGCTTTAGCTGTTTGGACTCATATGGACCTTAAAACAGATTCAGAAGAAGTTACTCAGCAGCTTAAAAGTTTGCTCTCAATTTTGTTGGAATAACTTGGTTTATAGAAATGTAGCCTCCACTACTTTCACTCAGAGTTTGCCTTTAATGATACTTCATTCAACATCAGTGACCTGGAGTCTTGTTCTATTTCTATAATAATTCTTCTTGTTCACACTTGCAGATGATGAACTGAAAAGAGGTTTTTCTTCAATAATGCTTTTGCACTTTTTAGCTGCATCTGTGTATTTTGGCATTGGTGTCAGCAGACTACCTGCTGAAAAGCTTACCAGTTGAGAGAGTCTTAACATTATATGTATAAACTATATAAACTTTATAACACTGGGAGGAATAGGGATGCTATTAACGGTTTTTTCAGGAACTAATTTGGTTCAGTTTCTCTACAGAAATTTTATTGACCAGTCTCTTCACTTTTTTCTCTTCTTCTCTTTTCTCCCTTTTCATCTCTGTCTGCTCGTAGAAGATTTTTTTTTTGAAACTAAAATCTGTCAAGATAACTTATATGGAATTCAAGATATTAAATCTGATACAACTTCAGCTAAAGATTATGACACTTGTGCTCACTGAATGACCCATGTGTTCTCTTCCATTTCTTAACTTTCAAAACTCTAGGACATTTAATCCTGCAGACTATACGGAGTCTTCTGCCACTGATGGCTTTGGGACAAAGTCAGAGATCTGGGAGACTGGTCAGAATGATGCAGATGATGGAACTGGTAAGATGCGTCAAGAGGTGGAAGGATTGGAATGAAGACCTGTAGCAAATTGCAGCTAAAATAACACTTCTGTTAGTGTTCAATTAACTTCTGGAAAATTTGTATACATCTCTTGTGACACATATTATGTGATTTTTAAGTTTAACTGCTGCTGATGTGCAGTGCCTGAGTGTCTCTCTGGTGAGAATGAAGGGAGGGATTTTGCCATTCTTTTATTATAGTACTAATAAACCCTTAAGAGACAAAGGAATTTGAAGAATTACTAGAAGAACCTTACATGTAAAGAACTGTTTAGGTATCTTAATACTGCTTAAGATGTCACCTAATGTCGTTAAGGAGCATAAGTCCTCATAGAATTGATTGATCCACAAGCTTTAGACAATAGGATGTGAATATCTAAGAAGAAAAAGAAAACAAAAGGTTTACAAATATGAATTCACTCAGTGACACTGGGATGACTTTGGAAGCCCCAGCTGCACAATGCAGAAATGTAAGGATGAGTCTGTGGATGAGGAGAGTTCCAAGATCTGCGGCTTTTGAAGAGAAAAATTATTAACTAAAGCACAAGTAGGCGCTTGAATTGAAGCCACAAAGCCATTGACCTGTCTGAAGATCAAGGCAGATGTGTGTTTCTTTTTGAAGTTTCAAGTGAGAAGTACACACTTCCAGCTAAAGACAAGAGACTGACATAGTTTGGAAAGGAACCATATGGCAGTGGTCTCATGGTGATTCAGAAATGAGGAGGGTGGCCTGCTTATGTGTGATGGGAAAAATAGAATACCTTGATACCTTGCTGCTTCCTATGTTTTGTGACAGGAGATGAAGGCAAAGGAAACCTTGTGTTAGAATGGCAAAAGTCTTGTATGTTTTTGTCCTCACTTGGGAGCCATTGAGTGAATTCTTTTTAACTGCAGCGATAGGTAACTCTTCTGATCTCTTCATTGGTGAAGCCTACTCAGGTGATTTTTCATCAACTCATATGCGAAGTGTGGAAACTGATCCTGAAGGGCATAGTGTGCTCTGTTGATCTGTGCTGTGAACCACTTGAGATGCAGATTTTTGAATGTCTTACAAGCCACTTTCTACTTTCCAGAGAAGACAACAACAGGCTCAAAGTTTAGGGAGGCTTGTTAAGCAGTTGCCTTGTCACTCTGGTTGCCTTCAAAATCTGTGTGGAAGATTGAGTATATTAGTGGTCGTTAATGGGAACATTCTTGCCAAACACGGTATCTCTCTAAGGAGGTACTTTTAAAATTACTTGGTGCTGTAGCATTAACAGAAGTACGCCTTTTGTTTCCACTTGCATTAGTTTTCCAAATAAGGAAGATACCTAATGTCTTAAAATTCCTTTGGGGATTCTTATGTTGTTGTTTTCGACATGAAGGGTAGTTTACCTAGCAGAAGCTAGGTAAAGATCTGCAGGAAAGGTACTAGGAGACTGGACGAGTGGTGAAGAATCGCTGGTTTGTACTACTGATTGCAGCTGTAAGGGTGTAGCTATGTATGACTTGTGCTCTACTTTGGAAATTAACTCAAATGTTGGAGACCCTCCCTGCTAACTTAGAGTAGCTTCCATGTGCCTCTGTTACAGCAGCCTCTGTCCTGGTAGGCGTCTTCTTAGTGTTCAGTAATGGAAGAAATCTGCCTAGAAATAACAGTAGCTTGTGTGGGTAAACAGATCTAACAGTATGAATGTCACCATGAGAGGTGTGCTGCTGACAGAGTGGCAGAAATTCAGAGTTTTGATGTGTGGAATTTCTATTTGGATGCCAAGCACATTTTCGCTGTGTGCATGTCACCAACAACCATACTGGACTTCAATAACACAGCTTAAGGCATGCATAGAAATTTGGAAAGCATTGTAGGAAGGTGTGAGAAGGCATTCGGGAATTTTCCCTGGTCTTATCTGATGAATGAATCTTTGAGGTATGAATGAGTGGGTGTCATTGTGAGGCAGTTCCTGCAAGATTACATGGTTGGTGTAAAATTTAAGTAAACTACGTAAATGTAAATGTTCTTACTGGGTGTTAAATACCTTTTTGTTGCTAATCTTAATTTACTTTCAAATGAAAAAGGCACTAAAAGTGACAAAACAGAAATGTCTCTCTAAAGAATGCTTTCTTTTATGGTGTTACTTCTTTAGACAAGCTCTAGGAATGTCTAAAAGAAGTCCCTGGGCTGAAAGGAATCACTTCAGAAATAACAGGCTTTAAAATTGATTAATCAGTTTTGTCCAAGTGGTAGTACTTTCAGCATTGTGATAGAAAGCATCTCGAGGGTTTTTAGAGAAAACTGCAGCTGGGGTGGTAGTTTTACAGAAGAAGAGACTGCTGGGAAGGAACATGGAAGCAGTGCTGGGGGGGACAGTGGCAGACAAGGTACGGGGCTGGAAGTATGGGGCGTGAAATTGAGCATGATTTGACTTGTTAATCCCAAATACTAATTTTCATGTTTTCGCCCTTAAATTTACAGTGCTTTTTTGTTAATTCCAAATCAATGACCCAGTTAAGTTCCTAATGGAGAGTTAACTAAAGTTTTGAATGTGGGAACTATATGTGTACAGAAAACTATAAAGCTTGCAGTGGGCTTTATTGATGTCAGGTAAGAGTTATATAGTAAGGACAGGAAAGAAATCCCTCTTTTTATTCCTTACTACTTAGTCCCATTTCTAATTTCATCTAAATGATACTATCTCATGCTATCGACTTGGAAAACTAGTGTCTTTTAATTTGCAGTAACATTAAAGAGGAGATAACTGGGTAAATGCCTATAGAAATAAGATCTTTGCTTACCAGAATGTTTTCTGAAGCCATCGTACAAATATAAACTCTTTGTGACATTCTGAGTTATTTACTACTATTACTTTTGCCAGAGCTGGGGAAATGAATATTTTCATTAAAAATAAATGCATTATTTGTTTCCAAAATGTAGTTTCTGTCATATGAACTCTGAAAGTGCTCTAGAACCTCATGCCCTGAATTGTTGCAGATGCCAGAGGCCTCATGGTAACTTGAACAGTGTTTCTAGGTGCACCATTGTGTAATCCAGTAGAAAAGCTAGCTGGTTCTGTGAAGGTACAATCTAGTGTTGGTTGAAACATAGACTGAAGGTCAAGTCTTTAATAGTTCGTAATGTTTAAGTCTACTTGTATTACAAATAACACAGCATTGGCTTTCTTGCACCCTAATTTATGTAGGAATAATGTACAGATGAAAGGCAAAGAGAAGGGACAGATGAAGAGAAACAAAATTACCAATCCTCTCCAAAAGGGAATCAACTTGAGCAGCATAATTCCTTTCTTACCTTTTTTGTAATGTACAGGGCAGTGGGAGAAAATGAGCGCAAATCACTGCAGTTCTTACACATAAATTATATTGGAGGTGCTCACTTCTCAAAGTTGGTTGTAAAAATGGCCTCATGTTCTAGTAATTTACTCACATCTCAACTTTGTTAGAGTTTTATAAGTTTCACAGAAAAACTTCCTTTGTTATCTTAGTTATGAACAGCCTTTAGTTATTCTGAAACTAAAGAATGACAAGTAGTAAAAAATAATTATAGAATAACTTCCAAGAGGGACAGTTGTGTTCCTTGGAAGGTACAAGGAAGTTGGTGGTGGGGTTTTTGTTTTTTGGCAGTTTTATGTTGGCTTTTTTTTTTTTTCAATGTCTGCTGTAAAAGTCAGAAGAAACGTTTTAAGGGAACCTTCAAGTCTTTCTAGAACACAAATCCAGAAGGAAAGAACTAGTACATAAGTTTGACATAAACCAAGTCAAATTTATTTTGGGGCTAATATCAATGATTATTCAAAGAAAGGGTAAAAGGTCAAGTAGTGTGACAGGAAGAGAGGAGAATTGGGAAACATAGCTGAAGACTCATCAAAAGATGTATTCTGCTTTTATTGGCTTGATAACTTTCTAAAACTGAATGTGTTACAAAGAGGAAACAGTAACAAGTAACTCCAGCTTGAAGCTTGTATGGAAAAGATCCTTGAAAACATGAAACATAATTTTGATGGAAAACAGGAAACCCTTGAATTGTGATGCTTTGCAAAGCTTGGGGGAAAATTGGGAAAAGGATGCATAAGTGCAGTAATGCCAGGGTGGATTGTGGACTAAAAAGAAATTGATGTGCCTGTGTCAAGATCAGACTTACAAATCCCATCAATAGGAGAAAGACATTAGAAAACTGGATTTAGTGCAGAGAAGAGTGAAATAACTGAGAGTGGAAGGATTGAGTTGGGAAGGAAGAGTGTTGGTAAATTACACTAGAAACTTGGCAACTTGGGTAAACTAATACAAGGATGAAAGGCTGTACACAGTATTTAAAAGAGTAAACCCTCAGAACTAGTTTTATAGGAGGGAGCAACAGATTATTTAAGTTGAATGTCAGGAAAACATCTCTGGTATTATTCAAAATCTCCCAAAGGTGATGGAAAATACTCAAGAGTCTGCCTTAATGTATCTGAGCTCTTTCAGTGTGTATTTTATCAGACTCCAAGCTCTGTTTGGCTTATGGGAGATAAATACGAGCAGGGCAAATTCTTCAATTTCTTCTTCAAAGAAGAAATACTGGGGGAATGGACTCTGTGCTGGTCAGGGGAAGGGAAAGGAAATCAACTGTTCCTCTAAAAACTGCTGCTTGTTGGGCTTTTCTTCCTTTTCAAAATTTCTGTGGAAATGTGTGGACTACTCTAGAAATTTGAGGCATTGTAGTAGTTCTGTTACAGGGTATGGTTATTTGTAAAAATGTCAGTCCTGGTTAGGGGCCGTTCACTAAAATGTGAGCATGAGATTTTTCAGGCAACTCTGTATTGCTCCACAGAGGCCACACAGAACAGATGTTACCTTGCTCAGGACCTGCCAAATGATTTTGGATTCCAAGGTATAGTCCCCCTCTCTTCCCTCCACTGTATGTAACCTCCAAGTTCAGCCTGTTTGCCTGACAGGACCAGCGCTGCTCGACCCTCTGCCAAAACCTGCTGTGGTGTCGTGGGGTACCAGAGGAGCAAATGCAGTGCTGGCATTAGGACCACATGGCTTTGATGCTGTGTTTGTGGGGCTTGTTTCTGGATTAATGCATCTCAGACAGTTCCTGGTTAAGTGAAAGGAGATGATTGAAGAAGCAGTCATTCTGCTTTTGTACATGATCCAGTGTGCTGGCGGCACTACCTTTGGTGCTGATATTTTCGTTGTTTCTGGTTGTGCAGTTTACACAAAGGCTCTGGCTGTTTTTGGGATTACCCTCCCCATACTGCTGCCAATGGTCAAAGCCTTCAGTCCCTTTATTGCTCTTACATGTCTGTACCTGCTGTTACCTGGATTCTTACATCCATAGAATTGTTTTCTGTGGTTTTCCTATTTTTGCGTGCTGCACTGTGCTCCAGCATTTGCCAAATCTGCTCTGCCACAAGTTACAGGAAGTGTTTTTTAGCTGCAGTGGAAAGCTAAAGACTCTCCTGCTACCATAGTAAAAAATTATTTGCGTTCTAAAATAAGTTGCTCTCTCAGGGGAAGGAATTGTTCTACTCTGAGGAGTGAGTTAACAGGTTGGAAAGTAGCCTCCACAGGCATAGCTTGGGTCTCGAAATTGAATGTGTTGAAAGTAGGATTGTGGGTATTGGAGCAGGTGTTGTGGTTGTGTTTCGTTCTATATGAGTTTGTGTGTGAAACTAGAGGATCCTCTGGGAGGGTTAAGTAACCTCTCACTGTTGGACTTACAGGAGGAAGTTCTTCCGATGTTTGAGATTAATCGCTGGGTGCAGATGTGCATTCATGTGATATAAGTCCAGTACCATAGTGGCTAAGAAATTCCAGAAATTAAGGGCAGGGGAGATGGAGGAGTGGTGGAATTTCCCTCCCAGCATTTTAACTCTGCAGGCTAGTTTCCTAGAGCTTCCAGCCATGTTTCCAAATATGTTTCCAGCCTCCATATCCTTGCTTTGTATTCCACTGATAATGAAGAGAGGTTTGCTTGTAAAGCAGAAGGATTGAAACACAATGTTGTGCCTTTAACTTGTACCTGTTTTTTCTTTCCTCAATTATAATAGGAGCATGGAAAAACTCAATAGAAGAATGGACAGCAGAAGACTGGAATGAAGATGTAAGTGCATCTGGTTGGATATACCAATCGATTATTTATTCTCTTCAGAGTCTGTGTGTTTACAAAAACTAAATTATTTCAAATTTATTTCAAGTTTATTTTCAGAAGAGTGAAAATAAATCATCCCTTTTGCCTCCTCCTGCAAGGTGCAATGTCAGTGTTAGTCCTGGAAACGTGTGAACGTGTCATATAACTGATACGGAAACTCGGTATCAGTATCTTTTGAGTGAATTTAAAGAAACTCTTAAATTCCTAGGCTTTCTGTATCAGTTGATGTCACCAAAAGCTGATGTATTTTAAACCTGCCCTCAGTTTCTTCAGTATGTGCTAAAGGTGGACCAAGGGCTAAGAATGGTGGAAATTTATGTGTTATTCTTACCCATTTGATGCTGGTACTATGCAGCATTTGTTGTATAGGAGGGGTGTTGAGCATTGCTGACTAGAGATATAATTTTTTTAAATTAGTTACTAGAGCAACTAGAGTTATAATTTGCAAATGATTTTTGAAATCTCTGGCCCATTGTTCTTTTTTATTTATTTTGGATCCTGAAAAAATCCCTATAACCTAGGAGGAAGTTTTTTGTCTGCTATTATTCATAAAGAGTGAACAAAATATCAAGATGCAGATACATTGGCCCAAAATATGCACAGAAAAAAGGAAAAATATGTTATATCTTTTGCTCTAAAAAAAATTGCATTCTATTACAAAACATATTAGTGTATTGGAATCTGCCTTGCAAATTTTGGCAAATCTTTTACCGAAGGACCCTTATTGAATGTGGGCTTTTGTAGGAGAGCTATTCATCCCCCCAGTCCAGTGCCAGATGCCATCTAGTGCCTTGATCAGTGATTGGAAAGTAAAACAAATAATTACTTAATAAAATGTTTGTGAAATGCAAAAAGTATTGGAATAGCATTTGAAAGTAAACCAGTCATGCAGCAAGATTTGGACTTCTGCAAGATTTAACCAGTTCCAATGAAAAATACTTTAATATAGTCACGTATCAATTTATTTTATAGGAATAAAGACGCAGCTTCACAACAAGGGTCTGGTGTCCGGAAAGCAGCAACTCAAAAGTTTCCAGGATTGTAGTGGATGATGAAAAAACAACAGCTAAGCATTAGCTGATGCAGTATCAGAAAAGCTTCTATTTGTAGTCTTTTTGCCTGTTGCCACTCTTCCCCATCTCTTATTCATTCTCGAGTTATGTTTCTGTATGTGGATGCTGCTGAACTTGATTCTGAAGTTTCAAATCAAATTTCTCATTGGTTTTACAGATGAAAAATTGTGTATAATAGGTGAAAATGTCTGTTCAAAGATCCTTGTGAAAAGGAGATTTTAGTTTAGAGAATCTGAAAGAGTTACTTTAGGAGCATATAATGGAATCTGGTTTTAGTCTAGCAGAGGTGTGATATGAACCTGTGTCTGGAAGATTGATCCCTGCATTTAAGTGTGTAATAAACAGTTCTAGTGGCATGACTATTGATTAAAACAGTGAAGGAAGCTGATAACACTTGCTGTCTGCAGGGAAAGACAAGGTGTTTTTCTAAAGAATATTTCTGTTTAAATTTGGTGTTCTCTAGTCAAATACAAGTTATGAGCAAGTGAGTGAAATCCAACATTGTTTGACCCAAGAAGAATTAGGTCTTTGTGACCTAATAGTCCTGTCTGGTCCTTATCTTTTGCAGTGAGTATTGAGCAAGCATAATAGGTTGTCAAGGTGCTATTAAATAGAATGGAAACTGCTTGCAGTGAAAATAAGAGGTTGTATCTTGTTAAAGGGATATTTAGGACTTGAACAATGAAGAACTAAACAAATATTGAGGTACTTTAGGTAGCTCTGGATTTTGCTCTTAAAATAGTGATCATGCTCTCCTGGCTAAAGAAAGTGAAGTTTAACTACAGAAACTATTCAAAACAAGAGAAATAGGATAAATACAAATTGCCAGAAAGTGGGTGATGGCAAGCATTTTCTGTACAGTGTTGTTATTTGAAACCACAGCAACTATTTTTTAGAAAAATGAAAGGGAAAAAAAAAGTGTGTTTTACTAGAAGTGGTTTCTTTACCAGGAAGCAGCATGAGAAGTTATTTTAATTTCTTTACCTTCACTATGTCATACCAAAACAGTAGTAAGTTTTTTTTTAATATCTGATTTGTTGATGTTGAATTTCTGTGAGGATACTGGAGAACATTTTCCTCTTCTCCTCCCTATTCCTGTATTCCTTTGGGAGCTGATAGCTAGTTGTCAAGTGCATTGTCTGTTTGGTGATTGAAGAATGATTTTATCATAGGAACAGGATCTGGAAAGCACGAACATTTCACTGCAGATGGAGGACATAGCCCTATGAGGCCAACACCGACAAATGGCTCATAACCATTCGTTCAGTTCTGGGAAAATGCCAGAGCCTCAGTGAAAGATTTGTGAGTGTAGTGTGCAACAAGCATAATGGCTTGATTGGGAGCTGAAAATACTACTTGTGAGAAATACTAAATACATACGTGTAATAAAATTTTTCAGCTGCCACAGCTGACAAATGCCGTAAACCCTGCAGAGTCCTGAATTAAGTGCTTTGTTGGACCTTGTGGCAGTGAGTTTGCCATAGGGTGTAGTGTAAACTTCAGTGTAACTGAGCTGGTAGCCAGAGACTTCTGTTTGCATGCTGGTTCATCTGTAGATCAACTCTCTCACACATTAAGAGTTCATTTGCATTGTCACAAATATCCTCAGTCTCCTTAATTCACTTAATTTTTGGGGTTCATCAGTGTTTGTCCATGGTTAGTCTTTTCCTGAGTTATGTGAGTGTAAGAAACTCATTACAAAAAATTTAATATTAAGCAAGGGATTGCAGACTATGGAGTGCTGCTTGTGCCATTAGCTGACCTCCTTGTGCCACGTACGTAATGCAGGAATATCATAATACCCCAGAAAGTACAGTACACATTGCTCTAAAATAAAACACATGATGGGGAAAGCACTGAACAATAGAGGAACAGCCTTTTTAACTGAAATGTACTTAAGCGGAATGTTCTTTCTTTGTTTTGGTCAGTACCGAGTTGTGGGCTGTCAGCATTAATCTCGGGACAAATGATCCAGAAATAAGGGATTGAAGTTCATTGTGTTGGCAACAAGGAAGGGCAAGAAATGGAGGGAGGAACTGTGGTAGTGCAAATTTCTTCGTGGCCTCATGTGCTCCTTGCAAGAGGGTGCTGGGAGTATATGTGAAATTTCTCTACTCTGCCTCTGAGTGGTGATTTGAGTCAGCCCTCCTGTGCCCTTCTTAAATCAAGAGTGTTTCATAGGAGATCCCTATCAGGTGTCCATATTCAGGGATACACATGCTCTCAGTAGAGGTGCCTGTGGGATGGCAAATGAAATTGGCTCCGTGTCCATGATGTCCTTTAAGCTGGGCTGCTAGGAATGTGTACAATTAAAAATGCGTAATTTCCTAGAAGAGCTGTATCAAATGGCAAATTGTAAAAGTGTTCTTTGAGTAGGTCAGTTATTCTTCAGTAAAAGACATGGCTACCACAGGAACTAAGGGTGATTTTGTGAAAATTAAATTTCAAATACAAACATTGTACGTGCATATCTGTGCTTTCCTGAAGTGGCTTAAATGCCTTCTTAAAGTACCTTCCTAAATGGCTTGAGACCTATTCTGGTTTACAAGTACTGCTGTCGATAGAAACAAATTAGCCCTCGAAAGTTGTAGCTGTTCAACTACTACTTTTTAAACAAGAAAAAGTATTAAAAAATTCAACCACATGGCGATAAACCAGCCCCCTTTTTTCCTCTGAAGTCCCGAGCAGCTCCACTTCCCCAGGTGCCTGTGCGAGTATCTCTCTGTATTGTAACAGCATGGTGAAAACAGTGCGGCTTTCCTCTGTGGGTGGTCCAGCTTGTTACCTGAGTGTCAGCATGGCTCTCATTTTATGACTGTTCCGAGCTCCTGCTGTCAGAGCACTCAGTTAAAGACCTTATTGCCTCTCCTAACAGAGCTGCCAAGAAGGAACCATGAATGCTGGTTAACTGTACTTACCTGTACTTATCTGCTGGTGTTGGCAGCTGAAATGTCAGACGCAAGGATACATGGAATGAGTGGGAGCAGTGCAATGTGTTACCCTTGTGCAACAAGATTTATCAGAGTTGCTCTGTAGTGTCATAAATCGTCTGCACTTTGATGGAAGAATGGCTGTCACATTAATGACTTTCTACTGGTGTATTTCAGTTAAACTGTTTCCCAACAGCTAATGTAGTTACATTGGTATACTATTCTATGCTGGTGAGTGTTTTCATTAGGTCAAATTTCCTAACCCAGCCCTCTAATTAAATAGGTACTTGATTCTGTAGAGAAGATTTTACTGAAGTTTGGCTAAATGTTTTTGTCTTTTTAAGCAGAGCTTCACAGTAGCCGTTTGTAATGTTAGTTTGACTTTACTTTTATCTTGCAAGTGCATGACCCGAAATGGAATTTCTGCAGATGTTGCAGGAGGGAAGTGTGAGCATATAAAACTCTTCCCCCATCTTTTTTTCAGCTTTCTGAAACAAAAGTCTTCACTGCGTCTTCTGTTCCAGCAGAAAATCATGTGACTACTGGGCAAAGGTAAGCTCTTATTCCATGTTTTCCCTGTACTTTAAAAACCTTCTCCTTGATTAAGCAATGTTAGCTTGCACAGATAAAATACTGAGTAAAAACTCTGTCAGAGATTGGTCAAACTCATCTCAAATTTGAAGAAGCCTTGTTTGCAAATTGTTGTTTCTGTGAATTCCTGAGTTAGATATTTTTGACTGGAGACAAGCTTAACAAATGTGTGAGCATAACACATCTTCTGCATCAGGACTGCTTACATGCGGGAAGAAAAGTAGCTGGGAAGAAAAATTTTTTTGGTGTTGTAAAGGAAGCTCCTACTTTAGTGTCCAGAAGATGGAAAGTCTGCTTTTGTAGATGCAGAAAGTGTTCAGAATGTAGTGCTTTGACAAATGTGTTTAATGAAAGCTTGCATTGGCAAAAAGATGAATTCCCTGGTAAACATCACAAACCTTTACTCATGATAGAGGGTTAAGATCAAGAGCCAAAAATATGTCAGGTGCTGCCTTCCTTTGCTTGCCTTTGTCTTCAAATGCCTTGCTACTGATGTTGTGGAATCAGCTGCCTCCATTAGCCTCATGTTCCTGGAGAGCACGTTAAAGTTTAGTAATGAGGACTCCAGTAGCTGGATAGCATGAGAACTGCAGACTAAATATGCTACTGTCCCAAATATCCTGATTCTGCTATACTGCAGCAAAATTTTCCATATATTATGGATGTGATGTGCATGAGGCATGGTGTCAGATGGTGTATAGTTTATAATTCTTTCTTTCTTAAAGGTCATGTATTCATATGTTTTTGTTCTGTTCTTCTAGTGGATGTTCCTCAAATTATGTTAGAAAATGTTTTAGTTCATCCACTCAAATTGAGGTGGGATTTTTGTGTTTGTTACTTAATGGCAAAAAACTCCCTTCTCTCTTTCGTATGATGGACAAAAAACATTTGAAAAGACTGGTAATCAGTAATAATTCTGTTGCTGGGATGGCAGCTTTAGTATTGTTAGTGCTTTCCTCAATGTCACTGAGGTTTAATCACTGTGTTCATTCCAGCCAAGTTTCACTTTGTCTTACAGCATTGATTTGGTGACACTGCTTCAAAAGCCAGTGACAACTACCCAAGAGACAGAAAGCAACTCATTTGAATCTCCTCAGCAGCAGACCTTTGGCCAAGCCTTAGTATTCACAAATTCTCAGCACAGCACCCAGATGGCATCAGGAACAGGCAGCTCCAGTGCTGTAAACTCTTATTCTCCTCAAAGTCTGGTAAAACTATTTTACGCCTTCTAAATGATATGTTTTCTAAATATTATGTTTCCTAAGTGTTGTTCATTAGTAAATATTTCAGGTTAAGCAACTTTTCCAGTGTGCATCATTTCATGGTATTTGGTATTTGTTGAAAAAGCTGAACATTAAAAATATAATTCTTTCCTTTCACCCCCCTTTCTCCGCAAAAAAAAAAAAAGATGACTTTTTTTCATTTTGCTGATTAGTTATCTCTGTGTTTACATGATGTAGTTATATAAAATTTTTATTAGAAAGTGGATGTGTTCATTGCTTGCTGATGTAGGATAAAATAATTTGTTTGTAGTTAAAAGTTTCAGGCCAGAAAACTGATGTGTTATTTCCAAGCATATATTCAACTGCTTCTTGTGGAAGCACATCTATTTCTGAGTCAGTTTTGAGCTTGTGAGATAAGGTGTTTATTCTGTGAAAATCGGTCCAACTATTAGTAAATCTATGATATTTTAAGATAGGTTCAAATGAGTTAGTATTATTGTGATTACAGTAGTGAAAGTTTTTACTGGCAATTTATTAGTGATCTAGGTCTGAAAAGATTTTAGTTGCTGCTGGATAGCAGCTGTAGACATTGACCCTATGGTTATGTTCAATTACTTAGAATATTAACTCCACTCCTTCCTCTCTTCTTTTTTGTCTTTTGGTAGTCGGCAGTTCTTTGTTCTGGCTTTGGAGAGCTCAGATCTTCTAAATTGGCAAACTCTACTGGTTCCCAGATCTTGGACCAATTGAAATCACCAGGATTGGGTCAGTTTACCTCTCAACAAACCAATAGCAGTTCTGTCACCACTAGCACAGTTCCTGCGTCATCCTGGGATCTAAAACCACCTAGTACTCAATCCTCAGTCCTCAGTCAGTTTGGTAAGTGCTTTGACACAGCTTCTTTTCTCTTTCTCTCTATATTAGCCAGTAAGATAAATTTCTTAATGCCAATGATAGTTTAAAATTACTTCAATTAAAGACTTTTTCTGAAAAATTGAATCCTAGTAATGCAATTACTTACACTATTTTAAGTGTTATGTTTATTTGCTGGTAATACACATCACAAGTGTATTTGTTAAGCTTAAGCCTATCTGTAAATGCCATTATGTCTTTAAAGTTATTGAGCCTTCCAGGTAATGACATCTTTGATTTAGTGTGCTTGAATATTTACATGGAATTTCGTTGGTGACTGTTTTTTAACAAAGGCTGGAAAATACTTATTTTCCTTGTAGCTGAGTGTAAAGTTTTGTACTTGTATTTTGTAATTTTTTTCCCCAAATTTTCTCTTCTAATCATTACATAAATTTTGAATGAGTACTATGTAATTTCTTCATAATGTGCATCATGCCTCAGGGTTCTTTCCCTTGTGTGCTGTGAATGATTCAGGTTAATTGTTTTGTATATTTATAATTGTATGAATTTTTCATGTAATTGAGTAAAATTAGTAGCAACAGTGAGAATGACAGGAATTATTTTCTGCAGTTGTTCCTATCAGTATCCTCACTCTGAAGAGGATAGCTCTTGTGTCTCTCGTGTGTGTATATGCTTATGTGTAGATAAGCAGCCATTGGTAGCAATTACTATCTTTGACATGCAGAAATTGTAAAAAAAAATAATTGTAGATTTTAATGCTTTCTAATGGACTTCACCAACTGAATAAAAACCCCTTCACACTGGAAATGCTGTGGTGGTTGACCAGTGCTTTAGATCACTTCATGGCTTTCAGCATCTGAAAACTATGAAAGGGAAGACTGGGCAAAAAACCTGTTCATGTCCAACTTCTCTTTGACTCAGCTATTATGACACGGTAGAAGACTTTCTATTTTTTTTTTTTTTTTAATCTTTGTCTTTGCAGGGGAAGGGGATCTTAAGTCATAATACCTCTAAATTGCAAAAACTCAACCCCTTGGAAGTAATCACATTATATCAGAACAATTAATTGCAGTGAAACTTGAAGTGCTTGATTAAAATAACCCATAACAGTTTTTGAGGATTAATGTGTGTGATAATATTGTGGCTATGTAGATAGGTTTTTTATCATAGTTTTGGAAAAAAACTATATAATACTTGGCCACAGCTGTTTATTTAAAGTAGAAGATGTATCAACTGTTGTCCTTATTAGTGTTAGAGTGGTAGTGATCTTATGAAACACCTGTGATGTCTGAAAAGACTTGCAAATGCTGTAGAATCATAACTATTAAGCATCACCGAGATTCTTGCATAAAGAGTAGAGCTGTGAAGAGTAGAGATCAATGCTTTAATTTTGATATTTCTTTTTCCCAATACTGACCAGACTTTAAATCCCAGCCTGAGCCATCTCCAGTTCTGAGCCAGCTGACCCAGCGGCAGCAACAAATGCAGGTGGTTCCCGTTCCTCCTCCTGGGCTGGAGTCATCCTCCTCCCAGGTAAAACTCCGAGAGCCATCACCAGTAGACACCTCTACAGGTGTTAGCAAAATATTACAGCTCCCCACTATCTCTATGGATAACCAGACAGTGACTGTTCATCAAACTCAGCAGAAACAGATCAAACCACCAAAAAGAAGGATAACTCCAGCATCCAAGGTGAGTAATTGAGTAGTGGCTTGTCATTAGCAAACGTGAAAACTGCAAAAACTTATGTCAGCAGTGTCATGGTCTGCAGGACCAGGGCAGTGACTGTTCCCCCTGAACAGGACACTGGTGAGGCTGCACCTCAAATCCTGTGTCCAGTTGTGCGTCCCTCACACAAGGGAGATACTGAGGAGATGGAGTGTGTCCAGAGAAGGGAACAGAGCTGGGGAAGGTCTGAGGCACAGGTCTGAGGAGCAGCTGGGGGAGCTATGGGAGCTCAGCCTGGAGAAAAGGAGGCTCAGAGGAAACCTGATCACTCTCTAGAAATGAGGGTGTAGCCAGGAGATGCATCTCTTCTCCCAGGAGTGACAAAACAATAGGAAGCAGCCTTGAGTTGCACTAGGGAAGGTTTAAATTGTATATTAGAAAAAATGTAATCACTGAGGAGGTTGTCAATCATTGGAGCAGGCAACCCAGGTAAGTGATGGAGTTACCATCCCTGTAACTGTTTAAAAGATGTGAAGGTGGGGTGCTTGGAGACATAGTTTGGTAGTGCTGGCTTTAACAGTTGGATTTAATCTTAATGTTCTTGTCCAACCTAAATGATTCTGTGATTTTCTTTGGTATATGTTTTATAGAAATTGTTAGAAGGAGAGCGAAGTCCTTGGTGTATTTCTTATTAGTGAAGCAGGAAATACTAAGCTGGATAGTTATTAGGTCCAAAATATTGTGGTGATATCTTTCGCAGGCACGTAGCTGGTTGCTCTCTATGGAAAATGGCTATTGCTGACTGAATTTTAGATAGAGTTGGTAGCCACAATACGAATATTCGTGGAGTGGGAAGGAGTGTACACAGATGATACTTTGTTATTGTGGAATGATAT
This sequence comes from Luscinia megarhynchos, assembly GCA_034336665.1. Lineage (NCBI taxonomy): Eukaryota > Metazoa > Chordata > Aves > Passeriformes > Muscicapidae > Luscinia > Luscinia megarhynchos. The sequence continues at coordinate 7,085,548 of CM067592.1, read as the reverse complement.
GGTTTAGTCATTCAGCTCCAGATTAGTGCAGAATCAGTCAATTATTTTCGGGTTGCAAATGCATGCAAAGGAATTACATCTTTTTATCTTTCTTTAAGATTCCTGCCTCTGCTGTGGAGATGCCTGGATCAGCAGACATGACAGGGTTAAATGTTCAGTTTGGAGCTCTTGAGTTTGGATCTGAGCCTACACTCCCAGAGTTTGGATCAACTTCAAGCAGTGAGAGTACCAGCCAGGCGACCAACAATAGCTTATATTCAAAATCTGTAAAGTATGTGTGAGTTGCCCTCCTGCATTCTCTGGTGTTCTTGAAGGGGGTCAAGTTTGTGCCAAAAACATCAACACAGGGTTACAATGTAATGAGAGGGGAAAATATGATGACTTTTTTTCTATGGAATGTATGTTAAATGATAAATTTCTTCTGTAACGATAATCAAAATATCCCTGGATGGATAGGTCCGAAACTGGAGATGGCACGAATATAAATAACCTTTTAATAAGCTATCCTTTATAGAATTTCTTTATCATGTTAAATTGGCCTGATTTTGAAGTGTTTTGGGGGTTTCTTCCTCATTTACCCATGTTTTTCTCTGTCTGATCCAGCAGAGTTGACCTTTGTACCATATATCGGTGTTAGTAGATTGGCACTAGGTTACAGATCTGATGCTCCTACAGGATGAGAAAATGAGCAAAGAAGCTGGGCTTTCTATGCAGAAGCTCTTATTAAAAAGCTAAAACAGGCAATGAAAAATGCCAATGTACTAGTAAACCATTTTTAATTCCTTACTCATTGAAAAATCGACATCCGTAAAAAGCTTCCTGAAGCCAATTCAGGAATATTAATAAAAATGAACTTTCACGTAGCTTTTACTTTTATACATGATGTTTAAACTAATTGGAAAATAAAACATTCCTGCATGTTTTAAAGTATTTTTTAGCTCTTTGCATAATTCTTTCTGTAACATTGGAATTCTGTTGTAAAAAGAATCCTTTTGTGGTTATTCATCATATCCCAGACTTTATCAATTCTGCTTGTTTAAAAAAGAAAGACTATGATCATTAATTTATCCTTGGAAAAGATGGAAATAACATGACTGAAAAATGCTTGTGTGTAAATTCTTATCTTGGTTGGGCTGGAACAAGGAAAGTGGATGGTGCTTAGTGCAGCTGATGTTTTGAAGCAGTGATTAGTGAGGACCAAAGCAATATTGTAATTTATTTACATTCTTAGATTTTCTAATCTAAGTAGCGTAGATTTTTCTGTGTGTTTAAAGTAGTTCTAGATAGCTGTATAGGAGCTGATATTTTCATGAAGCTATTTGAAATACTTACAAGATGATAAATAATTTTTTTTCCAGTGATCCTTTGAATACCTCTTTGCCAATACCAGTACAGGACTCCACCTACACAACCTCTGCCATCAGCTCTTCCAGTCTGACCTGCTCATCCCAGAGCACTAGCCCAGTAACAACTTCCTCCTATGACCAGACTTCTGTGCATAGCAGGATAGCGTACCAAAGCTCCATAGCTCCATCTGAACCAACAGCTGTTGCAGTTACGGTGAGTTCATTACAGAGACAGGAGCCTAAAAAGGGGGAATATTCTTACCTGTGTTAGGTTTGTATTCCCCTGATACATTAGAGCTTTAACCAAGTCAAGTGGTGTTTTTGATTCCCAAGCCCAACTTCTTACTTGTTTTTCTTTTCCTGGTGTGTAGTCATTTTTAGTAATACTGTATTTAGGATATAAGAGCCTCTGATTTTGTGGGTTTTGACATCTTAAATTGTCTTTCGACCTTTTTTTTAGTAATACTTAAAATTCTGCTTGAGTTTCCTTCCCTGGAGCTAAGGAACTGTGTCTTGTATTTAAATATTAGTTATGGTATTTTGCCATAACTTGACAGTTTTTATACCAAGGTATATTATCTACTAAATTTATATGGCACCTAGCAAATGGATCCCACATTTTTTTTGATACCTCCAGCATTACTTTTCAGTTATATTTAAAAACTAGTGGGAATTAGTTTCATGAGTTATTTTAATAAATATAAGGAGAGGTCTAATATAGGACAAAGAATCTCTTGGGAGATTCAGACACACCTGCTCTCTTTGTATATGGAATGTAGGTTTGTTTTAAAAGAGCTGAGTTTATTAAATGTGTTAGGAACTTGTGAGAATTTTTAAGTTTATTTACTTCTGGCCTTTGTTACGTGTTGGCTCAGTCACACTTGTCTTCTGCACTAGCTCGTATGTACTGGTGAGGATCAAGCATAGACTATCCACTTCTGTACTCCAGCGTTATCCAAAAAACAACTGGTGCTTCTCAAGTCTTATCTTTCAATGGAAAAAAATTGGCGTCTCTGTGTAACTTGGATAGTTAAAATTGTGAGTTACATTAGATCAAAAGCACAACCATTTCCTATATGTTAATGCAATTCCTTCTTTTATATTGGTGTGAACCTGAAGTTTATGTTGTATACAGTACATGGGAAGGTCTGCTGCTGATGGGTGTATTATGGGCAGTGTGTGGGTTTCTCCATGTTCAGGACACCTTGCACTTAAGACAACTTTACAATGTAGTATTTTTAAAAGCAGTAAAAATTTAATTTTCTGCCTTGTTGTTCAATTTAGTATGAATATAGAATTTTGCATGAAGCATGTTTGATGTGTGATTCAGTCTGAATGTTTAATATACCTCTAAGATGACCTATTAATTCATTTCTTCTTTGTTTACAGAACGGGCACAGTGGTGTTAGGACACAGGCAACACTTGACAGTAAGTTTTTCAAAGCTTGGTTGAGTTCAGGACTTTCTGTTTGTTCCTGGCTACTTGCTGTGCACACAAGCATAGCAGTGACATTGGGTTTAAGGTTTTATATTGTTTTCCATGACTAATTTATGACTGACCCATTTGACTTTATTTGTGCATGCATAAAATGCTGCTTGCTCTTGACTGCAGTTGAAGTATGAAGGCAGGTCTATTAAATGTACAAACCTAAACAGCCTTAGAATTAGAGAAGCTGCTTTGCTGCTGGTCTTCCTTTTGAATTTACCTGCCAGAAATAATTTAATATAAAATAAAAATGAAAAATGAAAAATATATATCATTTTTTAGATCCAGTTCTGAGTTGGGAAGCTGCATGTAGAGTTTAGCTGTAGTGAAATGAAGTCACATTCTTTGAGCGCACCTCTCACTAGGTATAGTTCTTTCTCTGCCATATTAGAAGCCTGTGGGGAATAAAGGTGAGAGACACATTCCGTGTTCTGAGTTTCTTCATACATTGCAAACAGTACCTCAGTATTGACTCTGGTATAGGTGTTAGTTTCTTCATCTTGGCCTGTTTCTAATGTAGCATGGACATGTAGCAGGCCTGCAGCACTCTACTTGAAGTTTAAATAATTAAAGTGCAGTAATCACTCTTCTGATCTTTGTGCTGCTGTGTGGAAGTTTTCAAGGACAGCAATGTGAATTAGTATCTTTCGAAATTCCAACCTCAATTTTAGGTCTAACCTCCTCTTAAACATCTCTGCAGGTAAGCCATTAATGGGACAGTGTTTTGTTAGTGCCAAGTTGAAGTTAAAGGAGGAGGAGTTTATACACTCCAAGAATTACTATGTAGAAGATTGACATACACAAAGACACCTTTTAAACATGAAAACTTTTGTAGTGTAGTGTACAGAGTTAATAACGAAATTACAAAATTGACTACAGAACCTGTCCTTTTTTCTACACAAAACAAAGGTCAAGAATCCCTAATACTTTTGTATTCTGTAATGGCTTTACTAGTCTCTTTTTCTATGCCAGTTCTCCTTTGAGAGCGTTTGTTTTCTTCTTCCACTGAGTCTATTTTATGCATTCAAATGATTCTGAATTTGTCTTAACTTTTATTTGTCTTTACTTTCCTGTCTGTATGTGCTATAATGTTCTTAGTTGTTCATCTCTCTTCTTTGCTATTTCTTCTTTAATATCCAGATTTTGAGCTTCCTAAATTCTTACTTCAAAGTATGATTGATGTGTTTTACGTCTGACCATCGTACTTTTCTCCTGGTTTTCTTTGTTTTGCATGTTGCATTCAGGCATCTTGTAAGGGTGTTTAAGATTCTGTCCCTTGTGTCGTTGTGTTAAGGACATCTACTTTTACTTCAAGATGGGAATCCTGCTCTTAATATATTGAGGATCATGTTGGGCAGTAGAGCTTTTAAACATCTTATTACAGTATAGTGTATAAAACACTATAATTATAGGTCCTATAAACAAGTTTTAATCTGTGTAGCCTAAAAAGTGTAAGATAAAACCTAACACTTTTTATTATCTAAGTAAAATTAGTCAATATTTGACAACTCCTTAGCCATAAAAATGCTTAATGCTGTGCTCAATTCTGGCCTTTCATTGTAGCTTCTTTCATCCTGCTGCAGTACACTTTTGACTAAATATACCAAAGTGATAAATTGCTATCTACCCCTGTACTCCAGCAGTCTGTCTCGATCCTCAAAGGTACTTTGTAGGTCTGAATAAAGAAACAGAGTTGTCGGTGAAACTACAGTTGTACAGTGTCTTGAAAAGGCAGAAATTACTTGTGTTTGCTGAACCAAAACCAAGGAATTTTAAAATTACTTGTGAATGTAAATTAGTAATCCAGATAGTGGCAGGTGAAGTGCAGAAGATGGTTGTTAACTACCTGTGCAGCAGTGATAATTGTGAATTTATTATAAGAGGAGATCTTAAAAGGAAAAAATGGTAATTCACTTGTGTTTGAGTTTTCCTTCATAGCCAAATTGCTTGATATGATTACCAGTCCTTAATGGTCAGATTTTTACAGACGAAGAGGAGAAGGCTACTGTGTTCCTGCCATTTGGGCTGGGATGTCAATTGTGGTGGAATTTTAATTTGAATGTCTTTTTTTAATTTGTTGCAGCTACTTCATCAGTTGCAGCACCCAAGACAGAGCCTTCCCCCTCACTACCTTCATCTGGTTCTCTGCCCAGTGTGGTGTCCACCACGGCCTCGCTTCTGCCTTCAGCATCACAGCACGTGGCAGCATTGCCCAGTTTGCCTCAGTCCAGTGATCTGGCCAGCAGCTCGCTCTCCCAGCTGAGCAGGTACAGTAGAGTTGTGATAACATGAGGGAGTCAGTTTTGGGGATAGGACAGGTGTAAGGACGGTTCCATATGAGGCTGTCAGGTACCAGGGATCCCTTTTTTGATGTGAACCAGAATAAGAAGGAAGTTTCAGAAGAGAGCAGGATGTTTCTGGTTGCATTAATTCTGGGCTGCCTCCAAATGGCAGAACAGCTGCTGCCCTCAAGATTTCATGGTACATATACAACTTTGTGTTTAAGAAGTTTGCTTCAATCATGCTATAGCTAAATCAGCTAAATTGATTCCCCCAGTTTATTTTTCCTACTTTGTGCCTGCTGTTTTTGTTCAGTGTCATATATTTGAAATAATTCTTTAACGATTTTCTACATTTACTGCATTTCAATTTGAAATAGTGTAGTCTCATTTATATTTGTATTTCTTAAAATTAAAGCCCAGAAATAATTTCACAGGAAAACTGTGTGTTTTCTTTTTCTAAGATATTTTCTTAAGATACTTTAGAATATCAGATTGGTTTCCCTGAAAGTGGATTTAGCACAATTCAGCTCATTTGCACTGTCTTTCTGTGTTTCTGAATGCCTGTTACATCCTCAGTCAGCTTGATGCCTTAGGATTTTAGCTTTTGTATTATTCATATATTTGTAATCCTGCAATTCTTTAGTGTATAACTCTAAAATCCATGTAAAGTGTTAGCTACTGTCTTCATATTTTGGTCAGACTAAACAATTCCTCTCTAGGCCTGGGACTCAAGGGCATCTTGCTGTCTCAGGCCCTGAAAAGTATAAACAAAAGTGAGTTGGTGGAGAGCAAATTTGAGGTAAATGACTTCATTACCTGGAGCTATAATTGAAAAATTAATCCCCAATATGCAAATGGAACAAACTTATAAAAGTATGAAAACTCATGACTGGTCATCCATGTTTGGGTGTAGCCCCTGGGGGGGCTTCATCTGCTCTTAATGTACATGAAGGCCCTTCAATAAATATAGCCGCTTTTTAATCTCTTGATTTTGTCTGGCTTCTGTTTTCAAGTAAGCCAAAAAAGGCATCAAGGTGACATCCTGAGGCTATATTGAGCTGTATTTTCCATACTCACCTTTTTACTCTATTTGTTAATACAAAAAATTTACTTGGGATATCAGGAGTTTTTTTTCCTGTTTCACAGCTAGGACAGAGTTTATTTTCTTTTAAGACTCTAGTATTTTTTTGTTGAATACAATAGTAAATATGTCAAACAAGAGCTATTCCATTTATATTGGTCACATTTCCCACACTGATTTGTTGAAAAGCTGTATAAATGGATGGAAATTTCAGCTGGGGGGGGTCTATGCTGTTGGACAGATACAAAGCCATCATCAGGATGCCTGAATTTCAAATGTGTCTGACTTGGTACAGCCAAGATGGCTGTGACCTGTGTTTCTACCATAGGTTAGATGGTGAATTAAGGCTTATCAAAAGAGCTGGGAAGAGTGGCTGAGGGAGTGGGATAAAACTCTTATGTTGGACTGAGCTATGTTTTCTCTTGCTGCCTTGTAATTCCTGCAGAAGAGAAAGTTTTGAAAGTTAAGCTATGAAATTGTGAAAATTTATTCTGTGCCCACACCTTGAAGAGCTACCAGAATTGTTTGCCCTTAAATTATGTCATGTAATGTAGCTGTTAGCTTTGGTATGAAAACTGCTGTGTTTTCTTGTGGCTATATCCAGAGAGAGCACTAAACTAATTTTGTTGTTCGGATCTCTCCTGCTTCTTATTTAATAAGGAGGGGGTTTTTTGAACACTAAACTATATACACATGTTTCATATCTTCCCTTTGGTTATCTTTGTTCAATGTTGGTTCAGTGTATTGCATGCTGTATACAGTGGGTTACATTGTTTACCTCGGATATATGGAATAACTTGTCAGTTTAAGTGTTTAAGTGCCATTTTGAGTCACCTTTCAGGAAGACATTTGAAGATCTCTGAATGAATTATGGGGCAAACACCCAGCAGTTCTAATTGGTTGAGTCAATGTTGTGCAGCTCAAAATGTGAGAAACACCACAGTGAGTCAAACCAAAGCACTCCCTCAATTAAAACCTGTCCCCGTGGTAGGCAGCAGCAGAGAAAGGAATGAGAAACAGAGCTTATGCTTGTGTGAGCCTTGTTTTGATTTTGGACTTTGTGTATCATGGACTCATTGCTATTTGGTTCATGAAGCAGCTATAGTTTTTCTAAAGATACACTAAATTGAAAAATATAAATGAATGGTGTTTTAGGCGTTTCTTGTTAGTAATAATGACTCTGTACTCTATTTTTTCATTAAAAGGTAATAAGATACTACTTAAAGGAGAAAATGCCTATAGAGGTTTCTGTATTCATACACACACATATACATGCCTGTGTACGTGTATGTATGCACACACTCTAATATGAATTTTTTATTTAACTACTCTGTTATTTGAGGTGTGCATACACACCTAGAATTTTTATTCTTTACCTTATGTCCTACTGCATATCTGTATTTCTTAAAAAGGGAAAATGAGTTTTATTAATTCTTTACAATTTCCTTCCAGCTCCCTTTCCAATCATCAGAGCAGCCTCTCTCCTGCCTCAGTATTGTCTTCAAGCACATCACATGTGGTAAGTCCTGTTAGTATTAAAATAAGTGCTTGGCAAATAGTTTATCTCATAATTAGACCATCTCTTAAAGTTGGATGTCTCAGTACCCCAAGAACCAGAACAAGAGCCTTATCTCAGGCAAGAGGGACTGTCAGCCCTCTAGTGGGGGAAAAGTGATAACCACTTGTGATTTGTACTAGATCAGGAATAGCTAGAGACTTGCCAGTCACACAGCTGCAAGGGAAATTGTCATGCCAGCTAGGGAGGATTAAATAAAAATAAAAATTTGTGTGTAACTTGTTTATTAAAACAAAACAAAAACTTCCAAGTGGCAATCTGAAATGTCTCCAAAATATGGACTGCTAGTAGTTCTGCACTAGAGAGGTTAGTTGACAAAATGCAGGTGACGGAATGATTTATATTACGTTTGAGTTACTGTAGTATAATTTTGTGGTGGTATAGCAATTTGAGTTTAGCTCTCGTACAATAATGTTCTTTACATCACAAAAACATCACAAGCATGCAACTTAGTTGCTTGCTTGGTACATAGATAATGCATATCTTTTGCATGTGCTGCTGTTATTTTAAAAGTTTTTGTTGATTTTGTTTTGTTTTGTCTTTTTTCCTTTTCCCAGCATCTTCCACTGTGGTTTATTTGCTCTGTGATCCTCATTCTTTTTGTCTCCTTTTCTAGCATACTAGTATTGAGAACACAACTTCGCTCCAGCCCTCAACAACCTTTTCAACTGCTTCAACCTCAGCCACTAGCACCACCTCCTCGGTTGTCAGCATGGCAAGCAGTATGAACACTACAAACAGCCTTGGCCTGAGTGTTACCAGTGTGTCTATACCAGCTGCTACCACACGGGCAGCTCCCTTAGTGTCTTCAGGTTGGCAATATTGACAGATCACGTGGATAGACAGAGGATTTCAGTCAGCAGGGCTGTCAGTTGAGCATCTCACCCGCCATAACAACGCTAAGAAGTCTGCACTCTTCACTGGCATTTCCAGCATGCTGTATTTGCTGGCTTATGAAATAAAGTTGCCTGGTTTTATGTACTTGAAGTATTTGTTAGGGTGTTATGTGGCATTTATATAGCACATTTCATCCCCAAAGAGCTTTATAAATACACATCAGAGCAGTTCTGACTTGGGATGTTTTGGACTAGAAAATTCACCCAGTTTGTATTCTAAGCTGTGATCACCTCCTCACTATGAATTCACTCAAGCTTTAGTTTCAGGCTTTTCTGTGACTTGAATTCGTTTGGCAATATCAGAATATACTGCAGTGTCCTCATTATCATATGTCACATCCCTACTGCCACTTCTACAGAAAGGAAAGAAATGTCTGGGTCATTGCAAATAGCACTTCAGAAGGAGGGTCCATGGAGAAAGAGGGCTGTGGAAGTGATGCTAAATTCCCTTTCTTCTCTGATGATCCTGAACTGCTAAAAGGAGATCTTACAGAGAGAAATGAGTTACTAAGGATCAGGCTTAGTTACAGAAGTATTTCTTATTACTATGGCTTATAAGTGAAGTATATTATGACTGGCCAAAGTACATTGTTCTTTTACTGTTCTGCTTCCTAGCACTGCTTCGTGAAGGCAGATGAAACCATTTCAGTCTTCTCTTTGCTATTCCTAGCTGTAGTAAGTCGCCCACAGAAAGCATGCTGGCAGCATTTTGTGCTTTCCAGTCTGTTGGTGGTGATAAAAGGAATGCGTTGACAGAGCAGGAAATGAAAGGACAGAATTTGCTCTCTCAGATTTAGAATGATTTCTAAATTTGCCTTCAGGAAAGGACTGAGAAAAGGAGAAGTTTCTGTAATTCTCGTAATCCTCTTGGACAAAATAAATGACAAAATCAGGCCATTCTCTGGTAGGACTGTTTTCAGGCTTAAGTAGCCTGTGCTTTTCCTCCCTTGAGGCATGGTTAAACTCTTCAGGCTATTTTGAGCATGTTTATCAAACATCATAAAATCTCCTTTTAATAATTTAAGACAGTGCAGCTGCCAGAACTTGTGAGCTATCTTGTCTCAATGCTGAAGCCTTTTCGTTTCTAAAGGCTTGTTAAAGTGTCTGTATTTTGATTCTACAGGCAAAGCTCCCCCAAACCTGCCCCAAGGTGTACCACCCTTGTTGCATAACCAGTATATTGTGGGACCTGGAGGACTTCTGCCTGCCTACCCAGTAAGCAGTTTCATTGTTTCTGTCTTTGATTTCGTAGCTCTTGGCGCAAGTGGGCCCTCCAGACCTGCTACTGTCTATGCCAAGGCATTTCTGGTGGCACATGTTACATCTGGAATTCTTGTTCCAAATAAAGAACATCTAAAATATGTTCAGTAGATGTTTACTGTTGATTGTAACTGCAGAGTTTTTGGTACAGACCTGATCTGGCTGCTGTTGAAGCTAAACATGGCTGTGGCTATGATTTTCTATGTTAAAGGTTTTAGGCCCTTTGAATATATTTAGGCTTCTTTAGGTTTGTGTTACTGGAGTGCTTTTGCCATAGCAGTGACTGAAATGTGCCATGTGTAGTGTCTGTCATGGTTTGAAAGACTGCACATAGCTTTTTGATGTCTGACCAGCATCAATGTATTTTTGGTTATTTGTTTTTTGAATCTGAACCTTTATATGAGTAGCTTTTCTATATCAAACTGAATGTGAGGAGATACCCAGGAGGTTGTGTTGTGGTCAAGTCATCAACTCTTTAATCTTAATGCTCTTTGAAGCAATGATTATAGTAAAGAGGGCTGTTGTTCTTACTCCCAAATCTGAGGTCCTGGTAGATTTTTCAAAAGTTCAGGAATGATGTTTCTGTGAAAACTCTATTGAAGATGGGACAGTCAGACTCTGCTCAGAGGACGTTGTTACCGGGAAACAACATCGGAGTGACAAGCTTTTTTTAACTTCAGTTCTACTCTCCTTGAAATACAGCAGTCCCCCATGATAGCACAATGCAACATACGACTGTAGACTTTTAACACAGACTGGGCTTAAGTCAAACTCTGTTCAAAGCCCCAAATTGATCAGCATCAGAAAAAAGTATTATAATGATGTTGTATTTTTATCTGTCTTTAAGCAGATCTATGGTTATGATGATCTCCAGATGCTTCAATCCAGACTGCCAATGGTAAGTAAATTACTTATTTAATTTTAAACAAGTTGTCTTCACTATTGATCATCGGTGCCACATACATCGGTTCATTTTAATGGTGGTTAAAAGCTTTTCCTTATGTTCTATATTCTTTCGCTTTACATTTACACCAGAGCAACTGGTGCATCATGCAGGTGCAAAATCTCTAAATAGATGCAAGTGTACTCTGTGCTTCTGAGTGAAGAGATGTCTAACTTTTGTAGCAGCATTGACATTTTGTCTAATGTAGTTGCAGTCTTACGTGTTTTCTTCTACCAAGAGGCAAGGTTGAACAGCAAGTACACAAGTTGGTAGCCATGCTGCCCAAGTTTTGGGCATGCTCATAGGTGTGGATCTTTGCATATGCATCATGGCTGCAGGAGGGCGAGTGTGCTAAGTTTTTTTCCTTATCTGAGTCCAGAATGCAAATGGCCTATGAGACAGACTGAGCTCTCAGATGAATTCAAAAATGGCCTCAGACTGGATTGAAAAATGATAAAGAATTTTCCTATCAGAAATTTAGGGTAAGGGACTTAGAGAAAAGGTTTGTTAGTAGGTAACTGAGAACAGTTAGATACTAGATTAATGCAGTGTATCTGTAGAGGCAGAAATGGAGCAGTGAGTAGTGATCTGAGAAGACTGGGTGAATGCCATAATGTCAGGCCCAAATAAGTACCAAGTATTCTGTGTAGAGCTTGGAGTAGCCAGAGTAGGATAGGTTAAAGGTGAGTACAGGGATGACTGAGACAAAGCCCTGCCAGACTGCAGACCCTGAATTTAAAAAAAACCCAAGTCTGAGCACATGGATAAAGACTTTTGCCAGAGAAAGTTATGATACTTGAAGAACTGTCAACTGAAGTGCATGGAATTATTTTTGTGGCAGCAAGATGCAAAATGTTTGAAGTTGCAGGGCCAGGAGACGCATATTGTTATGTGTTAACACTGGTTAGATTCCTGGTGGCCACCAAGCTTCTCTATCATTCCCCTCCTCATCTGGTCAAGGGACAAAATACATCCTGAAAGGCATGTGTAGTGAGAAAATTACAAGGAGAAATTACTGACTGTTTATGGTCATGGACAAGAGAAATTTGACTTGGGGAAATTAGTTAACTCATTAGCAAACAAATCAGGGCAACAGGCAAGTAGACAATGAAATAAAACCAAATCTACAGAACACGTTGCCTTCACCTCTCATGTTTTCCTGGACTCAGTGTCACTCGTGATGGTCTCTACCTTCATCTCCCAGGTAGGATAGGGAGTGGGACTGCCTTCTATGCCATCATTCTCCTGCTCCTTCCTCCTCATACTGTTCCCTTTCCCCATTTTGGTTCCACAGTCCTCCAAAACTTCAGCACAAGCCATAAAGTGTTTTATGTTGGAAGAGGTAATCTGGTTCAATGGGAAGGGAAACCTTCTCCTGGACCACACTAAACAAAGCCCCATCCAGTCTGCCCTTGAACACTTCCAGGGATGCAGTAATCTGGCTACCTCTAGGACTTGTTCCAGTGCTTCACAGTCCTCATAGTAAAAAATAGTCCTCATAGTAAAGAAGAGTCCTCATAGTAAACAATATCTTCAAAATGCCTGATATAAACCTACTCTATTACAGTTTAGAGACATTTCTCTGTAGTCTATTGCCTGCTGTTCAATATTAGGTTTGCTTCTTTTTTGTAAGGTACACTGAAATGCTGAAAGGCCACAGTAGGTCTTCCTGGAACCTTCTCCAGATTGAAGATCCCCAACTCTGTCGCCTGTCTTCATAGCAGAAATGCTCTCATTCATGTTCTGATTCTGTTGTGGCACTCTAGTGGACCTTCTTCAATATGTCCAGGCCTTGCCTACCCTGAGGCCTACAGATTGGATAATCAGAAAATGAGGTAGAAGATACAGCAGAAAAAAGGGCCCAAGACAAAACTGTGATGATAACATCGAACACTTTAAGATTTATAAGGGAAGAGGTTAATAAAACATTCTCCTTCCCAGAACCCAGTGAAAAGAGAAAGCATGACACATGGAGAAGACTGTTGTAAGCAGGGCTGACAGTAGGTATTGGAGGGAGACGGATTTGGCCTGCAACAGAGCCTAGTTGCAAAACTAGTGAGGCTTTTGGGAAATGAGGCTGTTGGGAGGAGCCGGTGGTTGTAGCTTTATGTGTCAGTGAGCTGCATCCGCACCGCAGAAGACGCCAAAGGCAAACGGAAGGAGCCATGCACGAACAATGAAGGTGACAAGGGCAGTGTAGGATAGGGTGAGGTTTGACACCGTATAGAGCGGCTCAATATGGGGAAGTCCACGGGACATGATGAGATTGAGCCGTAAGTCCAGGGGGAATTGTCATAGGGAGTTGCGACGCCGGCATGGATCATTCTTGCAAAGCGGTGTGTTTCAGTTGAAGTCACCAGTGAGTGGAAGAAGGGACATTTAAGCGGTGTTTTTTGAGAGGGAGAAGCAGAAGAGTGTGGGAGCTCCAGAAGTGTGAGTGTGAGCTTTGTTCCAGGCAAGACGATGAGGCTGCTTCTGTTCGGAAAGGGAAATTCCGCTGAGYTGCAGGGCCAGGAGACGCATATTGTTATGTGTTAACACTGGTTAGATTCCTGGTGGCCACCAAGCTTCTCTATCATTCCCCTCCTCATCTGGTCAAGGGACAAAATACATCCTGAAAGGCATGTGTAGTGAGAAAATTACAAGGAGAAATTACTGACTGTTTATGGTCATGGACAAGAGAAATTTGACTTGGGGAAATTAGTTAACTCATTAGCAAACAAATCAGGGCAACAGGCAAGTAGACAATGAAATAAAACCAAATCTACAGAACACGTTGCCTTCACCTCTCATGTTTTCCTGGACTCAGTGTCACTCGTGATGGTCTCTACCTTCATCTCCCAGGTAGGATAGGGAGTGGGACTGCCTTCTATGCCATCATTCTCCTGCTCCTTCCTCCTCATACTGTTCCCTTTCCCCATTTTGGTTCCACAGTCCTCCAAAACTTCAGCACAAGCCATAAAGTGTTTTATGTTGGAAGAGGTAATCTGGTTCAATGGGAAGGGAAACCTTCTCCTGGACCACACTAAACAAAGCCCCATCCAGTCTGCCCTTGAACACTTCCAGGGATGCAGTAATCTGGCTACCTCTAGGACTTGTTCCAGTGCTTCACAGTCCTCATAGTAAAAAATAGTCCTCATAGTAAAGAAGAGTCCTCATAGTAAACAATATCTTCAAAATGCCTGATATAAACCTACTCTATTACAGTTTAGAGACATTTCTCTGTAGTCTATTGCCTGCTGTTCAATATTAGGTTTGCTTCTTTTTTGTAAGGTACACTGAAATGCTGAAAGGCCACAGTAAGGTCTTCCTGGAACCTTCTCCAGATTGAAGATCCCCAACTCTGTCGCCTGTCTTCATAGCAGAAATGCTCTCATTCATGTTCTGATTCTGTTGTGGCACTCTAGTGGACCTTCTTCAATATGTCCAGGCCTTGCCTACCCTGAGGCCTACAGATTGGATAATCAGAAAATGAGGTAGAAGATACAGCAGAAAAAAGGGCCCAAGACAAAACTGTGATGATAACATCGAACACTTTAAGATTTATAAGGGAAGAGGTTAATAAAACATTCTCCTTCCCAGAACCCAGTGAAAAGAGAAAGCATGACACATGGAGAAGACTGTTGTAAGCAGGGCTGACAGTAGGTATTGGAGGGAGACGGATTTGGCCTGCAACAGAGCCTAGTTGCAAAACTAGTGAGGCTTTTGGGAAATGAGGCTGTTGGGAGGAGCCGGTGGTTGTAGCTTTATGTGTCAGTGAGCTGCATCCGCACCGCAGAAGACGCCAAAGGCAAACGGAAGGAGCCATGCACGAACAATGAAGGTGACAAGGGCAGTGTAGGATAGGGTGAGGTTTGACACCGTATAGAGCGGCTCAATATGGGGAAGTCCACGGGACATGATGAGATTGAGCCGTAAGTCCAGGGGGAATTGTCATAGGGAGTTGCGACGCCGGCATGGATCATTCTTGCAAAGCGGTGTGTTTCAGTTGAAGTCACCAGTGAGTGGAAGAAGGGACATTTAAGCGGTGTTTTTTGAGAGGGAGAAGCAGAAGAGTGTGGGAGCTCCAGAAGTGTGAGTGTGAGCTTTGTTCCAGGCAAGACGATGAGGCTGCTTCTGTTCGGAAAAGGGAAATTCGCTGAGACATTTGGAAAAAAGAAGGAGGGATTGGTCACAGGGAAGATGGCTTCCCAAAGTACAAGGAGCGCCATTGCTGACTGCGTTGGCGATGTTCTGTGTGTTTCGCGGCTAGACAGCACTGGTGGATAGGGGCAGATGGAGGGAGGTGGTGTGCCTGGACTTGAGGCGTGTGTTTGACAGTGTCCCGCTACGGCGTCCTTATGTGTAAGTCAGAGAGCCGTGGATTGGGTGGCTGGAGCGCGGTGTGGATGGGGCAGAGGAGCTGCAGCGAGTCTTTGCAGCCTTAGGGTGTTTTTGTTTTTGTGTTGCTGGTCAAAGGCTAGCAATGTTTCTCCAAAGGGGTTGCTGCAGGATCATGCGTGGGCATGTGCCATGGGGAAGAGTGGGCAGGGGCTGTGTGGAGCAGGGCTTGGGGTGGGTGTTGAGTGGAGATGGCTTTGGCCTGGCCCGAAGAGTGGCTGCAGTGCTAGTGAGAGGAGAGGCAGTGGCGATTTCCTTTTTGTCATTTGTGTTTATTTCTGTGGCATAAATTAATGGAAACATGAGAAAATAAATAGATGAATAAATAAATAAATAAATAAATAACTACGGAGGCACATAAATAGATAAATAAATAAATGATTTGGTATATCAATAGTCCGAGAAAGTCCTTTGTGCGAATCCCTGGGAGAGGCTGTATCAATGGAGACGCAGTGGTTGTAGGCTGCGGGTGCCGTGCGGTGGTTAGAGGCGTGTCCGTTGTCCCAGGCTGGGGGGTGACGTGGGTTTGGGATGTAGGTGTGGGAGCGTGGTGGGGGCGGTTTGCGGCGTGGGTGTTGGTGCTAGCGGCTGTGGGTGGTGCGTGCGAGGCTGTGGAGGTGCTGTAGAGTGGCGCGAGCTTCGAGGCGGACGTGGTCCCAGGCGCAGGCGCTGTGGTTGTGGGCGTGGAGGAAGAGCTGGATGTCCCTGAAGAACTTGTTGATGGTGAGCAGCGGGTGGCGTGGTCCTTTGAAGAGCGCGGCGCTGTCGGGGAGGCATTGCTCGAGGTGGTGGATGTGGTGCTGGAGTTTGTTGAGGAGGTGGCTGCGAGGCAGGGCGGGCCAGTGCTGGCGGGTGCTGTTGGCGCTGAGGGTGTGGAAGAGGTGCTGCAGGATGCGTAGGGCGATGGCGGCGGCTTGTGGCGGGTGGAGGTTGTTGTGCAGGAGGGTGTCGGGGAAGGAGGGCGGCCCTTGGAGGTGGCAGGGCTCTGTGTGGTTGGGAGCCATGTCCTGGAGGAGGCGCAGAGGCGTCGCCCGGGGAAGGTGTGGTCGTGTGTCCAGAGGTGTTGGCAGGCCAGGGTGGTGGCGAGAGCGGTGAGGAGGAGCAGGAGCGCCCGGGGCTGCGTCGGCAGGCGTGGCTGTGGGGCCGTGGGGCGCAGCCATGGTGGGAGCCGTGGGTGCTGTCGGGCGGTGCTGGGCAGGAGCCTGGTGAGGCCTTAAGGCTCTGGTGGTGCCAGCGGTGGCTGTGCTTGGGGTGCTGCCGGGCGTGCGGCTTTGTCGGCGGCAGCTTTCCCTTCGTCGCTTTCTGATTCCTGGGAGTTGCCGCTTGTGCTTTCCAGTCTGGGCTGGTGGCTGTGGTGTTCACGGGGCAGCGTTTTGTTGGGGTTTCCATGGTTGGGGACTGTGGTGGCCGTGGTGTGCCGAGAGTGAGTGGTAATAGTGGGTGGAAGTGGTTGCGAATGCGCTGGGTCAGAGGCGTCAGGGTCAGGTGTGCTGGGGAGGGGTGTTGGCTGTTCCCTTTCAGCTGCATGGCCAACTCCGGGGTCTGTGATGTGCAGCTGAAGTCTCCTTTGTGCCTGAGATTGCTTTCCACCTGCAAAGCCGTGGTGGTGGCTGTGGTCACTTTTCCTTTCACTTTGTGGCTTGCCTTTATTTTCATCTTAGCCCCTAGTTTCCTTTTGTGGTTGTGAAGGATGTGAATGATGTCAAGCGAGCCGGGCCTGGGTATCTCCGTCATGCAGTGAATGCCCCGGGCAGTGGCCCCATGGAAGGGGCTTTCTGTATGGCTGTGTGTATGTTCCTTGGAGGGCAGAGAGTGTTGTTGCATGGAGGTGCCCTAGGTGCAATCTTGGGAGCTAATGTGGCAGAGCAGCAAGACATGAAAAACTAGGCTCAGTGAAGAAGGAGTAAGAGAACAGGAAGAGCTTTCCTGCTCGTGCCTTGCTCGCTGAGTGTCTGTGGTCGCGTGTGTTGAGGCGCAGAGGAAGGGCATGGTTGCGTTTCCCCTGCTTGCGTGGATGAGGCAGCCAGAGAGCGAAAAGAGGCTGTCGTCCCTTCTAGGAATGGTGTTGTGTTTTGGGATTGCCGAAGCCCTGTCCTGGGACAGTGTGTCCCCTTGCTTGCTCTTGAGTTCATGAGAGGCGTGGAGCTCTTGAAGGGGCTGTCTCTGAAGCTGCAGAGGGGATCAGAGTCCGTCACTTGTGAGAAAGGCTGCGGAAGTCGGGCTTCTTCAGCTGGAGTATGGAAGACTATGTGGTAGTCTGAGATGTCTGTATACGAAGGCCAAACGTATGTGGAGCGGAGAAGAGGAAATGGTGTGCTTTTCGATTTGCGTGGGGACGATGTCGTGGACCTCATGAGGACATCATGAGATTTCTATCATAAGTGGTTGGTGGGATTTGAAGGTTTCAGGCTTTTGGGGAAATGAGTCTGTTGGGAGGAGCCGGTGGTTGTAGCTTTGTGTGTCAGTGAGCTGCATCCGCCCTGCGGAAGCGGTGAAAGGCAAACGGAGGGAGCCCTGCACGAAGCATGAAGGTTGCAAGGGCATTGTAGGATCAGGTGAGGTTTGGGACGATGTCGGGAACGTGACTATGTGGAAGTCCACGGGACGTGATGAGATTGAGCCGTAAGTCCAGGGGGAATTGTCATAGGGAGTTGCGAGGCCGGCGTGGATCATTTTTGCGAAGCGGTGTGTTTCAGTTGAAGTCACCAGTGAGTGGAAGAAGGGACATTTAAGCGGTGTTTTTCGAGAGGGGGAAGCAGAAGAGTGTGGGAGCTCCAGAAGTGTGAGTGTGAGCTTTGTTCCAGGCAAGACGATGAGGCTGCTTCTGTTCGGAAAGGGAAATTCCGCTGAGACATTTGGAAAAAGAAGGAGGGGATTGGTCACAGGGAAGATGGCTTCCCAAAGTACAAGGACGCCATTGCTGGCTGCGTTGGCGATGTTCTGTGTGTTTGCGGCTAGACAGCACTGGTGGATAGGGGCAGAGGGAGGGAGGTGGTGTGCCTGGACTTGAGGCGTGTGTTTGACAGTGTCCCGCACGACGTCCTTGTGTGTAAGTCAGAGAGCCGTGGATTGGGTGGCTGGAGCGCGGTGTGGACGGGGCAGAGGAGCTGCAGCGAGTCTTTGCAGCCTTAGGGTGTTTTTGTTTTTGTGTTGCTGGCCAAAGGCTAGCAATGTTTCTCCAAAGGGGTTGCTGCAGGATCATGCCTGGGCATGTGCCATGGGGAAGAGTGGGCAGGGGCTGTGTGGAGCAGGGCTTGGGGTGGGTGTTGAGTGGAGATGGCTTTGGCCTGGCCCGAAGAGTGGCTGCAGTGCTAGTGAGAGGAGAGGCAGTGGCGATTTCCTTTTTGTCATTTGTGTTTATTTCTGTGGCATAAATTAATGGAAACATGAGAAAATAAATAGATGAATAAATAAATAAATAAATAAATAACTACGGAGGCACATAAATAGATAAATAAATAAATGATTTGGTATATCAATAGTCCGAGAAAGTCCTTTGTGCGAATCCCTGGGAGAGGCTGTATCAATGGAGACGCAGTGGTTGTAGGCTGCGGGTGCCGTGCGGTGGTTAGAGGCGTGTCCGTTGTCCCAGGCTGGGGGGTGACGTGGGTTTGGGATGTAGGTGTGGGAGCGTGGTGGGGGCGGTTTGCGGCGTGGGTGTTGGTGCTAGCGGCGCGTGGTGCGTGCGAGGCTGTGGAGGTGCTGTAGAGTGGCGCTGACGCCGAGGCGGACGTGGTCCCAGGCGCAGGCGCTGTGGTTGTGGGCGTGGAGGAAGAGCTGGATGTCCCTGAAGAACTTGTTGATGGTGAGCAGCGGGTGGCGTGGTCCTTTGAAGAGCGCGGCGCTGTCGGGGAGGCATTGCTCGAGGTGGTGGATGTGGTGCTGGAGTTTGTTGAGGAGGTGGCTGCGAGGCAGGGCGGGCCAGTGCTGGCGGGTGCTGTTGGCGCTGAGGGTGTGGAAGAGGTGCTGCAGGATGCGTAGGGCGATGGCGGCGGCTTGTGGCGGGTGGAGGTTGTTGTGCAGGAGGGTGTCGGGGAAGGAGGGCGGCCCTTGGAGGTGGCAGGGCTCTGTGTGGTTGGGAGCCATGTCCTGGAGGAGAGGCGCGGGGCGTCGCCCGGGGAAGGTGTGGTCGTGTGTCCAGAGGTGTTGGCAGGCCAGGGTGGTGGCGAGGCGGTGAGGAGGAGCAGGAGCGCCCGGGGCTGCGTCGCGGCAAGAGGCGTGGCTGTGGGGCCGTGGGGCGCAGCCATGGTGGGGGCCGTGGGTGCTGTCGAGGCGGTGCTGGGCAGGAGCCTGGTGAGGCCTTAAGGCTCTGGTGGTGCCAGCGGTGGCTGTGCTTGGGGTGCTGCCGGGCGTCGCGGCTTTGTCTGGGCGGCAGCTTTCCCTTCGTCGCTTTCTGATTCCTGGGAGTTGCCGCTTGTGCTTTCCAGTCTGGGCTGGTGGCTGTGGTGGTCACGGGGCAGCGTTTTGTTGGGGTTTCCATGGCTGGGGATTGTGGTGGCCATGGTGTGCCGAGAGTGAGTGGTAATAGTGGGTGGAAGTGGTTGCGAATGCGCTGGGTCAGAGGCGTCAGGGTCAGGTGTGCTGGGGAGGGGTGTTGGCTGTTCCCTTTCAGCTGCATGGCCAACTCCGGGGTCTGTGATGTGCAGCTGAAGTCTCCTTTGTGCCTGAGATTGCTTTCCACCTGCAAAGCCGTGGTGGTGGCTGTGGTCACTTTTCCTTTCACTTTGTGGCTTGCCTTTATTTTCATCTTAGCCCCTAGTTTCCTTTTGTGGTTGTGAAGGATGTGAATGATGTCAAGCGAGCCGGGCCTGGGTATCTCCGTCATGCAGTGAATGCCCCGGGCAGTGGCCCCATGGAAGGGGCTTTCTGTGTGGCTGTGTGTATGTTCCTTGGAGGGCAGAGAGTGTTGTTGCATGGAGGTGCCCTAGGTGCAGTCTTGGAAGCTAATGTGGCAGAGCAGCAAGACATGAAAAACTAGGCTCAGTGAAGAAGGAGTAAGAGAACAGGAAGAGCTTTCCTGCTCGTGCCTTGCTCGCTGAGTGTCTGTGGTCGCGTGTGTTGAGGCGCAGAGGAAGGGCATGGTTGCGTTTCCCCTGCTTGCGTGGATGAGGCAGCCAGAGAGCGAAAAGAGGCTGTCGTCCCTTCTAGGAATGGTGTTGTGTTTTGGGATTGCCGAAGCCCTGTCCTGGGACAGTGTGTCCCCTTGCTTGCTCTTGAGTTCATGAGAGGCGTGGAGCTCTTGAAGGGGCTGTCTCTGAAGCTGCAGAGGGGATCAGAGTCCGTCACTTGTGAGAAAGGCTGCGGAAGTCGGGCTTCTTCAGCTGGAGTATGGAAGACTATGTGGTAGTCTGAGATGTCTGTATACGAAGGCCAAACGTATGTGGAGGCCGGGAGAAGAGGAAATGGTGTGCTTTTCGATTTGCGTGGGGGACGATGTCGTGGACCCTCATGAGGACATCATGAGATTTCTATCATAAGTGGTTGGTGGGATTTGAAGGTTTCAGGCTTTTGGGGAAATGAGTCTGTTGGGAGGAGCCGGTGGTTGTAGCTTTGTGTGTCAGTGAGCTGCATCCGCCCTCGCGGAAGCGGTGAAAGAGCAAACGGAGGGAGCCCTGCAGCGAAGCATGAAGGTTGCAAGGGCATTGCAGGATCAGGTGAGGTTTGGGACGATGTCGGGAACGTGACTATGTGGAAGTCCACGGGACGTGATGAGATTGAGCCGTAAGTCCAGGGGGAATTGTCATAGGGAGTTGCGAGGCCGGCGTGGATCATTTTTGCTGGCGGTGTGTTTCAGTTGAAGTCACCAGTGAGTGGAAGAAGGGACATTTAAAAGCGGTGTTTTTCGAGAGGGGGAAGCAGAAGAGTGTGGGAGCTCCAGAAGTGTGAGTGTGAGCTTTGTTCCAGGCAAGACGATGAGGCTGCTTCTGTTCGGAAAGGGAAATTCCGCTGAGACATTTGGAAAAAGAAGGAGGGGATTGGTCACAGGGAAGATGGCTTCCCAAAGTACAAGGACGCCATTGCTGACTGCGTTGGCGATGTTCTGTGTGTTTGCGGCTAGACAGCACTGGTGGATAGGGGCAGAGGGAGGGAGGTGGTGTGCCTGGACTTGAGGCGTGTGTTTGACAGTGTCCCGCACGACGTCCTTGTGTGTAAGTCAGAGAGCCGTGGATTGGGTGGCTGGAGCGCGGTGTGGATGGGGCAGAGGAGCTGCAGCGAGTCTTTGCAGCCTTAGGGTGTTTTTGTTTTTGTGTTGCTGGCCAAAGGCTAGCAATGTTTCTCCAAAGGGGTTGCTGCAGGATCATGCGTGGGCATGTGCCATGGGGAAGAGTGGGCAGGGGCTGTGTGGAGCAGGGCTTGGGGTGGGTGTTGAGTGGAGATGGCTTTGGCCTGGCCCGAAGAGTGGCTGCAGTGCTAGTGAGAGGAGAGGCAGTGGCGATTTCCTTTTTGTCATTTGTGTTTATTTCTGTGGCATAAATTAATGGAAACATGAGAAAATAAATAGATGAATAAATAAATAAATAAATAAATAACTACGGAGGCACATAAATAGATAAATAAATAAATGATTTGGTATATCAATAGTCCGAGAAAGTCCTTTGTGCGAATCCCTGGGAGAGGCTGTATCAATGGAGACGCAGTGGTTGTAGAGCTCGCGAGGTGCGTCGCAGTGGTTAGAGGCGTGTCCGTTGTCCCAGGCTGGGGGGTGGCGTGGGTTTGGGATGTAGGTGTGGGAGGCGTGGTGGGGGGCGGTTTCGCGGCGTGGGTGTTGGTGCTAGCGGCGCGTGGTGCGTCGCGAGGCTGTGGAGGTGCTGTAGAGTGGCGCTGAGCTTCGAGGGCGGACGTGGTCCCAGGCGCAGGCGCTGTGGTTGTGGGGGGTGGAGGAAGAGCTGGATGTCCCTGAAGAACTTGTTGATGGTGAGCAGCGGGTGGCGTGGTCCTTTGAAGAGCACGTGGCGCTGTCGGGGAGGCATTGCTTTCGAGGTGGTGGATGTGGTGCTGGAGTTTGTTGAGGAGGTGGCTGCGAGGCAGAGGCGGGCCAGTGCTGGCGGGTGCTGTTGGCGCTGAGGGTGTGGAAGAGGTGCTGGAGGATGCGTAGAGGCGATGGCGGCGGCTTGTGGCGGGTGGAGGTTGTTGTGCAGGAGGGTGTCGGGGAAGGAGGGCGGCCCTTGGAGGTGGCAGGGCTCTGTGTGGTTGGGAGCCATGTCCTGGAGGAGGCGCAGGGCGTCGCCCGGGGAAGGTGTGGTCGCGTGTCCAGAGGTGTTGGCAGGCCAGGGTGGTGGCGAGAGCGGTGAGGAGGAGCAGGAGGCGCCCGGGGCTGCGTCGCGGCAGGCGTGGCTGTGGGGCCGTGGGGCGCAGCCATGGTGGGAGCCGTGGGTGCTGTCGGGCGGTGCTGGGCAGGAGCCTGGTGAGGCCTTAAAGGCTCTGGTGGTGCCAGCGGTGGCTGTGCTTGGGGGTGCTGCCCGGGCGTCGCGGCTTTGTACGGCGGCAGCTTTCCTTCGTCGCTTTCTGATTCCTGGGAGTTGCCGCTTGTGCTTTCCAGTCTGGGCTGGTGGCTGTGGTGGTCACGGGGCAGCGTTTGTTGGGGTTTCCATGGCTGGGGATTGTGGTGGCCATGGTGTGCCGAGAGTGAGTGGTAATAGTGGGTGGAAGTGGTTCGCGAATGCGCTGGGTCAGAGGCGTCAGGGTCAGGTGTGCTGGGGAGGGGTGTTGGCTGTTCCCTTTCAGCTGCATGGCCAACTCGGGGGTCTGTGATGTGCAGCTGAAGTCTCCCTTTGTGCCTGAGATTGCTTTCCACCTGCAAAGCCGTGGTGGTGGCTGTGGTCACTTTTCCTTTCACTTTGTGGCTTGCCTTTATTTTCATCTTAGCCCCTAGTTTCCTTTTGTGGTTGTGAAGGATGTGAATGATGTCAAGCGAGCCGGGCCTGGGTATCTCCGTCATGCAGTGAATGCCCCGGGCAGTGGCCCCATGGAAGGGGCTTTCTGTGTGGCTGTGTGTATGTTCCTTGGAGGGCAGAGAGTGTTGTTGCATGGAGGTGCCCTAGGTGCAGTCTTGGAAGCTAATGTGGCAGAGCAGCAAGACATGAAAAACTAGGCTCAGTGAAGAAGAGTAAGAGAACAGGAAGAGCTTTCCTGCTCGTGCCTTGCTCGCTGAGTGTCTGTGGTCGCGTGTGTTGAGGCGCAGAGGAAGGGCATGGTTGCGTTTCCCCTGCTTGCGTGGATGAGGCAGCCAGAGAGCCGAAAAGAGGCTGTCGTCCCTTCTAGGAATGGTGTTGTGTTTTGGGATTGCCGAAGCCCTGTCCTGGGACAGTGTGTCCCCTTGCTTGCTCTTGAGTTCATGAGAGGCGTGGAGCTCTTGAAGGGGCTGTCTCTGAAGCTGCAGAGGGGATCAGAGTCCGTCACTTGTGAGAAAGGCTGCGGAAGTCGGGCTTCTTCAGCTGGAGTATGGAAGACTATGTGGTAGTCTGAGATGTCTGTATACGAAGGCCAAAAGCGTATGTGGAGGGAGAAGAGGAAATGGTGTGCTTTTCGATTTGCGTGGGGAGCGATGTCGTGGACCTCATGAGGACATCATGAGATTTCTATCATAAGTGGTTGGTGGGATTTGAAGGTTTCAGGCTTTTGGGGAAATGAGTCTGTTGGGAGGAGCCGGTGGTTGTAGCTTTGTGTGTCAGTGAGCTGCATCCGCCCTGCGGAAGCGGTGAAAGGCAAACGGAGGGAGCCCTGCACGAAGCATGAAGGTTGCAAGGGCATTGTAGGATCAGGTGAGGTTTGGGACGATGTCGGGAACGTGACTATGTGGAAGTCCACGGGACGTGATGAGATTGAGCCGTAAGTCCAGGGGGAATTGTCATAGGGAGTTGCGAGGCCGGCGTGGATCATTTTTGCGAAGCGGTGTGTTTCAGTTGAAGTCACCAGTGAGTGGAAGAAGGGACATTTAAGCGGTGTTTTTCGAGAGGGGGAAGCAGAAGAGTGTGGGAGCTCCAGAAGTGTGAGTGTGAGCTTTGTTCCAGGCAAGACGATGAGGCTGCTTCTGTTCGGAAAGGGAAATTCCGCTGAGACATTTGGAAAAAGAAGGAGGGGATTGGTCACAGGGAAGATGGCTTCCCAAAGTACAAGGACGCCATTGCTGACTGCGTTGGCGATGTTCTGTGTGTTTGCGGCTAGACAGCAGTGGTGGATAGGGGCAGAGGGAGGGAGGTGGCGTGCCTGGACTTGAGGCATGTGTTTGACAGTGTCCCGCACGACGTCCTTGTGTGTAAGTCAGAGAGCCGTGGATTGGGTGGCTGGAGCGCGGTGTGGATGGGGCAGAGGAGCTGCAGCGAGTCTTTGCAGCCTTAGGGTGTTTTTGTTTTTGTGTTGCTGGCCAAAGGCTAGCAATGTTTCTCCAAAGGGGTTGCTGCAGGATCATGCGTGGGCATGTGCCATGGGGAAGAGTGGGCAGGGGCTGTGTGGAGCAGGGCTTGGGGTGGGTGTTGAGTGGAGATGGCTTTGGCCTGGCCCGAAGAGTGGCTGCAGTGCTAGTGAGAGGAGAGGCAGTGGCGATTTCCTTTTTGTCATTTGTGTTTATTTCTGTGGCATAAATTAATGGAAACATGAGAAAATAAATAGATGAATAAATAAATAAATAAATAAATAACTACGGAGGCACATAAATAGATAAATAAATAAATGATTTGGTATATCAATAGTTCGAGAAAGTCCTTTGTGCGAATCCCTGGGAGAGGCTGTATCAATGGAGACGCAGTGGTTGTAGGCTGCGGGTGCCGTGCGGTGGTTAGAGGCGTGTCCGTTGTCCCAGGCTGGGGGGTGACGTGGGTTTGGGATGTAGGTGTGGGAGCGTGGTGGGGGCGGTTTGCGGCGTGGGTGTTGGTGCTAGCGGCGCGTGGTGCGTGCGAGGCTGTGGAGGTGCTGTAGAGTGGCGCGAGCTTCGAGGCGGACGTGGTCCCAGGCGCAGGCGCTGTGGTTGTGGGCGTGGAGGAAGAGCTGGATGTCCCTGAAGAACTTGTTGATGGTGAGCAGCGGGTGGCGTGGTCCTTTGAAGAGCGCGGCGCTGTCGGGGAGGCATTGCTCGAGGTGGTGGATGTGGTGCTGGAGTTTGTTGAGGAGGTGGCTGCGAGGCAGGGCGGGCCAGTGCTGGCGGGTGCTGTTGGCGCTGAGGGTGTGGAAGAGGTGCTGCAGGATGCGTAGGGCGATGGCGGCGGCTTGTGGCGGGTGGAGGTTGTTGTGCAGGAGGGTGTCGGGGAAGGAGGGCGGCCCTTGGAGGTGGCAGGGCTCTGTGTGGTTGGGAGCCATGTCCTGGAGGAGGCGCAGGGCGTCGCCGGGGAAGGTGTGGTCGTGTGTCCAGAGGTGTTGGCAGGCCAGGGTGGTGGCGAGAGCGGTGAGGAGGAGCAGGAGCGCCGGGGCTGCGTGCGGCAGGCGTGGCTGTGGGGCCGTGGGCGCAGCCATGGTGGGGCCGTGGGTGCTGTCGGGCGGTGCTGGGCAGGAGCCTGGTGAGGCCTTAAGGCTCTGGTGGTGCCAGCGGTGGCTGTGCTTGGGGTGCTGCCGGGCGTGCGGCTTTGTACGGCGGCAGCTTTCCCTTCGTCGCTTTCTGATTCCTGGGAGTTGCCGCTTGTGCTTTCCAGTCTGGGCTGGTGGCTGTGGTGGTCACGGGGCAGCGTTTTGTTGGGGTTTCCATGGCTGGGGATTGTGGTGGCCATGGTGTGCCGAGAGTGAGTGGTAATAGTGGGTGGAAGTGGTTGCGAATGCGCTGGGTCAGAGGCGTCAGGGTCAGGTGTGCTGGGGAGGGGTGTTGGCTGTTCCCTTTCAGCTGCATGGCCAACTCCGGGGTCTGTGATGTGCAGCTGAAGTCTCCTTTGTGCCTGAGATTGCTTTCCACCTGCAAAGCCGTGGTGGTGGCTGTGGTCACTTTTCCTTTCACTTTGTGGCTTGCCTTTATTTTCATCTTAGCCCCTAGTTTCCTTTTGTGGTTGTGAAGGATGTGAATGATGTCAAGCGAGCCGGGCCTGGGTATCTCCGTCATGCAGTGAATGCCCCGGGCAGTGGCCCCATGGAAGGGGCTTTCTGTGTGGCTGTGTGTATGTTCCTTGGAGGGCAGAGAGTGTTGTTGCATGGAGGTGCCCTAGGTGCAGTCTTGGAAGCTAATGTGGCAGAGCAGCAAGACATGAAAAACTAGGCTCAGTGAAGAAGGAGTAAGAGAACAGGAAGAGCTTTCCTGCTCGTGCCTTGCTCGCTGAGTGTCTGTGGTCGCGTGTGTTGAGGCGCAGAGGAAGGGCATGGTTGCGTTTCCCCTGCTTGCGTGGATGAGGCAGCCAGAGAGCGAAAAGAGGCTGTCGTCCCTTCTAGGAATGGTGTTGTGTTTTGGGATTGCTGAAGCCCTGTCCTGGGACAGTGTGTCCCCTTGCTTGCTCTTGAGTTCATGAGAGGCGTGGAGCTCTTGAAGGGGCTGTCTCTGAAGCTGCAGAGGGGATCAGAGTCCGTCACTTGTGAGAAAGGCTGCGGAAGTTGGGCTTCTTCAGCTGGAGTATGGAAGACTATGTGGTAATCTGAGATGTCTGTATACGAAGGCCAAACGTATGTGGAGCGGAGAAGAGGAAATGGTGTGCTTTTCGATTTGCGTGGGGACGATGTCGTGGACCTCATGAGGACATCATGAGATTTCTATCATAAGTGGTTGGTGGGATTTGAAGGTTTCAGGCTTTTGGGGAAATGAGTCTGTTGGGAGGAGCCGGTGGTTGTAGCTTTGTGTGTCAGTGAGCTGCATCCGCCCTGCAGAAGCGGTGAAAGGCAAACGGAGGGAGCCCTGCACGAAGCATGAAGGTTGCAAGGGCATTGTAGGATCAGGTGAGGTTTGGGACGATGTCGGGAACGTGACTATGTGGAAGTCCACGGGACGTGATGAGATTGAGCCGTAAGTCCAGGGGGAATTGTCATAGGGAGTTGCGAGGCCGGCGTGGATCATTTTTGCGAAGCGGTGTGTTTCAGTTGAAGTCACCAGTGAGTGGAAGAAGGGACATTTAAGCGGTGTTTTTCGAGAGGGGGAAGCAGAAGAGTGTGGGAGCTCCAGAAGTGTGAGTGTGAGCTTTGTTCCAGGCAAGACGATGAGGCTGCTTCTGTTCGGAAAGGAAATTCGGGCTGAGACATTTGGAAAAAGAAGGAGGGGATTGGTCACAGGGAAGATGGCTTCCCAAAGTACAAGGACGCCATTGCTGACTGCGTTGGTGATGTTCTGTGTGTTTGCGGCTAGACAGCAGTGGTGGATAGGGGCAGAGGGAGGGAGGTGGTGTGCCTGGACTTGAGGCGTGTGTTTGACAGTGTCCGCACGGCGTCCTTGTGTGTAAGTCAGAGAGCCGTGGATTGGGTGGCTGGAGGCCAGCGGTGTGGATGGGGGCAGAGGAGCTGCAGCGAGTCTTTGCAGCCTTAGGGGTGTTTTTGTTTTTGTGTTGCTGGTCAAAGGCTAGCAATGTTTCTCCAAAGGGGTTGCTGCAGGATCATGCGTGGGCATGTGCCATGGGGAAGAGTGGGCAGGGGCTGTGTGGAGCAGGGCTTGGGGTGGGTGTTGAGTGGAGATGGCTTTGGCCTGGCCCCGAAGAGTGGCTGCAGTGCTAGTGAGAGGAGAGGCAGTGGCGATTTCCTTTTTGTCATTTGTGTTTATTTCTGTGGCATAAATTAATGGAAACATGAGAAAATAAATAGATGAATAAATAAATAAATAAATAACTACGGAGGCACATAAATAGATAAATAAATAAATGATTTGGTATATCAATAGTCCGAGAAAGTCCTTTGTGCGAATCCCTGGGAGAGGCTGTATCAATGGAGACGCAGTGGTTGTAGGCTGCGGGTGCCGTGCGGTGGTTAGAGGCGTGTCCGTTGTCCCAGGCTGGGGGGTGACGTGGGTTTGGGATGTAGGTGTGGGAGCGTGGTGGGGGCGGTTTGCGGCGTGGGTGTTGGTGCTAGCGCCGCGTGCGTGCGCAGGCTGTGGAGGTGCTGTAGAGTGGCCTTGAGCTCGAGGCGGACGTGGTCCCAGGCGCAGGCGCTGTGGTTGTGGGCGTGGAGGAAGAGCTGGATGTCCCTAAAGTACTTGTTGATGGTGAGCAGCGGGTGGCGTGGTCCTTTGAAGAGCGCGGCGCTGTCGGGGAGGCATTGCTCGAGGTGGTGGATGTGGTGCTGGAGTTTGTTGAGGAGGTGGCTGCGAGGCAGGGCGGGCCAGTGCTGGCGGGTGCTGTTGGCACTGAGGGTGTGGAAGAGGTGCTGGAGGATGCGTAGGGCGGTGGCGGCGGCTTGTGGCGGGTGGAGGTTGTTGTGCAGGAGGGTGTCGGGGAAGGAGGGCGGCCCTTGGAGGTGGCAGGGCTCTGTGTGGTTGGGAGCCATGTCCTGGAGGAGGCGCAGGGCGTCGCCGGGGAAGGTGTGGTCGTGTGTCCAGAGGTGTTGGCAGGCCAGGGTGGTGGCGAGAGCGGTGAGGAGGAGCAGGAGCGCCGGGGCTGCGTGCGGCAGGCGTGGCTGTGGGGCCGTGGGCGCAGCCATGGTGGGGCCGTGGGTGCTGTCGAGGCGGTGCTGGGCAGGGAGCCTGAGTGAGGCCTTAAGGCTCTGGTGGTGCCAGCGGTGGCTGTGCTTGGGGTGCTGCCGGGCGTGCGGCTTTGTACGGGCGGCAGCTTTCCCTTCATCGCTTTCTGATTCCTGGGGAGTTGCCGCTTGTGCTTTCCAGTCTGGGCTGGTGGCTGTGGTGGTCACGGGGGCAGCGTTTTGTTGGGGTTTCCATGGCTGGGGATTGTGGTGGCCGTGGTGTGCCGAGAGTGAGTGGTAATAGTGGGTGGAAGTGGTTGCGAATGCGCTGGGTCAGAGGCGTCAGGGTCAGGTGTGCTGGGGAGGGGTGTTGGCTGTTCCCTTTCAGCTGCATGGCCAACTCAGGGGTCTGTGATGTGCAGCTGAAGTCTCCTTTGTGCCTGAGATTGCTTTCCACCTGCAAAGCCGTGGTGGTGGCTGTGGTCACTTTTCCTTTCACTTTGTGGCTTGCCTTTATTTTCATCTTAGCCCCTAGTTTCCTTTTGTGGTTGTGAAGGATGTGAATGATGTCAAGCGAGCCGGGCCTGGGTATCTCCGTCATGCAGTGAATGCCCCGGGCAGTGGCCCCATGGAAGGGGCTTTCTGTGTGGCTGTGTGTATGTTCCTTGGAGGGCAGAGAGTGTTGTTGCATGGAGGTGCCCTAGGTGCATTCTTGGAAGCTAATGTGGCAGAGCAGCAAGACATGAAAAACTAGGCTCAGTGAAGAAGGAGTAAGAGAACAGGAAGAGCTTTCCTGCTCGTGCCTTGCTCGCTGAGTGTCTGTGGTCGCGTGTGTTGAGGCGCAGAGGAAGGGCATGGTTGCGTTTCCCCTGCTTGCGTGGATGAGGCAGCCAGAGAGCGAAAAGAGGCTGTCGTCCCTTCTAGGAATGGTGTTGTGTTTTGGGATTGCCGAAGCCCTGTCCTGGGACAGTGTGTCCCCTTGCTTGCTCTTGAGTTCATGAGAGGCGTGGAGCTCTTGAAGGGGCTGTCTCTGAAGCTGCAGAGGGGATCAGAGTCCGTCACTTGTGAGAAAGGCTGCGGAAGTTGGGCTTCTTCAGCTGGAGTATGGAAGACTATGTGGTAGTCTGAGATGTCTGTATGCGAAGGCCAAACGTATGTGGAGCGGAGAAGAGGAAATGGTGTGCTTTTCGATTTGCGTGGGGACGATGTTGTGGACCTCATGAGGACATCATGAGATTTCTATCATAAGTGGTTGGTGGGATTTGAAGGTTTCAGGCTTTTGGGGAAATGAGTCTGTTGGGAGGAGCCGGTGGTTGTAGCTTTGTGTGTCAGTGAGCTGCATCCGGCCTCGCGGAAGCCGGTGAAAGGCAAACGGAGGGAGCCCCTGCACGAAGCATGAAGGTTGCAAGGGCATTGTAGGATCAGGTGAGGTTTGGGACGATGTCGGGAACGTGACTATGTGGAAGTCCACGGGACGTGATGAGATTGAGCCGTAAGTCCAGGGGGAATTGTCATAGGGAGTTGCGAGGCCGGCGTGGATCATTTTTGCGAAGCGGTGTGTTTCAGTTGAAGTCACCAGTGAGTGGAAGAAGGGACATTTAAGCGGTGTTTTTCGAGAGGGGGAAGCAGAAGAGTGTGGGAGCTCCAGAAGTGTGAGTGTGAGCTTTGTTCCAGGCAAGACGATGAGGCTGCTTCTGTTCGGAAAGGAAATTCGCTGAGACATTTGGAAAAAAGAAGGAGGGATTGGTCACAGGGAAGATGGCTTCCCAAAGTACAAGGACGCCATTGCTGACTGCGTTGGCGATGTTCTGTGTGTTTGCGGCTAGACAGCACTGGTGGATAGGGGCAGATGGAGGGAGGTGGCGTGCCTGGACTTGAGGCGTGTGTTTGACAGTGTCCCGCACGACGTCCTTGTGTGTAAGTCAGAGAGCCGTGGATTGGGTGGCTGGAGCGCGGTGTGGATGGGGCAAAGGAGCTGCAGCGAGTCTTTGCAGCCTTAGGGTGTTTTTGTTTTTGTGTTGCTGGCCAAAGGCTAGCAATGTTTCTCCAAAGGGGTTGCTGCAGGATCATGCGTGGGCATGTGCCATGGGGAAGAGTGGGCAGGGGCTGTGTGGAGCAGGGCTTGGGGTGGGTGTTGAGTGGAGATGGCTTTGGCCTGGCCCGAAGAGTGGCTGCAGTGCTAGTGAGAGGAGAGGCAGTGGCGATTTCCTTTTTGTCATTTGTGTTTATTTCTGTGGCATAAATTAATGGAAACATGAGAAAATAAATAGATGAATAAATAAATAAATAAATAAATAACTACGGAGGCACATAAATAGATAAATAAATAAATGATTTGGTATATCAATAGTCCAAGAAAGTCCTTTGTGCGAATCCCTGGGAGAGGCTGTATCAATGGAGACGCAGTGGTTGTAGGCTGCGGGTGCCATGCGGTGGTTAGAGGCGTGTCCGTTGTCCCAGGCTGGGGGTGACGATGGGTTTGGGATGTAGGTGTGGGGCGTGGTGGGGGGCGGTTTGCGGCGTGGGTGTTGGTGCTAGCGGCGCGTGGTGCGTGCGAGGCTGTGGAGGTGCTGTAGAGTGGCGCGAGCTTCGAGGCGGACGTGGTCCCAGGCGCAGGCGCTGTGGTTGTGGGCGTGGAGGAAGAGCTGGATGTCCCTAAAGTACTTGTTGATGGTGAGCAGCGGGTGGCGTGGTCCTTTGAAGAGCGCGGCGCTGTCGGGGAGGCATTGCTCGAGGTGGTGGATGTGGTGCTGGAGTTTGTTGAGGAGGTGGCTGCGAGGCAGGGCGGGCCAGTGCTGGCGGGTGCTGTTGGCGCTGAGGGTGTGGAAGAGGTGCTGGAGGATGCGTAGGGCGGTGGCGGCGGCTTGTGGCGGGTGGAGGTTGTTGTGCAGGAGGGTGTCGGGGGAAGGAGGGCGGCCCTTGGAGGTGGCAGGGCTCTGTGTGGTTGGGAGCCATGTCCTGGAGGAGGCGCAGGGCGTCGCCGGGGAAGGTGTGGTCGTGTGTCCAGAGGTGTTGGCAGGCCAGGGTGGTGGCGAGAGCGGTGAGGAGGAGCAGGAGCGCCGGGGCTGCGTGCGGCAGGCGTGGCTGTGGGGCCGTGGGCGCAGCCATGGTGGGGCCGTGGGTGCTGTCGGGCGGTGCTGGGCAGGAGCCTGGTGAGGCCTTAAGGCTCTGGTGGTGCCAGCGGTGGCTGTGCTTGGGGTGCTGCCGGGCGTGCGGCTTTGTACGGCGGCAGCTTTCCCTTCGTCGCTTTCTGATTCCTGGGAGTTGCCGCTTGTGCTTTCCAGTCTGGGCTGGTGGCTGTGGTGGTCACGGGGCAGCGTTTTGTTGGGGTTTCCATGGCTGGGGATTGTGGTGGCCGTGGTGTGCCGAGAGTGAGTGGTAATAGTGGGTGGAAGTGGTTGCGAATGCGCTGGGTCAGAGGCGTCAGGGTCAGGTGTGCTGGGGAGGGGTGTTGGCTGTTCCCTTTCAGCTGCATGGCCAACTCCGGGGTCTGTGATGTGCAGCTGAAGTCTCCTTTGTGCCTGAGATTGCTTTCCACCTGCAAAGCCGTGGTGGTGGCTGTGGTCACTTTTCCTTTCACTTTGTGGCTTGCCTTTATTTTCATCTTAGCCCCTAGTTTCCTTTTGTGGTTGTGAAGGATGTGAATGATGTCAAGCGAGCCAGGCCTGGGTATCTCCGTCATGCAGTGAATGCCCCGGGCAGTGGCCCCATGGAAGGGGCTTTCTGTGTGGCTGTGTGTATGTTCCTTGGAGGGCAGAGAGTGTTGTTGCATGGAGGTGCCCTAGGTGCATTCTTGGAAGCTAATGTGGCAGAGCAGCAAGACATGAAAAACTAGGCTCAGTGAAGAAGGAGTAAGAGAACAGGAAGAGCTTTCCTGCTCGTGCCTTGCTCGCTGAGTGTCTGTGGTCGCGTGTGTTGAGGCGCAGAGGAAGGGCATGGTTGCATTTCTCCTGCTTGCGTGGATGAGGCAGCCAGAGAGCGAAAAGAGGCTGTCGTCCCTTCTAGGAATGGTGTTGTGTTTTGGGATTGCCGAAGCCCTGTCCTGGGACAGTGTGTCCCCTTGCTTGCTCTTGAGTTCATGAGAGGCGTGGAGCTCTTGAAGGGGCTGTCTCTGAAGCTGCAGAGGGGATCAGAGTCCGTCACTTGTGAGAAAGGCTGCGGAAGTTGGGCTTCTTCAGCTGGAGTATGGAAGGCTATGTGGTAGTCTGAGATGTCTGTATACGAAGGCCAAACGTATGTGGAGCGGAGAAGAGGAAATGGTGTGCTTTTTGATTTGCATGGGGACGATGTCGTGGACCTCATGAGGACATCATGAGATTTCTATCATAAGTGGTTGGTGGGATTTGAAGGTTTCAGGCTTTTGGGGAAATGAGTCTGTTGGGAGGAGCCGGTGGTTGTAGCTTTGTGTGTCAGTGAGCTGCATCCGCCCTGCGGAAGCGGTGAAAGGCAAACGGAGGGAGCCCTGCACGAAGCATGAAGGTTGCAAGGGCATTGTAGGATCAGGTGAGGTTTGGGACGATGTCGGGAACGTGACTATGTGGAAGTCCACGGGACGTGATGAGATTGAGCCGTAAGTCCAGGGGGAATTGTCATAGGGAGTTGCGAGGCCGGCGTGGATCATTTTTGCGAAGCGGTGTGTTTCAGTTGAAGTCACCAGTGAGTGGAAGAAGGGACATTTAAGTGGTGTTTTTCGAGAGGGGGAAGCAGAAGAGTGTGGGAGCTCCAGAAGTGTGGGTGTGAGCTTTGTTCCAGGCAAGACGATGAGGCTGCTTCTGTTTGGAAAGGGAAATTCCGCTGAGACATTTGGAAAAAGAAGGAGGGGATTGGTCACAGGGAAGATGGCTTCCCAAAGTACAAGGACGCCATTGCTGGCTGCGTTGGCGATGTTCTGTGTGTTTGCGGCTAGACAGCACTGGTGGATAGGGGCAGATGGAGGGAGGTGGTGTGCCTGGACTTGAGGCGTGTGTTTGACAGTGTCCCGCACGACGTCCTTGTGTGTAAGTCAGAGAGCCGTGGATTGGGTGGCTGGAGCGCGGTGTGGATGGGGCAGAGGAGCTGCAGCGAGTCTTTGCAGCCTTAGGGTGTTTTTGTTTTTGTGTTGCTGGTCAAAGGCTAGCAATGTTTCTCCAAAGGGGTTGCTGCAGGATCATGCCTGGGCATGTGCCATGGGGAAGAGTGGGCAGGGGCTGTGTGGAGCAGGGCTTGGGGTGGGTGTTGAGTGGAGATGGCTTTGGCCTGGCCCGAAGAGTGGCTGCAGTGCTAGTGAGAGGAGAGGCAGTGGCAATTTCCTTTTTGTCATTTGTGTTTATTTCTGTGGCATAAATTAATGGACACATGAGAAAATAAATAGATGAATAAATAAATAAATAAATAAATAACTACGGAGGCACATAAATAGATAAATAAATAAATGATTTGGTATATCAGTAGTCCGAGAAAGTCCTTTGTACGAATCCCTGGGAGAGGCTGTATCAATGGAGACACAGTGGTTGTAGGCTGCGGGTGCCGTGCGGTGGTTAGAGGCGTGTCCGTTGTCCCAGGCTGGGGGGTGACGTGGGTTTGGGATGTAGGTGTGGGAGCGTGGTGGGGGCGGTTTGCGGCGTGGGTGTTGGTGCTAGCGGCGCGTGGTGCGTGCGAGGCTGTGGAGGTGCTGTAGAGCGGCGCGAGCTTCGAGGCGGACGTGGTCCCAGGCGCAGGCGCTGTGGTTGTGGGCGTGGAGGAAGAGATGGATGTCCCTAAAGTACTTGTTGATGGTGAGCAGCGGGTGGCGTGGTCCTTTGAAGAGCGCGGCACTGTCGGGGAGGCATTGCTCGAGGTGGTGGATGTGGTGCTGGAGTTTGTTGAGGAGGTGGCTGCGAGGCAGGGCGGGCCAGTGCTGGCGGGTGCTGTTGGCGCTGAGGGTGTGGAAGAGGTGCTGCAGGATGCGTAGGGCGGTGGCGGCGGCTTGTGGCGGGTGGAGGTTGTTGTGCAGGAGGGTGTCGGGGAAGGAGGGCGGCCCTTGGAGGTGGCAGGGCTCTGTGTGGTTGGGAGCCATGTCCTGGAGGAGGCGCAGGGCGTCTCCGGGGAAGGTGTGGTCGTGTGTCCAGAGGTGTTGGCAGGCCAGGGTGGTGGCGAGAGCGGTGAGGAGGAGCAGGAGCGCCCGGGGCTGCGTCGCGGCGAAGCGTGGCTGTGGGGCCGTGGGGCGCCCAGCCATGGTGGGGCCGTGGGTGCTGTCGAGGCGGTGCTGGGCAGGAGCCTGGTGAGGCCTTAAGGCTCTGGTGGTGCCAGCGGTGGCTGTGCTTGGGGTGCTGCCGGGCGTGCGGCTTTGTACGGCGGCAGCTTTCCCTTCGTCGCTTTCTGATTCCTGGGAGTTGCCGCTTGTGCTTTCCAGTCTGGGCTGGTGGCTGTGGTGGTCACGGGGCAGCGTTTTGTTGGGGTTTCCATGGCTGGGGATTGTGGTGGCCGTGGTGTGCCGAGAGTGAGTGGTAATAGTGGGTGGAAGTGGTTGCGAATGCGCTGGGTCAGAGGCATCAGGGTCAGGTGTGCTGGGGAGGGGTGTTGGCTGTTCCCTTTAAGCTGCATGGCCAACTCCGGGGTCTGTGATGTGCAGCTGAAGTCTCCTTTGTGCCTGAGATTGCTTTCCACCTGCAAAGCCGTGGTGGTGGCTGTGGTCACTTTTCCTTTCACTTTGTGGCTTGCCTTTATTTTCATCTTAGCCCCTAGTTTCCTTTTGTGGTTGTGAAGGATGTGAATGATGTCAAGCGAGCCAGGCCTGGGTATCTCCGTCATGCAGTGAATGCCCCGGGCAGTGGCCCCATGGAAGGGGCTTTCTGTGTGGCTGTGTGTATGTTCCTTGGAGGGCAGAGAGTGTTGTTGCATGGAGGTGCCCTAGGTGCATTCTTGGAAGCTAATGTGGCAGAGCAGCAAGACATGAAAAACTAGGCTCAGTGAAGAAGGAGTAAGAGAACAGGAAGAGCTTTCCTGCTCGTGCCTTGCTCGCTGAGTGTCTGTGGTCGTGTGTGTTGAGGCGCAGAGGAAGGGCATGGTTGCGTTTCTCCTGCTTGCGTGGATGAGGCAGCCAGAGAGCGAAAAGAGGCTGTCGTCCCTTCTAGGAATGGTGTTGTGTTTTGGGATTGCCGAAGCCCTGTCCTGGGACAGTGTGTCCCCTTGCTTGCTCTTGAGTTCATGAGAGGCGTGGAGCTCTTGAAGGGGCTGTCTCTGAAGCTGCAGAGGGGATCAGAGTCCGTCACTTGTGAGAAAGGCTGCGGAAGTTGGGCTTCTTCAGCTGGAGTATGGAAGGCTATGTGGTAGTCTGAGATGTCTGTATACGAAGGCCAAACGTATGTGGAGCGGAGAAGAGGAAATGGTGTGCTTTTTGATTTGCATGGGGACGATGTCGTGGACCTCATGAGGACATCATGAGATTTCTATCATAAGTGGTTGGTGGGATTTGAAGGTTTCAGGCTTTTGGGGAAATGAGTCTGTTGGGAGGAGCCGGTGGTTGTAGCTTTGTGTGTCAGTGAGCTGCATCCGCCCTGCGGAAGCGGTGAAAGGCAAACGGAGGGAGCCCTGCACGAAGCATGAAGGTTGCAAGGGCATTGCAGAATAAGGTGAGGTTTGGGACGATGTCGGGAACGTGACTATGTGGAAGTCCACGGGACGTGATGAGATTGAGCCGTAAGTCCAGGGGGAATTGTCATAGGGAGTTGCGAGGCCGGCGTGGATCGTTTTTGCGAAGCGGTGTGTTTCAGTTGAAGTCACCAGTGAGTGGAAGAAGGGACATTTAAGTGGTGTTTTTCGAGAGGGGGAAGCAGAAGAGTGTGGGAGCTCCAGAAGTGTGAGTGTGAGCTTTGTTCCAGGCAAGACGATGAGGCTGCTTCTGTTCGGAAAGGGAAATTCCGCTGAGACATTTGGAAAAAGAAGGAGGGGATTGGTCACAGGGAAGATGGCTTCCCAAAGTACAAGGACGCCATTGCTGGCTGCGTTGGCGATGTTCTGTGTGTTTGCGGCTAGACAGCACTGGTGGATAGGGGCAGATGGAGGGAGGTGGTGTGCCTGGACTTGAGGCGTGTGTTTGACACTGTCCCGCACGACGTCCTTGTGTGTAAGTCAGAGAGCCGTGGATTGGGTGGCTGGAGCGCGGTGTGGATGGGGCAGAGGAGCTGCAGCGAGTCTTTGCAGCCTTAGGGTGTTTTTGTTTTTGTGTTGCTGGTCAAAGGCTAGCAATGTTTCTCCAAAGGGGTTGCTGCAGGATCATGCGTGGGCATGTGCCATGGGGAAGAGTGGGCAGGGGCTGTGTGGAGCAGGGCTTGGGGTGGGTGTTGAGTGGAGATGGCTTTGGCCTGGCCCGAAGAGTGGCTGCAGTGCTAGTGAGAGGAGAGGCAGTGGCGATTTCCTTTTTGTCATTTGTGTTTATTTCTGTGGCATAAATTAATGGAAACATAAGAAAATAACTAGATGGATAAATAAATAAATAAATAAATAAATAAATACAGAGGCACATAAATAGATAAATAAATAAATGATTTGGTATATCAATAGTCCGAGAAAGTCCTTTGTGCGAATCCCTGGGAGAGGCTGTATCAATGGAGACGCAGTGGTTGTAGGCTGCGGGTGCCGTGCGGTGGTTAGAGGCGTGTCCGTTGTCCCAGGCTGGGGGGTGACGTGGGTTTGGGATGTAGGTGTGGGAGCGTGGTGGGGGCGGTTTGCGGCGTGGGTGTTGGTGCTAGCGGCGCGTGGTGCGTGCGAGGCTGTGGAGGTGCTGTAGAGCGGCGCGAGCTTCGAGGCGGACGTGGTCCCAGGCGCAGGCGCTGTGGTTGTGGGCGTGGAGGAAGAGCTGGATGTCCCTAAAGTACTTGTTGATGGTGAGCAGCGGGTGGCGTGGTCCTTTGAAGAGCGCGGCGCTGTCGGGGAGGCATTGCTCGAGGTGGTGGATGTGGTGCTGGAGTTTGTTGAGGAGGTGGCTGCGAGGCAGGGCGGGCCAGTGCTGGCGGGTGCTGTTGGCGCTGAGGGTGTGGAAGAGGTGCTGCAGGATGCGTAGGGCGATGGCGGCGGCTTGTGGCGGGTGGAGGTTGTTGTGCAGGAGGGTGTCGGGGAAGGAGGGCGGCCCTTGGAGGTGGCAGGGCTCTGTGTGGTTGGGAGCCATGTCCTGGAGGAGGCGCAGGGCGTCTCCGGGGAAGGTGTGGTCGTGTGTCCAGAGGTGTTGGCAGGCCAGGGTGGTGGCGAGAGCGGTGAGGAGGAGCAGGAGCGCCGGGGCTGCGTGCGGCAGGCGTGGCTGTGGGGCCGTGGGCGCAGCCATGGTGGGGCCGTGGGTGCTGTCGGGCGGTGCTGGGCAGGAGCCTGGTGAGGCCTTAAGGCTCTGGTGGTGCCAGCGGTGGCTGTGCTTGGGGTGCTGCCGGGCGTGCGGCTTTGTACGGCGGCAGCTTTCCCTTCGTCGCTTTCTGATTCCTGGGAGTTGCCGCTTGTGCTTTCCAGTCTGGGCTGGTGGCTGTGGTGTTCACTGGGCATCATTTTGTTTGGTTGTTTGTGGCTTGATATGCTGTTGTTTGTTGTTTCTGTGTTCGCCTGACATGATGTGTTTAGTGTGTTGTGTATTGGTCCTGGGAGGGTGACGTGCCAAATTAGTGCCACATCATTCATGTGCGATGATATTGTGTATTTTTTGTCTTTTTAGTTTCTCTCTGATAGCATCTCTTATTCCTCTTGTGGTTTTCTGAATTTCCCTTCTTTCCGTTTGCCTGTCGCTCTACTTCAGTTTTCGTGTAGTATCTTGGACTTTTTCCTTTTTCCTAACTTTATGTGTGGTGTGTACAGAGTTTTGGTTTTTTGTTGGGTTTTTTTTGGGTTTTTTGTTTTGTTTTGGTTTGGTTTGGTCTTTTTGGTTTTTTTTAAGATTGCTTAAATCATTGTTAATGAACTCATCTAAAGTGAATCATTTTTTGGATTTTTAAATTCGTGTTTCCTAACTGAGATTTGCACTACTGAGGATTTGCCAAGTAAGTTGCAGAAAAGAGGAAGTGGTTGTACAAAAAAGTTACTAATAAGTAACTGTTAAGTTAGTGGTAAATTGCTTAGGTGATACAGTTGTCCTTGCTTATAATGCTGGTTTGTCAGTCATTTTAATATTTTAAATTCCAGTTGCACCCTTTTACTGCTGTGGCTGCAATCACACACCTTTGTCTTTTGCGCTTGGAAATTCTTCCCTTGGATGGAATAACCTCTAGGTTGTTTCCTTGAGGCTGAACAAAAGTCATTCAATTAATTGCGTTGTTCTCTTGTTAGTTATTAAGCTGGCTTTTAAATGAGTGGTGTTATAGAGCACTGTACAAGTAGTTACAACTGTCAGTAATGTGTCATTGGTAATTCTGATCAAAATTCTTTGATCATTGTCATAATTAATCATTTGTTTTTCCCATATAAATATATTTCCTATATAAATGTATATATAAATGTTTTCATAGCATCAGGACAAAGTTGTATTACAAAGGCTTTGTTACACCTATATAATTCTTTAGAGATGAACCATTTGCCAAATCTCGGACTAGGATTAGATTAAGCTGCACCCAGATTTATCTGAGAAGGAGTTTAGCAAGCAATGACGTCCTTTCTGAACCTCAATGGGAAGCCTTCCCTCCTAAATGTTGTCCTAAGCTTCCATTCTGCCTGGGACACTCCCCAAGTCTACTTGCAGTTCTCCATTAGTTTTTGTTTTTGTTTTCTATCTACTGAATGCTTGTTTTCTTTGTGTTCATTTGAATACCTTTTTTTTTAGCCTTTGGAAGAGTTGTAAAGTGGTTTATTTCTCAGGATCCTCAGGAGCTCCTGAAGTTATTTAATTGAGGAGGTGTCTCTGGGTCTAAGCACCTGAGCTCTGAATGTTTTTTGATGGAATTTCTGCAGTTTGTTGCTTCCCTTTTCAGTTTGACTTTCATTGTGATGGGCTTAAAGAAATCTCCTCTAAGATGTTACTTTTGAACAATAAATTATTTTTTTAAAACTAACTCTAATTGTCTGTTTTGCCCTGGATATCCCAAGTGCAGTGTGATGCTGAGAGGAGTTGGTATCAGAAGAGCCTGCTCGTGTCCTTTTCCAGTGATGCTTTTAGATAGGTCTCCAGGAATGGATATCACTCAACCTCTCTAATTCCTATTCTGGTTTTGTATCACCAGAATATAAAAAGTAATACAAATGCATTTATTCTTTTATGTTTGAATTTCCTGTATTCCAGCATGTGTCATTACTACCACTCCTGTTTTTGACCTAGAGTGCTTTAGTTCCTTCAGCTGCCTCAGAAAAGACAGAACCAATGAGGTCCTCATTCCTGACATCACAGGGTACTTCTGGATAGGGGCATCAGGGGGACAGTGGTACAATGTGGAAGTTTCATCTTGAGGAGTCCTGCTGGGTACCTGAATATATAAGAGAGCTGGTGGAAAAGCTCACCAAGCCACTCCCTGTCATTTACCAGCAGTCCTGGCTAGCCATGCTGGTCCCAGGCAACTGGAAGGTGGCCAGTGTAATGCTTATCTGCAGAAAGGGTCAGAAGTAGAATCTGGGGAGCTACAAGGCCTGTCAGCCTGACCTTGGTGCTGGGGAAGCTCATGGAGATCCTCTTGAGTGCACATCACATGGTACATACAGGAGATCCAGGGCATCAGGCCCTGCCAGCATGGGTTTGTGGAAGGCACAACTGCCCAACCCAGTCTCCTTCTGTAACACAAGTGACCCTTTTAGTGGATGAGGGAAAGTCCAGGGATGTTGACTTCCTGGACTTTAGAAAAGTGTTTGACACTGTATCTCAGAATTCTCATGGAGACACGAGCTGCTTGTGGCTTGGACGCTCTGTTCTCGGAGTTAAAAACTGTTTGATGGCCTGGCCCAGAGAGTGCTGGTGAATGGAATTACATGCAGCAGGCAGCTGGTCACAGTGGTGTTCCCCAGGCTCTGTACTGGGGCCAGCCCTGTTATTTGTATTGATGATCTGAATGAGGGAATCAAGAGCTCCTTTAGTCAGTTTGAGGACAACACCGAGCTCGGTGGGAGTGCTGATCTGCTGGAGGGCAGGAAGGCTCTGCAGAGGGATCTGCACAGGCTGGATCCATGGGCTGAGGCCAGTGGTGTGAGGTTCAACAGGGCCAAGTGCCAGGTCCTGCCCTTGAGTCACAACAACTTCCTGCAGCTCCAGGCTGGGACAGAGTGGCTGGAAAGCTGCTGAGAGGGAAAGGACCTGGAGGTGCTGGTTTTCAGTGGCTGGACATGAGCTGGAGTGTGCCCAGGTGGCCAAGAAGGCCAATGGCACCGGGCTTGTGTCAGCAGTGGTGTGGCCAGCAGGACCAGGGCAGTGCCCATCCCCCTGTGCTGGGGCACTGGTGAGGCCACACCTGGAATCTTGTGTTCAGCTTTGTTTCCTCACAGCAAGAAGGGCACTGAGGGGTTGGAGTGTGTCTAGAGAAGGAAATGGAGCTGGGGTAGGGTCTGTAGAGTGGGTCATATGAGGAGCAGCTGAGGAAACTGGGGGAATTTAGTATGAGGAAAAGGAGGCTCAGGGGAACCTTATCGTTTCTCTACAATGATCTAATAGAAGGTTATAACCATGTGGGGATTGGCCTTTTCTCCCAGCAACTAGCAATAAGAAAGAAAAATGGCTTCAAGTTGTGCCAGAGGAGGTTCAGGTTGGATATTAGGGAATATTCTTCACTGAAGGAATGGTCCAGCATTGGAACAGGCTCCCTAGAAAAGTGGTGGAGTCACCATCCCTGGAAGTGCTCAAAAATTGAGTAGATGCACTTCATGATATGGCTTAGTGGTATTTGGTCAAAAGGTTTGATGATCTTGGAGGTCTTTTCCAACCTTAATGAGCCTATGATTCTGTATTTGATCCTCTTGTTTTCTCACTCAGCTAAATGGGAAGTGATCATTAGTGTTTGCACAGAGCAGTGTCCTTGCAGTCATCAGTGGTGGAGGTTGTTTGAGCACAGTAAATAAACTCTTTGTCCCACACAGGGGAGGCCAGAGCTGCTGATCTGGGGAGATACTTTGGAGTTGGTGGTTGGAGGGTGAAGGAGCAGCTGGTGCTGGGGATGTGTGGATGTCCTGGTTTCAGTTCATAACCAGGCAGAAACATCAGCTTAGTGTAGTAGTTTTGGTTTGCCAATTTGAAATTTTCATGCTGTGAGATAGGACTAGGAGAAAGGCAAAATAGGCTCAACTTTAAATGGTACAAAGAGAAACTAAAAAAAAAAACAAAACAAAAAGTCTCCAAATAAAACTTCAGATCACTCTTCCTCCCCCCACACACTTCTTTTCTTTCACACTGAGAACATACAGAAAACAACTCAGCCAGTTTACCATCTCTAAAATAGTCATTCACCAATTTACTTGGGAGAGGAGACTTCTCTGTTCAGTCTATAGAGATTTTATAGCAATTTCTCCACAAGGAACAGTTTTCTCTTGGTTTCAGTGTTATAGTGATTGGCTTCTCGGGAGAATAAAGATCTGATCACTGTGTAAAAATCCCTTCCTCGACTAACAGTATTCCCACAACCATTAGTGAGGACCATATCAACTTCTGAGGCACACTTTAAGGATTATAACAGTTTGAACGAAAGCTCACTTCATCTTTGAAAACAGAGCTGCTTCTTCTTCCTCTTCTTCCTCTTCTTCCTCCTCTTCCTTCTCTTCCTCTTCATCGTCTTCTTCCCTGGGGAGCAGCAGGACCCTTCTCACTATTCGAACTTTGCAGATCACAACAGTTTCAACATCTCATATCTTCAGTTAAAACAGTCATATCCACATAATATGTTATGTGTTATAGGGAAACAAGAGTCTCTTCTCTATAGTATAGAAAAATAGAGAAATTTCAGTCCACAACTCTCCTTCTTCCATCATCTGGGACCTGACTCTTCTTTCTGTCTCACCTCGGTGATTTCCTGCGGTTTCTGTGCGTGTCATTATCTTGGTCCTCTTCTTTCACTCAGGAGAGAGAACAAAGTATCTGCAAAGTCTTATTCTGGGCAATGAAAGAGTTAACACCTTGCCTGGGCAGTTGATGGTCCTGTGATCTCTTCCAGGTGGTGGACTGGAGCTATTTACAATAAAGAGCCTTTCAAGGCTGGGGCTGGGCTGGGATTGTAAGGGCCCAGCCAGATAGCAGTGATGAGTTTTCTGGCTCCATGGTTGTTTTCTGCCATTTACTGCACTCAATTTCAGCCGTGGGCTGGGGGTCTTCCCTGGGGGTCTTTTTTGTATTTACATATGTGTTTCACAAAGACACATAAACTTTCTCATTGGTGTAACAATGTGTCGATATTAAAAATCCGATGCTGATCCACCGATCAGTCCTTGTCAGGTACAAATGAGACTGCCCAGGTCTCGGCAGATAAAAATTTCAGGAAACTTTTTCAAACCACAGTGGGCAGTTTCCTTCATGGGGAACGCTGTGCTGGTTCGGTTGGACTATATTGAGTGGTGG
This sequence comes from Luscinia megarhynchos, assembly GCA_034336665.1. NCBI lineage: Eukaryota > Metazoa > Chordata > Aves > Passeriformes > Muscicapidae > Luscinia > Luscinia megarhynchos. The sequence goes on along the minus strand of CM067592.1, from coordinate 7,042,346 downwards.
TGTTTGGATGATGGATCTCTTTTCTTGCTGATGATGTGTTGGGGTGAAGAAGGACAAGGGCAATGTTCTCTATGGACTGCAGCAAGTCCCCATAGCCACTGGGTTGTAAGCACAGGCAGGAGTATCTTGGACCGGTTGTGGTGGCTGCAGCAGAGCAATGAGCAATTCTGGACATCTCCTGTAGGTTTTGTTGTTTCTTTTTGGTGTTTCTTAGGTGGAGTTGGTAGCACTGGGCTTCTGTTCTTTGTCCAGATCTTTGCAGACCTTGATGGGTCCCCTCCTTGATTCTTTGAGGTACACCTTGTGTATGCCACCCTGTTGTTTCCAAAGCGGTGCTGTGGCATTGCAGAATGGTGTTTGCGGTGGGTTGATGGTTTAGAGGTGACTTTCATGTCTTGGCATTACTGGAGGGTCTGAAGTGGTAGAAGAGGAGGAAGGAATCATGTGCAGGCATCACGCCATCTGGGGCAAATAGGTGCCCCAACAGTCTGGCAGCTGTAAGAGATGGCTGGGGACTGCAGGACCACGATTCCCTGAGAATGGTCTGCTGTCTACAGCCTTTGACCCAGGCAGGAGGTGTTGGCAAGATTGGCTGCAGGAGGGAGACTCATCCCAACCTGCCTGAGGGGACTGTGTCTTTGCCTGTCAGGTATAAGCATGAAGCACAATGAGCACAGCTTTGCTTTTTCATTCTTTTTTGTTTATATAAAAAGTTTTTATTTCTAACAAAAGAATAAATAAATAAATAAATAAATAAATAAATAAATGGCCGGCCAAATAAATAAACAGTTAATTAAATAACTAAGTAAACAAAAGTTCTGTGGTAAATAGTGATTGGCATAAGAGTCCCACAATAGTTCCCCAGTGTCCGTAATCCCCTTCCCTCCCCATCGTCAGGTGAGGTTGCAGTCTGGATGAGCACAATAATTCCACAAGTAATAAGTACCATCCATATCCCAAATGCCTCCCAGCTGTCCATGAGTGTATAGCGCAGAAATTTCCTCTTCCTTCTTCTCCAGTGGCTGTGGCTTGGGTGCTACAGACCAACCCCAGTGTCACCACAGTCATACCCCTTTCCCCATCAGCTCATCATTCTGGTCAGAAGAGATCTGACTGCTGCTGAGTGATCCCATCCTGGGCTGCTGCAGTCACCACTCAATCCATGACCACTGGTGCTGGCTGGGGATGGGTGTTTGCTGTCTGTGGGTTTAGTGGAGGTCCAGAGCAGCTCGGTGCTTCATTTGCCGTATGAGTCTGTCCACGTGTTGGAAGCAGGCAAGAGCTTCGAGGCGGACGTGGTCCCAGGCGCAGGCGCTGTGGTTGTGGGCGTGGAGGAAGAGCTGGATGTCCCTGAAGAACTTGTTGATGGTGAGCAGCGGGTGGCGTGGTCCTTTGAAGAGCGCGGCGCTGTCGGGGAGGCATTGCTCGAGGTGGTGGATGTGGTGCTGGAGTTTGTTGAGGAGGTGGCTGCGAGGCAGGGCGGGCCAGTGCTGGCGGGTGCTGTTGGCGCTGAGGGTGTGGAAGAGGTGCTGGAGGATGCGTAGGGCGGTGGCGGCGGCCTGTCGTGGCTGGAGGTTGATGTGCAGGAGGGTGTCGGGGAAGGAGGGCGGCTCTCGGAGATCGCAGGGCTCTGTGAGGCTGGGTGCCATGTCCTGGAGAAGCTGCAGTGCATCCCCAACATCGTGTGTCCGCAGGTGTTGGCACAGGAGGCTGGTGGCAGGAGCCACAATGAGGAGCAGGAGTGCCAGGGTGCTGTGCCGCAGGCGTGGCTGTGCACATCCAGGTTGAGCCATGGTGGAGCTTTGGGCGCAGTGCAGGAGCCTCGTCTGGCTCGGTGGTGGTGGTTGCTGTGCTTGGGGTGCTGCCGGGTTTGCAGTTTTATGTGCCCATGCCTATGCTTTCCTTTCATCACCATCTTGTAGAGAATTTCCCGTTTCTGTTTTCACTTTTGTTTTTTTCGTTTGCTTTCTTCTGAGGGATTTTTTAGTGCTTGTCACTGACCAGGAGTGGGCGCTGCTATGAGAATGGGAGCTGACGCTTTCTCAGGGCTGCTGCCAGGGGGAAGCCTGGCTACTGTGCTATTACAGAAGATGAAAGTGTGGCAGAAGTTTTCCAGTGACTGTGTTTCAGGATTATCTTTTCATCTGTTTTATGTGTTACTTTGTTTGGGGTTTTATTTTAAAATTTCTTTACCTACCGGCATCTATTTTTTTCTTATTTCATGCTCCAGTATTATTTGTATATAATGTTAATTTTCCATGTTAATTAATGTTTTCTTATATTTTGTGCTGAATTGTTAGTCTCTCAGTCATTTTGAATTCTATTTATATGTATACGTATATATTTTTAATACTTTTTATTTTTTCTGTGGCACCTGCAACTTTGCTAGTGCAAGAGTTTTTCTTCTCTTTGGAAAATCTTGCAGAATATTTTTAGAGCTGTTTCTTATACCTCTGTATCCAGAGTTAATTACCCTTGGTATGTTGATAGTTAGAAATAAATGTGCAGATGTCACAAAGGATTTTTCATCCACTATTCATGCAGTGTTTGTCCTTTCTAGATTTTGGGTTTTATTTTCTATTGTGTTGTGATTTTTTTTTTTTTTTTTTTTTTTTTGCAAATGTGGCAGTTTTAGATGATCTGGGGGCAGAAGCAGGACGGAATATTTCTATTTCACGTGCCAGTTCACTTACATGTGAAAAGTGAGAGTGGGCAAAGTTCCAAGTGAGAGTCGTCATTGCTTCCTGTGTAAATTCCAGCAGTAAGAGATTCCCATGTTTGCTGATAAAGCAAGAATGGGATTTTCTCCTGAGATGTTTTTTTTAATTTAACTTAAGTAATGTGCATCTTGTTGCTGTAAAGCATCGCTGTGGGTTTTTTTGTTGTTTGGGTTCTTTTGGTGCATGTTACATTGGGATATGCTGCCTTGTCTGTTTGTCAGTTGCAGAGATCTTACAAATGCATCAGCTGGCGCATGTGGTACCCAGTGAACTGCTGGATGGAACTTAAATCTATTATATGTCATCACTTACTCTTTTTCCATCCTTTTCTGCCTCACGTTTTGAGCCTTTTTCTGATATTTCACATTTGCCTTTAAGCAGCTGCTCCTTTTGTAGGTCAGGAGATGTCTGTGATGTTTGAAGAGCAGTGTCTTCCCTGATACTTTCCTTTGGCAGACATGAACTGCACACATAACTGCCTTGCACTTGTATTTCCTAATGAGTTTTTAGTTTGAATATGTGTATGCAAAAGTAGCATACAGATATTCAGTCCAGATGTGGTTTTCCCCTGCCTGAGGTGCAGAGGGAATAATTGCAACCCTTACGCCCTCTTCTCATGCGGATTTGATTATATTTTGTCTGGTTTGTATAGGGGGAAAATGTTAGTATGTCAGTTCATACCTGCTAAATTGTGTTCATATCTCTTGTCTAGATCTTCTTTTTGTGGCATTTTCATCAGAAGATTAAGAGGGTGCTCCTGTTGAATAACCTGCTAAAACTAAGACTCTTGATGTGAATTTAGTTGTGTTGCCAAGTGATTCATGCTGGAGTTCCGAAGGGGGAATTACCAGGGAAGGAAAGGTTAATGATATAATGGCACCATTACAAGTTACAGAAAGCACCTACAGTACTAAAACTTTGCCACATTATTTCATGTTCAGTGATGGAGGATTGGGATGACAGGAGGATGAGATGGGGGAGTGATGCACGGAAGTGGAGCAAGGTGGAGGGTGCTGTCAACTCTGAGAAAACATTTGAGGCGCTATGGCATTTGCAGAGATTGCAGTATGATAAAGGGGGAGACTTTTCCCGTGTGTCAAAATGTGTGGAAGTGGATACATTACTACTTAAGGCATTGTCTCTTTCTGGGTTTGAGGCAGTGAGGAGTAGAACATGAAAATTAGGAGGAAAAAACCAGATTACCAGACCCACAGGTTCAGTTCATCCAGAGAGATAGAAGGGCAAACTTCTTGCCTTTTCTCCCAAACCGAGGTCAAAATACTGTTTTGGTTTTGCTAGCATATCCTGTAATTTCAGAGAACAAGCTTTCTAGTATTGCTTGCCTTCTTGTAGAAGACCCAGAAGAATGATCTGAGGCATTGGTTTCCACCTTTTTTGCGCCCTGTCAGCAAAAAATTTGTGAGCACTCACCTTCCATATATTTTTATTTCTAAACTATATATATATATACTAATATATGTACTAATATATATGTTATAAAACATACACAAAAAAAAATAAAAAAGGAGAAGAAGGTTAAACAAACATGTTTTTAAAATCTCCTAAGTTGTATTTATCAAAGGTACCAGGTCCATTTTCTTCCTCCAACACTGTGGGTTATGGTACACACTCCATTTTGGAGACTATGACCTGTAGAGTAGTTTAAATAAATTTTCTAGTCATCCAGTTTTTCTCTCTCTTTTAATGTTTTTGCTGTTTTCTTAGCTGACATTTCCACTTTTAGAAAACAGGGCATGGTACAAGGGCAAAACCCTTAGACTTACATCCATGTTGTGATTACAGTCCTGGCCTAACCCAAGGCCTTTGACCCACAATGCTCAGTTCTCTTTCAGGCAGTCTCACTGGAAGATGACAGTTCAGAGGTGGGAGCTGTGTGGAAAATAACTTAATTATTGCCTTTAACTTACCATTAAGAGATTAAATATTTGTGTATAACACAAAAAGTGTCTATCAAATAGGTTTATTTTTAGCTTGAGGATCTATGAAAATTTTCAGCTCTGCTGCACAATGTAAGGTCAGTTTCCATCCAAACCTCTTGTAGTTCTTGCTTTTAGAATTTTCTTCTGTGTCTAGTATGCAGTTCATAAGATCTGTCCAGATCTGTTACAGTTTCAACTATTAATAAATGGTGTTGTCTCTTTCCAAGGATTACTATGGAATTACATTCCCTGCTCCTGCAACCTTGACAGGCAGAGATGGGAGCCTTGCTAACAACCCGTACTCAGGTGAGTGCTAGTTAAAGATGAGAGTGGCAAGTGAGATATGCTGGTTTCTCAGTGCAGGTCATCTTGCTGTTGCTCAAAGAGGAGTTGCCTTTTCCTTCTGTGGTCAAAGAAGTCCTTCCTTGTTCCTGCTCTTGTTCTTTAGCTATCACTGTGCTAAGATGAAATTAATGTCATCCAGGATTTCAGACAGTGGTTTTCATCTGCTGCCGGTTGATTACATCTTAGAACTGTAGCCATAAGCACTGTAGTTCCTATGATGATGGTATTAAGTGCTGTCATACTTCCTGGTAACCAGCAAAAAGGAGTACTGGTTGGGAATGAAGTAGAAGGGATTGATGTATGTCATCTCCTTAGTAAACATGTGAACATGCTGCTCTGTAGGCTGCCAGATAGTACAAGTATTTGTGAATTTTCTGCTACATAATCACTTCTCTTGGGAGGCTGTTTTTGGGTTAATAACTGAATTTCCCTTCCTACTTCTTCAATAAGGTGGCCCACGATGCAAGCCTTGCTTTCCTGGCCTTCAGCTACTGTCTTCTGAACTTTGGTGGTGTGAGGAACTGGACATCTTAACTAGTCATGCTTGACAAATAAACAGATATTGGCAAAAATATGGCCATCACTGCCTGTAAATCCTAACCTGCTTTCAGCCCATGAAGCTTAGCTAAACAGGTTAACCTCCAGGAGAGTCACACTTCAACCTAACAACCATTGGCTCTCTGGCTATTTACCATGCTTCTGCTTTTAGCGTGCTTTATTGCAATGATCTGATAGTAATGAGTCTGCTCAGACCATGTGAGATAGGTAAGTATTGGCCTCTCTCTTTATCAGTGGAGTAGTCATGGCACAGAGTTCTGTGCCATGAACAGGCAATATCCCTGTGGCTGTCAGGAACGGAGATTGGGTGAGGGCTTCGCATGGACAACTGCAGGCTTTCAGGTGTAGGATGTGTCCTGTTCTGTAGTTGTCTGCTTGTATTCAGAGGATTTAAATCCCTTGAATTCTCCACCTTTGCAGTACCTTTGATAGCTTTTCTGATTGGTTCTTTCCTTCACAGGTGATGTAACAAAATTTGGCCGTGGGGATTCTGCCTCTCCTGCTCCTGCAACCACGCTGGCCCAGCCACAGCAGAACCAGACACAGACTCACCACACGACTCAGCAGCCCTTCCTGAACCCCACCCTGCCCCCAGGGTACAGCTACACTGGGCTCCCTTACTATGCTGGAATGCCCGGTGTTCCCAGTGCATTCCAGTATGGGCCAACCATGTTTGTAAGTGTGACAGCCTCGACTGTAACCCTCCCTGAGTGCCTCTCCAGTTTTGCTTTCTCCAGCCCAGACAATCCACATCTTGGAATTTTAGGAAGGTTTAAGTTGGAAGGTATGGTCAAAGACCATCTTGTTTCCATCCCCCTCCCATGGGCAGGTAGACCTTCCACTAGACCAGGTTGCTCAGACCCCTATCCAGCCTGACTTTGAGCATTTCCAGGGCCTTTCTTAGCTTCTTAGGGCAACTTGTGCCTGTGCCTCACCACCTTCATGGTGATGAGTATTTTCCTTATATCTAATCTAAATCTGCCATCTTTCAGTTTAAAACAACTGCCCTTTGTCCTGTCACTACAGGGCCTGGTAAAATGTTTTTCCCATCTTTCCTATAAGCTTTCTTTTAAGTGTTGAAAGCTCACAGTAAGGTCTCCCTAGAGGCTTCTTTTCTCCAGGATGAGCAGCCCCAACTCAGCCTGTCCTCATAGGAGAGAGGAGCTCATCCCCATGATCATCTTCATGACCTCCTCTGGATATGCCCCAACAGGTCCACAGCTTCCTCATTCTGAAGATCCCAGAGCTGGAGTCAGTATTCAGGTGGATTCTCATTAGAATGGAATAGAGTCAGCTTCCCCAGCCTGCAGGAGTTCTCCAAAAACATGCAACGTGAGAAAATAGCTGCAGTATCACCCAGAAGAAAACAAAAATGTAAAGGCCAGAACTCATGGACCCCTTTGCAAGTTTCTGTAAATAGCTGACAGCTACATTTTGTGGGCTTGTTGTTCCTGAAAGCCCTTACTAGTCCCTGGAGAGTCAAGGGGAGACCCAAAGCTGAGTCATTGAGGTGAGAGAGTCTGGATGGATGGAGGAGACCCCATTAAGTCAGAGAGCAGGGCTGGAAATCTCAGGAGGAAGGTTATTTGGGAAGAGGTATTGCTCCAGGCAGAAGGGTAGATGAGGCTATTTAGGGCCCTGTAGGATAGTATTTTATGAACAGCCTCAGGCAGGAATTGATGTTTACATTGATTCTGTGATTGTTCTAAGGTTTGTGGGTAAAAATTTGCTGTTTACATTCAGCATATGAAAGAAATATGCAGTTCTGAGAGAGGGCTGCGTTGCAATCACAGGGACAGCTCTAGGAGATATCCTGGGACACAAATCCACAGTAGCAAGTTACTGCTGTAAGCAGTCCCATGCCATCCCAGTTCTCCCAACTCCGTGAATTCCCGACGTGAGGTGGAAGGTGCCTTCCCCACTAGGTGGCAGAGGGAGCCTGTGTTCCAGCTGATGGGACCTTTTGTTTCTGTCCTTTGTCCAGGTACCTCCAGCATCTGCTAAACAGCACGGGGTCAACCTGAACACGGCATCGACTCCCTTCCAGCAGGCGAGTGGCTACGGCCAGCACGGCTACGGAGCAGGTGAGCCCACAGCCCCTGTGCCCCGAGCCCCGGCGCGCTCGCCCCCTAACGCCCTCTCTTGTGTGCACGGCAGGATACGATGACTTAACGCAGGGAACTCCAGGTGGGGATTACAGCAAAGGAGGCTACAGTGGGTCATCTCAAGCACAAAACAAATCTGCTGGCTCTGGACCTGGGAAAGGTAACACTCTGAGACTGGAGGCTCTTCTGGAGTGGGATTTAGTAGGGCAAACTCTCAGTGCTATCCAGTCAACACAGCAGTCAGCTCTTAACAGAGTCATGATCCACGCTGTTTCCCCATCTTCCGTGTACAAAATGCTTTTCTAATGTCCCAGTTGTTCCTTCTAAACCTCGTGGCTGAACTTTGCATAAAGAATTTTGTGGCTGATGCCCAGCTTGGGTCCAATTACACATGGGAGAAATAGCTGTTACCTAAGCCAAAGCTTTCTTTGCTGAATAATACAGCGATCCTTCAACAGTGCTGCGATTTTGGAACTTGAGCAATTCACTGGTGTTGCTGAAATGATCCTCTACCAAATCATAGCTAGATTTTAGGTTTGGTAGGCACTTGAGTCACCCATGTGTTAGAGAGGAGCAGGGTACTTCACACGTCTCTGGGCTGTCTAGCTGCTGCCTGTACACACTCATAATGTTGTGTCATGCCTTGAAATATTTCCTTTGCGACATAAAAGCTGAAGAATTTATCCAGCTCATACAAAAGTTTTATTCGGCACACACTGGTTAGATCTGAGAAGTGTATACTGGGCTGCTTAGCACTAATTGGTTCATCCTCATGCTGAAGCAAATACCAAGCATTTTCTGTGCATTTGAAACACCATGTGATCACACTCTCTTCAGTGGAGAAGCAGTCCAGGAAGGAGCAGTGTCCAAGGAGAGTTACAAAAGCTTAGAGCAGTACCCTTGATCCCAGTTCTCGGATTCAAAGCAACCATTGGCTTTTTCTGATTCAAGTGATATCATCAGAGCCGTCCTCTATAAAACTGTGAATAAGTGTATCTGAGCCAGTGATGCTGATTCTGTCAGGGCAGAGGAGCACTGCAGACTTCACTCTTCTTCTTCTTAGGATGTGGAGGGACAGGGGCTCAGATGTGTAGGAGATGCCAAGTCTTATCACTCAAGGCACTATTGAAAGCTCTTGAATGCTGCAATAGATGCAAATGTACCTCTGATCCTAGGGGAAAACTGGCTTTATGTGGGCTTCAGCCAATACTGCCTGGTGAAGTGCGTTGGAATCTGAGTGTTAATGACTTGGAGTGGACCTGGGTGATTTATCCCAGTGGGCTTGTGCAGTGGGAACAAGAAGCTGAGCCCTTTTTTCTCCTCCTGTGTGGGGTGCTGTGGGTCTGAAATCATGGAGAACCAGCAGGGCAGTACATCACCTGAGGCTGCTGGAGATTTCGGGAGCAAAGCTTGGGATCATGCTTGCTGGTGGGGTGACATTCTCACTGTTGGTGGCATTTCTGTTTTCCAGGTGTTTCTGTGACCTCAAGTAACACGGGTGTGCCTGATATCAGTGGCTCAGTCTATAACAAGACTCAGGTGAGGAGTGTTGGACCCTCCCCCATCAGGGCCCAAGGCTGATGACTCCTACTCCCAGGCTGGCCAGTCTCAGGGTCAGCAGGCCACAACATCTCTTAATGCTGGCTCTGTTTGCTGCTGCAGTGAAGTCTCATCGTCTGTCCCAGTGTTTCTGCAATGTCAGCTCCTGATAGCAGCTGCTGGCAGAGACTCAGTGCTCCCTGTGATGCACACTGCTTATGCTACACTATGCCAGCAGTGTCCTGGGTGCAAAGGAAATTATGGGTGTTAGCATTTTTAGTCCAAATAGCCCCCAAAGCAGGTGAGTTGAGAGGCTGTTTGCTTTCCATCGGAGGGACAGGCAGTAGTGACCACCTGTAACACCCAAGGGTCCCTATTCCAAGCTCCTCTGTGGCCATTGCTCAGCATGCAGTGTAATCAGTGTCTGACTGTGATCCATGCTTAGAATAGGTAGGAAGCCAGCTGTCAGCTCTGTGCTTAGGGGTCAAGTTTTGGCCAGCAGGAGGAAAATATTACTGCAAGTTCCTGTGTTTTTCTTGGGCTGCCCTGAATAGGTTGAGTAATTCTAGGCTGAGCCCACTCAGTGAGGGAAGGACTGATTAGGCAGCTTCTGCTACCCCATGTCCCTCTGAATAGAAAGAGGTCAGGGAATCACAATCACAATACCTGTGAAAATAAAAGTTTCAAGAGCCATTAGCGTAGAAATACGGATGAGGACAGGAGCTGAAACTCATCCTCTGGTGTGCTTGCAGGTGTTCAATGTGACTTGGCTTCCTCATGGGGTAGGTGAAAGGTTCAGGTGATGTGTGTTTGGGCCACTCCTGTTCTGGTCTGGCTGAGGGTGCTCACACCAGTCTCTGACACTGTGCCCTTGCCCCCTGTGCAGACGTTTGACAAGCAGGGATTCCATGCTGGCACTCCGCCTCCCTTCAGCCTGCCTTCTGCTCTTGGATCGACTGGGCCCCTGAACCCTGGTGCTGCCCCGGGTTATGCTCCAGCCCCGTTTCTTCATATCCTCCCTGCGCATCAGCAGCCTCATTCCCAGATGCTGCATCACCACCTTCAGCAGGATGGGCAGGTGAGTCAGCCCCTTCTGCCTCTACAGCATCCCCAAGAGCACATTGCTCCCCCTTCCCACCAGGGTTTTGGGGTGGTTGTTCCCTTCTGTTGTTAGCTTTGCTCACTGGGAAAGGGCCCTGGCAGCAGTGGCTGTTGACCAGCTTGGGGAGGGAACCTCATGAAGTTCAGCAAGTGGAAATGCCACATCCTATCTCTAGGGAGAAAACAGCCCCATGCACAGTCTATGTCAGGGACCACCTGCTGGAAAGCAGTTCAGCAGAAAACGCCCTGGGGGGCTGGTGAGCACAAGTTGAGCATGACCCAGCAATGTGCCCTTGCAGCAGAAAGGGACAGTGGGACCCCGAGCTGCAGCAGGCACAGCACTGCCAGCAGGTCAGGGGGCTGATCCCTGCCCTCTGCTCAGCCCTGCTGAGGCCACAGCTGCAGCACCGTGCCCAGTGCTTGGCTCCCCACTGTGGGAGAGACATGGATGTGTTGGAGAGTGTCCAGTGAAGGACTGATGAAGGGGCTGGATCATGTCTCATGTGAGGAAAGGCTGGGGGAGCTGGGACAGTTCAGACTAGACAGCTGAGAGGGGATCTCATCAAAGTACAGAAAGGGAAGATGTAAAGATGGGAGAGCTAGGTTCTTTCCAGTAGTGTCCAGGAACAAGGACAGTGGACACAAATGGGAACACAAGAGGTTCCCTCGGAATATCAGAGAAAATATTTTTGCTGGGATGGTGACCAAAAAATGCCCAGGAAGCTGGTGGAGTCTCCATCCTTGAAGTTGTCTGGGAATGCTGCTGGGCAGCTGGCTCCTAGGTGATCCTGCTTGAGCAAAGGGATTGGACGGAATACCTCAAGACATCCCTGCTACCCTCATCCAGACTGTGATTGTGTGAAGAGCCCATCCTGCTGTGGGCTGGGGAGGGATAGTTTGTGGGGTGTGAAGCTGAGGCAGGTGCTGCTGTCCTCTGTCAGCAGAGCAAGATGTGAGCACTTGTGCTGTGATTCTGAGGAAAAATCAAGCATCCCCTGCAGGTTGCATATCAGCTCCAATTTGGTTTCACTTGCACATGTGTTTACTTTCCTAACACTGAAAAAAACAGTGTTCAGCCTTAGAGTCCAGTAATAAAACATGATTTTGCACTCCAAATGTGTGACATCCTTGCCTGGTGCACCACCTTGGCTCATCTTGGGAAAGCTCCTTTGGTGCCTGGCCCTGCTCTTCAGTTACCTTGTGTTTGAGCCTGTTGTTCTTGGGAGGCAGTGGGATGGTGCATCCCTGAGCTCCTGCTTGGTGTGTCCATGGTTGCTTGGTCTGGACTGTGGGATGTAGAGATGGTGCAGGACAGAAGCAGATCTGTTCAGGGAGGAAGCCTTGCTGCACTGCCGGGTGCCAGGGCTGTCCCTGGTGATGTTGGGGTGAGCTTGTTTTCCTGTGGCAGCTGATGCTCCTTTCTCCTTTGTTTCCCTTTTCTAGGGTGGATCTGGCCAACGCAACCAACCCAGCACCATGCAGCAAAAGTCTCAGGCTACCAAAACCGCCTATGGCACTTCTCCATACTGGACAAACTAAATCTGAAACTGGGGAGGGGGGAGAGAATGAAAGGAGAGGAGGAAGAAGGAAAAAAAACCACAAAAGAAAAAAGAAAATAAAAGCCGAAGCCCATTCTTGGAATTATTAGGAAAAGTAACTGCTCAGCCAAACGTCTGTGCAGGGAGAACTGCAGCCAGCCAGCCATCCTCTGTGTGACTCGCCTGCTTCCTCTTTGAGTTGCTGTTATATGTAATATATTTATGTATGTATTTGTAAATGTAATAGAGCCTAAATGTGGTTTTCTGCATCTTGCACCCTGTTTTATTTTCTTTGTAGGAAAACTAATTATTCATTTTCCATCTGCACCAGGGCATCCTTCTTTGTTTTGTATTTTAAATTCTATTGGTTTTGTAACTCTGTCAGACAAACTGAGCCCTTTTTTTGGAGCTGGAACCCATTTATTTAATGCAGTTCTAAATTCAGACAAATAAGGAGACTTCCCTTCCAAAAACCTGAATCAATATGTGTCCTGTTGGTTTGATTTTACCCCCCCGACCCCCAATATAGCTGTTATTTTAGAGGGGGAAAATAAAAGAAAGAAAAAAAGAAGTATTGTGGGCCTTCCCCTTTCTTTCATTTCCTCCCTTCTCTTGCTGTGGAAGACAAGCTCTTGAGGGCAGTTTCATCACTGTGGCCTTGAGCTGCAGTCTCAACTTTTAATTTTTCAATTTTTTAATAATAAGAAAAGAGGACAGGGTTCTATTTTTTGTTTGTGCGGGGGTTTTTTGTTGGTGGTGTTCTTCTCTAGCAAGAGACTTTGGATGGCTCAGTGTGTCTGGAACCTCCTTTGCATCATTAGAGGCAAGAACTATGTAGCGGTTTCTTAAATAAAAGTATAAGCTGTGTCTTGTACCGCTCATTGCCCTGAGCCACCTTCCCAGGAAAGCCAGAGCTACTGGATGGAAACTACATCTCTCCCTCCCCACTTTTTTTCAAACAAAGACCTTGGAGGCAGCTCCTGGTCCTTCTTGTCCTGCACCAGTGCAGTGAATGTTCTAGGAATTTCATTTCTTTATAAGCCCCTCCTCCACCTAATAAAGATCTGAGCATATATACCCACTGGCATTTGTCTGCGTTTTCAAAGGCTCCAGGAGCAGTTTTAGTTTTACAGCCTGTCCCTTTCCACGCCTGCTCCTGCAGCAGCAGCCAAGCTGGGTGGGTAAGACAGCAGGTGGGTTTGACAGCAGTGATTTCACCCGTGTACTGAGAGCTCTCGGGCACCCACAGCAGGGATGGGGTCCAGGGCTGCCCCCTTTCTGCTGCCTGTTCTGCCTTTGGTGTCTCCTGGGGTGTTGCTCTGAGTCCCTGTGAGCAGCTGGGATTGGTAAGGACAGAGCACAGCTGCAGCTCTGCCTTCTCTGGCTTTGCCCATGAGGTCCATAGGCTCTGCTGGGAGGAAGGGCAGGAGTGTGAGCAGCTCCTGAGGGAAGTCTCCTGCGCCAGACTTATTCTTCAGATCATCCTGTCCCTGCACAGGAGAGGAGGTGGGTAAATGTGATGCACACAACAGGCAAGGGGCTTTGTTTCTTTCAGTATCCACAAGAAAAAAATGAAGTCTGTTTCTACCCTGAGAACCATTTTTCTTTCCCTGTTACCAGCTCTGGATCCTATGAGACCAGTTGTTACCCCGGCTTCCCCCAGCCTCCAAGCAGCACAAGAGCTACACTGGCATTCCTCTGCCCTGGCTTAGGTTTTGACACTGGTGGTACTCCAACAGCTGCTCCAAGCCCTTGGCAGCTGCTGACCCACTGCCACTGGCTTTGGGGCTTGAATGTCAAAGGAGGGTAAAAATGTTTCTTCAGGCTGGGGCCCATCAGCTTGTACAAGACTGCCTCAGCAGCTGAGCCCGCACAGCAGCAGCACCTCATTTACCTGCTTCGAAGCACAGACTTCCCCAGAGCTGCCTTCACTTTCTTGAGGTCTTGTTTATAGACACCCAGTGCTGCCCTGCAGGTGTAACTCAGTTCTTGCGTGTCACAGTCCAGAGCAGCTGGAGCTGGGGAAAGGCAACAGGGCAGAGATGGTGCCAGCCCCTAACAGCCCCTGAGCCTCAGATTCCACCCCTTCTCAGCTGCTCTGGGGTCCTGCCCGCAGGCAGTGTTGCCTTCAGCCACAGGCAGGCTCCTCTCTTTGTGAGAGTCAACAAAATGTTTCTCTCTTCCCCTATATTGTCACTTCGGCAGGACTTGCCTTGCAGGGAAAAGCCCCCCTTGGCAGCTTCCCAGGCTTACCCAGGGCAGGGTGGGCTGGAGCCCTTGCCCTGCCTTTGGTCCCACACTGCTGCTGGAGGAAGCAGCTGCTGGCAGTTCTGGGCAGCCCAGTGCTGGAGGTCAGGCAGGAGACACAAGCAGGCCAGATCCCAGGCAGCACCATCCTCCCGGGCCCTTTCTGTAACGCAGAGAGTGCTTTGGGAAGGCTGCTCCAAAATGCCATCACCCTTCCTCCAGCTCAGCTGTGCAGCAGAAGCACTTGGGCCCCAGCCACATTTGACTCAGCAGCTGCTGTGCTGCCATCAATACCAAGTGCAGCCAGTGCAACTCCCTGACACTTGTTCTGCTAATTTTAGCTCGACTGCAGCAGCCGGGGCACTGCAAATGCCCTGCTCCCCTCCTGAGCCTACAGGGAACAGCACGGGACAGGCAGGGCTGGCAGACATGACCTCAATTTCTCTGCCAAAGCTGCTCCCTGACCCAGCGGCCAAACTCCTCCCACACCCTGTCCGAGCCTTTCAGGAGCACCACAACCAGCAGATCTGGCCTGAGCCTGCCTCCCTGCTGCAGTCATGTGAGTCCACAAAACACCTTCTCACAGGTCTCCCCCTTCTTGACTTAGGAGGACTAAGCAACAGCAAAGGCCTTTTGCCAAAGTCATTCTCTAAATCAGTTTGTTCTTTAGTCCTAGATGCAGGCAGCTGTCAAACAGCAGCTTTATTTTGCAATAAACTTATAGATATTTGTGTATAAATATATCTATTGACACCAGAGCAGCAATGAACTCATGAACAGCTGTTATTCAAAGCTTTGAGTAATCCATGCAATGCAACCAGCTCATGGAAGTAACAGCACTGAGTTTTTTTCATTTCACATTTTTATTTTTATTAGTAGACAGATGTGCAGAAAAGACAAAATATAACTACTGAAGGAGAAGACAACACAAAAATGCATCAGTTAATTCTTTCTGGTAAATTATACTGAAGAAAAAAAGGAAAAGATCTGGGAGTTCAGCTAAGAAAACTACTAAGAAATCTAGTGTACCCTGCTGGTTTCAGAATGGTTGAAAACTGCATTTGAAGGGTCATGTAGTTGCAAATGTAAACGCTAATATTGACTGAAACAGGAGAAAAGGGGTTAAGAAAAACCCAGAATACACAGAGTAGGTAAACATTTTTCTGCAATCTCTTAAATAGTTTCAAAAAAAAATCCCCTCATACTTCAGTTGTATCTCAAAAAAAGGAAACCAGCAAGTCAACAAGCAATGACACTGCACAAGACAGTGGGGAAGAAAAATTAGTCTGGTTAATGTTGGAGCTCTCAAAAGAGGTTGCTTTTTTATCATTAAAAAAGGGTAACAGAAGAGTCATAATAATGCATCTTACAACACCAAGCTTGGAAATACAAGTCACTGGAGAGTATACAGTGAAGACGGTCAAAAGTACAAGGGAAATCCTGAAAGATGCAGTATCCTCATTTCCAACCAAGTCATCAGCAAAGCCAGCGTTGCCACACTCAGCTCCTCCACCCCCGACAGCCGCCCGAAAGCTGGGGGTGGTGCCCTGCCCTGGCGTCGCCCCGAGCCCGGTCCCGCAGCCGGAGCATCGGGGCCCATTCGCCAACCCTGGCGCTGCCCTCGCAGGGCTGGGGCGCAGCTGAGGTGCCCCACACTGTCACTAGACGCAGGGGAACCCCGCTGGAGGCTCCAAAAAGCGGCCGGGGCTGAGTCAGTCCTTGCTGGAAACAGACTGACAGTTCGGGAGGTGCAGCTGCCTTCCCAGTAACATGCAAGCAGGAGGGCAGGCGGCCGAGGGAGCGCCGGGCACAAGGAATCGCCCCGGGCAGCCTTCACTGGGCTGTCCCTGCAAACCCCAGCCAAGCATTTTGGAAACAGATCTGCCTCGCTCACTTCACGCGGAGCCCCGAGGGCCTTCCTCTCCCCTCCCTTCCTCTGCTCTCCTTTCCTCTCCTCTCCGTCCGGGCAGCGCACTCGGAGCCTTTGCTCAGTCTCGCCTGCTCCCACCGAAGCACCCCCGAGGGACCCGCAGCCGGTGCCGTACCATGGAAAACCCTGAGATACGAGGAGGGGAGGCGCAGGCTCTGGTGATGCCTCTGTACCTGTGGGGACCCAGCACCTCCGATCTGCTCCCGGGGCTGCCAGGCCCGGCTGAGATCCAGGGATCCCGCCAAAGGGGAACGCGGGGCACGGCCCACGGGCAAACACGAGCACGCCGCACAGGCGGGAGGAACAGGGGTCTGAGACACAACATGCAGGATCCCCCTGCCTGCGACGGAGCACCCTAAGCTCTGCCAAGGGCTCCCAAAAACATGCGGGAGGCTGAGCTCGGGGCATCAGCTGAAGCACGCTGCTGGAGAGCCTGTGGAAACCTGCTGCTGTCCTGCTCTGTGCCCCAGGGAGAGCCCGGCACTGCCCGCAGCACAGCCCGGACCCCCGCTCCGGCAGCCGAGCCGCGCCTGCCCACAGCTGACCTACCCCAGCCACAGAAGGCAGCTCCAGCTGCACAGGGATGGGGCTGCGGGGAGCAAGGGCTGCCAGCCAGCACGGGGCAGGAGGCTGCTGGTCTGTCCCACTGCCAAAAATGAGTCCAGCACGAATGGCAGATGAATGCACATATGCTCTCCTCCCTCCAGAGAGGGGCAGCTGGCAGCAGATTGCAGCAGAACAGCTAAACTGAACTTTTCCAACCCTATTCTAGCCTAAAGAAAAACTAAAAAAAAAAAAAAAAATATATATAGCAACCCAGGGCTCAGTTTTACAGATGTGAAGTGTTAAGTGTTTATTTTAGGGTTCATATCACAAGCCTTTTCCAGAGACAAAGCTGATTGTGCCCTCTGGGGCTCCAGGGACCAGCTATTTCCTAACTTAGCAGGCTGAAAAGGAATACTGTACCTTTCAGTGACATCCCATCAAGGTCAACACACAGTAGCTTTACACTCTCCGCCCCACACCTTATAAAGGAAAAGCCACCACCACAAGGCTAAACGAATGTACACACGCTATTATTGTAAATGGAGCAGCTAAACCTTGGCAATTTGCTTCGTGGGGATTTTTTTTTTTCTTCCTAGTAAATGCAGCACTTTGAGCTCCCAAAAACCCAGCTTCCAATGGGCTTGTTCCAGCTTTAAATACATTAAACATCTTAATGCAAGACTGTATTTCATTCAAAAATCTAAACACGAGCAAATCTGTTTTGCTGTGAGCATTTCGTAGAGAAGTGAAAAGGGAAGTTTCTTTTTTAAAAAGAAATTGTAATACAGTGATGAAAGGGTTAAGAATGCAAGAATTCAGACATTCTGTGGAGGGTCTCTAAGAGGTCCATAAAAAAGGAGCGAACAGATCCATACAACAGGAGACAGCAGGAGACAAAGTTTTGTGTTGGGGTTTTTTTTGTTTTCTTTTTTTTTTTTTTTTTTACATCCCCCCCTCC
This sequence comes from Luscinia megarhynchos, assembly GCA_034336665.1. Classification (NCBI taxonomy): domain Eukaryota; kingdom Metazoa; phylum Chordata; class Aves; order Passeriformes; family Muscicapidae; genus Luscinia; species Luscinia megarhynchos. Next base: position 7,024,819 of record CM067592.1, on the reverse strand, counting down.
CCCCACTTTTTTTGCTGGACTGCTGCTAGGTTACCGCTGCTCCCTTCTGGCCTGAGTCGGCAGGGCAGTACAGGGGCATAGAGGGAACAGGTCACGACTCCTCGTTGCCAGAATCATCATCATCGTAACAGTCGGCATCCTCCTCCTCCTCGTCTTCATCGTCAATGTCGTCATCGTACAAGTCGTCGTAAAGCAAATCTGAACTGTTGTCATTGGAAGGCACTTTAGTTTTGATGCAGTACTCTGCCAGTGTAGTGGGGACCTTCACACCATCCTTCTCTGCCTCAGCTTTGGTAGCCAAAACCTGTTTCCTGTGGGGAGAAGGACAGCAGGAATGTGAGCAGGGCTCTGTGCCAGTGGCTCAGCTCCACCACCCTCCCCCCAGGCCCTGCCCAGCCCTGATGGCAGCTCAGGGGCAGGGGAGCTGCGGTTTGCAGGAAGCACCATGAGCTGCACTGGAAACAGATGTGGTTCCTGCAGCGTCAGGCTAGGGAGTACACCAAGTGTTTGCAGCACACACACTCAGCAACACGTGAAATCAGTTATTCCACAGGCTCTGTACTAGAGACCTGCCAGAGGCCAAAGCAAATTCCATTTGCTACTGTAGAGATGGTCAGGGATTTCCTAGGATGATTTATTGACTCTGCTGCTAACAACTCTCCCACAGCATGCTCAAAACTGCAATTCTCACAAGCCTTTGGCAGCTCTCAGCTCCCACTGGAGGGTCAGAGCAGCTGGAGCACATGGCAGCACCCCAGGACACAGCCTGGGGCACGTAGAAGCCAAGTGTTTTCCATCACCCCAGGGCAGGCTGGCTGCTGCATCCCAGCAGGGAGGAGCAGATGGCAGCCTGTCCCCTCACCCACCCACTGCCCATCAGTCTGCCATTCCCCATGTGGAGTGAGGGAGCTGGAGGATTCTCTGCACACACAGAGCCCTGCTGACCCCTTTCAGTGCCACATCCTGCCTGTCCAGCTGGCAGAGACAACGCAGTTGTGGCCTCGTGCCAGCAGGCCGGCTGCAGGCTGGGCTGTTCCCCCACAGCAGCCCTGGCCCATGCTCACATCATCCCCCTACAGCTCGTGACTAGCCATGGACTTCTCCAAGGGCAGCACTGAGCACTGCCTCCAGCTCATCCAACCCAGCTCTGCAAGCCCTTGACAAATCCTGCTGATGCTCCTTTGAATCGGAGGGACAAGATTATGATTCATGCATGCATTAAGCACAGAAATTAGTAGGATAGAGTCAGTTTGCATTACATCACAAGCAACATAGGGCTCAAAGACAAGCAGGGACTGACTAGGATTTACTAGTAGCCAGGAGGTTTTGCAGAGCATCATGACAGATTAGTCTGAAACAAGAACAACGCAAAGACAAGTCAGCCCAGTCCTCCTGCCCCAGAAGTTTGCACTGCTGAAAATTCTGGAGGGATCTGAAGCATGGGCTTTGAATAAGACACTGAAATTAATTTCCAAATTAAATTCTGCTGCAATAAGCAGGTTTCAGCAAATTCTGGAAGCAGCCTGTTTGATAGGATTCAAAGTGGAAGGCTGGTAGCCCAGCATCACAAGTGGCAAAGCTTACCTTATGATTTCGGCGTACTCCTTGTCTTTTCCTTTACTGTCCCTCCATTTCCTGAACATGACTGACGCATCCACATTGGCTGGGGAGAATGTGTTGGGCTCATTAAGCAAAGAGATTACACTCAGTAAGATAGTCCTGAAAGAGGCAACCACAGCAGGAGAGTCAGAGCTAACACATTCATAGATTCTAGATGTCCACAACTTCCTTATGCATTGCATCATAACCTTGCTTGAAACCAAGTCTTAAGCCTTGGACAGTGTTTTTTAAGCAAGAGCAGGTATTTATGAACCTCAGACCCTGAGGTGATACAACACAAACCTCATGTGACTACAGACCATTATGTCCATGCACATGCTTAGGACAGGGCAGTATGCAAAGCTACCATCAGACCAGAATTCAGCTTGTTGGCACTATCCACAGACGGTGTGGGGCTGGAAATCCACTCTGTGAGCTGTTCCTGGTGGCTTGCAGCCTCCAGCAGGAGGCCAGGCTGTTTGCCTGCCCTGCACAGGGAGAATGACCATTATGGCCCAAGGCCAGCAGAAAAGGCTGCACTACTTTTCCGTGCCCTGCCAGGTGGTGGGGGGCTGAGGTCCGGACAGGACTCTCCTCTCCTCAGCTTGTGCCCCACTCAGACTGCAGCAGCAGCTCTCGAGGGGAAGACAGTGTAGATGTTTTCAGTGACCAGGCAAGGTGCCAGGGCCCAGCTGCTGGTACTCAGCAGAGCAGCATGAGCCAGCCACATAAACCCTGGCAGGCAGGCAGACAGATTTCTAGCCAGGGTACCCTGCTCTGCTGGCATTTACCAGCTACAGACACCATCCTCTTGCCTAGAGCCTTCTCCTGCAGTTCCTAGAACCCTATGCACTTGAGAGATGTAGGCTTTGCTGCTCACACCATGCCCCAACCAGCACAACCACCCACACCCAGCCACTGGCTGTAGCTACAGCAAGTGGAGGGGACAAAGAAGAGACAGGGAATAGTTCTTGAAACAGAGCATTACCTAATAGCCACATTGCAGACCTTGATTAAAGGAGACTGGGAGCTGCAGTTGTGTTTGCACTGATTCAGAGGCATGTTCAGAGCACATCTACCAGATTGTATATCTGGCTACAATTCCAGGAAATGCTTGGTCATTTGGACACTGAGTATCCTGGAAGGTTTTGAAAATAAACACTTGTATCTGAACAGACTGTTCAGAATGGCTATCAAGAGACCCTTATACAAATCATTTTCTAAATTATAAAATTCTGTACGGAAAGAGAACAGCAGCTCTGGAAGAAACTGTCTCATTGGACTGGAATGATGGGCATAAGAGATTATTTTCTACTTCATCACAAGAATTCATTTAAGAGCCTTAGATTCTCTGCAAACAGGCCAAGATGTCAGCTCCAGCAACATGCAGCAGCTTTCATGTAGAGCAAATGAAGTCTAGGGAAGGCAGAGGACAGGAATCCATGTCTGGATTTAGCATCTGCTCTACCACATTTCCATCAACAGTGAGAAGCCAATTTTCCAGACACCAAAGTCACTGCAAAGCTCTTTAAACACACCAAGACAACTGTATCAGAAGTGAAGCTCTCTGAGCTCTTCATTCCCACCCAGCACATTAGATCAGCACCATCACTGCTGATATCTTTAACTGCTGGAAAGCGTCCTCCAACTCAAACCCAGTTGCCATGAACAAGGTACAGTAACAGAAAGGCATCCAGCATGGGGCATCTGACAGGATTAAAACCACTAAAGAAAGTTCAACTACATGGGACTGAAAACCTCAGCACCAGACACAAACTCCATGGGCTGGATTAGTCTGAGTCTCTGAGATATTGTCAGGGATCTGTCTTCCCTTCAGACAAGGTTGCTGTAGCATGGATGAGCAGCCAGCAGAGGCTCAAGAAAACAGACCTGTTCAGGACCTTTTTTTCTCATGTATCAACATAAGAAGGCTCAGAGACAGACCAATTTCATCCCAAAGAGACATGATACAGATTGGCTAGTGCTCCCAACCAGCACATTCTATTATGTTCCTTGTTGAAAAAGGATTTTTTTTTTAAATTCCAGCTGCTACTGTAGCCTCTCAGTGCCACCTCTTGAGGTACGTATAGATTGGTCCAAGTGCATTTTTGCCCTCTGGTATAAAGTTAAAAGTTTTAGCCTAGGCTGCACTAACAATCATGTTACTGCATCAAACTGTTTGTGGAATCTGCCCAAATATTAGGCAGCAAAATAAATCCAAGAAAAAAGGGAATCCTCAAGAAACAAGCAATAGGCAGACAGCATGTCACCTATCTGCAGGAGATACAGGTTTCCCAGCACCTGGAATACTGTGCTGAGTCCTAGCCTGTGCAGTTCTAGGGTGAGGAGACAGGGGAGATGTGGAGAAGGACAACTAAAATGATTAAAGAGCCTCAACCCCAAGCCCTGCCACCACTCACTCAGCTCCATGGGACAAGGAAGCAGTATTCTGTGCCAAACAGATCAGAGCTCCATTCCTTCACATCTTGCTGGGTTTTGCTGTATTTACTTATGCTTGCATCACCTACCTCCTAGAGATGGGAAAGTACATACTGATTGTGTTTAAAAAGGCAAATGAGCCTCCTTGACACCCTTAGAGGTGGAAGCACAGGTGAACGCTCACAGTTGAAGAATGAATTTTCCCCTTCAGATACTTCAACCCCGCTCATCTGTGTGCAAATAGTCAGCATGTGGCAGGATTTACAAAATTCAACAGCTGAGAAGCATCTACCTCCTGTACCTTCAGCCCCTCTGCCTCCTGTCTAACACTCTGGAGATTTCCCAAGCCAGATGGGACCCCAGCAGGTGATGGTGCTAGTAGGCTAGAAGTGAAGGATCAGTTTTACTTTCATTCATTGATACATTCAGTTGCTGAGGAATGTTTTGACCTGTCATCCTTAAGCCCAAGATATTTCAAGAGCATTACCACCAGAAACTGTGACTGTGGTGAGGGAGAGCAGAAATTAGAGCACCATGAGGAGTTCCATGTCAATCTCTAAGGTTGAGTATAATGAAATACTCAAAATGTATGTGTGATATATACGTAATTAATGCTCAAGGCTGCTTCCTAACTGTGAGTTAAGGCTTGTCTCCTAGTTGATTCTTTATTTGTCTTGTAATGAGAAGGAAATTCAGCTGCTGTTTCAAAAACATGGACAGGTTAGGCCTTCAATGCCTCTGGTACTTAGCGATCCATTGTATTTTTGGCAGGAAGATAACCACCAGCTGCTCCCAACACCACTCAGTAGGACAGGAGACAGACAAACAATGGAAGGTAAACAAAATGCAGAACTCTGCAAAGCTGCTTCTACTGGTCAGAACACTCAAAAACACCCTGTACTGGGTTTGCAGGGCTAAGCTTTGGTAGCTAGAGGGCTACAAGGGTGGTTTCTGTGAGAAGCTGCCAGGAGCTTCCTCTATGTCCAGCAGAGCCTGGCAGCTTCAAAGACAGATGTGCCACTGGTCAAGGCTGGGCCAATTGGAAAGGTGGTAATGTCTCTGTGGTAACATACTTAAGAAAAAAAGATTCAAATGTCCAGAGAAGTCCAGAGAAGAGTGGAGTGAGGACATGTGAGAGGAACAACCCTGGAGACACTCAGGTCAGTGCAGAAGGAGGGGCAGGAGCTGCTCCAGGTATTGCAGCAGAGATTCCCCTGCAGCCTGTGGTCAAGATAGCGGTGAGGCAGCTGTGCCCCTGCAACACAGGGAAGGCACAGAATCTCTTTCCACCTGCAGCTCCTGGGGAGCCCAGGATGGAGCAGGGGTATGCCTGAGAGGAGGCTGTGATCCTGGGGAAGACTCATGGTGAGAGTAGCTCTCACTGGAGCAGCCTGTCCTTGAAGGACTGCACCCTGTGGAAGTGTGACCCACGCTGCAGCCGTTTGGGGAAGATTACTGCCCGAGGGGTGGACTCATGTTGGCAGAGTTGATGCAGAACTGGCCCACTGTGGGAGGGACCCCATGGTGAGCAGGTGATCACTCATCCTTAGCAGCAGGAGAAACAATGTGTGATGAACTGACTGTAACACTACTGGGGGAGGAGGGAGAGCTGGGAAGAAGGGAGGGGGGGGGAAGGTGTTTTTAAGGTCTTATCCTGCACTGATTTAGTTAGTAATAAGTTTAATATCTCTAATTCTAGCCTGTTTTTTCCATGGTGTTCAGTAAGTGATCTCTCCTGGTCCTTATCTGCTGCAGAAGAACATTAGAACAATGAACAGGTAGGTAAGGCTGCAAAGACTGGAATAGCTCAGGAAGACTAAGGCTGGGAGCAAAAGGATGAGCTATTTCTAGCCCCAGGCCACTTCAGGACATCTAGGAAAGGATGCACAGATGGGCTCATGATTGAGGGTTGGACCTGGCCACAGAGGCCATCACACAGGTTATCCACAAATGTGAAACGTGCTGCCATCAAGTGAGCCACATGAGTGAAATACCCCTGGAACAGAGAGTGGTGGCTGCGTTTCCAGTATGGTGAGGCCTGGCAAATAGATTACATTGGACCATTGCCACAAACATGCCAAGGCAAGAGTTACATACTCACTATCACAGAGGCAACAACTGGCTGGAAACATACCCAGTGAACCATGCCACTGCTTGGAACATGATCTCAGAACTTGGGAGACATTTTGGGGTGACATGGTACCCTGGAAGGAACTGAAAGGCAATTGGACTAATTTTCAAAATAACCTCATTAATTCTTGGGCAAAGAAACATTGAGCAAATATATCACATCTCTTAGCACCCACAAGCCTCTGGAAAGACTAAGAAATGCTGAAGACTGTTAAAAGTTTTAGGTAATGGGACATGGAAGCACTCGGATGCAAATTTCACAGAAGCCACTTGGCTGGTCAATGCCAGGGGACCTGCTAACTGCATTGCTCCTGCCCAAATTAATCCCACAGGCTGTGGGAGGAGATAAGGTCCCTGCACTAACCACAGGAAAGTGGCTGGGGAAGTCAGTGTGGATTTCTCCTCCCATGGGAAAAGGCAAACCCATTTGTGGGTTTGCTTTACCCAAGGACCTGGGTGTACTTGGTGGGTAATGTGGAAGAATGGGGAGACCTGGTATGTAGCTCAGAGATTTAACCTTGGGGGGAAAAACAATCTGCATGAATTTTATGTTATAGGAAGTAAAGGAGCAGGAACAACATGACCTGACAAAGAATGAATTTTATGAGGAGCAAGGCGAATGTGATGATGATGTAAGCCAGGCTGGTGCCCAGTGATCAAGTGTGGTGTTTCTCCTATCCTGACCACCTATCCTGATGGAGTAGAGCACAAGTCATAGATCTGGAGGAGGGGAGGAAGCCATGAAACAGGAGAATAGTATCTATCTGTGAAAGGACAGGTTAATAAAAAGGTATGTTTGCTATAGAGATGGTTCAAAGATGTAGTTTGGGTTTTATGTGAGGGTAAGAAGGGATTCCAGTAATGAGAAATAAGTACAGTGGAACAGTTGGAAGATATATAAATTATGTGGGACCTAAACATGACACAAATAGTATGGAATAAAGAGTGGAGATTGTATTGAGTCTGGCTGAGCTATAGCTCATTTTCCCTTAACAGCCCTCAATGCTTTCCTTCCATTCATAGTTAGAAAGATGTGGATAATACACAAGTGTTTTGGCTACTGCTGAACAGTGCTGGCACAGCATCAGCACTGTCTCTAACATTCCCCACTCCCCCATCAAGGGGCTGAGAGGCAGCAAGATCCTAGGATGGGACACAACCAGGCCAGCTGATCCAAATTAACCAAAGGGATACTCCATACCATGTAACAGCAGCTCAGATATGAAAGCTAAGTGAGAGAGGAGGAAAGGGGGACATTTGTTATACTACGTCTGCCTTTTGGAGCAACCACTACGCGTGCTGAAGCCCTGCTTCCCTCGGAAAGTGGCTGAACATTGCTCACCAATGATAAGTGGAGACTTTTTTTCCCCCCTCCTTTGCTTATGTGCATACAAGCTTTTGCTATTGCTTTAGTAAACTGCCTTATCTCAATCTGCAAGTTGTTTTCTGTGTTATTTTTTTCTCCCCTATTCCACTGGGAAGGTGAGTAATAGAGCAGTTTGGTGGGCACCTAGAACCCATTACACATACTTTTCTGCTAGTGATACTTTGAAGAAGATAACAGTGACTAAGAAAGGCTTCAACATTTCACATAATTTCCTTTCAGAGTATGAAACCCTGTGAACGGGACAGAAGACTCTGCACTGACAGCTCAGCACTAAGACACAGCAGCCCAGTATGTTCAGATGGACTGGTAAGTCTGGTCCCACTCAATTCAAGCCCTAAACCCCATAAAACCTTAAATTCGCTCCCAAACCTCTCCCAACATAGGCCGTGGGTCTTTTAGAGATGACAGGCCTTTGAGGTCACCACTGCACAACATATTCACAGTTACCTGACATTTTGGGTAGGGTTCCACCTCTCTGATGGCAGCTCTCCACTTTGCGGGTCATCTACAGGTGGGTGAAGAATTGAAATACATACATCTCCATTCTGCAAGACAGAAAAAACACTGAGAATAGCTTGACTGGAGGCTGAGGCCTGATGACTCAAATCCACCACTCTGGCTGTCTTCTGAGAAGTTTAATGTTGTTGAAATGAACACTCAAGTGCCAGTAAAAACCAACAATGGTTGTAAATGGTTCTGAATTCTTCCTGGATCTACTTTATCCCCAACGGCTAGCCTGCAAACTGGCAAAATGAATATCAAATATGAAATCAAGAGGTTTAAAGAATATACTGACGTAAGCAAAAACAGTAATAATGTAACATAAAACTAAAGTGTCTCCAGATATCAAGTACTACTGTCACAGTGACAGCAAGCTTTAATCACAGGAGACCCAAAGTAGGGTTAAAGAAAATTTGTTTTCCCACTGGTAGCTTAAGCTAGCTACAGGAAATTTTAGAATTTAAGGGTTTAATCACCATCTACTAGCTCAGGTATGAAAACATTACATCTCCCAGGACACAAGGATGTTGAACAGATGGTGTAGGGCAGGCTTACACAGCTCCCCTAGGACAGAGCTGTTCAATATACCAGATGAAAAAGTAGGAGATGCTTTCTGAAGGTTTCACAGAAAATCCGTTCCAGCATGCAAGACGAGTATTCTGGTAGTGTATGGAAGCCACATAATCCTCAATATGTTTCTACTCACCAGTGTTATGGCCTGAATATAAATTTAAAGCTTCATAATACCTATTTAAGAAAGCTGTCAACCCAATTCTCCATCAGCAACAGAACCGACACTTTGCAGGAGTGCTGGAGAAATATCCATTCCAGCTGACATCCCCCACTGAGGGAGGCTCCAGGGACTCATGTGGTACCAATGCTACTGCAGGATGGGTGAAGGTACAGGTGAGGCCTGAGGCCAACCAGCAGATATAAGCTTCTCCATGCCCCATGGGCTTTGCTCTCCATTCCAGCCAGCTGTGGGGTGAATCACAAGTTCCTAGAGGCAGCACCACACCTTCAGCAGGCACAGCCCCAGCTCATGCTGTGCCTTGTCACCCCGGTCCAGGGCACAGGCTGATGACAGGATCAGCTCTGCTCAGGACTCCAGGCTGGCAGCCTTCCACACACCTGGTCTCATGTCCTTCCAACACTGCTTGTGCACACAGCAGGGCTGCTCACAGCAACAGCATCTGTGCCTTTGAGCCCAAGCCAGTGATCACAGCTACAGATAGCAGCAGCTCACCTGGGGGGTTGTGATCCGTATCCAGACTTCAGTGGTGCACTATTCCCGCCAGGTATGCTAATCTAGCGGACCCCTGTTACTTTGAAGCAGGTTTTAGTCAAGAACACAGCCAGGCAGCACCTGGAGCTGCTGAATTCCAAAGCACATACTTATGTTGCTGGAACAGTTTGCTTTAAGAAAGGCAGCTTCCCTTTTAGGGTTTTTTTTTTTTGTCCCTCTCCTTTTGAAAAACCCTCAAACACTTTGCTGAGATAGTCTCAGTTTCATTTGGAGTTATCCCAGTGCCTCATCTTCACTGCTTAAGTGTTGTTTCCAAAACAGCCTGCAAGCTGCTTCAGATTCCCTCAGCTAAAAGTACTGCTACGAACACAAAGCACAAAGGTGAGAGTTCAAGTATTTGAAGAGCAAACCCAAAATATGTCCATCAAGTTTTGGGTTAGTTCCTCCTGCTGCCTTCAGCTGTTTCTAGTAAATTTTTCATCTTTCTCACCAGGACTGGAAGATATCCTTTCCAAGGCTTGGTTTTGTACATTTCGTTTTGGTAACCACTTGCCACTCACTTCCTGCATGAGGATTTCCAGATTCAGAATCAATACCCACAGTATGGGTCTGCAATTATCTGAAGATTTCAAAGTTGTCTTTATTTATAGATCAAAATTCCATGTAACTGAAATAGAGCCTTAAAGACAAACGCCATCCTTGGCTACAGGAAAGATCCTGTGCCAAGTATCAAATGCACATCAGAAAGCTGTCAGGTAACGGATTTGAAATGTCCCCGGACTTAGGGCAATCCCCTGGATCAGTCAATAATTAAAGCTGGTCATTATTCTGTTCTGCACTGAAGTTTGGCAAGGTTTCTAGCCATTTATTACTAAACCTTCAGTGCAGTTGTCACCATGATATCTAAGGCACACCCATTCCAAGCTGGGGATTCAGTAGCAAGAACTTATCAGAAAGGGTTTTCCAAGCCCAAGCCATCAACTGAAGCCTTCATTTATTCACAGGACTGAAGAGAATGGCATTGCTGTTTTCAGGCTGGTTAAAAGGAAGCCTGCCAAACCTCTCATACGAAAAACTGCGATAAGGTGAGAGACCTGCACCAACAGGATCATTTTGAAATCCTTTCACTCCCAAAACTATAGAACCAGTGCTCCTTAGCAGGCTGACATTCTTCTAGGATACCCAAAGGTTCAGCTAGGATTTGGCTGATCTCCACTAAAAGTCAAGTTTTGAATCAAAACAGGCCTTCAGCCTTCAAATACAGCTCTATGGAACTGGATGATATTGAACCAATTGCCTCTACATAGAATCATTCATCTTCTGGACCTGCTGTGTGTTCTATTGTGATCCAACTGCTGAAAGTCCACAGCCTTGACTACCCCGTGAAAGAAACCCATGTACTGTGTTTAAGGAAGCAGAAAGCTTTCTTACATACCCCACAAAAAGTTATTAAAGAAATATCTTACCTCATAAATGTTGGGGTGCCACATTTTGGTCAGGAATCTGAAGGTAGGTGGTGAATATGGATAGTCGATAGGAAATTTAATGTGAGCCTGAAAAAAAGTAGAATATTTTAGCTATGAAACAGAACAAAAAAGACCAACAAACTACAATGACAGTGAAAAGATGAAAAGATTGGAAAAAAAAAATTTACTAAATTGGTAATTTTATAAACCAGTGCCTAAGTGGCCCCACAGTATAACTCTGTGGAATTTCTTATGAGCAAAGCAGTAACTGAACAAGAAAAGTCAAAACACCTGGGCTAGTAATGCTCAGTTAACAAGCCAAAATGCATTTACCATGTCCTAATTCAAGAAGCACTATTAAACAGCTGCTGTTAAACAGGGAAAAGTATACTGGAAGAGTTTTAACTGGAGAGAGCATGGTTGTCTGAGTTCAAAAGCAAACTAAAAAATGTTTACTAAGCTGAATAGACCTGTTTTATATTTGCCTGTACAGATATTTAAAATTACCCTTCCTACGATGAAAAAAATTGTTACATAACTTGCTCTAGCTATTTTGCCTTTCTTTGAAAGTTAAGCTGGTCCATCAACCTGTGTTTCCAATACTACATGATTTGCCAACACAGACATTTTTGAAGTCTTAGTATCATCCATGTCTGTTTAATAAATCAGTGCACCTTGAGGAATATTGATGGGCAATGACAGCAAACATCATGCAGTAGCCAACAATCATCTGTGGGGCACGACTCTGAGTTGAGTCAGCGGTGGCAAGGTTGCAGAGATCCTAGCACTGGAAATTAACTTCTCTGTGCTGTCCTGCTGTTCACAGCAGCCTGAATATGGACTGATCAAGTGTCCAAAATATTTCTCTCTGGAAGGTGGACTTGCACATTGTTTGCTGCACCGTGGAGCATAAACCCTTTCCTTGAAACTGCTCAACTCACCAAAAAGTTCTACTGCCAGCCCAGTGAGGGATCTCCAGAGAAGCATCTTCTGGTCCCTCAAACACAGCCAGGCTCATTTGCAACTGAGAATGCAAGAAGAGATCCCAAAAGCAAGATTCAGATTTATCCTGGTTTGAGACAAATTCAGGAGGAAACCTACTCACCCTAGGACAACAGGGTAAGAGCAGAATTCCAGGTCACTCTCTTCACTTAAGTACCTAACCATGCCACTTGTTCAACAAGAGAAACTTTGCAATGTTTTATTCCATAGTACACAGAAACAGACAACCAAACAAATGGATTACAGAACTGTTAGGTACTTGGCTACAAGTTTTACTTACCAGCACACACCTTTGCCTTACAACCCAAATTTTGCACTCTGAGGTCAAAGTGGCAGGTAGTGAAGAAAAGAAGGTTTTCCATTCACCTTTATGAAAATAAATTCACCAGCTCACATGGCCTTACGGTCTACAGATGCCTGCTCATGACTGTATGTGGGCATGTTACAGCAGCACTGAGTCCTCACCCCGCAGTCATTTGTTACAGCACATTCACAGCCAAGAGATTTACGATGCACTTAAACAATCCCACAATTTAATGCCAGTTGCATGAATGGCATTGCTCCAAGAGCAGCGAGTGAATGACTCTTGTTGCCACACACTGCTGAAGCAAGGGCATGCCATCCTGCACTGAGAGCAGAGCAGAGACCTACCCAGGGCAGGGCACACTCACTCCAGCTCAAGTGCTTGCATCATATAGCTGCAGACTCCTCCAGACACTGGGGTTTTCCCAAGAAAGCCCATTTCTGTGCTTACATGCCATTTTGTGAGATCTAAGACATAAAATGGCAAAAGGACCGAGATTAAAAATGCAAGAGACCAAAAAACCTCAGGATTGAGCTACCTTCAAGATGTCTTAGCAAAATCTGTCTTCTACACAGCTACAGCTTCCAGGTGACCAAAAAAAAAACCACCGCACCAGCAGACTACCACTACTGCCATGCTTATAATCCACATAGATGCTCAAGGAGTGCTGGTCTCACTCCTCCCAGTAAAACCCCTCTGCTTTCAAATTGTCTAATCCTGATGGGTTTGTCTCAAGACCACTCCAGAAGCTGAGCCTCTGGCACTGTATGTCCCTGCAAGCGATGCAGACTCATGCAGAAGCTGTAGATCCTGAAAGACTGTTCCAAATTTCTAAATCCTGTTTGACAAACACAGCTCTTTATCAGAAAAGGACTACCTGCCTACAATAACTATCACTATAGATGCAGTGTTGTGTTACATGAAGGATTGCTCTTGGAACAGAAAATGCAACTGGAGAAGTAAGAGAAATCTTTCCTTCTCACATGCTGGCAACTAAGAACCTAGCTTCCCTGTAACCTGTCACACATTTAGAGAAAGCAGTCACATTTCATGGTGATCAGCTTTTTCTAACTAGTCTGTAGCTCTTTAGCACATTCAGATTCTATACTGGAACATAAAGCAATGAGGCTTCTCTACAAACCTGATTTTCAGAGTCAAAAGCCCCCAAAACAGAAAACTGAATTACAGGCAGGGATTTTTCCCAAAAAAAAAAAAAGAGCACCACTGTCAGGTCCCCACGGTGAGATCATCCAGAATTTGAAAGTGAAACCAAACATTTTTCCAGGCCATTACAAATAGGTCTGAGAAAATTACCTCATCCCTTCTGCAAGAGAAACCATGGAAAGTTACGCAAGCCTACTCTGCTCTCACTGAATGCTATTTGAGTTTCTGTGTGGGTTAAGCAAGCCAAGAATTTCCAAGACAAGCTGCAAGACTTCTTGCAAGGATGCAGCAGCAGCCACAATTACAGGTCACTTTCTTCCCCAGAAAGTCTGATTCTAAATATGTTTAAAAAAACCAAAAAACAAAAAAAGCCAAATTAAGCAATAAACCTAATTTAAAATAGAGTTCACAGAATAGCTTTCCCCTACAGTTACACTGACACAAGGCAAAAAAAAATCTGTTAAACTCAGTCAGGCTGCAATGCACCAGAGAGTAGCAGAGTCTTCAGGGAGCTTGTTGTTAGCTCAGTTACAGCCACACAAACTAATTTAAGAGGACTAAAGATGCAGCTCAGTTTCTCCCTGCAAGCTCCAAACAGTTACTGCATTCACCATGTGCCTGACTCCTCAAACTGAGCTTAAAACAGAACAGAAATAATCCTGTTATGGTGCTGATTTTAGCCAGCTGCATGCCATGGCTCCTTGACATGACTGAACATACTCAACAACCAAGAAGGTGAAGACCAGTCACCAATCAATCCATTCCTCCCTTCCCCAGTTTGTAATTAGTCATGCTTATAGTCCCTAGAAAAATAATAAATTCTTCTAAATAGTCCAGTGTGACAGAAGATACAGCCCTTTACAGACATTTACAGCTGCCACAAGAACTTCAACTTCCAAAGTACACCATAGCATATATTTTAAGAATATTGCTACCAGCATAGTCACTTTGTTTCCTATTTTACTGCTCCCCTGTATCTTCAACAGAGACTGCACTTCAGGTTTGTTAATCCTCTTTAAATTTGATAAGACAAAGGAACAGGTTCTGCTATGTATGCCAGAAAAATACACAGTCTCACTAGATCTTGTGTGACTGAAAATATAAGCCTAATAATTCTGCCAACCACAGAATTATCCACTAATTCAGTCAGTAGGAATAACTATTACATTAACTTTGTTTCTTGAAATCTTGTCACACATTTGACTCAACACTTATACTCGGTCACAGCTACTCAAGCACTCCAGGCTTGGGGCAGAGGCTGGAAAGCTGCCTGTCAGGAGAGGATCATGGGGAGCTGGCTCACAGTGGCTGAACACGAGCCAGTATGTGCCAAGTGGCCAAGAGGATTGTGATCTGGATCAGCAATAGCATGGCCAGTGGGACTAACACAGGTCTCCCTCCTAGCCTCAGTCCTTGCTCTAGCTGCAAATGACATTTCAGGAGTCTGACACTGATTTTTTTACACCTATCTCAAGCTGACAAAACTGGGATCCCTGATTTTTAGGCAGAAAGGGAAGGAATGCTGAATCTATCCTACTTGACCAGTGCAGATAGGCCATGAAAGAAGTGCACATATTGCCTGGAAAGCCACCAGGATTCACAACTGATCTGATCTGAGGATAACAAGGAATACCAGCAGCTTTTTTATAGCTGCCAGCATAAATTGCAGCTGCTTGATGTTCCTGGAAGTGCCATTTAGAGATTATTTTTATTTCAAAACATTGCAAGCTTAATGCCAGCCCTTCTAAAATTCTGCATTAGTGAGGGCAAGAGCCTTTAGCAAATTGTATTTAAGATCAGATACAAAGGAAGTGGTTTGAGTTTTTAAACTATTCTGCTGTTATTTGTAATTATCTGCTACAGCCAGCCCACAGATATGCTCCTATTGACTCTGTGCTGGTACCACCAAGGTCTCTTACAGATCACCCACCTGCCCCGGCAAACTTGCAGACAGCACAAGGACTCCTCACTTTCCTTCTGAAGGGGCAGAACCAGGCTCCCCACTGTGCTCCTGCTGACTGCTCCACACACTGAGCATGCAAGAAAGGTGAGAAAGGAACTACAGGCCAACAGGATAAGTGTTTGTATCTAATCCCATAAAATGCCCTTTCCTGCTTCTAGTGCATCACACATTTACACAACTCATTTAATGGAATCTCCTCTTCCACATTAAGCCTGGATTAGTGCATGCAGTACTAAACACTATGTGCTGGAAAGTATGTTCAATAGAGGTCAGCAGTCAGTACCAGCAGCCAGCTTCTCACAGCAGTGATGTTTAAAGCACCTCAGTATCATCCAGCTCACAACATTAAACATTAAAACAACATTATAGCCAGTCCCACTACACTGTCAACTATTTGGTAAGGTAAAAATGCCAACACTGCTATTTTAGCTCCATTTAGGACTTACGGCCTAAATAATTTCTTGTGCCAGAGCTGGGTACTAGCCTGGTACTTTAAACCCAGTTATTGCTTCATTTTCCAGCAGCACTCTATCAGTGTTTATTGACATCTGCTGCGCTTTCAGAAAATAGGAGTACATCTCTGATCCAAGAGGAGTGACCAGGTCACTGAAGTCTTGTGAGTCCTGAAAACTCCCTTGGTGCTGCACTGGCCACATGAACAGTAACAGCAGAAAACCCTTTATATCCCACATTACCTGCACTCTTTCATAAGGAATTTAAATTACAAAGGTCTGAATGTGAAGAATGAACTACATCTCATGAGAACGACATGAAGCATCTAAACAAAAAGGAAAACAGAGCCAAAATTCAGCACAGCAATGATGAGTCAAGAAATAAGGCTGGCTTACAAAATCAGAGACTGGTTTGACAGGCACCAGCCCATTCTTCCTTCACACTAAAGTATATCTTATATACACTTCCTAATTTAGTTATCTGGGGCACTACTAAATCTGTTGTTTTTAGTGGAAGACTTCCTCTGGTACAAAGTAGATTTTCTTTTACCAGAACTTCTTTCAACAGTAAGACGTTATTAAATATTTATCCGCAATATTATCTGCAATGTTCATACACCTGAGATTGTTGGCAAGTCATCCAACACAGACCAAAGCAGGTAAAGGGGCAGATCACAAGACCACCCACCTACACTCAGCTAACAACTGCTGGGTCCATTTCCACTGCTTTGATTATCAGTTTGACTTTCCATGACACTACAGAGAGTGCTATTATTTCAACAAGTGCAGGACATGCAGCATTCAGCAAGAGATACTGAGCTGGAAACAGTAGCACTCTGAAACAAAGTATTTATTCTATAACTTGCCCATTTTCACACAGCTTTTGCTTGTGTCTTGCTATCTCATCACTGAAAAGGCCATCACCAAGAGCCACATAAGACACACCACCAAACAGAATTACTTGATCCTCTTTCACAGAGCAAGCTGTTGGTTCAACAGCGTCACTGAGCTTTGACACAGGGGCCAAACAATAAACCAATCTCAGATTCCCATGAGAGAAAGCTGATGTCATATTGAGGTTTGTGTATTTTCCCAGGAATTCCCATGCTGAAATATTACAAGATTCCATCCTCAATTTAACCCTCACTCTAGGATCAGGCCTGATTTTAGGAGACAAAAAGATTAAGATGGAATATATTAGAGACTGTGACAGGCCAGGTGTTAGGAGATTTCTGCCATGGCTGAAGGCTTCATGTAGAGATTGTGCTCTTGGATCTGAAGCCTTCAGGCTGCCTACAGACTCTACACAGGCTTGAGATAAGGGTCACTGTGTGTGTGCTATACAGAGAAGCTACTCTGTGTGACTATTTTCCAGGCAGAAAGAGATGACTCAGTTCTTATTTATATAACAAACACACCGACTTCCCCATTTAGACAAAATCAGAAGAATAACTCCAAGGGTGTGAAACTTAAGTTTCTCTGTGCAGCCTGAAATTTGCTGAGGGAGCCAGAGATACCTGGGGATGCCATATCTGAGGTTTATACCAAATCATGCATCTCCTCTTAGGTCTTTTAGGCTATGAGCATAACTATAGCATAACTAGAAACAGTTTCTGTCCACCTCACATAATGCAATTTTTCATCTCTTTCCGTTTTTAGAAACAACAGTTTTGCTGGAGCACTGGTAGAAATATTTGAGACTACATATTCAAAGTATAATGGTAGACTACTGGCATCTCTGGCATCATGTCTGGGAGTCTTCCAATTACATTTGTAGAGGGCAGTCATTTTGAGCACCTCTCTCCATTTGCCAGACTTCAGGGTCCAAAAGACTCTCTCTTTTAGTAAGAACTGAATTAGCCCATGACATCTTCAATATTTTCTTCAATCTCTCATTTTGGAATTTAATTTCACTGGGCAAGTAATTAATATTTTCTTGAAGCACATTTACACAGGCACACTGTGACCGCGAGACAGGATGATATACTTCAGACTTATCCTGGTAATTTATCAGTGGGATTGACTGACATTGGGATTAAGGGCACCCTCAGTAAATTCAATGATGACACTGAGCTCTGGATAGCAGTCACACTCTGGAAGAAAGGGATGCCATCCAGAGGGACCTGGACAGGCTGGAGAGGTGGGACTCAGGAGGTGCAAATTTCATCAGGTTCAACAAAGCAAAGTGTGAGGTCCTACACCTGGATTGCAGCACAGAGAAGTGGGTGATTGAAAGCAGCCTGTCAGGAAGGACTGGGGATGATGGTTGATGAGTAACTCGATGTGAGCCAGCAGTGAGCACTCATAGCCCAGAAACCCTAACGTATCCTGGGATAAATAGAAAGAAGTGTGGCCAACAGGTCATTCTCCCCTCTACTCTTGTGACATCCCACCTGAATTACTCTGAGAGCTTTATACCTTTTCTATGCCTCACAACATCCCACTTGGATTACTGTATACAGTTCTGGTAACCCCAGCATACAGAAGGAGATGGAAGCACCTCCCCTATGAAGACAGACTGAGAAAGCTGGGGATGTTTGAAGCCTGACAAAGAGAATGTTGTGTGGAAATCTCATGGGAACCCTCCAGTATCTGAAGGGCCTATACAGAAGCTGGAGAGGCACTCATCATCAGGAACTGTAGATGGGACAAAGAGTATTGGGCACAAATTGAAAGAGGGGAAATTGAGATTGGATATTAGGAGAACATTCTTTACTGAGGGTGATGAGACACTGAAACAGGTTGCCCAGAGATGCTGTAGATGCCCCCTCCCCACAAACGTTCAGGGTGAGGCTGGATAAGGTTTTGAGCAGCCTGGTGTAGTGGGAGGTCTCCCTGCCCATAGCAGGTGGGGTGAGACTGATCTTTAAGGTCCCTCCCAAACTCTTAAGGTTCTGTGATTAATTGGCACCAAAACACATCCAAATTTTCAATAACACTGGATAGAGTGTCTGTGAACTCACCTATTCATTCCAACATTTGCATCTTTACCAAAACACAGCAGATTGTTTTGTTTCTCTGTGAAGCAAGCCATAGCATTTGTATCTGCTGAGCAAAGAGACGTCCAAACTAGCTCTATGTGAGAACATCCTTACTTTAGCCTGTTTTCACTATTTTTAGCCAATTCTTTAAACAAGTACCATTCATGAGTCAGTGAATGACTAATTGCCTTGATTCTCTTCCTATGCAAGCCAGGCTGGATGCAAGAGGAAAGCTCTTCTCAAGGGACAGCCCACCACATGTTCTGCTAAAAACACAGGGCAGGTCTTGATGCAGTCACCTCTTTCATAAGCAGCAAGGGGAAAGGCATATTTATAGAGTTTTAAGTGTAAACCATAGCACTGCGCTGCAGTGTTACACAATGCCTTTACCAGCATGGCAGGCAGCAGCTCTCTTCTTGACCTGGCATACCAGCAACCTTTCTTTAAATAACGGACACAGGCTTTTGGAAGGTGAATGGCAGCACTCGGGAACTGCAGTTGAAATCTTATCTATGCTGGCTGCCATGCAGAAGCCAACTACGCAGCTGTGCAGCCTTGTCACTTGTTTTTCAGCCACTGCGTTACTGATCGTAAGCCCTCCTGCTCTGGAGCTGGACACAGGCAGCAAATCAAGGCAGACTGAGCAGTAGCAAGCAAGCCTGCTGGACTGTACCACTTCCAAGGAAACAGCTAAATCAGCAGCACCGTCTCCTAGTGTGGAGACCCGACCAGCAATGTGTTAGTCTAGATGTGCAACGCTACAGTGATACAACTGTACCATGCATAGCCCCACCCTGTGTACAACTTGTCTGAAAAGTATCTCTGATCGCGCACAAGTGAAGTCTGATACATGCCCACCACCTGGCCCCTGCCTAGAATCCTCCAGGTTCACTGCAGGAGCCAGCATTGTGTCAGAAGGTATTTGCTAGCGAGAAGCTTGTATCTGAGACACAAAAAGCAAATTTTCACATTATTGCGTTATGCACCTGCCAGCTTCGAGATCATGGGCCGCTCTGACTAGACCAAGTACAAAGTTTTAGCTTGGATAAACGCATTAGTTGATACACAGACATCCTTGCTCCACAGGCTATTCTTTCTACAGTAACAGGTTTTGGGTGGGCTTCTTTTGCTAGTGAGAAGCCAAATTAAAGAGGCATTCAAGCAATTCAGCATTCTGTCATTCTTCACCTCTTTTCACTCCTGCCTTGTGCTTCAGAGGATTTGGAGGTCATAGCATTACAAGCAGTATAAGTTTACTATGGACATACAATAGAAAAGTACAACACTGAAGTGAAGGCTAGCATTAACATTTCTACCTATGTTCCAACTAGCTGCCATGTCAACTACTAATACAACATACAGATAAAGCCAGAAACCTCAATTTGCTGAAAAATCTCCTGAAAGAGCCAGCAAAAGGGAACAAAGCAGATTGAGTCATCTGCAGTGCAGCATAATTTAAGGTATCGCTTATACTTCTTATAAAATCAGAACTACTGCAGTCAAACAAGCTTGGTACAATTATACCCAGCCTTAAAATTCAAGCTTGTATTTAATTAATTGGAACCATTAAGTTTGAAGGTATACCAGGTGAGAGTAGCAGTCAGGAAGAACCACTTAAGCCTACCAGAGGTTAAGAGGATTAAAGTTGAGGCAAAAAATTAATGAGACACGTGTAAGATGAGTATACAGGAAAGGGATCTTATCATTTGGACAAAGGAAGATGGAACCTGTAGGAAAGTCAAAGGATAGTTGCACAATTGTGTGACTAAAAGCAACCTTTAAAGTAGCTTTCATATTATGCACTATTTCCTGCCCATACAAGCAGAAAAAAAAGAAAGATCTGAAGCGAAATTAGAACTCATTTAATTCTTCTTCGTGTATTTAAGCACATCATAGATACTGCTCTTGTAGAAGAAATTTGTGTGACAGATCCCTCATGAGTGGCATAACAGCAAAGATAAGATCTGTAGATCTATAGTCTGCTCTTAGTAAGAATTGTAGTGATGCTGAAAAAAAGTCCCCAGACCCAACAATGGGGAAAAAAAAAGCAGGCCAGTCTAAGGTGAGCAACAAGATGAACTGCAATATCAGGCTGATAGCAAGAGCTCTTGCAAGACGTGCTGCGTTTATAAATATTTGTAGGAACAGGTGGTATCGCAAGGGAAAAAAAATAAAAAGTACTTCCAGACAAAACAAATTTTCTGTTGCGAGACATCATTTTCTACTTAGACTCTTCTGGTTTCTATCTTCTTATGATTCTTGGACAACTTATTTTTCAGCTCTGCTTTTTAAGATTTTAAATGTTTAGCTGAATGCTGGAGAAACAGACAAAATGTGATCTTCCAAAGCATTCTCATGCGTATGCCAGTACCCAAAAAGCAACTTCATATGTTGAAGCCTCCTCAGAAACAAGGCATATTGCCTTCCTGCAAAGGCTCATCTAAAAGCTCTTCCACTTTTCCAATAACAGTATCATCACACGTCATTACCTGTGACTACAGAGACCACTTAAAAAAATGCACGCTGTGTCTGATAGCTCAAGTACCGTGCTCCAGCATGCTCCCACACTCAGAAAATGCAGCATCCATACAGTCAGTTTGGAAACTGGGTTCTCTTATTCCATCCAGAGAAAAATGATACCCACACACCTGCAAAAGACTAATACTGAGTGCTAGACTTGATAGTGTATGGAATAAGCCAAGCCTACCAAACCCCAAGACTGGCAAGAACAGGCAATTCATCCATATTTGTATGCTGGACAATGCCATGTTGATACTCTTTCCTGTCTGATCTGATTAATTCTTGAAAACTTAAGTCTTTAGGTTGCTAGGCTGTTAGATAAGACACAGTGCACCCGATATACTCTATCAAATTACAATGCAGTAATAAGCATTTTGCAGCAAAAGTCCACAGTGTTTTGTAAGTATAGCCCTGTCATGGAAAACCTATCCCAGTTACACAATGAAGCCTGTGAACCATAAATAACTTGTGCTGGTAATTAAAGTCTTATCCAGGCTAGGATAAAATATGTTCATGTTATAAAAAATTATTTGCCCTCACTCACCATTAAATATTTATGTGACTGTTTTTTCTACCTATTAGCAAGTAACACAAACTTTTAGGTGCTGATGCTTTAAGATTCATCAGTAGTTAATAACCAGCAAGTATTTCAAACAAATGTCTTGGATTCAGGCAAAATAGTACTAAGAGAACAGCTGTATTTTGATAATAATAAAAAATTATTTAAAAAATTAATTCACTGCTTATAAAGAGATGCTACAGTGACAGATTCAGACATCTGCACGCTACTTAAGAGTATAAGCTGCTTCTTGCCACAGAAATGAATCCAAAGCATGACTTGGAGGAGCCTCTAGTGGTGATAAAGTAGATGTGATTATGAATGAGCAGATGCTCAAGGATACGCAAAGTGCCTTGCTGGCATTCACAAAACCTACAGATACATGATTCCTAATCAAGTTACCAGCAATATGACATGCAAGCCACACACATGCTTGGGACCAAGATAGGATGTTTTCAATAGTGCTCTACTCATTTTACCTTACTTTGATTCAATAAGGGAATCAAACAGCTTGCTTCTTGACCCCTTCAGCTTGTAGGCAACGTTTAGTGCACAAACAGAACAGAGGTACATCCTGACAACTTGTTTAATCTCTTTCAGGCTAATATTTTTTGCAGGGAGGTAGATGCACAACATCCTGTGGCAATGAGTTCTACAGTTTTCACTTCACACTGTGCAAAAGATACACTTCTGTTTTGACTCACTTCATAGTTCCATTTAATGCAACTTCATTTTTGAATCAGGAAAAACAGTAAACCATCATTCTCTCTTGACTGTTTTTGGTTTAATGTATGGCTTTATAATTGTACTCCTAATTCCTTAGTCATTACCTCAAGAATTCTGAAAGCTTCCTAGAATGGGAAGCAGAGTTGGTATCAGTTTACTCCAGTGAGTTATACTGACACAGGCAGACCATTGTTTTTAAATAAACTATGTCTATACACACAGAAGACAAGGATGTGTAAGCCTTGCACTGTGGAAACACAACCTTTGAGCAATTTTAAAGTGATGTTAGAGCAGTATCTTCCACAGCTAACAACACTGGAGAATGTTTTGTTGCTTCCAGAGTACGAGCATCAACTGGAAGCAGTTGTTTGAACTCTATTTGACATGACTGGCAGGTGTCATTAACTGTGGAGTTTCTCCAAACTTGCAACCTATTGCAGCCACATTGATGTGGCACGTAACTGGAAAGGTGCTTTCACTCTTTCAGGAGTCCCTGTAATGTCACCCTTTTTGGTAAGCATTAATACTGATGCAACACTTCCCTTAGCCTAGCACAAAAGAAAATGAAAAAATTTGGCAATTTGATTGCATCGACTCGCATACCATTCAGGTTCCAGTGTGAGCCCTTAGAGAACTGGAGCATCTGGCATCAAGCACTGAAAAAAACAGCCAGCTTTTGTTTGTAGTTACAAGGTTCAGATGCTGAAAATGTTAACGCTGTTTCAGCACTTTGCAACAACAATTGCAGGCTAGACGCTGTCAAAGTACTTCAGAGGTTTGCTTTTTAGCAGCCAAAAGATTTGTTTGACAACCACAGGTCTCTATCTTTCCTACACTCCTCTGGATATGTGAAGTAGACTTTCCCCCAAATCAAATAATTAATAGAACTGTTGCCGATTTTTATTTTACCAAAAACTATCAAATGTTATACAACTGTTTGCAGAGTAACTTAAAAGCTTTCTACACATGATCAGTATGTATATAGTAATTGCCAATTATTAGGGTTTGTTTTAGAAGACCTGGATATAATGAAATAAAGAAGAGTACACCCTTTGAGGTATCCTGCGCCTAGAAAATAATATATAAAATAATCAGTATTATTTAAACTTCAAATATAGGAAACTATGTTGCTATATTACAGCTCTGGATGAAAACTATGCTGCAAAATAATTTCTTTACTCTTATGTTGCTTACAAAGCTATACTCTTACTCCTGCATGGAATTCATTTCCTGGGGAAAAAAAAAGAACAGAGTTCTGCAGATGCTCCTGTGAAACATGCAGATGTGTACTTAAGAGCTCTGTATGTCTTGGCAGATTTGGGGGGAGATCACAGTGCTGGCTGGGATGGGAGAACATCACAAGGTGACCAACAGGAGTCAACTGTTTTCCTGGTTTACTCTGTACTGCTCTCAGCAGCTTTTTTCTATAGGAACAGCTACAGGATGGAAATTTTAGCCTAAGGAAAAATTTATGCTATGAGTTTTCAGTTTTAAAAGTATCTAACCATACAAATAGCAATACTGGAATGCAACAGCTCACAAAAAAAAAAAATCCCAGGTTACACATTCATGTCATACTGTGAAGAGTTTTGAGAAATACATGGGAGGAATACCTGCACTACAAGGATGGTCGAGTGCGGGACAAGTGCACGAAATCATTCCAAGCAGCCTGCCAGAAAAATCACCCACAAAGATCCTTTCATTCCTACTCTTGGACATCCTGTATTATTTACTAGAGCTGCTGCTCAGCCCCTCCTACCCCACCCTTGGCCCAATTTTTATCGCCTCTAAGGAAAAGCCTTTTCAGATGAGCAAAACTGTCTCCATCAGATGCTGTAACAGCGGTGACCTTCAGTGGCACTGACAATAGTCTGAGGAGTAAAGTACCAGATCCAAGGGTCTTCTTTGTACTAAAACGGTGATACATTTCCAGAATCAGACAATTTGCCTTCACATCCCTCCAGTCCTGAACTAGCCCTTTGAACAAAATTATGCATCTTAGGAGCAGCCCCACTGATTACCATAAAGTACAGTAAAGTAGAGTTTTGGGTTACCTGTGTAACATACACTCACAAAACCACTCCCAAGACAGACCTCAGCCATATCATCACACATTTTATGCAGGAGGCACACAAACAGCTAAACCAAGCAACTCAACTGTCTCTAAAGATCTCTGCACATCTGACCATTACCATTACACTTGCCTGCTCAGCTTTATACGGTTCTATAGCCAATATTGATGGATTTGGTGCAACACAGAATACCCTGCAGATGTCCAAAACAACCTGGATTTTAACTGTTCCACTGGAAGCAGAGGATTACACCATGCTACTCAAGTTAAGTCAAACAAGCTACTTTTTATAATGGCAAACACCTGAAAACAAAGTAACTGTCAGACTTTAAAGTATAAGGTGGTTGCATGACATGGTAGCATTTTTTCCTATGCACCAAACCCACGGACAAGGAAAATCACTAGGGCCCATTTTAATGTTCACACAGGTTCTATCATATTGAACTTGTTAATTTCAATTAAAATAATCACACTGCTCTTATGAACGGACATAGGTCTTGGAGTACAGTAACAAAACAAAATCCCCCGGGTTTGTTTTTTTTTTTCTTACAAAACACTTTAGTGCACCTGAACACATCCAGAAGCAATGCTTACATATCAATACATCTTATTACATCTTACTACAAAGATGCTTTGCAGTAGCAGCAGAGCTCCTCTCTCCTGCACAGCAATACAAACCAATCACAACGATGAGAGAATAATCTTAATTCCCACTTTGCACTCGCTTATCAGAATAGTCATGAATACCTACTCTAATAGGACTCTCTTCAGAGTTTTTTTAGAAATTTAATTATCACCTTTGGCAACAATTAGCTCAGCAGAAGTCGTCACTTTCTGAAACCTGCTGGACAAGGAGACAACACATTTACCACTGTCACATGAATTTAGGAGGGGCAATCAAAGCCATTATTATCCCATGAAATAGCAGAACTCAGATAGAGTATTTACAACATCAATTATTTTTGTTTTTGTTTCAACTCTAGTTTAGAAACAGAGGACGTGAAAAAAATTTCCCAGCGAGGACCCAAAAGGTACCTTCAGCTACATAATTCTTTATGCTCTGTCTCCTCCTTTCTCAGCCACAATACTGCTGAAAGACCTTAAAGTGTATTAACTTTAGTCCATGATCAACATCACCAACATTAAATACAGGCGTTCAAACCAAACCAGGCTTATCAGTGGGGTAAGGATCTGTCTCTCTAACAGTGCACAATTCAAGATACCCAACAGGGTTTCAAATCAGAATGCTATGCTTTGAAGTTCAGAGAAGTTATCCTCTCCACCCCAAAGAATTACTACCACAAATGGGAAGAGATTTCCTAAAAATTCCTGTTACAAGAACTATGCAAGTTTTGTTCTGAAGGTTACTGTTCAGTATTCACTATGTGAAAAGAAAACCTCTAAAAAAGATTGCTCTTCGAGGGACTACTTGATATTTGAAGTGCTCAGGACAGAGCTTGCCAACTTTCAGCACCACTGTAAAAAGCAAGAGATCATTTAACTCATACAGATATTAAAAAAATATCTGAAGGCTTGACAAGTTATCCTCTACCTCATTTTAAGACAGGTATTGACATCAATATGCAGCATCGCAAAGAATCCTTAACCTTCCTAACAAGGTACTTGAGAGCTACACAAGCAGATGTCCCGTACCTAGCATAGAAAGCAAAGGGAACAATAAAGATTCTTGCCTTTGACTGTATCACCAGCCTCCAGCTTCATGTGCTACAAAATAAACTACATCATATTGATTTGCTAATCCATTCCAAATATACTACACTTCAAACAAATCTGAAATGTAAGTTGATTAGACAACAGTGACAAGCCAGTCAATGAGTCCAAGAGCAAAAGGGGAACAACATCTAATCTGTTCATGGCTTCTGCTCTGGTATCCCAGGAAACCAGATGCAGCTGTTTGGTTCAAGTTGTGTACTATGGCAAAAATGTCTGCAATCCCACTCTAATAACCAGCATTTTCACAACTGCTAAGCAATGTCTGCATGGCAGAGCAGCAGTTCCTCTAGAGAATCTGGAGCATGAACTGCACAAGCAGAAGCACGGTATGTCTGGCGACCCAGGGCACTCCCATCTCAGTAATGCTTTTACTATGTCATCAGACCCTACTTACCACATGAGATTCACAGAGATATCAGTAAAAAACCCACCTCACTTACACACAAAGTACCATAAGGAAGTAGAGGAGTATCATGGTATCACAAGCTAAATGATCATTCAGTTCACTTTCTTGGAACCACCTTGCTACCCCTTGGTGATCTAACTCAAGAAAACTTCCTTAATTTCATTAACACATTTATCCTCTACCCAAAATATAAACAAAAAGCATCAGATTGAACGTTTCCTGCATGGTAATTTAATTATTTTCTACTTGGTAGTATTTTATAGTTTTGATGTCTTGATAGCTATTAGTATTCTGCAACTGACCTATTTGATCATTAACTTGGTCTAAATCATCTAGAATAATCTAAAATCCTAATTTATTTTAGGTACTATGTGTACTGCTTTAGTCTGTCACTTCACAGCCTTGAAGCACTTAGCTGTCTGTACAGGAAAAATTCAGAGAAGACACCAAATTCACTACCCACATTCCAGAAGTCAGCATTTAAGACTCCTTAATTCCTCTCAGAAGATGCTTTCAGAGAGACATATTTATTCCAGTATTATTTCTCTATGCACTACACAGTTCAACCGGTACTTCTCAAACTGTCATAATGCTGAATAAAAAAAGGCTGTGGGAAAATTAACATATATAAGGTTAACTGAGAACTATCTTCCTGCTAACATGAAAGATCAGGAGTACTAAGCTATACCCTGATATTCTCAGTCAAAACACTCTGCAGAGACCCCCAGGTGAGTCTCTGGTGTCTCTCTCAGGCAGACAGGTTGCCACTCAGTCACTCAGCATCTCACCCGCATTGGCTACTAACTCTTTGCACAAATGCCTCTATTAATTTACAGTATTTGGATAACCAAACCATATTTAAAGCCTTTCTTTTGTTGTTCTTTTCCTCCTGATCAAAATACACATAGTAAGTTCAGCTGCCTTACACATTTTATTAAAAACTACCAGGCAGTATAAAGGACAAAACAGTGGACTGAGCAGGCAGAAGCAACTGTGATCTAGTACACAAATCAGTAATGGAAAGGACAATAAATTAAAATATGACAGTTTGATTCAAATATCAACTATTTGGAAATAAACTCATATTAGTGGCAAAGTCAGATCTGGAGATTCTTTCAAGCTCATTTTCCATGCAGTCAGCTTCACTGTGCTGTAGCGCTGTTGTCCCAAAATGGTTTCTTTCACCCACTGTACAAGAGACTGACCTCCACGCAGAGTTGAGGTACTTGGTTTATTTACAGTTCTGCCCAGAAATGGGGGCTGGTAGTGAATCCACAAAGCCAGCACAACTGTCAAAACCTTTCATCATTGATACATTTTAGCAAACAAAGGCATTAGTGTTCACTGGCTACAAGTTACAGAGTTCCCTCATTAGTTACTATTCTATCTTCTATTAGTTAAATGATTCCCTTCGCAGAGCACCCAATTGCTAATAAGCAATTCCCTTTTTTTTGAGTCTGTGGGTTTCTTGGGCCAGTGGTCTCTGAGTTTCTGAGCTGGTGGTCCTAATCTTCCCTTTCCAGAATTACTTTTTATCCAGTTGGAGCTGAGTTTTTCGGTTGTTGACTTTATTAGTTTCTTCCTTATCTTGGGAGTTCTGTCAAATGTCCTTGTGGCTGGTAAACTTTGTATTCTTTGTGCCTACTATCAGTGGTGCATCCTGCTTCCCAAGCATTATTAATCTCCCCCTAGAACTGAGAAAATTGAAGCATGTCAAGCCCTAAACCTTAATAAGGCCATACTACCTACAAATAATGTATCTTTCTAACACCAGGAGATCAGCATGAAGAACCTGTCAACACTGAGAAGGCACTTTGGAATAATACAAAATGTTACAGTGAGCTCATTAAAGCACAGAGAAAGCTCAAGGGGTACTAGATGTTGAGCGCAGGTGAAAATTAGCTGTAAAAGGATATTAGACATGCAGACTGGACATCAGAGTTGAGCAGGGAAACTTCAATTCCAAGAAGGTACATTGTAAAGAAGAAGCAGCATCCTTGTAAACTTTGTTACAGTTGTCCAGCAGGGTAGAAAGTATCTGCTCCATTACCTCATAAACTTCTATAGAACTAACTTCAGATTATCTCTAAAAACCTGAGCTTGTGTTTGGCTTTTTCTCACTAGTGAAGATGCCATCCATCCCCATCTATGTTTGAACATCAGGTATCTTCTCAGTATCAAGCCTGCTCACTACTTCCATACTTTCTCTGCACCACTACAGACATTCAGGGCAGCAGCTGCGAGGATGCTCATGAGCACAGCTGTGCCTGTGCACAAGCAGCTGCAGCACAGCAGCTGCTGAGAGAAACTGCAATGCATTGGGAGCTCAATGCCAAAACACTCCCAGAGCTCATTTAGATTTACAGCGCTTTAAACAAGTAAATTCTAACAGGTACTGTAAGAGCAGGCTATACTATAAGAGCACACCCAACAGGACAGCTCAGGACCTCAAACAAACACCACATGTGTTGTCAAATCGGGACAAAAGCAGCAATTGGAATTACTATGTCAAACAGACTATTGAGAACCAGATGAACGATGATAGGGTGGGCAAGCGTTGTAACTGGCCACAAAATCTGAAGTGTATAAACTTCTATTATACTCAACTATGGATTGGATAAATCCTCAGTAGTACTGCTTAAAAACAACTTAGCATCCAAACTAGGTCTAAGCAAGAAGAGAAGAACAAACCAGCACAAGTCACAACAGTCCTCCCACCCCTCCTGGCACTACTGTGCAGCCAGGTAACAAACTAGCCAGAATGTCCCTCATTTTTAACTTAAATTGTTTATTTAGGAAGAAGATAACTCTAAAAATAAAGGTCTAGAGGGTAAGTGTCAACAGTTCAGTCAGTACAACGTCAGACCAACTACCAAGTTGAATCTTTTAACAAGTGTGGGATTGCATGCACAGAAAAAAAATCCCAACCAGGAGCCTTTGGCTACTACTGAAATCCTCCACAAATGCCTGTCTTGTCTTTCCTAGTAGAAGACTCATGAGGCAGATCTGTATACTCTCAGCTGTGGCTTTAGGTGTTAATACTCTGCCTATAATCTGAATATTGCATGCATACATATACTCTATCAGTATTTTTCTACTGTGGGAAGACAAAATATAGTCAGGGTTTTCCTTCCCATTCTAACACTCAATAATACCTTGGTGGCATAGGGCAGGGGAATGGCAGCAGGGAAAAAATAATCTAAACAAGTTAAATTAGTGACCTGCTTGCTTGTTTAGTGATAAAGACAGACATGCCAATAATTTTTGCCAAGACTGCACAAATCACGTGATTTATAATGCACATTTTAGAATTACACACGTACCTCCATGAAGCATGCCATTAACATACCATGTTTGACTTTTCTGGAAGAGTGGAAGAAGCAAGCACTCACCAGAAGCCAACTCTCATAGGGCCCAGTTTCAGCAAAAATCATGCGTCACCACCCTTCAGAGTATGCTGGGCTTTCGAGAGGGCTCTAATTTACTTACATTTGCATACAATGAACTGTATGGTAATTTCTGCAGCTCATTAGTAGTCACAAACCCCTTATTGTATTTGTGGGCTTTGCAGGTTCAAGAGCCCCCAGCAAGTCACAGCATCATCACAGTGGATGTGACACAAGCAGTAATACATCTTATCCTTAAAATATGCCAACAGCACTGACTGCCTCCTGTAAAAAGAGACAAATTCCAAAACATCCTCCTGCACTCTCATTATACAGAAGTTAGCCTCATTTGAGTAGCACAATGTTGGCTGCTCAAGTTACTCTGCAATATTTTCAGTTACCCTCTTCACAACCAGGCATCATTCAAAGCACGCATCAAAGTACGAAAGCAGAAAAATAACTCAGATGCTGAAACTAAGACCAGACCACTACCTACAAAGATAATATTAAAAAAACACAAACCAGAATTAAACCTTCACATTACACCGAAGATAACCAATCAAAAACCTTTGAGTCAATTTGGACTCTGTAGGACTTTCTCCTGCTGGCAAAATGGCCCTTGAGCTAAGCGCCAGCTAAGTGCACACACACTGGCAGCTTTGCAGATCCAGTATATTTTATGGCTTCAAAGTGTTTCAAAAGGAGTACCTGGAAGACATCTCCATAATTAACTATTGTTTAGTGTTGCTCAGTGAGGTCATGTCATCTTTTCAGGATAGAAAGCATGCAGAGACACAAAGGTTGAACACTGTGGCTGTCTGTAGCCTGTATTAACAGCAAGTGGGACAGCAATTCAGGTTCAAGAGCCCTGATCTTTCTCAGAGGAAAAACTGAGGAGTTGGATACTGGGGAAGTGACTACAGGAATATCCTAGCAATGATGTATGCACAAATTCCTTCATGCTTGCTGCAGTGCTGTCCACCTTTTCAGGGTCTATGTCTACGGACATCAGATCTCATATTTCTCATATAGACATGAGGATTAAAACGCTGTGATTCTCCTATCAGCATGAAAAAAAAAAAAAATCTCAGCAAATCCAGTGCAGTGTAACCCACACTGTGCACTAAGCTATGAGTGCTGCAGAGCTCACATTCCCTGTACAACCACTTCTGCACTGGGCATTACAGCCTGTATTGTAGGGGGGTTTATGCCTGCTCCAATCTCCAAAATAAACATACAAGGCAGCGTATCTAAGGTAACACATAGCTCATTCGCTTTTTTACTGTGAGCAGTTAGCTTTAAACACAGTTATCACAATATCAGATTAATGACCATGGAAGTCTGCATCACTAGTTCATTATCCTTAC
The DNA here is from genome assembly GCA_034336665.1 of Luscinia megarhynchos. NCBI lineage: Eukaryota > Metazoa > Chordata > Aves > Passeriformes > Muscicapidae > Luscinia > Luscinia megarhynchos. The sequence continues at coordinate 6,993,416 of CM067592.1, read as the reverse complement.
AGGCCAGTAGCTTAACACAAAGAGCCAAAACAGCAAGATTTTTAATTTGCAAATTAAACACTGACTGATCTGACATTCTTGTACATGTTATCATAGGACATTGAAATTGCTTCCAGTGTGAAATGCTGTCTTTAAAATCACAACTTCATCCACAAGACAACTGACTACAGCACACTAATGAGGAAATTTCACCAGAAAAAGAATTGTATAAAAGTATGTGAATGACAAAGAGTTTACAAGTATGGACTTAAGTTATTTCCCTATTGCACTGAAAGCCTTTCTGCCACAAATACATTACTAGGCACTGAGAATAGGACATGAACTATTTGAGAATACCTTCTGAACCTCTATTACAGATAGAGGTCAATCTCTCTTACAGATGTGTCCTCCAAAAATACAAGAACAGAAGTTTAAAGAGGAAAAGAAGATCCAGCACTTTCCAGAGTAGCTTTGATTTTCTGGATGCTGCTAGAACAGGACTAACACCATAAGCATTGTATGAGTGAGCATGACAAGCCTGGTGCTTGTGAAATACATTTCAGGAGTCAGCGCCTAGGGATGTACCCTTGAAAACTCCAGGTTCTAGACCCGGGATTCTCCTTATGTTCCTTCTGAGGTTTGCTGACCTGCCCAACAAAAGTGACAAGAAACAAAATGCCCTGAACATGCCCTGAACACTGAGCTCTGGCAATTTAATACTGAACTCAAGGTTACAAGTGTGTACAAGGCTGACTCAGAGCCTGAAATTCTGTACGTGACCACTTGTACTACACAATTCATTCCGATGATTGTCCTATTTTCCTTTAAAAAAAAAAAAAACCATCAGCTAAACTGGGACACCTTACTCAATCAGCTGGCACTGGGGCATTTGGCCCAAAGGCACTTTGCATCCTCCACCTTCTGGGTGGATGCCCTATCCTAAATGGCATTAAGCACAGCTCTCTTCAGCCTTCCTCTTGGCATCAGACCACTGTCCAGACAGGAATGCAGAAGCCCAAGCCAGAAAACAAAAGGAGACTGATAGCTCATAGCACAGAGCTTGGAAAAAACTGTCAGGATCAGTAACATTTCACACTGGCATATGAGCTGATAAACAGGAGCAACCCCTCCTTTCAGCTGAATACCTTAAGCTACAGAGGCAAGTTCCTTCACTGCTGGCTGGATTGTGGCTCTACCCCAGTACACAGCCAAGAGCCCAAAATGCAGAAGTTTCAACAAGGGAAAGGAAAGATTCCTCCAGATAAACTCACAGCCTGATAACGACATTACCTCAAAAAAACCCAAGAAGATACGTGTTTAGTCCCTTTAAGTTGTAGTGGGAACTAAATACATCTCCAGTACTTTTGGCTGAGGGCCACATATTAAATTTCCTGCAGGAGCCAAAGCCCTGAGGAGGACATAGTTATCCCGAGACAGGAGATGGCTGAACCTCTCCAAGTCTCACTCCAAAGCTGGGCATGTAAAATAAGTGGGCTGGCCCTTAATGCCAGCCTTCAGTACTGAAGTTGCTGGCATTTCAGGCACGTCTGCACAATTTTAGTTCTTTACCCTACTTACCCCAGATTGCTGTAAAATGGTGATAGGTGCAAGGCAAAAACGTATGGGATAAAAATATTGCTATAAAAGCATAGCAGGGATTATTTAAGAATCCTCTATTATTCCTTAACTTTAAGCAAAACTTTCACCACAAACTTGCCTTGAACAAACATCTGAGCAAGGAAGAATACAGAATCAAAATCACAAAATGAAAGGTTCTTCAGTATCCTAGCAAATTTATACAACCTCCAGATCAGACATCCAAAACACCTGAATACCAACTATCATTACTCATTCATCCCTTACTATAACCTGTGTGCTCCTGTAAGAGCACCATGGTTAAACTGCAAATAGCAGAATGACATCCAGCAATTCATCTTAAGTTCCCATAAAAAAGAACACAGATGCTTTTTTAACTTTGTGAAGGTGAAGCTTCCTATAGCATACTCCACAGTTTGGGAAAGAAGCTATGCAACATTCTTAAAAGCCTGCCATGTCAAGTGGAAACAACACAAGAGCTTTAAAGAAAAAAATTAAGAAAAGATTCAAGCTAAGGGTAGTGAGGTGGGTTCAAGCACCCATCTGGATGAGTTCCCATTCACCATTCAACAGTGGAAATCTTACCAACATAAAAGCATAATGGGTCAGCACAAAAAAAATTTTGAAAGTTTGGTCTAGAGTTAGTATACAAACCACCTGTGTTTTGCTAATTATTGCTAAGCAACATTAAGGCCAATAGTTTAGCAGAGTTCAAAAGGAATTAGGCGTTGTATAGGTAATAAGGACACCCACAAGTACATTAGCTAGGATAAAACATAAAAAAGGAATACCATATCTTGTGGTATAAGTCAGCCACTATATCATAGATATATTTTTTCTTTCTGATTGTTTTGCTTAGCACAGAGCAGCAGACACCATACCCACTGTTCTAGCAACTGACAGGTAAATAGCACTAAGGATCAGCTTACAAAAAACAAAACCAAACTAGTTTTCACTAGCTCAGGTTCAGACTCCTCTATTTAGCTAATACAACTGTACATTACACTTATCTTGGAATAAAAGTAACTCAGGCCAAACCATAGCTGATTCATATTCACAAGAGCCTACAACACATTAAACTAGAATTGAGACACTTAAAGCACAGAAGTTGATTGACACCTTCAGAGTCAGATCATGACAGCAAAACACCCAGACTATCACCATGATCACCTAAGTAAGCAATTCTCTGCTGATTTCAGTAAACACCTAAAGTTTAAAAAAAAAAAAAAAATCCCAAAGTGTCTTAACAGCCTTCCTTGTCCTGTTGCAAAAGGGTTCAGAGAATCATGATCTCTGTTCATACGAAGCTTTGCTCCAGTGGCCGGACTACTCACTTCAGGAGAGTTTAACTAACACTTTGACCTCATACCTTGGACTCCAAGTCCAATAAAATAATTAAAGATGTACAAAACCCAAATATTTTTAGCATGCTTTCCTTGCATCTGCAAAAAGCTTAATTTGCCATTAGCTCCATGAAATGGCAGAGGGATTCAGACAAAGGAACTATAATTACCAAGTCTTCTCCACTGAAGTGCCAGCAACAATATGCTCTCTTCAGAAACTCAGACTACTACATATAATAGTACTGCCTAGTTTATGAAACTTCCTATATCAAGCTTCATTTTGACAAAACGGTGGGTTTGATTGTACCAGGCATATTCGGAACTTTTAGCTGTTAAAGAAGAGAAAATAGAAGGACAGAAATAGTGGATCTTTACAGCAGAGCAGACCACTAAAAGCACACAATTTAAAGTGATTAAATAAGGTGATCCAGGTTTCATCCTGTACTCCCTCACTTCTTAATTAAATATTCTTTGCAATGATAGGAAATATCTGGAAAACATATCACACTACTTTCAGAAATGATTTGTGAATGTTACTCCGTTGATTGGTATCAGATGAAGTTACAGATACCTTAAGAAGTCCTGTATCAGATTAGCACTTTCAGTGTAAAAAATCCTTGAAGGGTCAGAGGGAAATGTATTACAGGTTAAAAACTTATAAGCCAGGAAGGGGGGAAAGCCCAAATAGGTATTTTTACCATTGGTTCTTCAGCAAAAGCTATCCACAGATAAAACACCTACCATCAGTATCTGCATTACACCAGGGGCTGCAATTTCTAACATTTCAGTACTACAGAAACTGGTATTACTTGCCAAGGAAAACCTCCCTCTAATTAGGCAAAGCTTCAAAAGTAAATCAACTATTAACTGTAGCACAGGCCTACACTGCTATTAAAGAAAGTTAGCAGAATTTTGCCTGTGTTGAAAAATGCAACTTAGCAGAAATAGATGGTCAAATGACTGAATTAAATAACCAGCGCATCAAACTGGATCTGTATCACAGAAACATCAAGTCCACCTGGTACTCTGATCACTACCAGAAAAGCCAGCTTTTAAATATGGAGGGAAAAAGGAAAAAAAATAGAATGACTGTTCCTGTATCTGCAGAATTAGATTTTTCCTAGAAAAAAAACCAAGGGAATAAATTTGATAGGAAATTAATCCTACCAGCAGTTTTAACTATTTGCTAACCTTTGTGGCAACAAGTAGCTTACAAGTTTTTCACTTCCATTTGAATCGTTTTCAACTGTGACTTTTCATAAGTTACTACACAAAGAGAAGCTCAGAAACCAAGTACTAGATGAAAGGCAGAAAGAGTACACCTAGTCTTCTTTAACTTCTCTGAGCACCTGGTGTTCTGCTTAAGATTCAGTGCCTGTAGAAATACCTGTCATAGTTGGCAGTTGCAAATATGCTTGTGGCAGCAGGAAAAAACTGGCTCAAATTCCGCCTGTTTTACTCAGTTGGGCTTTCTCAGGACTGTGCTTTTTGTGCTGAAGGAAAATTAAGTACTTTATGAGGGAAGCAGAAGATTAAAACTCATCTGCTTTTACCTACAGAACCACGAATCAGCACACAATCACAATTAGCAAAACACACATAGCAAGGTGGCTCAATTTCTAATTATGGAAAGCACTACCTAGAGCAATCCCTGACACAGTCGCAGCTCCAGCAGTTTATCTCTGACATGGAGTGCAATTCTCACATTAGTACCTGCTTGCATGTGGGGTTTATTTTGCACTGGGTTTTCACTGCAATACTTACATGGTTACACTGAACAGTGTGGCTGCAAAGTGAGGCACACCACTAGAACCTGAATTCACATCACACGCAGCAGTCACCTTTTGGGAGCAAATAAACTCAGGAAGATGACTCACCAGAGACCTGGCCTCATGCAAGTAGGGAGCCAGGCATAGCGTTATTACAAGAGAAGAACCATCAGGGTTACAACACTCAAGAACCCCACTACTGAAAACATTAACTTGCTGCCGTAGTTATATCAACTCCCTGTGTAAGCCTCAAGCTGCTCATTGCTCCTGGTTCTTCTGTCAATCCGTTGCCATTTCTCAATCTTAACACTTGCTTGCTATTTTCCGCAGAATATTTAAGTGACTGCAGTTGCCAAGACAACCACTTCATCAACACCAGCACCTCAGCTCATCTATCTTGGGCTTCCCTTCCGTTCACCATAACTTCTAGGAAAGCAGTTGCCAGAAACAGATTTTTGAAATCTGGCTTTTGTGTTTAATTTTTAGTAGCCTTTGGGATCTTCTGTCCTAAGAATCTCAAGTTCCTGACATAGGAATAGCTTTAATTATGCCCTCAACAGTAAGGCTTCCTGTAAAGTCTGATAGCTTAAATTCCAAGGCACTGAGGCAACAACAGAAGTAAATATCCAAACCAGGTTTATGCACCTACACTGTCACTTCCCATAACTCACTAACTGAAATCTCCTTCAATTACCAAGAGAAACAAAGTGACACAAGATTTCTTAAACTCAGCTAGGCATTTAAATGCACACCAACACACATATCTTTTCTAAAAAAGGCCACAGAACCTCCATAAAGCAATTAGTAGGTAGATAATCCCCATAACTATATGGATGTTTTAACTAAGTGAGGCTTAAGCTGTTAAATTTTCCAGTCATGACAGCCATGAAACCAAGGGGCAAATTTAGCTGAGCTCTGCAGGAAGCCAAGTCTTAGGATGATATAATACAACTTCCAGGAATTTCTGAATAGTTAAAGTATGGCAGTAAGATCCTGCATAGCACTCCTCTTCCCCCAGTCCATCCATCTTAAACACAAACAAAAAGGTTTCACAACTTCAATCACAACATGAACTTTGATTAGAATTTACATATTACAAAATATGGGATAAGCCAACAGAAGCAACTAAGTTAGGTCTGGTTAAGTTTTAACACCAAAGCTACCAGCATCTTTGTACCACCAACACCTGAAGCCACATCAGAGCAGCAGAAGTTTCCATCTACATGGCCTCACTGCTGTGAAAGATTTACAGCTGCAACTGTACTGGCTTTGCATCCATTATCATAGATACAGGTGGTGGCTGAACCATGGCAACGCACGATTAAGCATGGGCTGCAAAACCAACTCTATGCTGGGTCAGTTCACAACTGGTGTTAAATATCATCCTGTCGCTACTAGACCCCACTGCTGTGCTTGAGACAGGTCGAATGCGCCACTGCTGCATTGCAGACATATTTAAACACTACAAAATCATCTCAGTGGTTTATTAGTGTGGACCTTGGTGATTTACCATGGTTGCCACAGTATCATTGGAAAACGCCCCAAGTATTCCTTTTGCTGTATTTGCACAAGGTCAACAAAATTAGAGAAGGTAAAGGCTTTATATTCTCAAAAACTCAAACTGTACATAGCAATCACATTGAGCTGTCACTAAACATTATTTTAGTGAAGAAATATTCTACAACAGTATTTATCAATGCATTTATAATTAAAGCAGTTAGAAACAGCAACTTTCTTATAAAAGGAAAGGTACCTGCAGGTCAGTTGTGCTGGAGTTTTCTATTTAAAGTGCTTGCTAAGTGCAGAATTTGGCTTTCTGCCAATATGTTTTAAGCTCAGTGTTGTGGCATAGCCTGGGTAATTGCACTTGGGCTGACAAGCACAACAGAACTCAGAGGAATGTCAGTAATAGATTTCAAACCTTGCCTTAACTGACTGGAGAACCAAAACTTGCCCCGAGAATGTGCCAGCTCCATGACGTGCCACACCAGGCTGTTTCCCTAGCTGTGCTGCAGAACTGCAAGCCCTTTCACATTTCCACACTTCACACCAAATCCCACATGCTGGTTTCTCTATGCTGAGAGACTTTATTTTGAAGCTATCCTTCAAAGCACAGGAGAGAAGACCTGGGGTGGCTGTAATGGAAATGCACAAGAGGCTGGAGCAATTAATACAGTGTAAGAAAGAAATCCCAGAGGTGGGACATAAAAAAGCAGGCTGGCATTGAACTCAGTGCAGGTCCCTCTGACATTTCAAATGATGAGGCAAGGCAAAGGATTACTTTGCCTCCTCCAAAGAGAAGTTTACCCAGAACATCCACAATACACTCTGAGATTTATTTGTGAAGCCTGCATAGCATTCATCTCACAGGCCTACATAGCCATCAAGTCAGGGCCTGGGTTTCTCTTCAGCACCAGGAATGTCCCCCTCCTCCCCCAGGTTAAGTTACACAACCCCAGCTTTATTTTTTGCTCTTAGAGAATTGCTGCAGCTGCCTCACGGACAAAGTCTGTGCAGAGGAGTGTGACTTGTCAGTACATCAGGTTCTGTGCTGGGCGCTTCAAGAAACTGCTCAGGCTTTTATTTTTAAAAATCAGGAATAAGCAGAAGCCTTCATTGAAAAAAGTCTCCTTGCTTTCATGGTTAAGCAGTCTGAAACCTATTAACTTAATTTCTTCAACTATTCCAAAATTAAATACTGTACTTGTAAACATAGAAGTCAAATTTGTTTTGGAAGAAAGCTCTCCCATGAGTTATCTATAAAAACCAAAACACTTTCTACCTACAGATTTAGTCAGTTATGCTATTATAAGATACACGTATTTTACATAAGTGTTAATTTATCCAGAATAATGAATATGAACCAGAAAGAAGGCTTAGTCTCTATTCACTAAATTATTCTCACTCTTGTCAAAGAACATTTTGACATGAAGAAGAATATTTTGTAAAATGCCCAGTGTGTCTACAATACTCCTTCAATGCCAGCCCAGTATCCTTCACGTGAGCAACTCTTACAGTCACTACAGATGATGAACAAAGCATTGCAGTGGCACACTCATCCTGTTTGTGTAGCATTCATAGACTGTTCTGGACAAGTGCTGTGCTTCACCCACACAAAGGGCCTAACAGATAACACATTCTGGACTGTGCATCCCTTTCACCCAGTCGAACACCAGATTATAGTGATTTGTGTTCAGAGCAAATGTAAAACTTTTAAATATTGCTGTGTTATCTCAAAAAGCTCAGCTAAACACGTACCAAAGAAGGCTTGTTGGCTGCTACCTAGCAGAAGATGATAATAGGTTGACCATAAAAGCATCTAATAACAGACAAACTTTTCTTTGAAGAAGTAAATTTTTCATAATGCTCTTATTTCAAGTTGACATCATATAGTATCTAATCTGCAAATTAAGAATCAAATTCAATGCACTAACCTAGTATTAAAAGTGGGTTTTAGGCTCAGCCCAAATTTCACTGTCCTTAGTTTTTCTGCATTACTACAGTTGTACAAATTATGCATCAAACAAAAGCAGCTAACAAAGATGAAGCATTTTCTGAGAACAAGGAAACTTCTTGTCTACCATCATTATGTTCCTCTTCCATAAAACACCTCCTTCATAATATGGTGTTTTTTTATTTTTTTTTTTTTACTAGGAAGAGATCCAGCATAGAATTTAGATGACAACCACACTAAAAAACTGACTAGTTACACTGAGTTTGTTTGTTCCCCCTGTACTTGGCATCGGTAAGCCCACACCTTAAGTGCTGTGTCCAGTTCTCCTCAATTCAGGAAGGACACTGTGAAGAGGTGGAGCAGGTTCAAAGGTCAGTGAGGCTGGTGAAGGGTCTAGAGGTGAAGCCGTGTGAGGAGCAGCTGAGGGAGCTGGGGATGTGCAGTCTGGAGAAAAGGAGGCTTAGGGTGACCTTATCGCTCTCTGCAACTGCCTGACAGGAGGGTAGCCAGCTGTGGGTCATGCTCTTCACCCAGACAACCAGTAACAGGACAAGAGGACACAGTCTTACCTGTAGCACGGGAGGTTCAGGTTGGACATTGGGAAGAATTTCTTCACACAAATGGTGACTAGATATTGAAAAGGACTGCCCAAGGAGGCAGTGGAGTCACTGTTCCTGAAGCTGTTTAAGGAAAGACTGGATGTGGTGCTCAGTGCTAGGGTCTGGTTGACACAGTGGTGTCTGGTCACAGATTGGACTTGATCTCAGAGGTCCCTTCTAACCTAATTAATTCTGTGAAGTGTTCTTTGTAGAGCACAGAAGTCACTGCTCAGTACTTTGCATGAAAAGGAAAGAAAAAACCTCCAAAACTTAATTATAACCCCAGCTATGAACTAATGCAACCTGAACAAAAAGCTACACAATCCAAAATAAATTGGAGCATAAAAGAGTTAAAGATACAACCAAACTGACATCCAGCCAAAGCTCTCCTAGATTTGCTGCAGTATAACTCAGACGCTCTTTCTTACATCATTTTTGTTTTAAAAGCAAACACCAGCCATCTTGGAAGTATAGATTAGATGTAAGCAGGTCAAAAAAACTTGACTGCTCTCTTGCAAAAAAGCATGGAAGTGGTGTTTGTGGATATGGTTTAGTGGTGAACATGGTGGTGGGTGCTGTTATGGTGGTTGGACTTGATCTTAGATGTCTTTTCCAAAATTAACAATTCTGTGTTTCTAAGGAGGTAAAAGTCATCGACATGCTCAGAAAAGTTGGCAGCTGCAGGGGAGAAGATGAAATGGAACAGGGCTGAGACACCAGGAGCACCAATCAAGTCACATGTGGTGACCTCATGTGAGCCTGCAGTCGTGACTCAAGTACAGTTATTCTAGTTTAAGGAGAGATGAAGGAAGAGGGAGGTGCCTGAGGTGAGCTTGAATTCCAAGACACATGAAGAGACCTGGTGGCATGATGATGACAGGTCTTTTGTGGCCAAGCATACCAGAGCCTTCCTCCATGCTTCTGCCATTGCACACACAGAGCTGATCCCACAGGATGTGGCAGAGGAGATGTCAGGTGTGGTGCACGTGCTAAAGACATGCCCATGTGACATTTCACTGCACCCTCATGAGGCACAGGAATGGGCAATGCTGTGCTTTGGGATGGTTACTCTTGATCCTTATCCCAACCCGACATGGTCCATCTTTCCGGAATACATCCACAACTGCCAACAGGAAGCTCCCTTGCTGAGGAAGGTACCATACACCTATAGCAGCCATCCCACCATGGCTTCTCATGGCTTTTGTTGACTGCCAGGTTACTTAGCTGGTTTTTGCAGGCAAAATACGGTCTCTGGTTGAAGAGCCCAAGCATAAGTCTATGACTTACATTAGAGATGTGGAAAAAAAAGTGAACAGCTTCTTAGTAGGTGTGGGATAAGTCTGCAAGTTGGGCAAAAATTAACAGTCATTTATCCAAGCTGAACATCAAGCAGGCTGCCTTGAATCTGTGAAATTGGAGTATCACCTCTAGCAGCAACAGAACCCAGGCTTATTTTATAAAACTGAGAAGAAACTGGTCAAGACTAGCAGACTTCTTACTCCATCCCTCTTTAGTGGCAGCCAGTATAAGTCTGATCTCTTTCCAAATGGAGCAAAGTTATGGATGATGTAGGTACAAGACCATTTGCTTAGTTACTACTGTATTTTACAATACATCTCCAGATCTGCTTTTTAGCACCTAAAGAGTCTGCCCATAAACCTCAAAACCATCTTCAGAATCAAAAAATAGTTAATAATACAGCCAGTTTCAAAATTCAAAAGCCGAAATATTCACAGCCTCAATCAAGTCTACCCTACCTACCTAGTTTTCCCCAGTAGTGCCACTATTGCTGTACTTCAGGCCAGAGCCAGCCAAGCTTCATCCACACAAATCAAAGACTGCAACCAGCATGAAAAAAAGAAAATTAGTTAAATTTCACAAAAAGTATATTAGCCAAATTTTGAAGGACATAAGCTTTCAGATTTCTGGCAGAGACTGAGAAATGGAAATCATTCTATATGTTGGTATCAAAATTTTCATTTTATATGTTCCAGTGGAGATAATACAGCAATACAAATTGCCTTCATTTAGAAGTGCTTTAAAAAAAAAAAAAAAAAAAGTAACAGGTCCTCTACAGGGCTGTGGTTGACTCAAGAAACAGCCACTTGACACTCTGAGAACTAACTATACAAGAGAAGAAACATTATTGTCATCCACTGAAATTGAACAATAAGTTTTCAATAAGAGTTGTCTCTCAGCATCTTTCTTATTTGGCATTTTGAATAACATGGACACAGCAATAAAAAATTAGGTTAGACAGAGATCCCGCTGAAGTGGCAATATCATTAAGAACAGACTAGGCTCTTTCTTTCTACCTTAAACAAAAACTGCCATACACTTTCATCTGAAGCATCTGGGTAGGGGCATTTTGTTACCACATGAATGTCAAATTAGAACGGATTTAGATAATTGCTACAAGATACTTAAAAAGTACAGAAGATATGTCAGCCTCTCAAGTTATACTGCTTAATGCACTGCTGAAAGGTAGTCAGCTACCAAGTGTAGGTCCAGTTACTCTTTTGCAGAGAAGTAGCTGGGAGCAGAGAGATGAAATTCAGTTTTCTTCAATACATTATAAGAAGCCCATTCTTTTAATAAAGGTGAGTGCTTTTACAGATAGTTATTCTAGCCAAGATAAGCAAACACTTGCACACCAGTGTGGTTTACATCCATGAATAAGAGGCTTATACAAGCAGACTTCATGCAAGAATAAATGTGTATTCAGAGAACGTATTGCAAGTCAAAGCTACTCCATTGCATGGCTTTTGTTTTGACAAGGCCAATGAGGGTACTGCAAAAAAAGAATATTATTTCAGCTTTTACCTAGGTCTGACAGCAAAAGGTTTCTAGCTGCAAAGATGTCTGAAGATTAATTTAAAACCAAAGAATTTCTGCACAATGGACAAGTGTCTATCACTCAAAAATTGACACAAGTGACACAACTGATTAAACACTGGTCCTTGCATTGTTTCAATACCAAGGCAGAGGGGTTTGCATCTTAACCTCTTCAAATATTTTGCTACAATTAACATTAAAACATAAGTTTTAAATACTTAACTAGGATATGTAACTCCGGGAAGAGTCATGAAGCTACTGCAAACATGTCCTTACTGCTATCAACCTGGATTTCCTCAAGCAAAGCCTATTTACTTGAATATCTAAACTACCTGTACAACTTTAAGACAGCAAAGCAGTCCAAAAGGAACATACGTTATGCTTATAGTACTGAAACATTAAGTAGTAAGCTACAGCCTGCCTGCCAGGCAGCCTTCTCTTTCTAAACCACAAATACTATGATGCCTCAAACCATCACCCATTTAACATTCAGTCTCTTTCTGTTCTTGCTGTTCTCCAGGCAGAAACTTCAATTGAAAATGAACACCCAGGAAGTCATGAGGTCATATTTCTTCCAGTGAAACAAGATTCCAAAATATTGTAAACACACCATAATTTAGTAGCACTCATTTTTCTTCTCTTTGTAAGCCACTTTGGCAAATGCATTTTAAATATTTCAGCGACTATGGTGACAGCCAATCAATTTAGTTACTTTTGGCTACTAGTGCTTCAAGGGTAGGTGCACAATGCCATAGTTATTACTATCAAATTGGCCTGGTAAGATGAGATCTTCTCAGCAAGTCACTGCCACAAAGGTTTAGCAAGATTAACCACAATTCCCCTAACTCATAATGCTGGATAAAAACACTAAGCAGCATCCTGGAAATAGTTGACTAGTTTTGTGTATGTACACATCTGATCACATGCAGTCCAAACAATAAGAGCAGCTATATTTATGAGTCACATCACCTGTAGTCCATCCACACTGCAGACAATGTGTAACTGTGACATTTCAGACTTGAACTCAGCTACATTTAAGTTCAGCATAAAACCTCCATCATTTAGCCCATACTATTCATTGCCCTGAACACCATGAACGTGCCATAGACCACACAACAAAGGTGACAATCAAAGATCAGAGTTAAGGTTCTGCAAGTGGTTTTTTTTCTGGCATTCCCTACCCTCCAAATGCAAAACAAGCATTGTGTAGTAGACCTAAAGTGATACTAAAGAGAAGGTACCTGTATGAATACATTACCAGGTAAATTAGCAAAGCAGCAGAAGAGTGATTTCAGAAAGAACAAGGTCAAAACATAATTGAGATTTTGAAAAGTTACCGATGTGTAAAACCCTCAGCCACTGGCATAACATCACTGCAATACTGGATCTAAAGGATTAATATAAAAAATAGTTTTAAAAACCTCCACTTTTCTCACACTATATAGCCAAAACCTTTGATTAATTCCTATAATATGAACCATGTAAGTATATATATAAAAGTATACATGCTTTTAGTTACTATCTCTCGAACAGACAAGAAGTTTCAAGAGTCACAGCTCCTTGCATTGCTACCTGAGAAAAAAAGCCTAAAACTCAAGCTGTATTTTACCTTACCCAAGAAACCACTGTACAAAAATTAGTCAAATGAACAGTGCTTAATTTACCAAAATGGAAAGTTTTCTGTTTTGTTCTAATGGGATAAAAGAGTTGGGCTGTGCTACAGCTCTCCTCTTGCCATAAAACAAGACCCAACCGCACACAATCTCCTGTGTTAAGGCAGTATCAGAACTGGAAACCAATATCTGTACTGCTCAGCACACATACAGTCCTACCAGGATCAGCGGAGCTCTAGAGAAAAGACTGGGTGCTAGCTACCACTGTAACTTAGCCCATCTCCTCCTGAGGATACACTGATGTCCAGAACAGGCTACAGGATGGGTGAGTAGTCCGTGCAGCCCAGAGGCACCTTCATCCAAAAAACAGTATGCAACAGCAGAGGAACAATCAGGTATTCCCCAGGCCTGAGAGTCTGGGATCATATCTGTGCTTTTGATCCGTGAACCAGCACTGGAAGAGGTCTTTTGCTTTCCTGCCTTCTGACAGCTTAGCTTAGAGGCTCCTTGGCTTTTGAGAGTGAGCAGGAGCTCCACAGACCTGGAGCAAGCAGGGCTCTACTCACCTGGAATTCCGTGTCCCTTTGCTGCACCAAATCACTGCTTATTAGCATGAATGAAAGGCAACAAAAATAGATCAAATGCACAGAGAGAAACTCTGTAGGACCTTGCGATCCAGAGGCCCATAGAAGGCAGTTTTGTCTTGAGAGTGAGTATCTCACATTTTTATCCTGGCATTAAGGATATTTTTGTGGAATTAAATCTTGCACCAGTGGTATAATTCTAAGTTCTTAGAAAATTTCTATTCACTTAATTTTAAGCTTTATGAAAAGTAGACTACAATACCAAACTTTTAAACATGGTATTCATTCTTGCCATCAGTTACTGGGAACTGATCAGTACACTATTTCCTGCTCTGAAACCTTAACACATTTTGCAAGTTACTTTGAAACCAAATCACCAGGAAGAAGCTGAGATACAATACAGAACTCCATACAACATGAGGCTAATGAATTACAAAAAGCACAGATAACAATGCCTTGACAAGCATTTGGCCCCCAAATTATTTGACAAAACTAATCAGATACTTGGTGGTTTTCTCCCCTTCCAACTGATGTGTCAAAGCATGTTCCTTCAAGTAGGAAAAGTACCTTATGAAATAAACTGCCTTAAGAACTACAAAACAGTAACTCTAATAATGTAGTTAATTTTTCTTGTTTCCTTTCATGCTAGGTATATTAATTTTAATTTACCCAGCCTGAATCACCTCTGAAGGAGTTTTTAATATTGACTTTTGGTCTTCATTAAACATGCTTCTTGACACAGTGTACTTGGTCAAATCGTGCTTCTGAGCAGTGCTAATGAAGTTTCTGTTTGTATAATTTCTCACTTGCACCTTCCCTGAAATCCTGGCTCTCAGCATGCACCATGCAACTAAAAAAATCAGAAGACTCATCTTTTTCAAAAACAATTAAAAAATTCTGTTGTTAAGGTACAATTGCACCAAACATTCAGAACCTCGAGCAAGCCATCAGGAAACACTTTCTAATAGTCCTGCAAGTATCCACTGGTTGATCAAAGCATTGGGCAGAGGTTCATCAACCCTCAAGCTCTGAAGGCTCAAGCATTAAGGAAACACACTGGATTTCAAGATAGAGAATAACAGTCAGCTGAGATGGTAAAGATTGCACCGTGCACAACCCTCAGCCATTGAGATCTCTCCCAACTACCACCTAACAACCCCAGGTTATAGCATAGTAATCGTTGTGGTGGTACCCATTTATGTATCAGCTTCAAAATTAAAGTTGAGGAAGTTCTGCCATGTAGCAAAGGACCCTCTCAGATGAACAAAAGATGCCTGTGGCATAAATGTGGCATTGATGAACTGCTCACACTTAGTTCTGTAGATTATGGCACATTCTGGTTCTCTGCTGCTCAGGCACTGCCTGCAAAACCAGAAAAACACATTTCCATCACTTCCAGAGCAATTCAGAACTACCACATAGTCCTGTGGAATCTGATCTAAAGACCCATCTTATCACACCATGCCCTTCTCAGCTGAGCTAAGAAAGAAGCAATTGTCACTGTGACCTGTATACAAAGCATTTCATTGTGAGAAAAATCTTCCTTTAGTCACTCACAAAACAGAATCAGATGTAAGCAACACCTTAGACATACAAGGTCTACCCACATTTCACATTTACACTCTGTGAGTGAGTCTGGTTCCAAGACCAAGTTCACATAGTGCAGTCCAATACCTGTGGCCCAACAAAACTGATTCTGCTAGAACTTCAGTCACACTGGGAATTTCTTACTGCCAGCAGCTGAGGGACAGATATTTGCTCTTAATACAACCTCTTTGAAGAACTTGTGTTACCACTGCTCTTGAACTACTTTTCCTTTGCCAGCCAAGGAGACGTAACCAGTGTATGGAATAGGTCAACTCCTTCCTTGAGGATGGTAGTCAGGAACTTAAAGGTCTGCTCAAAATATTATAAAGTTGTTAAGCATGACTGGGAATGCCACCATTAGGTAAGGCAAAGGTTGATGTAACTTGCATTTCAGATGCCCACCTTCAGCTGATCACATGAATGGGGTGGGGGGACTGCTGCACGGTCCCTTGCTGATACAAGCTGCTCTTCATACAGTTGTTGCTCCTGGAGGCTGCTCCCCTAAACTCCTAAACTGAAGCACTGCAGCAGATCTGAGCATGCTATATTAGCTGATAAAATATGCTTAGACACTGTGCTTGAATTTTTAAGAAGTCCCTGATTTTATTATAGCCAGCATCTTGACAACCTACCATTTAAACCAACGTTCCAGGGGACTTGTTCTCTGCTTCAATTTATCAGACGTTAGAGCTACAGGACTTGCAACTGAAACCAGAATCTGTTGAACCAGCTTCAGATAGTAAGTCAAGGAGGTACAGAGAGAGCACTTCCCTCATTTCAGTTTATTCCACTAGTTCAACAACCCAGGGAAAGGTCGTATTTCCCCAAGAACAAACAAGGTGCCAAAAGTTGATGTGACCATCTCCAAGAATTCCCAAAACACAAATCAAGCAATTGTATTCCCTAATCAACTTTCCCTAACACTTTCTTTATTAAAGTCACCTTAACCACAAGTTTTCCTTGAAATATTTATGCTCTAGCTTACCTAGAAGCCTGTGTACTTTCTCTTAAATTCCTGCCCTTAAACCATACTTTAAGTGGAACACGACTCCCAAACTCTCACTGCCACAAAGTTGAAAAAAGTTACTTACTGTAATTGCATCTTTCTAATCCTACCTTCCTAACCTTACTAAACTGAAAATACAAAACAAGATGAAGTTAACTATTTCATCAAGTTAAGAAATGTGGGGAATGAAACACATGCAAGATGTGCTCAGAGCAGCATATAGAATTAATATATTGCAGAAGTAACCCACTAAAGTTAGGGCATTATTCTTATCTCCGAATGATTCCATAAACAGAGTCTAACACATGTGAAGATCTAAGACAAAGAGAGCCAAGAATATCATTTCTCACAGGACTCCTTTTTTCAGTGCCTCACAAGTCAAGATGCATAACCAAAGATCAGACACCACAAAAATCTGCCATACAGAGCTCCTCATGGAGGAAAGATGAGACAGAAAGAACATATGAGAGATTTCAGCCACGGCACTCGAAGGGAATCCCACTGCTGGGGAGGGATGGAAACATCATGAGACCTCATCTTCCCACTCTCAAAAAAACTATCGAAGGATTGGTCAAAAGAATTTAGAAGAAAGGCATGACAGTTCAAGGACACTAAATACCCCAAAACCAAATCATAGCGGTGAGGTAAGGCAACTGGGAGCCTTGCCTAAATCTACACTTGCTAACACATCCCCAAATTATTCCTCAGGCAGATTCAGTTTCTTTCCAGGAAAAACTGCAAACATGCAGTCCAGAGAGCTCCCCAACCAAACAAAACTATTTAGATCAGTCATGATTTCTTTGAAAAAAAAATAAAAATGGATGAGTAATGTAAGTGCAGGAAGAGGTCACCAGACCATTCGGATGTAAAGATGACACTGTTACCACCCAAAGACTCGAGCGACTTCCTGAATAAGTAATAATGGAGGTGAGTCTAAGAATACACCTATCACACCTACATGAGTAAGCCAGCCAACTCATTACAAAAGGCTAGTCCTATGCCAAAGCCTTCCTTTCCTTCCAAACAATGAGGCCAAACTGAACATGACTCAAATCCATTATTCCCCAAGCTACAGGTTATTTTGGTTTTGTGGAACAAAGCTCTTAAACCTTGACCTGTAGAGGCCAAGAGCCACCAAAGGTGCACGTTAGCCAAGCAAAGACATCATACAAATTTTTTTTTTCAGTTTGAGAGAAGCCAAAGGGCATGAAATGGGAGATGCAGGAGCCACAACTAAAACAGTTAACTGCTGGGAGAAGCAAGCTCATGGGGACAATATTTTGCCAGAGATCAAGCAGATATCAAGTGCAGAGGAGTGTGCCTAATGCAACACATCTTCTGAAGGAAGGAAGGTTTTCTAATTGCTTGTTTTAAGAAAAAAGTGCAACTCCTCCTCCTTCTCCAGTTGTTTTGATAATTTAAGTACACTCCCTTTAGTTCTTTTCTGAGATGGCTGTGCCAGATTTCTTATTTGCTGTACTCACAAGAGTGGAAATAGCAACCACAAAAGTTTTTTTGTATTAACAGGAAGGCTGAGAATGGAATTGAATCTACCTTCACCCATTATGTGTTGCTGCAGGCCTTTGAAGGCTGCCTTCTTAAAGTGTGGAGAGGAAGAACACAGGAGTAGAAAAGTAATTGTGCTAAACAACCCTGAAGCCCATGGAGTCCTGAGGAAAACACTGCCTTTACCCCAAATTAGCCATCAACGAGTGATGATATAAAGAGATGGCTTGGAAGCTCCTTACTTCGAAATAAGTATCAGAGAATCATAAAATGTTTGGGTGGGAAGGGATCTTTAAGGTGATCTAGTTCCAACCCCCCCTGTCACGGGCAGGGTCATCCTCCACTAGAGCAGATTGCTCCAAGCCTGGCCTTGAACACTGCCAGGGATGGGGCACCTACAGCTTCTCTGGGTAACCTGTACCAGTGCCTCAACACCCTCACGATGAACAATTTCGTCCTAATATCTAAGCTAAACCTACCCTCTTTCAGTTTGAACCCATTTCCCCTTGTTCTGTCCCTAAATGCTCTTGTAAATAGTCTTGCCCCATCCTTCCTCTAAGCTCCCCTCAGGTACTGAGAGGATATGGAAATACGGGACTAGATGATCTCCAGAGTCCCTTCCAACCGTAACAATTCTGTGAAATACACACTAAGCAGAGCCCAGGGGGCAACTTGGGGCGGAAGGGGAGAACTCTCGCCCAGTGCCGAGGTTCCCACAGGAGGCTCTTTGGGGCTAGAGGGGCAGATTAAGAGCAGCGGCGGCTGTGGCGCGGCTCCCCCTCTGCCCAGGCCGTGTCCGTGCCCCCTCCCGCAGGCCCGGCCCCGGCCCAGCCCCACAGCGCGGCCCGCGGCGCGGGGGAAAGGCCCGTACCTTGAAGTACCCGCCCTCGTAAAGCGTATTGGGGGGCCCGAAGATCGCCACCTCCCAGTTGTAGAGGTCGGACTCGTCGACCAGGGTGATGCGGAAGCCCTCGACCGGCTCCTCCTGCAGCGACTTCAGCTCCAGCATCAGCGCCTTCTGCGAGCTGCTCATCTGCTGCTGGGCCATGGCGCGGCGCGGCCCCCGCCGCGGCCGCCTCGTCGCTCCCGGTGCCGCTCCCGGTGGTCCCGGTGCCGGTGGTGCCGGTGCCGCCCCCGCCCCTCCCCGCGCTGACGGCCCCGCCGCCGCCACTTCCTTTTGTGACGGCGCCGCTCGCGCTGACCTCAGCGCGCCGCGCCGGCCCCGCCCCCGCCGCTTCGTTAGCCACGCCCCCCGCGCCCCGGGCCACGCCCCGCCGCACGCGCTGCCGTGCCCCGGTGCGCGGCCAGGCCACGCCCCGCCTCGCCCCCGGGCCACGCCCCGCCGCACGCGCTGCCGCGCGCCACGCCCCCCCCCGCGTGCCTTTAAAGGGGCCCCGCTCGCCGGGGGCGCGGCCGGCCGGGGGAGGGGTCACGTTGGGAGGCGGGAATGAAAGTGCGACACTGGGCTGTGGTGTAGCGTGAGGGGTCACAAAATCACAGCAGCAAGCCGTTTCGGAAAAAATCTCTGACAGTATCGAGTTCAGCCAATGACCCAACACCACCACTGAGAGCCACGTCCAGTCTTCCCTTAAACACCTCCGGAGACAATGACTCCGTCGCCCCCCGGGTACCCCATTCCAATACATAATGACCCTTTCTGTGAAGAAATTCTTCCTAATGTCCAACATAAGCCTTCCCTGCCACAGCTTGAGACATTGAGCCGTTAGCGAGTGTTCAAAGGAGGGCCTCAAGGATGTTGAGGGGCCTTGAGGGGAAGCCGTGTGAGGCGCTCTGAGGGCGCTGGGTCTGTTCAGCCTGGAGAAGACAAGACTGAGGGGAGACCTCGCTGCAGGTACAGCTTCCTCATGAGGGGCAGAGGACAGGCACTGATCTCTGTGCCCAGTGACAGCACCCGAGAGGATGGCGTCAAGCTGTGTCAGGGGAGGTTTAGTTTGGATAGCGGGAAAAAGTTTTTCACCAGAGGGTAGTTGGAACTGTAACAGGCTCCCCAAGGAAAGGGACAGAACACCATGCCTGACTCAATTCAAGAGGCATTTGGGCAATGTTGTCAGGCACAGGATGTGACTCTTGGGGTGCCCTGTGCAGGGCCGGGAGTTGGGCTTGATGATCCTGGTGGTTCCCTCTCAACTCAGCTTATTCTGTGATTCTACATCCCCTCACCATGTCCCTGGTTGCCTGGGAGAAGAGACTGACTCTCAGCTACACCATCCTGTCAGGGAGTTGCAGACAGTGATAAATACCCCCTGGGTCTCCTCTAGGCTAAATACCCTCAGCTGCTCCTCACTGGAGGTGGATTCCAGACCCTTCACCAGTTCTTGCCCTTCTCTGGACTTGCTCCAGCACCTCAATCTCCTTCCTGAATTGGGGGGCTCAGAACTAGAGACAGCACTTGAGGTGCCTCACTAGTGCCAAGTACAGGGCAAGGATCATTTCCCTAATCCTGCTGCTTTTATTATTATTGGATACCATTGGCCTTCTTCTCCACCTAGGCAAACTGCTGTTGTCTCATGCTCAGCTCCTATCAAGCAGTCCCCAGGTCCTTTCCCACTGGGCAGCTTTCCATCCATTCTATCCCCAGCCTGGAGTTGCAGGAGTTGTTGTGACATGGGGACTGGACCTGGCACTTGGCCTTATTGAACCTCACACAATTGCTCCATCCATCCAGGCTGTCCAGGTAGTCACAGGTCATGAGCGGCTACAACAGGCCATGGTTGGCCCACTGACAAGCACCCATGATCACAAAACAGATGGTTTTGTACAGAGCGTGGTTTCTGAGGAGTGAACTCACATGACTCAGGGGCCCATAAAAATCCTGCAGCATCTCTCAAGCTGCAGTAGGACATGAATAGGCAACCACCCCAACATGTTGTTCTCATGTTCTCCACAGATGTGCCATGTAGTCACACCAGAACATGCCATTTGCAGGCTTCCTGCCATTCCCTGGCTTGGCTAAGGGTGAAAAATGCTTGCAGAAGTGTAGAGATATATCAACCAGTAAACAAGAGTCAGCACCTGTCCCTTAGTGAGTATTTAATGAATAACATAAATAATATCAATTTAAAAATAAAGAAAGAAAAATAACAGTAATTGTCCAGGAGGAGGATGATCCATTTCTGCTTGGCATCCTTCTGCGCATGGCAGACTCAGGCCACCTCACAGAGGCACCTGCTCCTTGGACAAACAGGTTGGATGATGTGTCCCATCATCCCTACATCGTTACATGGCTTTAACCTTCTTTGCCCCATCATCTCCCATGCTTTCCCATCCCTATGATGACCCTGTAGGTGTGGTCACCCAGTAGGTGACCACTAGATCAATCTCCTGCGTTTTCCAAAGCCATGGACTTTCCCAAAGGCACAGGACTGACCGCCAGGGCCCCGTGTGTTGGTGGGAGATCACGCAGCTGGGGCAGCCCACACTGCAGGGAGACCTTGGAGTCTTCCCCTGACACTTGGCAGCTTGGCTCTGGCTCCTTCTCCAGACCTTGGCCCAGGGGGGAGAGCAGGAAGAAGATGGTTTTCCCCAAGCTGTAGCTGATCCTGGGACAAATTTGCCATTTCCCAGTGAAAAGTAAGGCATCCTACCCCTTGTCCTGAGACTGGTCTGCTTGCGCTTTTCCTGCCTCTTGAGCTTTCCCCAGAGTCGCCCCAATTACTGTCTCCAAAGGTGCCCCAGCACTGTCAGTGGTACCCAGTCCAGGACTTGTGATTGCCTCCAAGCTATGAAATGCTCCAGCTCTTGCAAAATCCCATCTCACCCTGGACAATGTCCCTATGAGGACTGGCATCAATTTTCTCATGAAGCTGGGATGAGTTCTTGCTCAGTGCCGCAGGGGTAATATAGAGGAACATCCCTCGTCCCTCTGCAGCTTGACTGACTACTGAAATAAAGTATGTATTCCCCTACAGGGACAGGTCAACCACTGGCACAGGTCAGTGGCTGCAGTTCACTCTTCACCACCTTGGAGTGAGTACATATTTACTGAAAGCTGCTTAATTCAGCTCTCACTTCCTCAGCAGGGGGCTAGATGGCTGGATCATGAAACACTGCTTGTCAGAGAAACTCCTTGGAGGCTGGGCAGTACCATGCTGTGTGTGTTTTCTGGTGGAAGTTCAATCTCATGTTCTTTTTATTTATGTCAGTGGAATAGAACAGAAAATAATTGACTGTTTCTGTTGGAAGGCACTACAGAAATCATCCGGTTCAACTGCCTGAACAATTCAGGGCTGACCAAAAGTTCAAGAGTGTTGTTCAGGGAATTATCCATATGTCCCTTAAATACTTATAGGCTGGGGGCATTGGCCACCTCACCAGGAAACCTATTCCAATGTCTGTCCACCCACTCTGCTAAGAAATGTATCCTGATGCCAAATCTAAACCTCTCCTGGCAGATCTTTGAACCATTCCCACCTGTCCTATCACTGCATACCAGGAAAAGCTCAGTACTTCTCTCTCCACATCCCCTCCTCAGGAGTCTGCAGAGAGCATTACCTTGAGCCTCCTTTCTCCAAATTAGACAAGCCCAAAGTCCTCAGCTGCTCATCAAAACCATTCATCCAGCCTTTCCACTACCTTTGTTGCACTCCTCAGGACATATTAATGGATCTTTGTATGCTTCTTAAATTGTCTTTAGTTGATGGACATAACACATGCTGTGACTTCTGTGCTGACGCCAGCCAGCAAAGACCTGCTTTGTTAATAGGGCATCCCAGCTTCCTGGTAAAACATGGATTTTCTCATGCTTGGAGAAAAATGTACAGGAGCCAAGCTCTTTTGGTACTGCATTGCCCTCAAAACATTTTTTCTTCCAGCCAGCCTCCAGCACAAGCTTTGTCTGAACCCGCCTAATGCTGGAAGAGATAGAAGAAGCAAAGTTTGGTGTTATTCACAATTTATCTCCGCCTGCTGCCTGTCTTGAATGCTAACACAAGATGTAATCATGCAAGGCAGAAAGTAAATCAGGCCCTGGTATATTCAAGAAAGCATACTGCAAATTTTCCACTGGATCTGCTTTTAGAAAGGATATTGGTCTTTTTCCCCGCTGTTTTTTTTTCCCTTTCCTGCAAAAACATTCAGCATTCAAAGAAAATAGAAACTGTTGAAGCAACAGAGCATTTTGAAGCCTGTGCAGCCTGGCTCCAAGGCTCCTGCTGGCGCTTCTGCCTGTGCTTCCGGGGGGCTCAGCTGCTCTGCCTGGTGTCCCTTTTCCTGAACCCAAACTGCCCGGAGGCTAGCATAACTTTTTTGATTTATCATATGACATCTCTCCCCTCCCATCACCTCTCGTATATCATAATGGAAGGATGAAGCCTTCTCTCCTCCTTCAGCTGGTCTCCCATGGATGGTCACTGCTCACCTGCAAGCAGAGGTTTTCATGGGGTGTGCTCTGTCACAAACAGTATTGTCACTTCTTCTATTTTCTGTTATTTTCACCTGAATGAATCAGTTTGTTCTTTGGGCTCAGAAAACAAGAAATAGAGTCTGATGTGAGAAAATGGGGCTCCAGGAAGGGAAAGTCTCACTGGGAGAGGAGGAGGCTACACATACCATTAATCCAGTCCCCAGCAGCAGAACTTGTCACTGTAAACTGGACCTCAAGATGCAGCCAGTGCAATAGGTTAAATCTGACTTGAAAACTTCCAAGTCTTTTCTGCTTTGTTCTTATCAACCGTTTTTAATATCTCTCTTCCTCATTTATTTCTTTCTTCCTGTGAGCTGTGTTCACAAAGGATGACAAACTGAGAGTTAACTCCTCTGCTTAGCAACAGCAGAAGCTTTGAAAATGCAAACCTGTCTTGGTGTCACATTAGAGGGTTACTGCTCCATGAGCTGTCAGAGAGAGGACAAGAGGTGGGAAGATGTGGGAGTGCCTGTGTGACTCCATTCTTAGGACAGAATCCTCTCATGTGATACTTTCCACTGCTTTATCTAATATCTTTCCTGGGTGGCTCAAAGGATGAGATACCTGCTCCTTCCCCAGGGGAACTGGATTCACCTGGGTTAAAAGACAATATCATCAACATCATTTCCTCTCCTCCTGCCTCCTCCCTACTTCTGTGCTTTGGTGAAATATCAACAGAGTCCTGGGGACTCTGGGCTGACTTTAACACCTTCTTACCCCCAGCAAGTCACATGGCGAAGTGATGAATAACATCAGGCAGGGGGTAGGAGTTCTGCTTAGCTTACAGCTCTGTTTAGCTCCACCAGGAGCCTTTTGTAGCTCAAAAAGCAAGCAGCTATTCCTTGGGCTGTACTGAAACAGAGCTGAACACCTGGAGGCCCACCTCATCATTGTCATGCCCCAAAGTTGATTCTAAACAGCCTAAGATATATTTGTCCAACCAGTTCTTTAGTATTTGTCCTTCAGACTGCCCAAAGTGAAAATTTACGTGCTCCTTGGTCAATGTGGTTCAGCGCTGGACTCAGCTCCTCTTCCAGTTAGAGAGTTCACGGGTCTCCCCACCATCCAATTTTTACCCTGTTTTTTTCTTGTCAAGACCACTATAGGGGTGTGGAAGACAGAGAGAGGGGGCAGAATTATTTCCTCTGTCTCCTTCCATTGCCATGGCTGGGTGCAAATCTCCAGCAGCAGCACACATTGCCCATGCAACAAGGGGAAACAGCATCTGGGGTTTGCAGGCCAGTTTTTCTGTCCTGGAGGGGTAGTAATAGAGGAATCTGAGGTTACCTCTTTTATTTACACTAGATATCTCAGTCTCAGACCAGACAACAGACAAGTACCATCATGATGGATCTCAGCCCTGACACAAATGCCCTGATGCCAAAGAAAGATCTCCCCATAAAACTCCCTGAGCATTTAGTGTGGAAAATCAAAGTGTGATTATCTGGTCTGCTGCCCAAGTGAACAATGCAGTATTACTGCCTGGGCTGAGTTTCACCTCAGGAAAAAAGAACAGTTGTACAAGTCTCTTCACCTTCACATTGACACCTATATAGGTTCCTCAATTTGGGGAGCAGAGCCTTAGAGTACTCAAGGGAAGTAATTGTCAATCTTTGAGAATAAAAGTCTGTCTGCAATTCTCCTTCTGGTTGTCTTTCACCTAAAAATGAGGCAAGCTGATCCTCAGGCAGAACTCATCACAGGGATGAAAAGTTGCTTTTGAGCACCAGTCAGCGGCATGTGGGTTAACAGGAGCCTCCTGCATCAAAGTATCCACCAGTAGAGTAATGCAAAGTTTGGAAGATTCAGAGCAAAGGAGATGAAAAATGAAGAGAAAAACAGATCTTTAGTGGAGTGTTTTCTTTTTCCCTATTTTGATTTGGCCTTTTATTCTGCTTGTTTTAATTTGAATAAAATTTGCTTTACCTTTTTTTTTTTCTGGCCTTTCAACTCCAGTTTGCTCTTTTAAAATGGATTAAGTCCATCACAAGGGCTTGATAAAAGAGCGCTGTCACAATGCCTGCTGCTCCCATTCAGCTGATGAATAAATTATAAGTGCATTACAATGCTATTTCAGCTGTGATTCCAGGGCCTGAGGAGTGTGGTGACTGTGACCTTAGTGGTTTGAATTTCCAAGAGTTTGTGTATCTGACTGTTCAGGTCACCTTACACCTTCCATTCTGGGCTCAGTGTGCATAATATCTGAGTCTTTTCAAGCTGCCAGCTATAGGCACAGTCCTCCAGCTGCCCACAGGGGTGGTGGTATGTGCTGTGGTCCTCAGAGATTCATGATCTCAGAGAATCATACAAAATGCTGTGTTGGAAGGGACCCATCAGGATTCTATCGAAGCCTGAAGTGACTGCTACCTGCCTCCAAAGCAGCAACCGGTGGAACATAATTCTTTATTGATGGAGCTGTGATTGGGATATTCTGATTGTTTGGTCTCAGGAATAGTTTCTGTGTTGGGAGCTAGAGTTTTAGGTTTTTCTTGCCACACAAGATATCCCTGTCTCCAGCATTCTGGTGTGGTTGAGATGGTGTGGATTCCAGCATCACACGGATAAGGTGTGCTCTGCATGAGGCAGTATGGGGTGTGCTCTGTGAGAGACAGCAGGCACTAAGCCAACATCCCCAGTGTCTCACCTTCACCTCGCCTGCAGTGTCAGCTCTCTGGGACTCAATCCCATGAGAGTGGGTGCCCATCAAGGAGGGTCTAACAGCTATCCTCGTTCCTGGGGATGAGCCATCTGTGTTAGGCAGGCATTGGCAGCAGAGTGAAGGAGGTGGAGTGCACAGAGCAGCTGCCTGGTGGATTCACCAGACCCTCAGAGCAAGCAGCTCCTTGTATTTCTGCAGAAGCCATGGTGAGGACGAACAGCATTTTGCAGAAGGTGAGTGAGGGGGAGGAGGAAGCTCTCTGATCTCACATCATTCCTGGCTTGGGGATACCAACACCATGTTCTGTGCTGAATGGCATGATATCAGCTGCTATGAGCTTACAGTGCTGTCACTCTTTGCCATACCTTGGGTGGTCTCTGTGGGCTGATCTCCAGCAGCAATGCACACCTTTTGCTAGTAATTAAAATGCAGGCCCAGCAAGGCGTAGATGAACATGCACAGGTTCTGCCCAAGGCACTGAAAAGTGACCACAAGAAGACTTTCCATTAGGAAACAGGGAGGGCCAAGTGAGTTTAATTGGATCTTGCTTTGCTGAGGCTGAATTTGGCCTTTTCACGACCCTTCCCACAATAAATATGAACAGGTCCAGGGGAAGAAAACCAAACTGCAGCATAAGCACCAAGCCCAAGGCATGGCCAGCTGGCTTGGGTGGCTGAATAGCAGACAGAATCTCTTGGGTGAAAATGTCCAGAGAGGGTTAGGGGCAGAGGATCCTCCCTTAGCATCTCCACCTCCAACTTCCTAACAAAGTTGTGTTCCTCTGAAAAACTGCTTGTAGGGCTTGTGGCTACATGCAATGTCTCACTCGGCTGTGTGCACTGGTAGGCTGTGAACTCTGGAAACTGCTCTGTGGTGGGTGTGAAGCAGAATTGGGCAGGGGAACAACCTTGCACAGA
Organism: Luscinia megarhynchos; assembly: GCA_034336665.1. NCBI lineage: Eukaryota > Metazoa > Chordata > Aves > Passeriformes > Muscicapidae > Luscinia > Luscinia megarhynchos. The sequence goes on along the minus strand of CM067592.1, from coordinate 6,966,547 downwards.
TCCTGGAAACTGCTCTGTGCACTCATAGGTAGAAAGGAAGAGGCTGAACTTTCTTACGGGAGCCTGAATCACCAGGCAGGTAATTAATGCAAATTTCGCAGATGGGTGAATAAATCTGGAGAAGCCTTCCTGCCTGGCCTGAGCATGCTGAGAAGTGCTGTTGTCTCCACCCTGAGGCTTGCTGTCCCATGGAAATTTGAAAGAACTTCTATGGGGTCCAAAAAAAAAATAGAAAACCACTGAGCTCACAAGGCTGAAACCCTCCAGCATTGTCCATGCTGGAGAGCAGTGCTCACACACGCTCTTGGAGAAGGGAGGGATGGAAGCCTGCAGGGACTGTTCAGGGGTTTGATCATCTTCCTCTTGGCTCCACTAGCTGCTCTGCAATCCTGTCCCTTCCAACCACCCCTTGCTGGTTACCCCATTTCCATCAGCACCCTGCTGTAGACCTTGGGGCAACGACAGTTATATTCCTGCCTTATTTTTGTGACTGAGGCTGGGGGGCTCAGACCTGCAAAAGGGTCCCTGGGGCACATGGACAGGGTAGAGCATGGCTGTGCCCTGCAGGTGCTGTCCCTCAGTGCTTCGTTGTGCCAGCATCTCAATCCCCATCTATAGCTGCCTGCAGGGCCAGGTAAATCTCCTACAGACTTGTTTACCTGTTGTGAGATTTCCATTAATTAACCTTGTGCTTCTCCATCCTGCAGGAAATCCATTGGCCACACCAATCGGCTCTCAATCCACAGTATGTTTGACACATCCCATTTCCTTGTCCCATCTAGCACATCTCAGATCTTCTGCCTAGCCTGTAGGATGGATTCTTTGCCTCCTCTAGTCTTCAGCTGTCAATTCAAGGGCAGGAAGGGTACAAAAAGAGCCAACAGCCATGCTTGTGTTTGTATGCACATCAGGCCCAGTATGCTCTGCAGAATTCCCATTTTAAAGAAAGAGAAAGCTGTAATGCTGTATCAAACAATAAGCTGTGGATTTTATCTCATATGGGTTTGTTTTTCCTATGTGTGGACATTTCAAGGATCTAGGAAGGGTAGAAGGGAGGGAGTTTAAGAGCTAAGCCTTGCCATCTGGACCTTCAATTGCACAGTACTTTAAACCAATATGCTTTTCTTCTTGTATTTGACACATTCACTGTTGCTGCAGGGGAGGCTTTCAATTGGATGAACTGGCTATAGTCTGGTCCTGCATCTCTTTATCTCAAAGATAATCAAAGGCCCTTTCTTTGCTTTTGCCGTGGGGAAGTTAAAAAAAGCTGTGAACATACTTGCCAGTGGTCAAGAAGAACCAAAAAAGGCAAGTTTTAGGTATTTCTCTTTTCATGATGCCCCTCCAATATGACAGTGGGGTAAAGCAGAAAAGCCCCGTGGGGTGGAGGCCTGAAAACCTCTCCTTCCTCAGGAAAAAATGTATGGAGCAGGATGCGAGATAGGAACCAGAGGAATCAGTAAGGACTTTCTGAGAAGCGATTTTTTCTCTCTGCAAATAAGCAACCAACATTCCACGAAGGTCACAAAACTTAGATAAAAGCCTTTCTCCACCTCAAGCATGTTTTCCTCTCAGCATCCATTTTTAATATATTTATCTCTTTTTTTTTCTTTAAGTGCAGCTCTGGTAAGCATTGCCAGAACACTCAGATCCTTCCCTAGGCATCAGAACACATGCTCAGCTTCAGAAATGCAGAGCTTTTCCCTAGAGTGAGACAGACATATTTTCATTTACTTGAAGGCTTATGAGCAAAAGAAATTAGAAGGAAGGGTTTGCAAACAGTGTGCCTAGCTTGTCCTGTAATAGTATAAAGCTGCTTCTTCCAGAGCAATTTTCAGTGCCATTGGGGATTTTTCTGTGGGGTTTCATACATGTGAAAGTATTATCCCATTGACTCTACTGCCCTAACCTTCCAAATCTTTTGTTTACAGTCACCCACATGCTGCCTTTCACATATAGGTGAAATATATATACATATATGCTTCTTTCACATCTACTTGCTGTATAGAAACCTGCAAAAGCTGTCAAAACTTCTGATAACAGAGCACAATCAAATTACCCTGCTGTTACTCCTCATATTCTGATGATTAATAAATAATAAAAGTCATTTGAGTAATATTTTATTTGGCTCTTGGAAAATAGGAGCTTATGAAGCTCCTGGCTGTTCCTATCCATGGAGGCATTTCCAAAGCCTTGGTAAATAAAGCAGGAGAAAACAAAAGGATTCTCACTTATTGAATCATGGAATCAGAATGGCTTGGGTGGGGAGGGACTTTTAAAGGGCATCTGGTTCTACCTCCACCAGTGAGCAGGGACACCTTCAGCTACTCTGAGCAGGTTGCTCAGAGCCTTGTCCAGGCTGGTCTTGATGTTTCCAGGGATGGGGCATCCACCACCTCTCTGACTGTAGTGCTTTAGCCCCAGCCAGCAGCCAAGCCCCAGGCAGCCACTCTCCCTTGTGGGATTGGGCAGAGAATCAGAACAGTAAAAGTGAGAAAACTTGTGTCTTGAGATAAAGACAGTTTAATAGGAAAAGCAAAAGCCATGTACGCAAGCAAAGCAGAACAAGGAATTAATTCACTGCTTTCCATAGGCAGGCATGTGTTCAGCCATCTTCAAGAGAGCAGGGCTCCATCATACATAATGGTTACATGGGAAGACAAATAACCATCACTCCAAATGTCTCCCTACCTCCTTCTTCCCCACACTTCATATGCTGAGCATGATTTCATATGGTCTGGAATACCCCTTTGGTCAGTTGGGGTCACCTGTCTTGGCTGTGTTTACTCTCAGACTCCTCTGCACCCACAGTCTTCTCGCCAGTGTGGTGGTGTGAGAAGCAGAAAAGACTTTGGCTCTTTGTTACTGCTCAGCAATAACAAAAACATGTCTATGTTATCAACACTGTGTTCAGCACAAACTCAAAACATAGCCCCATAACTGTGAAGAAAACCAACTGTGAAGAAAATTAACTCTACCCCGGCCACTGGACTCTACACTAGGACACAGGTCTGTGCTTTTTTTATACCATGCACCCCAGCTCTGGATGCAGTGCTCCAGGTGGGTCTCAGCAGAGCACAGCAGAGCAGAGGGGCAGAATCCCCTCCCTGCCCCACTGCCCACGGGGCTCTGGATGCAGCCCAGGACACGTTTGGCTCTCTGGGCTGTGAGTGCCATGGCTGGGGCATGTCCAGCCTCTCACCCACAGCACCCCAAGTTCTTCTGGGCAGGGCTGCTCTAGGGCTGTTCATGCCCAGCCTGTGCTAATACTGGGGTTGATCTGACCCAAGTGCACATGTTGAACCTCATGAGATTCTCATGGGCCCACTCCTCAAGCTTGTCCAGGTCTCTCTGGATAGTATCCTGTCCTTCAGGTGTTTTGCGGTCATTAGTTTGGCAATGGGCCATTTGAGTCATATTTTATTGACATTGGAGGTGTTTGCTGAGCGAGACACGAGACTTTGAGGCTCTCTGTCAGCATTGACACCAGCTGCACCAGAGATACTTTGCACACAGAGAGAGGGATGACAGTGCTTTGCAGAGCCCTTGGTGTACAGAGTGCAGTGTGCAGCCACCTAATGGAAAATACTAATATGGGGGTAATAGAAGGCTTGGAGGCTGTTCTGGGGACAGTGAACTTGCCTCTTTTATAGACACAGCTGTAAAAACAGCCCAGAAGATTGAAAAGTGCTCCTATCTTTAAACATTGAATTCTGTTCCTGCCAGTCGATTCCTCGTACAGCTCTCAGGGCATCTTGACTGTGAATACCATGAAGATATTGCACAAGCTTTCAGAGCCTGATCTTGCAGCTGCATCTGGGTCAGCTGGGATGAGCTGTTCCTGTTTGAGGTATGTATTGCTTTGAATATTTTCCCTTTTTATCTCATTTTCCTGTGTCACAGGAATGAAAAAGGAAATTTGAAAATTCTCACTGCCAGGTCATGGTTTCCCTCGGCCTTCACTTTATCTCATCACCTTCAGGGTTGGTTTCTTGGCTTGAGAGTCAACAGCTGCTGCTCTATCAAGGCACTGCACTAAGTGATTCCCCAGACACTGCTTTATCTCCAAGGACTTGCTTGCATAGGTCCTGATAGGCACTATCTTCTGTCCCCACCTGCTGGGGGCCACGTGTCCTGTCCCCCCCGAACCTCTGGGAGGTGCTTTGCACAGCACAGCAGTGAGATCTGGGGCAGACTCGCACGGCAGATAGCAAACTTGTCAAGGCCAACACCAAGTTTCAGCGCTGACTGCTTCTCTATTCTGGAATCTAGAAATAGCCCACAAGGACCTATCTATCCCAGCACTTGTCTTCATGCAAGTCCACCCTTGGAAGGGTGTAAGGACAAGTGATACTTCCCCAAAATATTTCTTCAACCTCCAACATTTTTTTGTGACTCAGACTCCTTGAGCCAGAAGTGTACTTATATATAATAGCCTTCGGTAAATTTTTCTACCATTAAATGTTTCATTATTTTTGAAGACAGATAAATTTTAGGCATTTGCAACATCCTGTGCCAAACAGCTGCCCAATCTAATGATCTGCTTGGGTGCAGAATCACTTCCTTGGGGCTTGTTTTGATCCTGCCACTTGATAAGCTTTTTTGATGCCCTCATCCTTGCAGTGGAGAAAAAGACAAATGGTCCTTTTCTATTCAATCACACTCTTCCCCTCGTAACTTTGCAGGCTGTGCTATAACCTTTCCGTGGTGTGTTTTTGTTGCAGAAGATTCCCAGCCTGCACAGCTGTTCCTCCAGTGGACCCTGAGACCTTTTGCTATGATGATCTGAAAACTGTTTCCCTTTTGTCTCCATTCCTTTCATAAAAAGCTCCATGAGTCTTGGGTACAACTCCACAGATCGTTTAAAAACAAACCAAAGGGAAATGCCCCAAAGTGAGATGCCCACCATCTGCCAGGTGACTGCAAATTGTCCCATGCCCATAATTTCTTCCCTGGATGTTCCTGCTGTCCTCACACAAACTGCAAGATCTGCTTCCTGTAGGATCTGTCTCTTTGTGTTTCCTCCCACACCAGGTAGAGAGGAGGCAAAGGAAACCCCAAATGATAGCAGAACCATTCATGTCCACCATAAAACCTGGGTACAATAACCAGCCTCTTTCAGGACAGAGGCTCATCCCCCAGGGGCAAGGAAGTCTTTTGCCCATGGCTTGGCAATGCATAGCAGGGCAGGATGAGGTATCATTCAGCTGGGAGGCATGCCTGTCATCCCTGGGTTTTGGGACTTCTGGATTCACCTGAATATTAGATGGCACAAAGCCCTCAGCTCTCTGTGCAGGAGGCATCTGGCCTCACCCGTGTTCCCCTGACTCATCTTGGGACATGTCTCTCCCTGGTTTCTGAGCCAGGACAGGTAACTCCTACTCTTTGAGGTCAAACAAGGCTAAAGGTCAGCAAAGATTTGCCAAGATTCCCCAAAGCTGTTGCCCAGTTTTTATTTTGGTGGAAGAACCCTCATACAGGCCTCAAAGGTGTCTTCCCTGCTGGGAAAGAAGATGTCTCTGACCTAAGCAGATGATATCTCTGTCTCACAGAGCAGCTTTGCAGGGGCTGTAGGGGCCAGGAAAGAGGGGTTCATCCCAGTCCAAAGCCAGAGTGCTCCTCCCTTCCAGCCCAAAAGCACATCATGGGGTGAGGCCACATGCTGGGGACTCATCTCAATGCAAAAGGAGGATTCAGCGCTCACAGTGTAAGTCTTTTGCAAGGTGTTCTTGGAGTGGCAGAGCCTTATTTCTGGTAGCAACATCTTAGGTGGAGCCTGGAGGCTAGTAATGTGGTTCAGAGTGCCTTGCTATGTTCCTCACCATGGTGGAAGATGTGGGTCTTTCTCCTCCACCCAGCTGAGCTGCCAAATTCCACAGAACAGCTCTGAAACACCTGCATCTGGAGCTGAGGCAGCTCCTGTGGGCTGAAAATCACAAACTGGGAGGGATGTGGCAGAGACACAGTCAACACTGTTGCTTAATTTCTGTTTCTATGAGAAGCAAAAGCAAAGTGGAGAACTGTGAGGGGATTTCCTGAATGCTCTTCCTGAATTCCTGAAATTTGCATTCCAGCAAAACCCTCCACTGCCTTTCCTCTATTCCTCCTTGAGTGAATGAGGATGTAACATACTGTCTTGAAAAGTCATTGGAATGGGGGGGTTGGACCAAAGAATAAAAAAGGCCAGAGCTGTTAAATCTGAGTCAGGTGTGCTTGAAGATTTCAATTAATCTAGTTGTCATCATCGTGGTCATCATCGTGGTCATCATCACCATCACCTCTGCTGATGTTTGTTCAGCAGTATGCAAGTTGGGCTTGGATGAAAGGCAGCAGGGGCACTCACATTGCCAGGTCATTGGGCACTCAGAGGTTTAACCCATAAATAAATAAAACTCATATTTGCATGTTCCTGGCTCTCTCCACTCCCTCCTGTTTCAGGAGCTGCCCTGAAGACTGATTCTTTTCTGTTGTTGTTGGGAAACAGAGCACTATTCTACTGCAGGGAAATGGCCGAGGGGTGCTTTGGTGGGGCAGGGAAGGCATACCAATTCATCACTGATAAAACATGACAAGACTGCAAGACAAAAGAGGACAGAGCTTTTCCTTTACTTCAGTGTCTCCAATGTGATTTTTAGAGATGCAGGCTGTTTTTTACTACCAGAAAAAAAAGGGTTTCTCCTCCTTGTTGCTATGTGTAAAGTCAACCCAGCAACAGACAGGAAATAAGGTAAATTTGCTCTCTTGCTTGTTGCATAAAGCAAACAAAGTGACCAGAGAATAAAAACAAGATACACAAAACAATCTATGCAAAAGACAAATTGGTAATTTTAGAGGAGGGAAAACTGCCAGCACATTTCAAAGCATATCAACTTCCCATTTGTTCTTTTTGTGTAACTCAGATCACCGATTTTGAGATAAAGCTGCCAGACACTGACTTCAGGCACTCAAAATCATTCTCTCCCTCTCTGCCCTGATATCAATGTATGGATTGGTTATTCTTTTTTTTTATTATTATTGTTAATTTTCTCCCCCCACCTCAGACAGGGTGTCTATCACACCATTCCAGCATTTGACCCACCCGGAAGGGCTGAGGCTGTTATACCATCCTGTAAACCTCAGTGTTGCCCTTGTAAAGCCCTGAAGCTGCTGCTTCTGCTGGTAGGGGGGAGATGCAAACTGTTTTCTATGTCCCAATGCAGATGGCTGAGACTTAACAAACAATCATCCATTCAAGAAAGGAGTGATGATTGAGGCTCGTTTTAATCAATGCAACATTGTTTTGCCTGGGTGGTCCCTGAGCCCCCGGAGGGACCTGGGTATCCCTCTAACTCCGTCCCACAGGCGTGTCTGGGCTCCAGCACTCCTTGGACCTTATTATTTTTTTTTGCTGCCAGGAATGTGCTGGGTGTCTACCTAAACCCCGGGGTGAAGCCTTAGAGGTTTTGTTTAAAACTGCAAAGTTTTGAAGTTAAAACTACAAACATCGACTTTATCCAACCCTTTTGCCCTGATGAAGTCCTCCACCTCTTGGCCATTGTGAAGATTGCTCAGCAGCTACTTGTTTCTGTGATACAGCCATACGTGGGATGAACGGTCAAACATTATGGGAGTGTGTCATTAGCCTGTGTGCCAGGTTATTTTTGGGAGTTACAAATTACTCTGTCATGTGTCAATACTTGAGAATTTAAACCACTTGAAAATACTACAGAAACCAAAGGGAGGAACTATTTCATCATACAGTGAAATGCAGATTTATTGAAGTGGGACAGAGCCCCCCCATGCTGCAGAAGAAGCAAGAAACTCCAGCAAATCTGGGTGAAAGCTGCCATGCAGTGAGAAGTGCCATGTCCAGGTGTTATCACTGGGATGAGATTTTGGAGTACCTGGTAAAAAAGGAGCCAGCCACGGCCATGGGGCAGCCAAAGAGAGTTAGGGCATGGGTGCAAAAATCTTGAAGGGGGGAAGCTCTGAACAGGAGCTGGCTTTGCCAGCAGGGCGATTCCAAGTTACAGGGTTGTGCCAAGGCTTTTGCCACAAGTTTAGCTCTCCACAGCTGCCAGGGGCGCAGAGCATTTCCACAGCAGTGGTGTTTTTGGGAAGAGACCCCAGTAGGGGACAAGCCAGTGCAGGGATTAAGCGAATACAGCACAAGTCGGGATCAATGTGACCGCTAAACCTGCTCGGCAGCTGTGCGGGATGCCGGCAGCATTCCTGAGCCAGGAGCCGAGGGAGCAGGGATGTGTGTACACAGGTGTGCGTGCAGGGCTGCACTCGTGTGCTTTGAGCTGTGTGCTGGTGGGCTGAGAGAGCTCAGGTGCTGCTCCCAGGAAACACAGCACCGAGGATGTGGCTCCACATGCTCCCAGTGGTCCCTCTGCCAATATGGCAGTGGGATTTTCCCAGGGGTGCATTGATGCCACACTGCTGTCAGTCTGTGCCTCTTGGGAAAGCTGGAGCTCCAGAAGGTCATGCTGAGGAGATGCTGGTACACAGTTTGGGAATGCTCAGCATTGTTGAAAACCCACCTGGGAATGGCTTCATCTGAGGCGGGAAGTCCCAGATTCCTAGGGACAAAGTGCAGGGAACATTCCTTCAATGTGCCAGGTGTTTCTGGGCAGCAAGGATGAAGCATAAGAAGCAGGAGCTTAGCACTGGCTCTTTGGGCAAGGCAGGATAGGAGGAGGTGCGTGATGCCTGCAAGGGCCAGCACATAGTATGGAAAATGGCAAATTCTTTTTTTAAAGTTAATATTACTACTATTAGCATTATGGATTGGATGTAATTGACTCACTATGTGCTGAAATGCTTTATTAAGAACCTGTTCTAGGGCAAGCATCAGTGGTCCTACTCCCCACTGCCAAGCTGCCCAGGCTGCCCTGAAGTGACACATCCAGGAGCTGACCTGTCCTGTTGCCTCCAGTCCCCTAAACCCCACCATGCACCCAGAATATACCCTGAACTCATTTGTCCACACTAGTTGGGTATTACGTACCATCCTTGTTGCAGGCCTCTCGTTAGAGGTAGAAATGAGCAAAGACACAGAGTCTCATTCAACAACATGACAAGGGTCCCAGTTTATTCTTCTTTTCAGCTTAGCTATCCTGACTCTGATTACAGCAAGCTCCTACTGTAGGGTTCAGCTGCAGATTCTGACTGCAGGCTATTTCCTAGTGGACTACGACTGCAAGTACTGGCTTGCAGACTCTGGCTGGAGGCTTTCACCTAGCTCAGCTATAGCTGCAGGCTCCGACTCCATCAGATCTAGACTAACTTCATAGCAGATCTTCTATAGCAGCAACTCTCTTCCTTGTTTTGTTCTTCTTTGTGTCTCTCTGGATTGACCCTCCTTCCTCAGGGCTCCTCTGTCTCCAGGCCTTCTGCCTCCAAAATCCTCCCGACCACCCAAACCACTGCTTTTATCACACTTATCTTTATTAGTCACAGCTGTGACCCCTTAAGGGCAAGGCTGTTCCTCTTCTTTGGTAATTAGTACAATTGTGATATTTCAGGGGCAAGGTCGCCTGTAATCTCTTCATCTACACTAACAATCCCAGGAACAGCTGGGTTGCATAGGGGATGCTGTGGGATTTGCATAATGGACACCCCAGCAACCCACCCTGGATCTGCCCCTGCGTGAGTCCCTCCTCCCCTGCTGCTCTCAGGCAATATGAGGATGTGTCCTTGGGGACAGGGATGATGAAACTGATTTGCCCAACCTTCCTAAAAATCATGCACAAGGCTGTAATTACCCTCCCCTTAAAAAAGAGAGGAGCCTGACATTGCAAGTATGGCCACAGCACCTGCAGGTGTCTAGCAGTGAATCACTGGGGGGTGGAGCAGAGCTAAGTGTGGCAGCCCTGGCCCTGTTAGAAAAGGAGCTCCTCCAGGCAAGAAACTGGATTTTTTTGGGAGGATAAAGACCTCCAAAGTTAGGAGCTACTACATAGTTACCTTACTACTTACAAATTTAGGATTCTTACTTGGTGGAATCACTGAGGCTGCACTTAGGAATTGCTTGCAAAACTGGACAGGAGGTAAATATCCACACTACCTGGAAGTCAATTCTGGAGGCAGCTTTGGAATGCAGGGAAGTGTGTGCCTGGATGCAGGGGATTTGTCTATCCAACTCAAGGTTCAGCGTTAAACCTGAGGAATCTGACCCAGGCCACTGAGATGGATGAAAAAATGATTTGGAGGTTATAATCAGCAAAAATCTTTTCCTGGGATCCTCTGGAGGGAGTTGGGGAAGTTGCTGATCCAGAGAGGCTGTAATGCAGCAGCAGCCAGGCAGGAACTGCCATGAGCAGTAAAGGGGACCAGAAGGCTCATATCACCTAGAACTGATGCCTGTGAGAGGCTGATCTGGAACAGAGACTACACAGAGTTAAAGAATAAAGTGGGTATTTATTAAAAGGCCTTAAAAGGATACACCTCAGGCAGAGCAGGAACCTGGCCAGAGCTACACCCAGGATAGATCCAAGATGGATACCAGTCACGAATTTTTACACTTTTATAAGTTTTGGTCCATTTACATATTGGGGTTAATTGTCCAATTACAGCCTCAGGTTATGAAGTCCCATCCTCCTGGTCTGCTCCCTTCACTTTGCCATTGTTTATGCTTTTTGGGTAATGGTTGCCCTTGATTCTCAGGCTGGAAAATGACTGTCAGCACAGAATCTGAGAAATGTGAAAGGTAAAACTTAAGGCATCACAGTCACCACCTGCATCCCTGCCACAAGTTGCTTGTGTGAGGGATGTCCTCCCTAAATGCAGCACTCAGGTCTTCAGACACTCTCCTTGGAGAGCAGGAACTGAACGCCCACCTGCAGGAGTCCTTGTAGCCGAGTTGACACAAGACTGAGACCTCACTTCCAGCAGATTTCCCTGCATGGAAGTCATTAAATATGAGGGAAGGATGAGAGGCTTGAGGCACTCTTGGCAATGATGCTGATGGCTGCCCCAGCCAAGCAGCAGCTCAGGTGCCAGCCTTCTTTGGGAACAGAACCAATGCCTTGAGCAGGAGCTTGGCATCTTGATGTCCCAGGCAGAGGTACTGCAGTGTGTGGAAATGAGCTCTGCAGCTGGGCAGGACATGGCATAACTCTGCTTGCCATGGCACAGGGATAGGTGAGAGTGTGTCCTGCTCTGAGGCAAGTCGGACACAGGAACGACCTGCAGGACAGAGTATCAGTTGCAAATATCCTCTGAACACAGCTTGTTTCCCATCCCCTGCCTCCAACAGAGCTTAGCTTTTACCCTAAAGCTGCTTGTTTGCCCCCAACAGCCTATGAGCCTATGGGCTCTCTAGCTTAGGGGTTCTCTGAGGTGGATGGAGCTCACTTCACAGAGTTCTCTGAACTGCCATGTTTTCCTTCAGGATGGATACCTGATCTTCTACCCTCTGTCATAAGATGCCTACACATCTGCTTTTGAAGAGACCGGGCTTGTAAGTGTTCTCACAGTGCAGGAAAAAAGTGGTACTGAGTGTGGCCAGGGTTCAGGGAGAATTTGGACCTGGTGTGGGGGTGACAGACTCCGGGGTGCTATCCCAGAGTGGTCTCTCTGGAGAAGGACGGTCCCACTGGAGACACAGCATCTCTGTTTCATGGTAGGGTGTAGAGAAGTGAATTAACTGACTACAGTTATGCAAAAGCCATCCAAAGAGCTGGAAAGAGAATTAGAATTACCTGGGTCCAAAATCTGTTCAGAGGCACAATGGCGTGGTCTTTTAAATGTCCTGACAACCCAAATCTGATCGGACCCGGTGTTCAGAGCTGCTTCTACAAAGGCATATATACCTAATTTACATAAAAGGGATATTCCTCCCAACCCAGTAATCTGCACGTAGGTTGCCACTGGCTCCCGGTGTCTTTCCCAGTCCCTGCGGAAGCTGGCCAGGAGGATGATGGCTCCCGGTGTCCGCTCCTCCAGGCCAAAAGGGTTTTCCTGGCTCCCGGTGCCCACTCCTCCAGGAGTTTCCTGGCTCCCGGTCCGTTCCTGCGGGCCAGGCCGGCTCAGGCTCTCGGCAGGCCACATCCAGCAGGTCCACCCCGATTAAGCACCAAATACCACAACCGGGATCCGCGGCGCGCAGGTGGCCCCGCGCTCGCCCGCCTGAAGGCGAAAGTCCGTCTCACTGCCCCGAGAGCCGCAGTTTTGGGGTGAAAGGCGGTGATTTCGGCAAGCCCGCGGCCCACGCCGCCCGCCAGCGCCGCCGCCATTGCTGCGGAAGTAGAGCTGGGCTGCGGATACGCCCTCAGTGGGCGGGGCAGGGGCGGCGGGGCCAATGAGAGGCGCTGTGCCGTCACGCGCGGCCAATAGGGAGCGGCGTTCGGCGGCCGGCGGGGCGCGCGGCGCCGCACGTGGTGACGGGGGCCCACGTGTGCGGCGGCCATGGCGGTGAGAGGCGGCGGAGCCGGGCCGGGCCGGGGGGATCGCGGGGCCGAACCGAACCGAACTGAACCGAGCCATGCTGTGCTGTGTTCTCCCCGCAGGGCTCTCCGGAGGCGGCGGAGGAGGCGGAGCAGGGTCCAGAGCCCCGCGCCGGGGGCGCGGTGCGGCGCGGGAAGAGGACTGCCCCAGCAGCCGCAGACCCGCAGCCGGCCAAGCTGAGCCGCGCCGAGCTCTACAAGCCGCCGACCAGCGAGGAGCTGACCCAGCTGAAGGAGACGGAGGATCTGTTCCACTCCAGCCTGCTCCGCCTGCAGGTCAGCCGGGGTCCCGCGGGGGCTGCGGCATTCCCGCACTCGGAGATGGCCTGGGTTATCGAGCTGTCTGTGTTAGGTGAAGATCAGCTAGGATCGTAGAATCATAGAGCAGTTTGGGTTGAAGGGACATTTAAAGATCAGCTAGTTTCAAACCCCCCCCACCAGGTTCACCTTCCACTAGACAAGGATGCTCAGAGCTCCATCCAGCCTGGCTTTCAACACTTTGAGAAATCCACAGCTTCTCTGGGCAGTCTCTGCCAGTGCCCCAACACCCTCACAGGGAAGAGTTTTGTCCCAGTTTTTCATCTGAACTTACTCTCTTATAGTTCAAAGCCCCTTTTCCTATCACTATATCTTCTCGTATATATACGAGATATATATATCTATATCGAGATATATATATCTGTATCTATATATATCTCTATATATCTATATGTATATCTTCCCATTCCAGTCCTCTTGTTGCCTTTTTAGATACTGAAAGGCCACAATAAGTCTCCTCAGAGCCTTCTTTTCTCCAGGCTGAACAATCCCAATGCTTTCTCCTCCATCCCTCTGATCACCTTGGTGCCTCCTCTGGGCTCACTCCAGCAGGTCCCTGTCCCTCCTGTGCAGGGACCCCAGCTCTGGATGCAGTGCTCCAGGTGGGGCTCAGCAGAGCAGAGGGGCAGAATCCCCTCCCTGCCCTGCTGCCCACGGGGCTCTGGATGCAGCCCAGGACACGTTTGGCTCTTTGGACTGTGAGTGCCATGGCTGGGGCATGTCCAGCCTCTCACCCACACCACCCCCAAGTCCTTCTGGGCAGGGCTGCTCTTGATCTGTTCATCCCCCAAGCCAGATTCAACACCTTGCACATGGTCTTGTTGAACCTCATGAGATTCTCATGGGCCCACTTCTCAAGCTTGTCCAGGTTCCTCTGGATGGCATCCCATCCCTCAGGTGGTTCTGACATTGGTAATTTTTATGAGGAACAGCTTTGATCTCCTAGCCACCTGCTGGTGTCAGTGGCAGGATCTCTAGGTCCTGGTTTGTAGTGGGGATCTGTATGGTTGTTTCCTGCAGCTGATTCTCTGTCATACAAACAGCCTTCCTGAGAGCTGTGCTTATGTGAATTACATCTGGATTTTTGCCTGGACTTTGGTTGGGATGGAGATGATTGCAATTCAGCACTCACAGAAAATGGCAGGAACTGATCAAATTGCCAGCTTCAGGCAGGATTTGTGAAGAGTTTGGTGTGTTCCCCAGCTCACCGGGTGCCCTTTGGAGCTGACTCATGGTTGGTGCTGGAAGACAAGGTAAAAGTCAGGAGCAATTTCAGTGTTGCCTTTGATGATCCCCTTTTCCCCTACAGATTGAAGAGCTTTTGAAGGAGGTGACATTGAAGGAGACGAAGAAGAAGAAGATTGATGCCTTCCTCCATGAAATTAACAGCCTGCTGGGTGCCATCCCAGAGACTCCAGAAACTGAAGTATGTTCCAGGGTTATAGAAGAGGTGGCAAGACCCCTCTCCTGGATGGAGTAGGAGCAGGCTCTGCTGTTGCTCTGCAAGCAGAGCTACTTGTGCACTGTCTCCCTTAGGGGCTGAAAAATAATACCTTGGTTTTTTTTTGTTTTTTTTTTTCTGAGGAGAAAGGGGGTACACTGTCTTTAAGCTCTGGGTGCAGCTATGTGGGGAGCAGGGTCTTGGTCCCTGCACGTCTGCTGCTATTGATGCTCAGAGTCTTTTGTGTGTCATGTCTGTTCCCAGCTCACTGACCAAGCCTGGCTTTCTGAGGATGTGAAGGTCCCGTTCCTGCAAGTGCCATTCAACGTCAAGGGAAGGTTCCACTTTGTGCCCCCAGCTGAGCTGAAGGTGGTGGGCAGTTACCTGCTGGGCACCTGCATTAGGCCAGAGATCAACGTGGACATTGCAGTGACCATGCCAAGGGTGAGTCTGGCCGTGCCACCTCCTAAATGGCTTTTGGGCCTGCCAGAGCCTTGTCCTCTCCTGTCCTCCATGACCCCTGCCCTGCCTACTCCATTCCTCAGTAAGGTGACACATCTGGATATGCAGGGTGATTCCCACAAGGGGCTGGGGAGTTTGGTCTGGCCTCTTGCTCTATCAGAGCTTGCAGCTGTTTGATCTTAGTTCCTCCTCGAGAACTTCCTTCTCTCTGCCTGGACTGAACATTGCCAGAGAGATGCAGGCCATCTGTTTTTGTATCCAGTTGCACTTCTACCCCAGCTCCTAAGACTGAGTTACAAGGAGAGGGAAATGTTTGGAGAGTGGTAACCTCCCCTTGCTGCCCAGACTTGCTTGTAAGAAAAGCTTGAGACCAAGCACACCCTGTTTGGCTGCATGACTGCTCTTGTCTCCTGCAGTCCAGGAGCCTGGTGAGCCAGCAGCAGGCTCCTGACCAGCTTGGAGCTCCTTGGGGCTGAGAGAGGGTTGCCTGTGGGGCCAGGGAGGGCTGTGGGTGGTGGGGTGCCTTGGGCTGAACGGCAGGTGAGGTGGCATTGTCCTGTCCCTCTTTTGCCAGGAAATCTTTCAGGACAAAGATAACCTGAATCAACGCTACCATCGGAAGAGAGCCCTGTACCTGTCCCACATCGCCCAGCATTTGTCCAAGGAGAAGCTTTTTGGCAGTGTGAAGTTTGCCTACATGAACAGCAACCATCTGAAGCCCATCCTGCTCCTTAGGCCTCAAGGTGGCACTTGTGCCTTGTTCTGGTGTGGGGTGTGGCTGGGTACTGGGGTGTTGGGTGGTGATGGTGTTCTCATGCCATTTAACAGCGCTTTGGAGAGGGATCAGTCTGGGGCTGCCATCACAATTGGTGATAAATTTTGTGTGCTTCTCAGCTGTTTTCTCTCTTCACCCAGAGTCTAGTCCTCAAGGTCTTTCCTCTTCCCAATCCTCCTCTGCAGTTTGGCTGGGCTCTCCAGGCTTGGCCTCACTGGCTGGCACATCCTGTGGGTACTTGAAGGAGTAAAAAAGTAAACCGTACCAAACACACCTGTATGCAGCACTGCCCTTCTGTCCTGCTTTCCCCAGCCCGGTTCCCCACTGTCCTCCTGCCTTCCCCAGGAACCTGTGTACAGTCTCTCTTTCCTGATGAGATGATGTGGGGTGCATGGGCTGCCAAGTGCTGCTTGTTCCCACAGCCCTCAGGATACAGTGGATTGGGGTCTGGGGCAGATGTGGCATGGCAAGGCCAGGACAGGCTGGAGTGTCAGGCTGGGCAGTGGTAGGAAAGTGGGACTGGGGCATGAGTTGTGTGACCACAAGGTCACCACTGGCTCTGGGTGTGGTCACTCCCTGCTCTGAGATGATTTCCACTGCTGCAGAGCTTTGCTGGGAAGAAGCTTCAGCCTTTTCCCAGGCTGGGGGTGCCCTGTGTTTCCCCAGTTTCGTCTCTGACATCTCCCCTCGTGTGCTTACAGGCAAGGATGAGAAGATGGTCACTGTCCGACTCCATGCTTGTCCCGACCCGGGTCTCTTCAAGCCCAGCCGCTTCCATCCCAGCAAGAACAACGTCCGGACCGCCTGGTTCATGGAGCAGAGCACCCCCAAAGAAGGTACGGCCTGGGGCTGAACGTGGAGCTGTTTGTTTCAGGCAGAGGCTGCCCCCAGTGCCTGCTGTGGGTTCACTGCAGCCCTTTTCTGTGGGCGGGTGCTTGGTGGTTGGGTCCAACGTGCTGTGATCTCCCCACACAGGAGCCACCGAGCCCCCGACCCCGCACTACAACAACTCCATCCTCTGTGACACAGTGATGCTCTCCCACCTGCATTTATTGTCTAATGCAGCCACAGACTTCCCAGGCATGAAAGATGGCCTGGCCCTCCTCAAGGTTTGGCTGAACCAGCGGCAGCTCAGCAAGGTATGTCCTGTGCTATGGTGGCCTCTGCTTGCCTGGCTAACCTGCCTTTGGCCCGCTCTTCTTCCTAGGGCAGAAGAGTGTTGCTTGGGTCCTGGTGGGTGGGGTGGTGGCTTGTGGCTTTGCTTTGAGCTGTATTAGGGTTTCATGGAGGCCCCATCCTAACCTGTGGGTTGCCATGGGCTTGTGGTACCTCTTTTCACAGGGCTTGGGGTGCTTCAGTGGCTTCTTGGTCTCCATGCTTGTTGCCTACCTGCTGATGAAGCGCAAGATTGTCAAGATGATGAGTGGGTACCAGGTGTTGAGGAGCACTCTGCAGTTCCTGGGTGAGTTTTCAGGGGCCTCTCTGGACAGGGGAAGGTTGATGTCTCTGCACAAAGCCTGAACACAGTGGGAGACGAGGCAGAGAGGCCATTATGCTGAGTCCCAGTTGGTGGGATGGACGGGAGGAGATGAGTCAACAGAGTAGGGCTGGATGGTGCAGCTACCAGAGAGGTGGGTAAACCCCACCATAAGGTGGAGGCCAGCATTATATTGTAGCACTGTTAGTGTTGTGAGACCTTGGTCTATTGACACGTAACTGTGCCACTGTCACAGGGAGAGGTGGGCATGGTGGTGACTTGTTCCTTCCTGTCTGTCCACAGCCACCACAGACCTGAGCGTGACAGGGATCAGTCTAGCCAAGGATGCTGATCCCTCCCTGGTAAGCAGCCCTCTGAGGGGTCTTGTGCCTGTGTCTATCTGTGCTGCCACTGCTCCTGGGGGCAGGGATGGCTGTTGCAGGGATGGCAGATGGCAACAATGTGGGGTGTCTTGGTGTGTGTGATGTGCTGCAGCACTAAGGACCGTGTTTGCTTTTTCAGCCTGTCCTGGATGATTTCCACCAGGCATTTGAAGTGGTCTTTGTGGATCCCTCTGGACTGGTGAATCTCTGTGCTGATATGACTGCCAGCAAATACCACCAGGTACTGAGCAGGTTGTGGTGGCTTCTTGTCTTAGGAGTGAGCTTAGACAGGCAGAATGGTCAAATAATTTTGAGGAGGGTGTAGGACCAAGGGAGGGCATTCATTGTGGCTTTCTAAGCTTTTAATATCTCCAGCTTTGGAGCTTGGGAGTGAATTTGTAGATTTAGATGTAATGCTGTCTCACCAACCTTGCTTGAGTGGTGTGGGAAAGTAATTTCCCTCTTTGTGTGCACCTTTGGATGAAGCCATGCAGCTGTTTAGCAGATGTAACTGTTATCAAGGAGAAAAAAAATCACCTTGAAGTCAGGGATATCAAGAAGAGACTGTCTGGCCAGCAGTGAGAGCTGATGGTTGCTTGGCTTCATGCTAAGGACAGAGACTGGGATCAGTGTGTGCTGCTGACCGTGGAATGGGCTGGCCCTGGTTGATGGGGGAAGCACAAGTGACTGCAGCTGGAGGGATTTGCTTTCCTTCTCCCTTTGCATTCATGCTCCTGCACTGCCTTCCCTCCTTGCTCAGGTCCAGTTCGAAGCCAAGCGCTCTATGGAGATTTTGGATGACCGGATGGTGGATGGCTTTCAGGTGCTGCTCATGACCCCAAAGCCCATGCTCAGGACCTTCGACCACGTCTTCCAGTGAGTCTCACTGTGCTGGTGGGGTAGTGCTTGAGGGAGCCTGCTCAAAGAGAAGCCAGCTACTTCTGGCTTTGGTCTGGGTTAGATTTGAACTTAACTGGTGGAAGGTGGCTCTTCTAAGCTCTGAGATAGACACTGGTGCCTCCTTGCACTGGGCTCTTCCACTTTTACTGGTCTAGATAGTCTCCCAGAGGAGGGGAGCAATGTTTAAGCCTTAGAAACACTGACCAAGATGCCAGAGGCATTCTTGTAGCACCCATCCTAGGACCCTCAGTTCCCTATTTTATCCATCCTCTAACATATCCCTCTCTCAGAAAGGATTTGGTGGCAAAGGTAGGTGACCAGCTTCTCTTCTTCTCTGTAGCCTGAAGCATGTCTCCAAGCTGCAGGGTACCTGCAAGAAGATGCAGCTGCTGAATGAGCTGATGGATCGGGGTGGGAACTACGTGGCTGCTGCCCTGCCCTTTGTTGTCTCACTGCTGGCACGTGGTCTGGCCCAGAGAGCACAGCTTGTGGCTCACTCCCTGCCCCAGATCTCCGAGGTAATGCAGCTTGGCAATGGCACTGCATCCTTTGCAGCTTGTGGGGTCTCAGCTGTCTCTTGTGGCACTACAGAGCACTTCCCTTGCTCACTGGGGAAGGAGACAGGCTTGTCCCCTTTGTTGGGAACGTGGAATCTGAGGCTGTGCAGTGGGCTGTGGGATGCAGCTGTATTGCTTGGTCTGGGCACAAGTCCTGGTCCATTAAGGGGGCAGGGTGAAGACAACTATTCTTGTCATTGGGGAGACTTATTAGATGAGACTTTCCCTGTCTGTGCTTGTCTGGGCACCTGGGAGAACGTAGCAGAAGGTTCATCTAGTTAGTGTCCCAATATCCCAGCAGCTGCTGCTCCAGAAACCTCATCTCTCGTTGTGCTTCATGTTCCTCATTTTCCCACAGTGGCCGATTGATGCTGAGCCCCCAAAACACAAGGACATCGGGCCCCTGACGTTTGGGCTCCTGTTTGTCCCAGAGTTTGCTGCCAGCACGCTGGAGAAGGGTCCTCAGGCTGATCACCCCGAGGTGAGGGGCACGCTGCTTGTGCTGAGTAAGAGCAAAGCTGGTGCTGTGCTTGAAGACACTGGGAGGCTGGCTGGTGATCCTGGGTAGGTTTTGGCTGGCCCAGAAGTGACCCATGTCACTGCTTTGGCTTGGTCCATGTCCCCTCACAGGCCTCAGAGTTCCGGACCTTCTGGGGAGAGAAGTCAGAGCTGCGTCGGTTCCAGGATGGGAGCATCTGTGAGGCTGTGGTGTGGGAGGCCAGCACTGTCTGCCAGAAGCGCCTCATTCCTGAGCAGATCATCAGGCACCTGCTGAAGCTGTAAGTTGCACTGAGCAGCAGCTGTGGGTTGCTCCATGTGTCACTCCTGCCATGTGTCCTGTCCCTGGTGACCCCATTGTCAGCTTTGTGCTTTGTGGGGTCTTGTGGCTTGTTTTGCATTTGTGAGATCTGAGGGTCATTTCAGCTGTCCTTATGTTGTGATCTGCTTCCCGAGAGCAGGGGGGAATGGCACCTGCTGCTGTAGCCTCTGCTGCACGTAATGCAAAGGGTAAGAAGGCAGCATGCCCTTACATGTGGATGAGGTGCTGGGACACTCCTCAGAGCTGGAGGAGAAGCTGTCTGGACCTTGCAGGACACTTTCGTGAAATCCTCTGAGACCTTGTAGTGGTTCACAGGATTGTGTCTTACCTGTGACATTGGAAAGCCTCTGCAGCAGTTTATACCATCTGCCAAAAGTGAGGCCCTCTTGCACAGAAAGGAGGGTTAGCCTATGCCTCTTTGTCCTGAGTTGAAGATGGATCTTGTGAGGGGGAAGCCTGCACATTGGTGGCTTAGATTTTGCACCCTGTGAAGCTGCACGAGTTACTGGTTCACTTTGGATGGATTTCTTGGGCAGAGAGGAATGCAGAGATTCGTCTTTTCACCAGGACCTTCCTTTAGAGAGGGGTTGCTCATCTTTGGGCTGACCCTTGCAGTCAATAGGATCAATAGGCTGTCATGTCGTAGCTCTAATGCTCTGTTGTCTTTTCCCACACAGCCATGCAGACATTCCTGAGTCCTCCATCTGCTACACAGGAGCCCTGCTGGAATCTGTGATCAGGAATGGGAAAGCGGTATGATTGCTTCCCTGGTGGAGCTGGGGCTCTCTCCAGAGAGCAGTGAGGGAAGGGTCATGGGGAGGTCATTTGAGTGGCAGCTGGGTGGTTCCCAAGAGAATGTAGTAAGGGTAAGGATCTACCAAGTCTGTCGTGGCAGCCAATGCATAACTGCTGAAATCCTCTTGGTTTAGCATCTCCCAGACCCCATCTTTTCACCTGTTAGCACCCCACTGTCCTGTTCTCTCTGCTTTTGCCCCTCTGTCCCCATGCCTGAGGATATATTATTGTCTCACAGTGCTCCTCTGGCTGCGTTTCTGAGGTACTGCATCCTTCAGAACACAGGCCAGACAATTCTGTGCTGCCATCCCTTGGATCCAGCTGGCAAACCCAGGAAACGTATCTTTCCTGGCATATTGCAAACTGCTACATTGTGGTCCATATGAATGTGTAGCTGAAATAAAGAAACTCCACTTTCAGACACAAAAGGTGCATCTCAGAGGCTGGGAAATGTCCCTCCTTACAACTTCTGCTTTCCAGCTTGTGAAAATCAAATCTGGAGATGAACTGTGTGCCCTTTGGCACACTTCCTTGGTCTTTCTGTACTGATGCCTTAGGATTTTAGAGTTTGTTTTTCATATATTTGCAATCCTGCAATTTTTCAGCATATAACTCTAAACTCCATATGGAGTGTCAGCTACTGTCTTCACATTTTGATCAGACTAAACAAGTCATCTCTCAAAGGGACTCCTTAAAAGTCAGAGGGAGTCAAGGACACCTCACTGTCTCAGGACCTGAAAGGTATAAACAAAAGTGAGTTGGTTGGGAGCAAACTTGGGGTGAATGACTTCTTTACCTGAAGCTGTAACTGGAAAATTAACCCAAATATGCAAATGAACCAAAATTCTAAAAGTATGGAAACCCATGACCCCTCATCCATTTTTTGCGTGTAGCCCCTGGGGGGGTTTTATGTGGCACAAAATGTACCTGAAGGCCCTTCAATAAATATGGCCACTCTTTATTCCCTTAATTTTGGCCTCTGTTTTTAGGTAGTCCCGAAAAGGCATCAGTACAACCTGGTCTTTACCTGGTTGTTGGATGGAGGAAGAAATTTTTTCCTTTCCACTTTTTAAGATGAAAGAGATGCACATTTGATGGAAAGGATTTCCTGTGCCAGGACCAATTGCAGTTGGGCGGAGTTGGGTGTCAGATTTGGGATGAGATGCTGGTTTTCACAGCCTGTTGTGAGGTGAGGCAGGAAGATCTGTGTGCTGTGTCCCTTCAGGCTGGTCTGGGGCTAGCAGAGCAGATGACAGATGTCAGACACCCAAGTCTGACAGGGGATGCGTTTTCCTGGAGCCTGAGGTGTGCTTAGGAGTTCAACTGTTGCCAGTCCTTGAGGAACAAAGGAGAAAGTTGCTGTTGACTGTGGGGTGGTGGGTGCAGGATTTCTGCTCCTCCAGCTGTGTGCAGACAGGCTGGGGAGGCAGCAATGCGAGGATGTGCAGGATGAAGGCAGAGGAAGGGTGCAACACAAGCAGGATGGGTTTGCCATTCGTGGCACACCCCGCAGAGGGTGCTGCTGCTCCACCAGAGAGCCCAGGGTGGAAAACTCCAGGCAGGCTGGCTCCTTGTGTGACTCAGCTGCCTCTGAGCTGGGTGTTTGGTGTCACCAATGTGTCCTCCCTGCTCAGACTGCTCTGCTGTTATTTGAGGAGGTGGAAGGAGTAAGGGCAACACCAATTCTCCCTTCTAGTGCTTCTCTGCTGTGCTCTACAGGGTTCCTGTGGTGCTCTGAATGTTTTCTGTCTTTGCTTTTGCCATGCACCAGAGCTCTGCCTTGACTAAGGATGTAGTCAATGGAGTTTTCTGTTAACTGCTGCCTCTGTTGGTGTCATGGTTACTGCTGGGGAGACAGTAGCAGGACTCACCTTGACAATGCATGGTCTCTTTATTCCCAGATCATTCTTGGCTTCTCCTTTACTATAGTGATTGCTGGCAGTACAGCTCTTGGTGCTGCCTTAGTGTCTTGCTGAAGAAATAATTTTATTTGCCTCTGGGATACCTGTGGCTGCTGGGGAGTCACAGACAGCCTTGCCCTTGTCTTTGCTCTCTTTCTTACCTCCCCGTTTTGCCGAGTGCTCTTGCCAGAAGCTGCTCCCTGGGGTGGCAGCGCTGGCTCCTCGGAGCTCAGCTGTGATGCCAGCCCACGAGGGAGGTGAGGCGAGTGCAGGAGCCGGAGAGGTGCATGGAGAGGCTCCCTGTGTGTCTGCAGGCATGGGGGACGGGCGAGGAGGCCATGGTCAGTGTTGTGTGCTCCTACGATGACCTGAGCCGCAAGCTGTGGAACCTGAGGGAGCTGCCGCTGACGGTGACGGCCGTGCAGGGTGTGCATCCAGCCCTGCGGTACACAGACGTGAGTGTCCTGCGCCGTGGGGGCTGCAGGGGCGAGGGAGGACAAGGGAATGAGCCACTCTCTGGTTTTGTGGCTCCTGAGAGCCCTTGGGGCAATATGGTGCCTCTTCTTTGCTGTTCCATCCTTCGGGCTGGCTGTGCACAAGCTGACCAAACCCTCTGTACTGGAGGGCCTTGCTGGTGTGGGAGGTTTGGGTGAGGGGATATACATTGCTGAGAGATTTCTGCTGCCTGTTCTCAGTTGCTGAGTGGCTGTTCTCTTTCAGGTCTTTCCTCCCATTCCGGTGAAGCCAATTTATTCCTTCCATAACAGAAGGAAGCACTTGCTGCTTCCTTCAGAGGAGAAACCCTGCCCAGCCTACATAACCCCATTGAAGAGTAAGTGGGGTGAGATGTGAGTGGGAGATGATCTCGTGGAGGGAGGTGCAGGCAAGCAGCAATGCTGGCTGTGTTATTGCTGTGTTGGTGTGCTGCAGGCAGGAGCAGAACCCTGGCTCCTCCTGCCCTCCTGCTGTAAAACAGTAGTCCCAGACACCCCTACCCAACACCTTGTTTCTGTGTGGGATTCATTGACCTACTGCTATCCCTTTGTCCCCAGTCATCTGCCACATGGAAGGCAGTGGCCAGTGGCCACAGGACAAAGGAGCCATCAAGCGCATCAAGGCTGCTTTCCACCTCCAGCTGGCTGAGCTCCTCCGGAAGCAGCACCAGCTGGTCTGCAGACCTGCAGTCACCCACACTGACGTGTACAAGGTAGGGGGGTCCCCAGAACCTTCTCCAGGCCTGACCTTACCGAGGTGGGGGGCTGTGGCAGTGGTCCCACTGGGCAGAACCAGTATTTGGATGGTGGGCTTAGGAAAGAGCATGGTGAGACGGCACTGATGTCAGGATGCTGCGGTTGCATCCCTGAGGGGCAGCGTATCACACATCACGCTGCTTTTGGCACCGTCGAGCCTGACTTTGCCTTGTGCTCCCACCTCAGGATGGCTACGTCTTCCGTCTCCAAGTAGCCTACCACCGGGAGCCCCTGATCCTGAAGGAGGTGGTCACTCCAGAGGGGATGCTCAAGTACCAGGACACAAAAGAATCTCGGCAGCTGGAGCTGGAAACGTTGCATCTGCCCTACCTAACCAGCTCACTGCATGGGTAGGTGAGGCAGAAGGTGCCTGAGGGGTGGGACGTGGCTGGAAACCAGCATGGTGGTGCCTTGGATCCTGGAGGTGATGGTGGGTAGAGGAGCTTGCTGTGGGGAGTGGCCCCTCAGCCAACCTTGTGAGAGGCTCTTCAGAAGGATTAAGGGAGGGATGTGGGAGTGGGTGCACCAGTTGTCACCCTGAGGTCACTGGTTTGGGGAGACAAATATTAAAATGCAATGTGGTTAGGGAGCAGCATGAGGTAGTATTTTCCCTTCTTTCCCCCAAAATCTGAGTACCTGCTGAAAGTCTCTGTGCTTGTGATGCTGCGTAAGTGTTCCTTGCAAATTTTTGCCCCTCTCTTCTTTCTTGCCAAATGCCAAGAGGCTGTTGTGGGTCCTGGGGTGTGTGGGCTGAGCAGTGGCATGTCTCCCTCCTCACAGGCTCCAGCAGCAGCACCCTGTTTTTGGCAGCACTTCCCGGCTGGCCAAGCGCTGGATCAGCGCCCAGCTCCTGAGTGACAGCATCTCTGAGGAGTGTGTGGACCTCCTTGTGGCATTTCTCTTCCTCCACCCAGCCCCGTTCACACCACCCAGGTGAGGATGAGGAGCCCAGGCTGGCCCAGAGGGGATTTAGTGCCTTTCATTACCTGGCATGGAGGAAGGGTGGGATGCTGCTCGGGCAGGAGGTCTTGGGAGGGTTCACAGCAGGGAGCATGAGGTCCCTGTGCTGCCAAAATACTCTCCCAAGTCCTGCTGGGAGTCGCCAGAGGAGATGAAGATGCTTAGCAGGGCTGTGGTTTTCCCTACTCTGTGCACTGCAAGGAAAGGGGAAAAGCAGGTAAGGCTGGGGTGAGTGTCCTTGTGGCCTCTAGGTGCTGGTGGCAGAACTGCAGGGTGTCCTGTGCCTTCTGGTAAGGCCCCTTGTTCTGGGGGCCGTGGCCAGGAGAAGCAGGGTGAGGGCTGTGTTGTGGCTACCATCATGATGGGGCTCCTGGGTCCTCTAGGAAGGATGTTCTGGTGGTGATGGGAGCTCCAGCTTCCCTTCCTCCTGGAGACTTCCAAGGGAAAGACAAGGGGGTGGGCCCTGAAAACTGAATGGAGCAGTGTGTTGGTAAATAACCCCACAGAACCAATTCCTTGCTGGTCCCTGGCAGACAAATGTTATGGGGCCCGGAGGAAGTGAAATGAAGTTAAAGGAAATGTTTTTGTTCTGTGTGGAGTCAAAAGGTTACTCTGCTCTGCACTTGGGGTGCAGTTTCCTTTCCCAAAGTAAAAGAAACAACAGTCTGATGCCTAGAATGCTTTCCTGTCTCCTAAAATAACAGAATCCTCATCTTGCCAGCTATGTGGCTTTGTGCACATGTTGTGTTGCAGGGGAAGAGGTGCACTGGGAACTTGGCTGGTGTTCAGGCCTGCACCAGGGATGGGAGCAGCTCTCTCTCCATCTCTTCTTGCTCCAGACCCAAGAATCTGGATGGGAAGAGCATCAGGAGATTGGGCAGCTGGGGGCGGGGGGGGCTGTGATTTATGTTTTGCTGGTTTCTTTTTCCTGAGGAATGAGGGAAAAGGGGGAAAGACTTTGAAGGAAAGGGGAGATTTGGAGGAGGGGAAGTCTCCAATTTGTTCTGAACTTCCCTTTCCCATTACAGATGTCCCTGTTGGGCTGCATGTGGGTTGGGCCTCCCCTAAGTCACCCCCAAGTGCAGCCCTCCTTGCTGCCAGGAGAGCAAATGCTGATGTTGAATGTTTTGTCCTGCCTGCAGCTCTCCACAGGTGGGATTCCTGCGCTTCCTTAACTTGCTGGCAACCTTTGACTGGAAAAACAACCCTCTGATTGTCAACCTGAACACTGGCCTCACAGGTGAGCAGGGCAGCAGGTAGGAGAGCTGCAACATGAGATTCTTGAGCCCTCCTTGGTCAGTGCCTGGCTCCAGATCTCTTTGATACAGGAAGACATCATAGCTTGTGTTGGGGGCAAGGAGATTTTCCACTCCCTTGCTCTTGTCCTGTCATGTTTCACTTGCCTGCAGGATGGGTTTGGCTGTGCCATGTGTGGTTTTCTCTTTTTTCCCTGCCTGCCTCTGAAGAGGTGGATCTCAGTGATGATGCTCTGCTGCTTCTGGTCATGTTGAAATCTGTGACAAGCGTGGGTGGTGTTGGATGTGGTGTTGTCTTTGAAGCCCTCTGTTCCTGCCCTCTAGTGTTTTTTTCTGTTGATTGTCTTTTGGGTACATGCTGGAGCCACAAGAGACCATGGGATTGTCTTGGCTCTGCAAAGTCCTGGGGTGGGGGAGGTAGTTACACCCAGCTTTTAAAGCTGATTTATAAAAGAAGATAAAGGTGTTTGGGAGAGAATTGGGTTTGAAAAACTGATGTTTTCTGAAGTGACCTGCAACTTATTTTAGTGAACTAAAGAGCTATTTTATTTTCCCTTGAGGGGAAATAAAAGATAGAACACTCTTTGGATAATACCAACTGTCACTAGCTTATAACGTGAGTTTCCAGCTTGTGTCAGTCTCAGTACCTACCATGCCTGAACCCACTTGACTGGATTTAGAGCAAAGGTCCATCTAATGGGAGTGAGGCACAAGCCTGAGATGAAGGAGCTCTGGTTTCACATGGACTGTGAAATCAGGGTGGGAGAGGGTAAATCCTTTTGTGCTGCCCTTTCCCGTCTGTCGTGGGGGTTAGGAGGTCAGAGGGCTGTGGATGGGGCAGAGCATCTCACCTGTCTGCCTGCCCTCCCCAGATTCTGACTGCACAGAGATCAAGAACAAGTTTGTAGCAGCTCGCTCTCGCCTCCCCGTCATGTTCCTGGCCACTCCCAAGGACCAGTGGAGCTCCATGTGGACCCAGGAGCGCCCCTCAGCACAGGTGAGCTGGGCCCTTTGTCCCCTCGCCCTGGTGGCTGCTGTTCCCTGCTCCTAGTGCTGGAGCCAGCTCTCACAGCCCCATGAGGGAGGGGTGTCCCTGTTACATCCAAGGCTGCCAGGTTTTGCCCCCTGACTTCTCCCTCCCCAGATCCTGCAGCGCCTTGTCCTGCTCGCCTCGGAGTCCCGCCGTGCCCTGGAGGAACAGCTCATGGACCCACTCAGTGACCAGGATGTGAAGGTAAACCCCCTGAGGCAGCAGCACAACGGTTTTCAGGCTCTAGCCAAGCACACTGGACCTTGGTGGTGGTTGCTGGGATGTGTTAGGAGGTTTCAGGCTGTGGCCATGTGGTGGCCCTGGGATGTAGAGCTGCAAGGATGGGAGGAGGGAGGCTGGTGTCCCTCTGTGCCACCCTGCTTCTGGGGAACCCAGCTCTGCACTGCAGCTTGGGGTGACTAGGACAGTCATTCTGTATTCTCTGGTTTTCTTGGGACATGTGCAAACTCACAATATTCCTATGCAAAAACCACTTGTATGGCCATTACTGGATCGAATGGTTCCTCTGGGAGACTGTTGTGGAGTAGCTGTGGAAATTTGGCTTGTGTGCTCAAGTCTAGCCAATCTCAGGGTGTTGGAAGTTTTCATAGGACAGTACCAGGCACTTTAGGATGATGTTATTTTGGTTTAAGTGGAGGAGTAAAGCCTTATGTAGTTTAACCCACTTCCATTTCTCAGTGATTTAATTCTTTAAGTAAACTAAAACATCCATTACTGCAGTGGACCTGAGAGATATTTATTTGCCCTTTGAAGGAAGATATATGTGCTTTGAAGGGTAATTTGGTGGTGTTTGGAGATTGAAGCTCAAAGGACTAAAGAAGACAAGCAGTGGTTAGATATGGCAGATTCACATTAGGGACAAAAAAACCCAAGCTAAAACCAAAACCAGAAAGCAGCACATACAGTATTTTTTTTTTCCTGCCTAGCCAATATAAAAAGAACTGCTTTCTGTTCTGCTTTATTTTCCTGGAATAAAGCAGACATACTGGAAGTATTATGAGGTAAGGATGTACTTGAGGCATTAGCAGTGTGTATTACAGGGCTGTGAAGCAATGAGGCATGTTGCAGTCACAGTGCTGGCTCAAGACTGAAATTCAGGAGGCACATTGTGAGCTGGGGATGGTTAGCTTCTAAAACAAGTTGTCACCTGGGCAGAGCAGCCTCCCAACACCTTGACTCAGCTGCCTTGGGCCTCCTTCCTCCCTTCCATTGCAGTGGGAATGTTTCACATTATCGTAGAATCCCTCTGGTCCAGGCCAGTGTCCTCCCAGGTGTATGATGTTCCAGGGATAAACATGGGATGCTGTTTCCAGGGCAGAGCTTGGGACAGGAAGGAGGGAAAAGCCTTTTGAGTTTAGTTTGGAGTTGCCTCCTCTACAGTTGCCTCCTTTATCTAAGACATTGCTGCAAGCTGTTTTTTTTGCCTTTGCATTTGGATCCCATGGGGACATGCCTGCTGTCATGAAGATGAAGACATGGGTTTGCTCCCAGGGCACACACAGGAAGCCATGGACTTGGTCACTGGTGGGACTGGGGGTCTGTGTGGAACAGAGCTAGGACTGACTCAGTGCTGGTCACTGATGTTCTTCATGTGTGTTCTCCCTGGCCTGGCTGTAAACCAGTTCCAGGCAGTGGATTTTCTTACAGTGCCAGGATGAGCAGTGTCCCATGCCTCTGTTCATGTCTGCATCATTTGTTCCATTTGAAAATGTACACATAGTTTTAGGGTTTTTTTCCATTTTAATACAGCTGTATCCACAGCTAGATCCTGCCTGTCCAAATATTTATGTGTCTGGGATTGGTCCCCTCCATTAACGGGGTGTTTTGCTCTCACCCTCTGTCTGCCTGATGGAAGATGCTGTTGCTGTCTGGGGCAAATCCTGCTGGACAGATGGGGCCATCCTGTTATTAAACAGCTCCTTGTGTCCCCTGGGTGTTGTTCAGCCCCTCTTGGCTTCTTGATTCCCCTCTTCATCCTGAGACTCTGCCCTGTGCAGTGCAGTTATCTAGCTCAGGCCACCTCTTTGTCCCTCTCTCAGTTGCCCACCCCACTAGCATTTACTCAGGTAGGCTTCCTGAGGTCTGTGGCAAACTTCTAACGTTAATCCCACAAAAATTCTGTCTTTGGTTTCCTGCTTTCTAAGGAGAAGGAGACAAAATGCAAACAAGGACTTGGGAAACCTCTCTTACCTCTCCTGCTTGCCTGTGTCCTGTGTTGAGTAGCGCTGTTTTTCTCCCTGCAGATGGTCTTCCGCCCTCCTCTGGACGCCTACGATGTCCTGATCCACCTGAACCCAAACCAGATTCCTCGGCACCTGGAGAGCGTGGACCGGCCGGTGAAATCGGTGTCCCGTGGCGTGGTGAAGAACAGCTCTGCCATAAATATCCTCTTTCCTGTGGTGGATTACGACCCTGTGCAGCTGTACCTCCAGGAGCTGAGAGTAAGCACTGCTGGGGAGGCAGATGGGGTGCCTAAGGGCTCTGGCGTTTGGATTTCTGCAGGATGTAGCTGGTGACATCTTTAGGTATTTGCATGGGATGGGCATTGCTTCTCCAGCAGCCTGGTGAGTGCACCACCTCCTCCATGGAAATGGGGGTGCTCCTGTGATGTGAGAATGAGCTCAGATACACACCACCAGGAGCTTTTGCTGAAGAACATTGTATTCAGCACGAAAGTATCTTTAAGCCATTTGTCTCCAGTCAGTTAATTCACTTTACATGGCTTCTTGCACTGATTGGTGTGCATGATGGGCAGTGACTACACACAGTTTCTGGGGGGATGTACAGCTATCCATGACGTGGTCCCAGTAAACATTCTGCTGTTAGATCAATGTGAGCCAAAGATCAGTATTGGTCAGAGAGGGGTTTCTGTGTCTCTGGCCACATGCAAAACAACAGAGGAAGTTGGTAATGTCTAAATATGGAGAACATCAGTATCCAAAGTCATCAACCGTATTCTTGTACACCATGAGGCCAAGCCAAAGCCTTGGCAAGCCGGGAGATATGCAAGGTGCCTAATGACAGCAGTGATCCTCCCTGGGTCTGGACAGCCTGTGCTTTGCACCTGGCACTTCGGCCCTTCCCGGTTTCAGATGTGGTAGCTGGGTTAAATGTTAGTGTTGGGTGTGCAGAGAGGTGGGGTTGTGGGGCCCTCTTGTCAAAGCCTGCCTTGACTTTGAAGTGCCATCATCCCTTACTGATAAGAGTGCTGTGAGCAGTGTCAGAACTGTAAGCATGGGAATTAAGCTAGGCAAGGCTTAAGCTAGCTGGCTGTAGCAGGAAGGGGGCTGTGGGGATCTCTGGCCCTGTTCCCCACTCAGGACTGAGCCAGCTTTCATGTTAGAGCAGGCTGCACAGACCCCAGTCCTGCTGGATGCTGTCTATTTCCAGAGATGGGGATTTCCTACTTCCCTGCCCCAATGTTTGGCCACCATTGAAAAAGTGGTGCCTGAATTGAAACTCCAGTTTAGGCTGGAAGATTCTGGGACCTTTCAGTACAAGCTCTGCTTTCACCTTAACCAGGTACCTTAGGAGCTGGGCAAAGAAAATTTAAAGGAGTTTCTTTGAAGGTTTCCTCATCCTGGGCACAGCCCTGTTAACCCCCAAGCTGCCTGCCAGCCACAGTGCATGAAAACCTGTGCCCATGGGAATCTGCTGTGGCTTCACCAGAGCTGGCAGGTCTGCCAATGTGCAAGCTGAGTGCTCCTGTCACCCACAGCAGCTTGGGACAGTCTTGGGTGGTTAGGAAGTGAGAGACAGGGATGTGTGAAAGGCCTCATGAAACTGAGGAAGATCTCAAAGTTGTCGCACAATTTCCCTGCAAAAAGCACTGCTTCCTCTAGCTGGAAGGACATGTGGGAGAGGAGGTGCACATTGCTCTCCTCCCTTTGAGAAGGAAGATGGACCTGGAGGTCCTGCAGATATGTTGTAGAGAGCACTGGGGGATTTCTTGGGGCAAGAAGGAAGGGGAGAAGCATCCTTCACAAGGATTTAAAAGGGAGGAAAAAGCAGATTTGGAACTGTTTGCTTTCACTTTCCTTCCTGATGTCTGAGGAGTCATATCAACACTAGCCCCTGACTTTTCAATGATGCGTGTTTGACCTGCTGCCATGAAACCTCAGCCAAGAGGTGTAGATGTGGGTAGGAAATGAAGTTTTTAAAGTCTGAAGTCTTTCACACAGTGCTGAAAGTGGGTTCTAGAGCTGAACAGAGCTTTTCAGCAGCTGCCAATGTGCTGGAGATGATGGGAACAGAGCCTCTGTATCTCTGAAGAGGTCAGTGCTAAGCAACTCTTGTGGAAAGATAGAAAGATAGAAAGGATACTGCTTGCTTGAAGAGAAACTGGAGGATGCTGGATGAGCTGATTGGGAGAGCTGTCTCTTTGGGGAGGCTGTTATATGCTTGCAGCAGGTCTGGCTGTAGATTGTGGCAGTCAATCAGGAAACTCATCGGGGTTTGTAGGACATTTTTATGCATCTAGATGAGTTTATGTCAGTAAGTGGCTCTGGAAGTGAAAGGTAGAGAAGAGATTTTCCTGGGAACCAGCTTTCATTAATCATCAAGCAATTACTTGGTCTAGTCAATAGTGATATCCAAATTGCCTGAATTTTTACTACTTTCTACTGCCTGTTTTTATTAATACAGGTTATAATAGATTTGGAATTGGGTTTGGTCAGTTTGCAAATTACAGCTGCTCCTAAATCAAATATGCTAGCATCCCAATGAAGAAAGATGGATATGAGCAAAGGTCACATTGCCTTGTTGAAAGCAGTGTTGATTCTCTTGGTGTCCCTTGTCCTTTGACCTGAGGGTTCTTAGAAGGGAACAGATCAGAAACTGGTTGCAGCTTTCTCTGAAGAGCAGTCCGTGGGGCAGAGAGCCTGAAATCTGCCTCAGCATCCCTGTCTGGGAGACTTTTCTTTGTCTTTAAGGCTCTTAGATATGGCTTGTTCTCTTGTGGCTATCATATTGGAGGTATCTTGCAGTAACATTTTGCTTGTCATTCATAGCATCTGTAGCAGGCAGTCCTGAAGAAGCTGATGAATATCCATTTTTCTAGGCATACAGGTGTTTCTTGGAAAAATTACAAAGGTGTTGTTGCACATGGTCCCAGAGAACTCAGCCATGTCCAGTTAAGTTGGAAGGCCTGAGAAGCTTTTTGTGCACTGCAGGGCACTGCAAGCCAGTGATGCTGAGCTGTCAGTAGAAGCTACTCCATCCTTTAGAAATCTGGCTTCATATTTCAGTGTATTGATGTTGTTGCTTAAAGGCAAAACCTTTTCGTTGACTTTGGCTTTGCTTGGTAGCCTCTCCATCACCTTTTTATTTCTCCTTCCCTGGCTGTTGCTGCTCTAAGCAGTGTTCAGCTCCTCCTTGCCCTGTGGGCTGGGAGCCCTGGGGGTGATCCAAACCCTGCAGAAATTGGTGCCAGAAAGGAGCGTGGTGACAGCACTGAATTTGTATGAGAGATCTTGGATGAGAAGCAGTTTGGATGCAGAACTGACTGGCTTTGATTCAGAGTAATTTGCTCTTAACATCACAAACCACAGAATTGAGCAATGGGGCTGTAGCCATGGCTGACAGTGCAGCCACGGTGGGTTTGTAGCAGCAAAGGGAGACATCTGCCATGCAGATGCTGTGGGGGTTTGTATTCTTCTATGGGAAAAAGAAACATCTTCCCTTTACTGAGATTTCCACATCTCAGTAAACAGGATTTAAATGCCTTGGTGTTTTGATTGAATTGAGAGGAGCAGGGAGTAACTTCTTCCCCTAGTTTGGATTAGTAACCAGGAGATCCACTCTTCTGTTCAGCCTGTTTGCCCCTGTTCTTCTAAAGTTAAAGGGTTTAGCAAGGCAGTAATGCTCTGAAGCTGAAGGATTGTTGTGTGCCTTTTCCAGGGAGCTTAATCAGAGTAGAAAAATGAAAGGAGAGGAGGTGCTGAGTCCTGACTGCTTGAGTTTTTCCTGCTTCAAGGAGACGTGCTGCAGGAACTGGCCTGAGTTGCTCTGGTGCCTGGGAGGCTCTGGGTAGAGATGAAAGGCTGGCTGTGGGATTCTGGCAGCAAATTCTTTAATTCCAGAACAGATCTGATAGAGAAGACCTGTTCTGTGATCCTGTCCAGATGAGAAGGCTTTGGAGACAGACACTTTTGAGGGAAAGCAGGTGCCAGACATCTCACAGGGAGGGCTTTCCCTGGAGATTCAGCCCATCAACAGCCTCCCTGCCACTTACAGTTCAAAGCATCGTGTTGAGTATACCCTGGGTTGGCTCCTGGAGGGGATTCTCCAGCTAGGCTAAATTAAATTTCAGTGTCTCAAATGAGGCTCCCATTGAGTCTCCATTGTGAATGCTGACCTGTGTTGTGGTGGCTGTGGAGCTGCAGAACACCCCAGTGTTTGCTGGGGATGTGCTGTGAGGAGGCTTAGTCTGTGCAGTTTTGCTCCAGGGTGATTTGGGTGTCCTCTGGACTTCAGACCATCCAGAGGGTTTGTGGATATGCTTGCCATGCCTGTCTGCCTGCATTCTGGAGCTCACAAAAGCCAAAGGCTCTGGTTGTCTCCCTGAACTGTTCACTCATTGTGGGGTAAATTGGGTGAAGCTGCCTGTGCCATGTCCATCTGCCTGTCTGTTCTGGCTGTTACGACATTTTTCACTGGGTCTTTGGTCTCACCAGGTCACTGATGGGATGTGCTGTCATTCACTGAAACTTAGCTTTCTTGGTCTGCACATTCCAGAGGAAGAGCTTGTGGCAGTGGAGCTGCCCATCTTGTGAGAGCTTTTCTGTGTGGATGAGCAGGAAAATGTTTCCTGCTTTACAATAAACATCCCTCTAAAGTAGTATTTTGCATTTCTTGCATCTTAAGGCAAGATATATCAGGAAGACTTGGAGCCCTTTCATTTCCTCCTCCCATGGTGTAAAAATGTCTCTCTTGCTACTGCATGTTAGAAAGGAATCTTAAAATATGTAAGCCATGATTATATGATGGAGCTGGAATTGGTGAAATCTTTCCAGGTCAGTCTGCTCTCTTCCTGTTTTGACTGACAAGGCTGACTCCTCCTATGGTGACACCAGGTAGACAGAGAAAAACTGAAAAACTCTGTGGACCCTCATGTTAGGCAGGAAACTTCCTGTGTGGGATCTGCACCCTTGGAAGAGAAGAGGTGTCAGGAAATCAATCACCTGCTGTCAGGGCTGCAGAGCTGCCAGGAGACCCTTAGCAGGGTGCCCAGGACTGGGGGTGGGTACACGTGTGTGCTCCTGGCAGGGGACCTGTGGCTGCATTTCTTCTGTGTTGGTAATGCCCTGCAGAGGCTGTGTAGGGCTCGTTATGTAGGAGGTGACAGACGACTTTTGTCTCAATGGTTTGGTGGATTGACGTCTTTGCTGGTGCAGCCAGGAGCACATTCCTTTCCACATTTCTTTCCTGGTGCCCCAAACCCCCAGGACAAGGTCGTGTATGTGGTTCTCAGGTGGAAAAGTTCACTTAGTTTGGAACCAGTTGGAAACTGTAAGAGTTTAAAATGAGGGATGTGGAACTTTAGGCAGGCTTTTTAAAAATGCTGTTTAATATATTTAAATGATGTAGCAATTTACGGGAGCTTAGCTCAAAGACTTTTTAGCCGCAGCTGTGGGTTCATCTGAAAGCTCTTTCTAGTTCTGGTTACAATGCATTATATACTTTTCATTACAGAGCATCTTGAAACATGACAACTAATCAGTACCTTTACTATTACCTGTAGCCTATTATAACTACTAACATTACTATATTCATGTCACTATTTTCTAGTCACAGAAGGTTAGTAACAGTTTCAGCTAGAAGTTGTTTTTCAGTTTTCTTGCCGTGGAAAATTCTGAGATTTTTTCTCTTCTTGAAACATGGCATTTTTGTTTGTCTGTGAATTTTTTTTTGCTTCGTAAAAACATCTTTTGTTTGAGGTGGATTTATCTTTTGCTCTTAAGTCATTAAAGCCCCTTCCAAATCACTTGCTGTTTGCTTTCTTAGTTACCCAATACAACTTGCTCAGCAATTCTTTTCTTCTGCATCAAAACTTGCTATAATTTCTATACCTTCTTCAAATTTTACATTAAAAAATCTGTCTGTTATACATACGTATCTGTAAAACTTTCCTGTCAACTCTTTATCCTTCCCACCAGGAAACCTCTTATCAGCTGAACCCCAAACCTAAGGGTTTCCTTTGTCTTTTAAAAGACAGTCACAGAGGTAGCCCCAGCCTGGGCTACTTGGGCAGTGCTCCTTGCTCTGTTGAGTCATGGGGAAGGCTCTCTCTGTGTCACATAGCTGGAGCATCAGAGCAGGTCACAATAGGGTAGCAGAGACCTCAAGATGTTAACCACAAATTTAGCTGTTTGTTGGAAGTAAGTAGCTTTAATAGGGTTTTGCACTGGTGGGTTCCTTGCTAAGAGCACTTAAAATGCTCTGAACACTGAGCAAGTGTTTATTGATGCATTTGCCTTCTGAGCTGCTGTTGAACCAGGAAATTATACTGTAGGACACATTTTTGTGTGCAGAGACCTCCCTAAAAGGCTCTTCCAGCAGCTGTGATGCAATGAGCCTAATCTCGTGGTAGGAGCAGTGAGAAAAATGGATGAACAAAGGGTCACATGGAAAAAACCCTACCTAAACAACAATGTATTTAAATAGTAGATGCTTAACAATGTAGATACCTAACAACTAGTGGATACTTAACTAAATTACACTTAACTCATTGCAAAATCCACCCTTCAGATGGAGCTGCTTAGTCTGGTAATCCCATTTTAGATCCAGGTATTGTTTTACTCACTACATTTCTCCACCCTTTTCATTCCTATAGCCCAAATGGTTTCTTACAGAGCTTGTTCTAATCCTCCAGGTGCCATATACACCTCCCTGGACAATGAGGCCTCTCCAAACTGTAGTCCAAGCTTGTAGGCAGGCCCCCCCATGTCTCTGTGAGATGGGAACTAGCTGTAGGTTTTGTTGATGGCAGGGATTTCTCTGGGCCTTGAAAGCTGAGTAGCAGCCAAAGATAGAGCAGCTCGAGAAAGGAACAAATGTAATCCCTGCCTTTTCTCCCTTTTTTTTGAAACTTTTTTTGGAAGATGGTGTTTGCAGGCTCAGACAAGTCCAGTGACACTGGGCAGAGAACATGGGATGTGGAAAGGAGGGTGAACTGTTTGCTTTTGCTCCCCAAGCCTCTGAACAAACAGGAGTGCAGTGACTAATACACCTGACCCTTTTAATGCTGCAGTTTCCCAAGAACTCCACAGTTTGGTAGGCCAGTTTGAACTATCACATGGATGACGCTGCAAGCAGGATAAGCTGGGATTTTGAATTGCTTGCCATCCTTTTAACATCTGCCCTCTTCTCCCTGCTGTCTGGGAAAAAAAAAAAATTGCGCTGAGTATCAGGCCAAGCAGTGGTTTTATTGGAAAATTAGCTGAGCCTGGGAGGTTATTTTTACTGCAGATGCTCCTGGCTTCTGTCCAGCAAGATGCATCTGTAAAAAAACCACTGTTTTTATAAGAAGCATCGTAAGGCACTGAAGACCTCGCCCTGCAGAGTAGCTGGACTTTTTCAGGTTCTCACATGCTCTGCTCCCCTTTGGTTCAGAGAGCTGCACGGTCAGCGTGCCCTGAACTGTACTGCCTTTCCTTGAGCTTTTCCTCCCTCCTGCTCTTTGGCTAAAGGAGGAGTCTTCACTGCTGACTGGGCTCTGAGCATAACCTGCTGCTCTCAGCATAGAATGCCAGGGTGGATTGCCTCTTTGTCAATGTATTTTTAGACAGTGGTTTTTCTAGCCAATTTGGTGAAATAATGCCTTGACCAGGCTTGCCCCTGTGAAGCCCATGGAGTGGGATGGGTTGGCAGTTCTTGGGATCTTTCCATCTTGATGACCTAATTTTGTTGCCCTCTGTGAGGGCAACAACAGTCCAAACTCAAATCTGTGTCTGATGATTGCAGACAACACTACCCCTCATTGCTTACCAGGTCTGTATCCTAAAAATGCAACCTTGCCTTTTAGGATCACTGATAACATCAACCCACTCTACCTCTTTTTTCCTACTGCAATCCTGGTATGTCCGTACAAGAGCCCATCTAAGCTTGTGTTTGATGTTGATTTTCTTTTCATGCACATCCTCATGAAAACCTCATGATACAATGAGGCCAGCAGAAACCTCTCTTGGTAAAAGCTGGCAAACTAAGGTGATGGAGAAGAAACCTGAAGAGGGAGCAGAGGGACTGTACTGATTCTGGGGACTGTTTGCTCAGCCTGGTAAACATCTTCTTGCCTGATGTTGATCTCCATCACAATAAACAAGTATCAGGGAGAAGCTGCTTGGCTGTCTTGGTCAGCCTTTTTCAGGGTACACATCTCTCGGTATCAGCATGTTGGGTGATGAGCTGTAGGGCCAGACTTTTGGGTTGAGAAGTTGCTTGCACACAGCATTGTTTCCTTCTGCTGTGATGCTCATCTGCCTCCTTGCAGCCCTGGGAATCCAGCTGGTGTGGGCTTGGGGGAAGCCAGACTGGGCTTTAGTCATCCCTTTGTGCAACATCTCTCTTTGATCTGTGCTGCCCAGCACCACCGAAGGAGATGCTCACTGACACCACTGCTGAAACACAGGGGGCAAGCAGGACAGATTCCTGTGGTGCCTCCTTTGAGCTTTCCATCTCTTTGTATCCCACAGAGTAATGTCTTACCTAGAACCTCTTCTCTTATGTTTCCTTTTTGGATAAAGTGCTGACAGCTCAGGTGGGGATTATCTTGGTGGAAGAAGGAGCTTTGATACCTTGGTTGCACAGATTGCAGAGCTTGAGATGTTGGTCTCTGGTTTCATGTTTGTCTTTGGTGCCTTGAAATGTACTGCCTGCTGGGTAGAGCCTGCCTCTTTCTGTCTCATGCATTGTGAAAGCTTGGATATGGTGGCTGGACACTGGGAAAGTACAGGTCAGCTAATGGAGGACCACAGTGAAGTTGTCACTGAGGGGTCACTGCCCTTAACCTACATTTGTTTTCTACCCAGGATGCCTTCGATGATCTTGCCTTGTTCTTCTATGACAAGCATGGGGGGGAAGTGATTGCAGTTTTGTGGAAACCTCTGAGCTTCCAGCCTCAGCCTTTTAAGGTGAGTTTTTCTCAACTTTAAGCTTCGTGTTACCTTTATACCCTGAAGGGTTTTTGAGGGGCTTTTTTTTTTTCCTGCATG
The DNA here is from genome assembly GCA_034336665.1 of Luscinia megarhynchos. NCBI lineage: Eukaryota > Metazoa > Chordata > Aves > Passeriformes > Muscicapidae > Luscinia > Luscinia megarhynchos. The sequence continues at coordinate 6,928,560 of CM067592.1, read as the reverse complement.
GTGACTGCAGAAACTGCATGGTTCAACTGCATGGTTCAGCCCTTTGAGAAATGGAGATCATAGTTCTGTTGCTTCTTAGAAGGGGAGGAACCAAGACATGGCTTTGGTCACAGTGCCTCAGTCATGAGCAGATCTGAGAATGGAAATGGACTATCCCATTCTTGTGGTTTTGGGATCTTAGCAGAAATACCCAGCCCACAAGAAGCCCAGGTCCAGAGTGCCCAGGTCCTCGTTGGTGCATGGAGCTGTTTTCCAGCTGCACTGTGTGGGTTGGCAAACCCTAGAGGGTGGTTAAGCCAGGTGTGAGGCACTCTGGAGTGATTCATGCTGCTTTCTATGAAGGAAAGACGCAAAGAAACCGGTTACTCATGGCTCGGAGCTGGCAGCCCGGGCTCTTCTGCTGTCAGTCTCTGGGTGATTTATCTGCTGTCTCTTCACGGCCAGAGGGCATTGGCCATTCTGCCTGGCTCCTGTTGTGAAACCCAGTTATTCACAGTGGTGAAACAGGAGGAGATGAGTCTGGCTGGATTAAACACAAGGGTTTTGTTTTATACACCGTTGGAGCCAAGGATATCTTCTCACCTGAGATTTTGACACCCACCAAAGAGCAGAGCAGAAGCAGCTCTTACTCAGCGTTGTGCTGTGATCCCTTTTGCATACTCCTTGTGCCCTGCTTACCCAGGCTCTGCCCTGCATCTGCACGCTTGTCATTCTGCCATGCCCTTGGCCATTACTTTACTTCCTGACTTCCTCGCAGTCTTTGGACTGTGGCTCCAGGGTAAACCCTAAAAGAGGCTGGAAGGGCCACTTTTGCACTTTGTTAGCTCTGAAAATGAGCACTGATAGGGTTGAGAAGTGAAACTTGTGGAACTGGGTGCAGTGGTGTAGCAAGGCTTGGATGTGACAAGGCAGGAGAGGAATTTACTTCTCTTACTGGGGACTGGCAGAGGTTGCAATGCAACTCCGAGTAGATGCTCCCATTCATGCAGTATTTTCTGTGTCCTGCAGGTCTCCAGCATGAAAGGAAGGAAGGTGACAACTCTGAACAATGAGCTGGTCTGTGTTCCCAATGTGGAGGCAATTTTGGAGGACTTTGAGATTTTGGGAGAAGGCCTGGTCAAAAGTGTGGAAGCTCGTACAGAGAAATGGACTATCTGAAACCACTGAAAGGTGTCAGAATGGCCTGTCCTGAAGCAGTTTGTGCCCTTTGGGTCTGTTCCTTTCTATAAATCAGTCCTAGAAGAGCCTTTTAGCTTTCTAAATCCCAGAACTGTATGTTTTACTCTATTTATCTTTATATATATGGTTCAGAAAAGCAATGGGACCTGTAATTGTTTTCAAGAATACAAATGCCTTTTTATTTTGAAGAAAATATAAAGATGAGATAAGTTTTTGAAAATATTCCTGTTTCTTGTTCATTGTAAGAATTGGAGCTGTGTTCACAAATGTCATGGTCTGAAATATATGGCTGAGGTGTACAACGGAAAGGCAGTTTCTTGGTTTGGTAGGGAGTTGATATGACATGCTGCTATTGTAGGGGTTACCAAAACCGAAAAACCAGTTGTTCAAAGAATGATAAGGTTATTCCCTTCTCCTCAGCCCCAGTGAGGCATATTGGGCATGCTGTGCTCAGTGCTGGTTTTCCCAAGGAAAAGGAGATGTGGATACTGGAGCAGGTCCAGTGAAGGGCAACAAAGACAAAAAAGGAATTGAAGCCTCTGTCATGAGGGGGAGAGGGTGCAAGAGCCAGGCTTGTTCAGCCTGGAGAAGAGAAGGCTCAGGGACTTTTTGCCAATGTGTTTTAATACCTGGTGAGGGGTTAAAGAAGATGGATTGGAGCCAAATGATGGGTGAGAGGGGTAAATTGAAATGCAGAAAGTTCTGCTTAAAATGCATTTTCTTTACCATGAGTGTGGTTAAACATTGGCACAGGTTGCCTGGGAAGGTGGTGGAGTCTCTGTACTTTATACTCAAAACCTAGCTGGGCATAGTCCTGGGCAGCCTGCTTCAGGTGATCCTACTCAGAGCAGGGATGTTAGGTCATTTCTCTTATGTAGAATGATTGTGAAGACTCCTGATAAGGCTAAAGAGGAAAATAAGTTGGAGCAAATGCACCTGTCCCATCCCTTCTTCTGGTGAAGGCAGAACACATACTCCAACATCAAAGCATGGGTGAATCAGATGCAGAGCAAAGAAAACAGACTTCATGACAGCAGATTTTGCAAAAACCAAAAGTAGATCAGGCCTGGAAAGGCAAGTGGATATTTAGGTGGCCTGTTAACTAGGCAGTTGTTGCTTGGTTAGGAGCATTTCAGATGGGATGTTAAGTGTGTCGCTTCAAGACCTGCTGGCCTTTCCAGCTGTTGGCAGTGAGCCTGGGGCTTTGTTGAGGAAATTCTCAACTTGTTTTTTGATGTTTTCTCTGAATCATTTTACAGTGAGCTGTGGCACAGACAGGGCTCTGGGCTGGTGCTGTGTCTTAGTGCCCATTGATTGATGTTGGAGGCACCGTGTGTCCTATGGGGTGGGAACGTGTGTGCAGCACCCCTGCCATTGGGATAAATCTGGTATATTTAAATTACAAGGATCATTTTTCTGTCTTCTCTGTGCTGGTGGCTGAGGGAGGCTCCATGTGGAATCCGTTTCCCATTGTTGCTGGAAAGAGGTTTCTGAGTACACTGAAACTGAAAACATCAAAGGCTCTTTATGGGCACAACAGACCTCTCACCTGAGAACAAAGCAGCACGTTCTGTTGCTGCTGTGACCCCTGCAGCCTCAGAACTTGCTGACAAGTCCATTAGCAAATGATGCAGGCAGTGATTTCAACAGGTTTCAGAAGCAGGTAATTAGGGATTAATTCTTAATCTTCTCTTTTGTTGTGCTTTATCATCCTCTAGATATTGGAATTGCCCAACCTGCCTTCAGCAATGGCTATATTTTCCTTGGTAGTTGGATTGTTCCTGCTTTTTGTGTCCATTTGCCTTCACTCTGAACATCCAGTTTGACATTTGACATTTGAATCATTTGAAATTCACCAACACAGCTGTTGGACACCACTGGAGTTGGTGCACTAGTTGCTTGTACCAGAGTTCTGCCTGTTCCTTCCACTCCCCATCCTGTTGCTGCTTTTCCCTCTGCCTGTTGGGGGGTTGTGCATGCTAGAACATCCTCCCCACTGCTTTTCCCCAGGGCTCAGGCATGTCCCAGAGCCTGCATTAGCTTCCAGGGCAGCAGAGCTGCTCCAGCCACCTTCTTCAGAAGGCAGGTTTGAAATCCTGCTCCCCCTTCTCTGGAGCTCTCATGGGATGTGGCCCCTCAGTGGCTTATTCCCTGCCTGGAAATACTTACGGGCCTCTGCATTTTCAGCTGAACAATGCTGTAATCCCCTCTGCCCTGTCCTGCCCAGCCCAGCTCTGCTTTTACCTGCTTCTTTTACACTGTTAGCTATTGTATTTCCGCTTTTTCCTCCTTGCCTTTTTAAAGGCAAAAAACTGCTCCTCCACCCGCCATTTGCAGCATGAGCAAAGGGACAGGAAACGTCCAGGCAAATCTTCTGGTCTCAATAAAATGATGATAAATGAGGAGACCCTTGTACAAGTTCTAACCTGTTGGTGTTTTACAAGGTGGTGCCACTGTGCTCAGCAGCCAGATGTGAGCCCAGTTTTGGTGTCAACCATAGGTACTTCAGCAAAGACCTTGTCATGAATTCACCTAAGACTCACCATATGTGACCACTGCTAGCCCAGGTTATATCACCTGGAAGGGATACACCTGTGTCAGCAAAAGTTACCCAGATAACGAATTATCCCAGCTGTGCTTGCAATACTCTTGTTGCCAAAGCTGTAGCTGATCCACAGGCTCTTAGTATTCAAAGGCACCTTTGAGCCATTTTGAAGGTAGAAGACTGCAAATCTTTTGGTCATGTTTTATCATCTGTTAAACTTCGGGGCAATGCATGTGGACTTTGCCATTTCTCAGCAAAGCCTGGGGATCATAAAGCCATGGAATCTGAATAGAGTACCTGGGTTAGAAGAGATCACAAAGATCGTTTAGTTCCAGCCCCTCTGCTGTGAGCAGGGACATCTTCAACTAGACCAGTTGGCTCAGAGCTCCATCCACAACCTGGCCTTGAGCATGTCCAGGAATGGGGCATCTACAGCGTGTCTGGACAAGCTGTTCAGTGCCTCACCACCCTCACTGGGAAGAATTTATCCTAAAAACCTAATCTAAATCCACCATCTTTCAGTTTGAAGCCATTCTTCCTTGTCCTGTCACTATGTGTCTTGTAAAAGTCCCTCTCCATCTTTCTGTAGGCTCCCTTCAGCTACTGGAAGGCCACAATTAGGTTGCCCTGAAGTCTTTTTTTTCCCCAGGCTGATCAAATTCAATTCTCTTAGCCCTTCCTCACAGGAGAGGTGCTCCATCCCTTAAATTAATTTTGTGGCCTATTCTGGACATCTGCTGGTTGCCCTTAGAGCCTGGATATTGCTGTTCTCTGACTTCTTGAGTGACAGTCTACCTAAAGCAAAATCCAGAACACCTTTCTCAGGAGCAGAGAGTCCCTGCACCTCTAAAGGGTCTGGAAAGGCAGGATCCAAAGGAAAGGGGTATCTGAGGTACACAAGTGAGGTCTCTGCTGTAACTTTATCTCCTGTTGCCAGATTTGCTGCTCCCCCTGGAGCACTGTGACTAATTCCTATTGTGAAAGCTGGGGTAGGGCCTGGGTTATTCAGAGCACGCTTGTTTGACAACCATTCTGGGATTCCACTTCCAGAGCAGTGAGTGGGCACTCACTTGTTTGATTAGCTGTGGTCCCAGCCATAAACAAGAGCTGCACAAACACAGAGTTGCCCTGGGGACCCGTGCTGTGTCATGTTGCAAGAGCTGGGGTGAGGACAGAGGGAGAGCTGAGGCAACAGCAATGGGCTGTGATGTGCTGGTTTTGCAGAGCTACCTCAGAAGCTCTCTGCAGGGGTCTCCTGTGCCTGGGGGGTGAGTGCAAACAGGGAGGTGCTTCCACTGGGCTGCAGTGATGATATTGGTATAGTTAGTGCGTGGATGGAGCCAGCCAAGACAGGGCTCATGGTGCATGCTTTATGTGTGCTTTCTGCTTTCAAGCAGGGCTTTCCAAAAGCTGGTGGGACCTACCTGAGCCACTCTTTGTGCAGCTTTCTCCTCAAAGGATCAGCTCATGCTTTGCAAGGGTGTCTCAGACAGCAGTTGTTGGGAGGCTCAGGGAAGGGGAGCTGGATGGAGCTTTTCTTCTGCCACTAGAATCCTGCTTGCTGGGTGCCCTTGACAGCTTGAAGTGATCATAAGAAGATTGATGAAAGGGAGCAGGGGAAACAGGTTGATGAAGCACAGCTGGGGTGATGGGATGACCACAGCAGGTTGAGTGCTGTGAGGTTTTTGTGCTTACTGAATTGTTCAGACTTGGATGTTCATTCTTTGGGGCTGCTGAGATCTTTTCAGAGGCTGTTTGGGGTCTCTGTGGGGCTATCTGACATGAGGCTGACCCCTTGAAACCAAGAAGCACATGTGTTCTAGCAATAAAGGCCTTTCAAAGAGGTTTCTTGCTCAGGCATCCACAATTACTAGTCATTTTTGAAAATCTTTAGGTTAAATCTCCATGGCTGGCTAAGGAAGGAGTGATTGTCTGGGTTTGGTTTTTTTTGGCACAGAGAGGGAATAATCTCCCCTAGTTTGCTGTTCCCACAATGGCCATTCTGCTAGACTGGGGAGTTACTTGTTTGCTGGGGTCTCTGTTATCAGGAAAATGCTCTGGAGCTGAAGTGATTTTTGCCAGCCAAGGCAGCAGCTTTTGGGAAGTACTAGTTCCCAAGCAAAGCAGCTCTGGCAGGCAGCAGCTTTTAGTGCTTGTGGTCTCCTCAGAAAGGCAGAGTGATGCAGCTGAAGGAATGAAGGTAGTATTTAATAGGTGCAGAGTGCACCACAGGGAAGAAGAAATCAAGATACTGTGTGGGGGAATTGCAAAATGGGAGAAATGCGGTCTGGAAAGAGGCTGGGACAGGAGGAGCAGTGGGTGAAGCAATGCTGGTTGCTGGCATCCCAGTGCTGTGGTGGGGGGAACAGAACAAAATTGCAAGTTGCTTAGACCTTACAAGATGTGTTCTCTGGTGCTGTGAAGCCTTTGCATTAGACTCAAGTGCTGGAGGCTCAGCAGCCACCAGGAGAAAAATAAACACTGGCCAAAAGCACAGTGGGGAGGTGCTGGGTAGCTGGTGATGCCACGGTGGGCTCTGGCAGAGGAATCAGCTGGGTGTGTATCAAGGATCTCCCCATAACTCCACTTTCTTGCTGAGCATCATGACCAGGCTCTGCAAACTCTGCCTCTGCCCTCCAGAGAGCAAGAAAGGGGGATCTGTTCCCCAGGGTTTAATTTGCTGTCACAAACGAAGGTGCCAAGAGCTTGTGTTGGCAGTGAGCCTGCAGAGAAACACTTGTGCCTTGTGCTGGTGACTCCTGCACTGCTGAAGGTGCCAGACAGACTGCTCCTGTTAATGTTGCTCCTGGATATGCATGGGGAGTCTAAGGGACGTGCCAGAAAAGGGCATGACAGGAGCCTGGTACTGTATTGATTTATTAGCCTTGAGTGTCTCCTTTTTGGCTCCATCACATTGTTTCATGCATATTAAGACACTGAGGATCAGAGTGTCTGGGAGACAAACTACAGTGGTGGCCCCACGAGGCTTTAAGTTGTTTTCTGGCTCTCCCCTGCCTAGTTATCAAGGGAAGCCAGTTGATGTAATCTTCCTTTTTAAAAAATAATAATATTACTACTCTATAATAATAATCTTCTTGATTTCAGTAAATCTTTCAGTTTTTGTCCTGGACAAAATGTCCATCCCACAACTAGATAAAGGCATCATGGGATGGGAGAGTAACTGGCTCAGGTCAGGCACAAAGAGTTATAGTGACTGGGGTGACATCAGACTGGGACTAGTCACCAGTGGGGCTCCTTAGGGCTCCATCCGTGGCACTCTGCTCTTCAGCATCTTCATAAATTACCTGGATGCAGAGCTGGAGCAAGTTCACAGATAATACATAAATAACTGGGAGGAGCTGTTGACTCCCTCTAAAACAGGGAGGCTCTGAGATAGACCTTGACATTAAAGGGATGGGCAATCACCAGCTACATGTAATTCAACAAGAGAAAGTGCCAGCTTCTGCACCTGGGATGGGACAGCCTGGATATACAGACAGAATGGGGAATGAGGGGCTGCAGAGCAGTGCCAGGAAGGAGACCTGGGGGTTCTGGCTGATGAGAAGCTGGACATGAGCCAGCAGTGCCCTGGCAGCCAGAAGGGACATCCCTGTCCTGGGGGCATCAGGCCAGCTGGGCAAGGGAGGGATTGTCCTGCTCTGCTCTGCACTGGGGCAGCCCCACCTCCAGTGCTGGGGGCAGTTTGGGCACCTGTACAAGAAGGATACAAAGCATTAGAGAGCATCCAAAGGAGAGCAACAGGGATGGAGAAGGGCCTCGAGGGGAAGCCATGTGGGGAGTGGCTGAGGTCACTTAGTTTGTTCAGCCTGGAGAAGCCAAGACTGAGGGGAGACCTCATTGCAGTTACAACTTCCTCACTGGGGGAGGAGGAGGGGCAGGCACTGATCTTTTCTCTCTGTGACCAGTGACAGGACCTGAGGGAATGGCCTGAAGTTGTGTCAGGGACGTTTAATTTGGATATCAACAAAAGGTTCTTCCTCCAGAGGGTGGATGGGCACCAGAAAAGGCTCCCCAGGGAATGTGGTCACAGCATCAAGACTGACAGAGCTAAAGAAGTGTTTGGACAATGCTCTTGGGCACATGATGTGACTTTTGGGGTGGTTCTGTGCAGGGCAATGATCCTTTTGGGCCCCTTCCAACCCAGCTTATTCTGTGATTCTGTGAACACACATGGCAGCCAGGCTTGGTTTGGTGGAATGCTTTGTGTTAATGCAGGGCAAGGCCATGGTTGTGGGCTGGAGATGCTGCCATGGGGTAACCATGTCCTTCTGCATGATGGGAGACCCTAGCAGTGCTACAGGGAGGGATGAGGGGCTATGCATTGCAGCCAGCTCTGTAAGGATACCAGGCATCAGCAGACCCTGTCCCAAAACAAGGCCATTCCCCAAGCCAAAGGAAGATCAGAGGGGATGGGTGCCTCTCCTCCATCCAGAGGGATCAGGGCTGGCAGGGCAGGACTGCACAGTGCAAGGGGTGTCCTACAGTGCAGGGCTGAGCCAGCCCTTGTTGTTAGATCTTGTCAGTGGGGATTATCTTTGCTAAAGGCTCAGCCAAGTGGAATAATTGGCAACCAAATCCCATGATCCCTCCCAGTACAGCCTGGAGCTGTAGATGGTTAACATTCTTCCTGCTGCCACAGCACCAGGACTTCATCCCCAGGCAGTCCCATCCCAAGGACTTTTTCTTTCCTTTATGCTCTTTAAAGCAGACTTCATGTCCCTCCCTTGAATGGTTACAGGGTATTGCCCTGCCTTATGTCTGCCCCATGTATATTTATATAGATATGCCTTTCCTTCACTTCTTTGGGTACGTGTTGGAGGGTGGTGAGGACTTGGGGAATGACATGCCTTTCCCTGGAATATGTAGCTGGGGGACTGGTGGCCTTTGCCATGTCACCACTGGCCTGTAGCAGAGAGCAAGCAAGGCAGCTGCTGCCCCCAACCCCTTTTGACACAGGCAAATACAATTCCCTGGGTGAGTAATGCTCCCAGCTCCTGCCCCACGACAGCAATGATTTTTGGCAGGAACTGCAATTTGTTTAGCACCAGCAATGTGCCCCAGCCCATCGGAAGGAGGAGGCAGTGAGATACTTTCCCTGCCCTGAAGCACTGACGGTTGGAGGCAGGTAGGATGAGACATGGAGGGTGGGAGCAGCACATGGGGAGGGAGTTTCGGGGGAAGCACGGGGTCTGGGCAGGGAGTGGGTGGGACATCACAGCCACGGGTCTGGGAATGACCCTGAAAAGAGGGGAAGCCTGTCCCTGTTGTGCAAGGCAGGAGGAGAGGATGGCTGGCGTGCTGATACACAGCCATATGGGCTTGCAGGATTCCTTCCCCTGCTCTTTCCCATGCCATGGTCATGGATCTCAGCCATCAGCCAAAGCAGCATCCAAAAACTGCATTTGGCACGTCCTGCTCACCCAGTGATGTGCTGTCCATCCCAAGGATGTGCAGCCGCCATGGCCTTTTCCAGTCCTGTGCTCCTGGTTGGGCTTACACCATTTCCCCAGTGCAGCAGCTGTTCCCTCACCTACCCAGAGCCAGGTGGGGGACGAACTTGTCAGTTCCCTTTCAAGGCTGCAATCTTTACCACCTGTATGTGTAAAGTGTTGTAAAAATGGCTTACAGTTCATGATCTGGCAGTGTGATGACATGGCTGCCTTTATCTTCCCATCTCAGCTGGACACGGGGTGGTTTGTGGAACAATGGAACCCAAGTCACAGGATGGGTCACCAGCAGTGCTGGAAGCAGGGACAGGAGTCCAGCCACTCATTCCCCCTCTTCCAACAAGACATGATTCTGAGCACAAAAATATTTCCATGTGCCTTCTGCCGTGCTTGAACAATAATGTTCAAAGCAGCCAAGGGGGTTTTCTTCCACGGGCTGAGGGATTGCCAGTGCTCAGGAGTGGTCCAAGAAAAACTATTAGCCTGTAACACACTTCTTCAAGGCCTCTCCTGCGCCTCTCCTGCTGTGAGGCAACTCCATGGAAATGGGATGCTGCAAAGCTGCCATCACTCCTGTGATGAGGACAGAAGAGCACTGCCTGACTGCAGGGATTTCCATCACAAACCCACTGTCCCTGGAAATAGGGGGGTGGTGTGTCTGCAGTTTTGCATGGGCAAAAATCTATTGGTGGTGGCAGCTGGAGAAAACAGCCTGCTTGGTATCAAACAGCCCTGAATCCACAAGCTGCAGTTTTGGAGATGCAGGATGAGAGATGGAGAGGGGAGAGAAGGCTTTGGGCTTGCAGCTTCCAGTGGCATGGAGGGGTCCCTCAGGGTGGAGGCTGCTGAGGTCCAGCAACCACTGCAGCAAGTCAGGCTGGTGGTGGAGGTGTGTGGGCTGCCCACCCAGGTCCCAGCTGCATTGTGTGGCTTGTGAGCCAGGTGCCACTCACGTGTGCCTCTCCTGTGTCCCTGGTGTGAGCTTGAGAGGGCTGGGTTACCTCCCTACCACATTCTGAGGGAGGAGGTGAAATCCAGGACCTGCAGGCTGCCAGGGAGCTCTGCCATTGTGGCTACAGGGGCGACCAGCTCCCCTCTGCCTCCTGGACCAGCGCACTGCTTCAGCCTCGGATTGTCGCTATACGCAGAGAGCGGTGAATAATGATGGCAAACAGCTTCTTAGGCAAGAGAAGCAAAAGAAGTATTTTATTGAAAAATGGAACCATATTTATAGAGTGGTTCCCAAGCCTCAAATGGGACAGTAGTTCATTGAACAATAAGAGAAAACGTCTCCTGTCACCTACATCATGACTGTCCCTCAGTCAACACCAGGTGCTGATCTCTGTTTATTAATTCCTTTCTATTTACAAGAAAGCTATCATCCTGGGAAAGGCTCAGGCTGGAGCTGAGAAACTATCTCAGCCTGGGAAAAATCCTCCCAGCCTGAGAAAGAGAAAACAAACTCAGAACCTGAGAAAAGGCCTGGCTAAAATCTGCCTAGGCCTTCAGCAGTGTCCACACTGGCTGTGCTGGCGATCTGGCTGTGCTCCAGCCCAGCACCCCGCTGTCCTGCAGTGGTGGCTGCTGAGGGTGACACTGAAACCCACGGCGAAACTTGGCCGGAGGACTCGCGTGTCTTGAGTTTCATCTGAAACCACAACGCAACATCCTGCTGGCTCCTGCCAGCACTTCCAGAAAACCTTCCTTTGCTGGTATTAGCTTTTCTGCAGGAATTTTGGCTGGGTCAAGCACACTGGCAGGGCTGGCTCAGGCTGGGATTTGTGGCTGGAGCTGGTACCCCTGGGGCAGACCTCAGCCGTGCCAGCACAGGCGCTGCTGCCCTCCAGAAGGTGTTCATCTCCTAGGAAAAAACCCACAGCCTCCATTGGGAGTTGCTGTAGACAACAAAGGTGAGTTCCCTACCAGAGCAGCTCTCTGGGGATCCTGAGAGCAGAAATTTGTTTTTCTTGTCCCTGAATTGCTGAGGTTTTGAGCGTTGCTCAGTGTGCACAGCAGGAATGTTGCAACTGGTGCCAGAGAAGCTGAGGTCTGTTTGGGGATCACCCACACAGAGTTCTTGAGAAGACAGGATCTGGCTGTGTGCACTGTCAACAAAAATAGCTAACCTGGGAGGTAGATGGGCATGGATGTAGCACTGACATAAAGGTAGGGCTTGCATTGCCCTCTGCTTTGCCCAAGCTGCCTCCATGCTGTCTTCTACAGTGTACCCATATCCAGTGAAACCCTCGGGCTTGGGGTTATCCTTACACTGCCCACCAGTACAGCCTGAACCTGTGTTACCCCAGAAAGGGTTGCAAAGCCCTCAGAGGGGAACTCCCTGTACTTTTTCAATTTATGCCTTAAGCTCACGCATCTGGCAAACCAGCTGGGAGGGCTGGAGGGCAGCACTGACCTCCCCACACTCCTTCTAGGGGGCTGGGTGACCACCATCTGGTTCTGGGGTGGGAGCAGAGAGGCTTGAGCTGGGATCCTGAATCTCGTGGGTCCCACAAGCACTATCATCCTTAGTGCTGCCTCTGTGTCATGTTGCATCTCCAGGGACACACAGGGAGATGTTGGAAAGGGCAGAGCAGGTGGAAGCTTCTCATGCTGCTCTCTCTACAGCAGCACAAAGCACAGGGGCTGATCCAAGGATGGATTTGCCTTTAGTTTTTCCACTGTGGTACCAATGTGAGAACTTCCTGTATTCATCTAGGGATTTCAGCAGTGACACATCCAAGGAGTCCTCTCTGGTGGATAGACAGATACTGGCTGTGCTCTCTATGCACAGGTTGAATCCTGGCTCTGCAGGGAGATTTGACTTGACCTCAGTGAGCTGGGATTTCCCAGAATGGTTTGGTCAGAAGGGACCTAAACGATAATCTTGTTTCCCAGGCAATATACCACAGCCAGAGACAGCTTCCACAAGACTTGGAAGGGATCCTGCTGAACATCAAATAGGCAAGCAGCTGAGAATATGTATCATGATGTTTGCTCCTCTCAGGCTGAGCTTTGGCTTGGGCTGTCCCTGGGGGCTGTGTGTCTCTGACTCTGTGGGAGATGCTCCTCTGACACAGAGTGCCAATTTCAGACTGTCCTCCGTGTTCAAGACATGTGAAACTTCAGCCCTCATGTCTTGTCTCACAGCAGAGGAGGCTCAGGGTGGGGCTGTGCTCACTATTGCACGTTCTGTGGCTCAAGGGACCCTTTTCTTGCAATGTGAGGTGGAACAGCTCTAGCAAAAGGCATGGGGAAGCCATCTCTCCTAGCCCTCCTCTCCACCCTTACCCATCTCCCTGTAACCCCATCTCTGGGGTTCCCTGCTGCTAGGCCTCAGCTCCCCAAAATCCCAGCTGTGGTCCTGCCATCCCTGCCCACGTGCTGTGAGAAATGGCTGTGCTGGGAAAGGTGAGACTGCAGACAGAGCTGGGATGGTCGAGATGACAGCACCTGGGGAAAGTATAAAATCCTAGAGGAACAAAGGCAGGCACCCCTCAGAGCCTTGAATACCCACGGGCAGACCCTGGGCAGCAAAAGCTCTTTGGGTGCCTTTCTGAGGTGGTGAGCACACCACTGCCTTGCCAAGGAGCTCACCAAATCCTAGCCACAAGGATAGCCAGGCTAGGAACTGCAGGGCTGGATGCCAGGCACCCACCAAAACTGCTCTGTCACTGCTCAGTTGGACAAGGGAACGTATAACAAAAGTTCATGACCTGAGATAAGGACCCACAGAGATCATTCACCAAATATTGTCACGGGCAAAACAGACTCAAGCTGAAAATGTTAATTGAATTTATTATTAATCAAAATCAGAGCAGGATAATGAGAAGTAAAATAAATCTTAAAACCACTTTCGCCCCACCCCTTCCTCCTTCCCAGCTCTACCTCCTCCCACAGTGCCACAGGGAGATTGGAATGGGGGTTATGGTCATGATATTGTTCCTGCTGCTGCTCCTGAGAGGAGCCTTTTCCCTGCCCCAGCATGGGGGCCTTCCCACAGGAGGCAGTTCTCCACAAACCTCTCCAATGTGAGCCCTTGCATGGCTGCAATCCCTCAGGAACAGCTGCTCCAGCCTGGGTTGCCCACAGGGGAGTTCTACCAGCAATCCTGCTCCAGCCTGGGCTCCTCTCTCCACAGGAGCCTGCTCCAGCACAGGTCTCCCACATGTGCAAACTCTTCTTTCAGGCACCCACCTGCTCCAGCACAGGGATTCTGTGGGGTCACAGCCTCCTCTGGGCATCCCCCTGCTCCAGCCTGGGCTCCTCTCTCCACAGGTGCTGCCAGGACCCTGCTCCAGCACAGGAGCACTGTGGGGTCACAGGCTCCTTTGGGCACCCCCTGCTCCATTCTGGGCTCCCCAGGGCTGCAGGTGGATCTCTGCTCCCCCGTCCCTCCCTGGGCTGCAGGGGCACAGCTGCCTCACCATGGGCTGCTCCAGGGGCTGCAGGGGAACCTGAGCTCCAGGGCTGGAGCAGCTCCTGCCCTCCTCCTGCACTGCCCAGCTGTCTGCAGGGCTGCTCCTCACACATGGTCTCACCCTCCTCTTCTCTGGATGCAATTACGTCTGCACAATAACTTTTTTTCCTTCTTAAACATGTTACCACAAAGGCATTACTGTCATTTCTGACTGGCCCAGCCTTGCCCAGTGCTGGGTCCATCCTGGAACTGCCTGGCATTGGCTCTGCCAGACCTGTGGGAGGATTCCAGAAGCTTCTCCCTCCCTCTGCTACCACAAGCTGGCCATGCAAACCAGACACACGGGTGGAGCTCTTCAGCCTGAGTGATGCCAGTGGTCAGCTTTGATGGTTACTGTCCATCTGCCTTACAGATCTCTGGATGTCAGAGTTTGCTCTGCCAGGTCAGCAGCAGTAATGACACCAATGGGATAGAGGGGCATGAGCTGGCCTGGACTAAGGTTTTCCTGCTCCTGTCTTTTGCTGCCCAAGCTGTTGCTTCATCCTGCTGCTGTTTTGCCTCATTACCCCTCCTTGAGGAGGGGAGATGTACTTTTTCCCGACAATGGCCTGTGCAGAGCAGGTGAGGTGTGGTACCACCTGATTTACTGAGCACCCTCCCCATCATAGCTCTTGTATGAGAGCAGCTTCCCCAGGGTAAGGAAATGAGTTGGTGAGACTAATTGTGTTACAGTGCCTTGACACCCAGGCTCCAGAGTGAGGATTTTTTTCCACTGTTGCAGTTGTTGCCAGGCACAGAGCCCTTTTGTGCTGTGACTCCCAGGAGATCTTCCCAGGATGATGTTTATGTGGGCTGCAGTGTGGGGTTCTGCAGCTGGGCTTGCTCTGCTAGGCAGAACTTGCCACAGGGATTCAGTTATTCCTTTCCATATGCAAGAATGTGACAAGATAAAAAGGCATGTTTCTTCTCTCACTTTCATCCTGAAATGCTCCCTGACAGGATGGGCTAATGAGGACAACAGATCTGCCCCTATTGATGCTTCCATTCTCTCCAATTTGAGAATTGCCCTCGGCCCAGGAGAGATCTGGGCTGTGCATGATGCAGCAGCAGATAGCAGTGCTCACACCCAGATATGCAGGAGGTGGTTTTGGCCAAGGGAATCCATCAGTTATGAACAAGCTCAGTCCTTGGAAGAGGATCTCTATCAGTTCCTGTTTGCACGTTACAGGATGCTTTCTGGATGACTCTGTAGCATTTGCACTTGGCCTGATGAGCTGATCTTTCTCAATTTACTGTATTTATTTATTCCCTGCTTTTATCACTGATCTTGATGTGAGATGGAGCCAAGCCCCACAAGCAGAGAGAGGAGAGTACACAGCAACAGCTGAAGGTGCAAGGTGTGCTTGGGTGACCCAAGGACAGGAAGGTGAGTGTTCCCAGGTGACCTCCATGGTCTGTACTCTGTCCGTGCCTCCAAGATGTCAGCTTGCCTTGCCTTGGATTGTTTCAGTGCCCTTGAACAAAGAGGCCAAAGAGAGGAAGATAAGGGCATGGCTGGGCAGCAAGTGGTGCCCCAAAGCTCTCCCAGCAGATGAGCAATAGAATTGAAAAGGTAAAAGCCTGAGAAGGATCACAAAGAAGAGACAGATTTACTGAGCTGCCTGACAACTTTCCCCCTCCTGCCCTCAACACTGTGCTGGTGTTTCTCCCATGCCTTAGAAGGAAAGCAGCAAGGGGAGGTGGTGCAGAAAAGCCTTCTCTGTCTCAAGCCATGCACACAGCATCACCAGGCTGGCTCTGCAGCACTTCTCACCTGAGCTCTGAGTCAACATTGCTGCTTCTGCCCTGGCCAAAACCTGACATGCAGCCTTGTTTGCAAAGGGTCTCCCCTGGGCAGTGAATCCCTTCTAAGTTAGAGCTTTTGAGCAGCAGAGTGTCACTGAAATCAGAGATTTGTTGGCTGAGTTGAGCCAGGCAGACCAGCTCTTCCTTGGTGTAAATCACTTGGGATCCCTCCTTTCACATGGTATGGATTATTTCTGTCACAGCTTCATGTTGTGTCTGACCTTGTGCATATTGACATAACCCTGAAAAGTTGCATTAATTTTCATGGCAACTAACAAATATGACAGCAAAGTGCTGGGAAATATTTTACTGTGGCCAAAAGTATACAATGATGCCTGTGAAATTAAGTCCAGTGGTAGCTATCACTCTGAATGTCACTGCTACCTATATATCACTTTCCATTGCCATCCCTTAGCCAGGCATGGGACACCAAAAGCAAGGGGAGGAAGAGCCAGGTTCTTTATCATGATAGAGCTTGGGGAGGGGTGGACTTCACTGTGGGGCTTCTGGGATGATCTGGTCACATGCAGGTGATGCTGCTGCCCTGGGATGCCAGGGAAGGGGACTGCTGGGGACAGCACCTCTAGCCCCAGTGGATTTTCCCACCTAAAAACATGGTATTAGCTGTCCTGGATTCTGTACACTGCACAGCAGGGGAACCCTCCACACTCTCAAAATTCTGCAGGCTGAGAATACGCCAAATATCCACCATTTCTATCCCTTTTTGTTCCAGCCAGGGGAAGGCATGTAGTCCTGGTTGTGCCCTCCTACAGCTGGCTTCCTTTTCTTCCCTGGCTATCTTCCTATTTTCTGTGTTTTTACCTGTCTATCCCATCCATCCTGTGGTTTCAGGAGATCCAGGTCTGGCTACCTTCCCACCTACAGAGTCTGGAACAAGCCTTTCATGTTTGTTTGACTGAGAGGTGAAGGGCTCTTGCCAGCTCTCCTGCTGAAAGCCCTCTGCCATGCCCGTCATGGAAGTGATTTGTGTGTTCTCTTTCAGATTGTTTTGTACAAGCTGAGAGAGCTTTCCAAAGGAGAGATATGGATATCTCACCTGTGCCTGTCTGACACTCACAGGGGTTGCTAGACTGGGGGCCAATCACTTCAGTTTTGTGTCTCATTTCTTAGGGGGGATTTGACTTATGGAATCCCCTGGCCCTTGGGTGAAGACCACAGGCTGAGGGAGGTCAGTGCTGCATTGTATCTGAGGCCTGGCAAAGCTTTGAGGGTTTTCCTGATGGGTCAGTGTGAAGCCAGGAACCCTAATTGTGCAGTGCCTTGTACCAGCACAGATGTTTCTTGCCCAGGAACGTGCCATTAGTGTTTTCTGTGGCTTGGTTTTGGCACATGGTTGGACCCTGAGATTAAGCAGAGTTCTCCTCTGAGCCTTGGTGCAAAGTGTATTCCTCCCCATCCATTCCCTGACCCAGGAATTCCCACGGAGGGCTCCTTGCAGCCAGAGGGTCTCACCTCCCTTTTGCATCTGAGCAATCTTGTGCTGCAAAATGTGACAAAATGCCCTGTGAGCTGTCAGCGTGTGCATCAAACATGATTCTGGATTTCCTGGCTGTAACTAAAGCTCGCCAGGACCAGCTAGGAGACCTTGTGGTTAAATTCTGTTTTCTTTCACATGGCTTTGGTGGGATCTTTGTGTTAATACAAGCTGCAAAGGCTGATCTTACTGAGAATTCTGTGAGTGATTGTGTCCCCAGGTCATGGTGCAAAGTCTGTTTGTGCTGGGGATTATTTGGGCTCCCCTGAACACAGTTTGTGTGGGACAGAGGTGTGGGTGGCAGAGACTCTTTGGATAAAGCCTGAGTGGAGCCACCTGCTCAATGCCATTTCACACAAAGGGAGGATTTGGTGCAGGCATTGCTGGGGCCAGGTTTCCCTGGCCATGCTGCAGAACCAGTTTCCCAGCTGGACAAACAGGAGATGTAGCCAGCCTAGGCGTCCCACGGGTTGGCATCTTGTTTCTACCCAGAGAATTTTATGTGCAGCACTAAAGCCCACGTTTGGCCAGGTGTGGGACAGTGATTGTTGGGAACCCAGTGCCTTGTGCAAGAGCCCTCTCACTCTTGCATTACAGGCATTATCTCCTATGCTGGTGGCATAGGTTTGCTTTTCATCTAGTGACTCAGAAATCTAGCCTTGGCACAGACAGTCTTTGTGTACTGAATAACCTCTAGATAACACCATTTTTGGAAGAAAAGGAGGATGGGTGGAAGGAATAGCTAGGAGCAACTCCCTATCCTCTTCCTCCAGCCCCAACTCATTGCTATTGCAATAGCTTTTGGGCACAGGCGGGCTCCAAGTGTTTGAATTTCTCCTGATGCTAGTCCATATTTCAGCACATTGATCTGTCTGCAGAATCCTTGACTCTTGAGGACCTGTTTGACCTCACCTGTGGAGATCTTGGCTGCAAGAAAGGTCTCCTGAGTTATGCTCCCCATTCCATCTCCCAAGGAGGAAAGCTGTCTCCCTGTGCACATCTGCATGCCCCGTCGTGTCTGTGGTAACTTCTCCTTGACTCATTCCTTTCCACAGAAGACATGGTAGCAACTCCCTCCCTGGGAATGGCTGGCCACAGGGACTGTGCTCAGGCTCCCTTCTTGCCTCTCATGATTTCCTTTTGGATTTTATTACACAGGGCAAGATTCTGGTTTGATTTGTTTCTTTTTTCCCCTGCATGTGCTGACAGCTCCATTGGGAAGTGCCAGGGAGGTGTAACACCCCTCTATCTGTGTGTCATCCAATTGGTCCAACTCTTATATTCCCCTGGTGACAGCTGGTGCTCCTGTGCCCAAAGGGAAAGGTGACAGAACACAAAATCCTATCTCCTCTCAGGTTCCCTTATGGCCATTCTCATGGGAAGAGCCATTAGAAATCATCTGCCTCCGAGGCTCAGAAATATCCCACAAGCATTTATCTGCACTGCCCTTGCTGTTTCCTGCATCCCCATCTCTTCTTTCAGAATTTCAGCTTCCATGAAACAGCCCAGCTGCAAAGTCAACCATTATAGAGGGCCTTTCTCCTCTTCTTGCAACTTTCTGCCTCTCCACTGGTACACAGAAGTTCTCTGCCTGCCCGGCACAATGGACCAAGCAGTTCCCAGCACTTTTTAGCCTCTGAGCCATTCCATGCTACTTCAAAGCATGGCTGAAACCTCACTGTTATTTTCAGCATACGTCCCCTGCTGATTCAATCTGATTCTGCAAGACATGGTGGGGACTTTTGCAGATGTTTCTTACCTTGAAGTGCTTGCATGCTCAAAATCCTGTACAAGACCTGTTGAAACTGAAATAGTTGTACTAAAACCACAGGTGCCCTCAGGGTTCTCTAAGAGCAAAGTTTTCCAAGAGAAGGAGCAGATTCCCCCTGCCAGCCCTGCAGTGGATTGATTGGAAATCCTGTGACTAAGTTAATGTCTTTCTTGGGCATTAAAAACTATGAAACCCAAACTCTTTTTTATGGAAAAACCTGTATATTAGGGCAGAGAAGTGGGACCTTTGGCTTTTGTTATGTATCTTAGGGGGATCTCTGGCACCAGATTCAGCATAGAATTCCCAGTTTGTTTTGGTTTCCATCTGCTGGTGTGAAACTTCCTCTGTTACTGTCAGCATTGAAACATTCCCCCTGGCTATTTCCTGCAGATTTGAAATCAAAAAGTGTCAGAAAAGAAAACCAGGCCTTTTTGAGCAATGCATTCATGAGGAGTTTCTCATTTCTCCCCTCCAAGGTGCATTACAGTGATTGATGAACACTCTGAGCCCCTGGGCAATCCCATTAGAGCCAGACAGGTTAATGGTGAGGTAGTTGTGATTATGGGTCTGTTTTCTAAGAGATGAATTAATCTCCTCCCCTGTTCAGGTATCCTGCAGGTGGCCTTTGAGCCAAAAGCTGGAGTTTGGCAGGAAGCTGCTCCTTTTGGCTGGCTGGTGGATGGAGGTGGGCACATGTGCCATGTGCATGCCATACACCTCCCTAACAGAGGGAAAGCATCCTCTTCTTTCTCCCCTTTCCTTGCTCCCCTCCTCAGATTAATATTTCTTGATGTAAGAGAGCTGAGTGCTGGTTGATTAAGCCATGACCTGAGCTTTATGCAATGCATTGTGCAATGCACTTTATGTAATCAGAGATTTCTTATGTAATTTATTTGCAGGGCATTCACCAAACCAAGGACCAGACCTGAATTCTGTTATGTGGATGGGTTTGCTGTTTCTGGGAGGGTGTGTTTTTAGGGAGCCAGGAAATCAAATGCATGCAGCTGTGGTTTGATGTCTCTTCATCCATGTCCATCTCCAGAAAGATCTCTCCAAACTCCTTAAAAAGAAAGAAGGCAGGGCTAAAGATTTCCCTTCTGTGGGCCAGGTTTTAAGGAGGTTTAGCTGTACACATGTTCCACCAGTTACAATGGACTCTCAGACACAGCTCCCCCTCTGCTGTATCTGATGCTCTTGAAATAGCCCTCACCATTTCCCTGCCAATGAGGCTGGACTGTGCTAGGAGGTGGGTCAGGAATGTGAGGTGAGGATGTGATTCAGGCTGCAAGCTGAGGATATGACCCATATTGGCATGAGATTAAAACCCAATTCCTCCTGGCAGCTGAGTGCACAGATCATACCTGCCATTCATGTTGCCTGTTGAGGTGGTTAATCCATCAATGGGGCCTCATCTGTGCCCCAGGAGTGGAATCGTCCACACCTAGGCAGTGACAGAACAGCTAATGGGCTGGAAACATCCACTGCAGGTGCCAAAAGAAAGAAAAATAACTGTGGGGCCCTCTTGCTCTGGCTCAGTGTCACTGCTGGCTCACTGTGTGGCCAGTGCATGATGGGCAAACGGGGGTGATGCAGCATCCCAGGGCCTCACAGGTGCCCTCATCAACCCTCCCCAGGCTTCCTCCCCTCCTGTTTTGGGAGAGGTTGGGTTTTTCCTGAGGCTGGGGGATGTGGTGCAAGCGTGTCTGTGGCCAGGCATGATGAGCACAGCCTGGTGAGGTGGGGCTGCCCCGTCCACCTCTGAGCCCTGGGGCCCTGGCAGTGCTCATCCATGCCACAGAAGCTGTGCTTGTTGAAAAACGTAGGGTTTGACATTCTTTTGTGTACCTTTAAGCTAAAGTACTTCACAATGGCAAGAGAACGTGATACCTGGCAGTGTGAGAGCTGTGGGGTGTGTGAACAGAGTCCTGCATGATGAACTACAGCAGGGAAGGCTGTAAGGCACCTGGGTGCTAAAGCACTCACTCCTCAGTCACAGAATCATAGACTGGTTTGGATTAGAAGAGACCTTGAGGGGATGCTTTCCACTAGACCAGGTTGCTCAAAGGTCCACCTGCTATTGAAATTCAAGTGATTAATATCAACACTGCTGCCATCAGTGAACCAGCTCACGGCATCCCACCTAGCCTGGCGTTGAACACTTCTAGGGATGGAGAATTCACAGCTTATCTGGGCAACCTGTGTCACCTCCCAATCACTCTCACAGACAAGGATTCGAATATCTAACCTAAACCTGCCATCTGTCCATTTATATCCATTCCTCTGTATCTTATTTTTCCATATCCTTGTAAAAAATCCCTCTCTAGCTCTCTTGAAGCCCCTCTAGGCACTGGAGTCTTCTCTCCACCACACTGAACAGCTCCAACTCTCTCAGCCTGTCAGTTGAAGTCTAATTACTCAGGGAGGTTGTACTGATTAGGAGATCCTGATATGAAGGGAAGAAGATATACAGAAAACCTGATGGACCCTTCCTTTGTCTTTATCTGTGATCTGAACTACTTGAGGTGCTTGATGCCTGTTAAAATTTTCTTTAGCATGAGGCAAAATTAAAGAGGATAACTTATATGAGATGGGCACTACCAGATGCTTCATGGATCTGCTTGGCTTGTCCTCACCACCTGCAGAGGTGGGGTGTCCTGGCCTCCCTGGGGAGCAGGGTCTGTAAGACCCCCCTGCATGGGACACCTCACACACCTCTGGCCCATGGGACATTTCAGAATAAAGTTATGAAATCAAAACTCCCCAGACTTTATCCTTTTGATAAAAAAATAAAAGCATACATATTATAGAAAATTCCTGACTTCCCTCTCATCCATTCTCCTGGTTCTTGCTATTTTGCTTCGAATTTCAGCTTTGGCAAAGGTGCACATGAAAAGCCAGGAACACTTTGATGGGTTTCCTGGTCACTGCTATTGAGAGCTGCCATGACCTGTTTTCTCCACCTCACCTGCCAGGCAGCTGAGGCATGGTGGTAAATGTTAAAGGTAAATGTTAAAGGTAAATGTTAAAGCTCCACCTTACTGGGAGCTTGCAGGTTCATCTCCCTCCACAGATGAAATGAGATGTACAAGCAGGTGTTGGTCAGGGGAGGCTTTTGCAGGGAGGCAGCTCATGCTTGGGTACAACTCTAGACCTTGGGAAACCACAGTTTTCACTTTTGGTTCTGGGAATCCCTGCCCGAACTTCCTTGTTCACCCATGGTAACTAGAGCTGTGTGGTGCTGGCATTGCAATCCCACCCTCATTTGTCCAGACTGTTATGAGAGATGTGCAACTTGCAGAACATCAACAAGGAACCAGGAAGTGGTGGGAGAAGTTCCCAGCTGGAAGCAGAGATTTTTAATTAAAAAATAAACAATGTGGCTGATCACTGGTGGAACAGACGCTGGCAGTGAGTTGACCACTGTGGTAGTCAGGTCTCTCAGCAGAGAGGCTGAACTAGGTCTGTTTTGAATAATTAATATATTGTCTTTTTCAGCTGGCAATATAGTTTTATGTCCATGCTGTCCTTCCTTGCTCACTGTGATGTGCCCAGCCCTGTCAGCTCTTTGCTCACTGTATTTGCTGGCTCTGATGGGAGAGAAGGGATGCATTTCAAGGAGGATGGTTCAGGATTTGGTCTGGATGCAGGAATAATCCTTTGCACACAGGGGAAAGGCAGGGATCTGGGGAGGCAGCAGCTGTGCAGAAAGGACTTTGCAGGTGGCTGGAGCAGTTATCACTGACCATAAGTCAACAGAGTCATGGTGTTGCAAAAAATAAAGGAAAATTTAATCATGCTTGGGATGTATAAAGAACAGCATTGTTTGTAGGACATAGGAAATAGTTCCAAAGATTTTTTAGTGTGGATCATGCCTGCATGGCAGTAATATGACCAGCTCTGGCACTGCCCTTCAGGAAGGTTGGCTACCAGTGGGAGAAGACTCAGAGGAATGCAACAGAAGTGACTGGGGGTTAGGGAACATGATCTGTGTATGGGACCAGGGTCTAGAGCAGAGTTTTTTCAGGCTGTGGGCAACTGTCTTCTGGTCTATTGGTACGTGGTCTGGAAAAGGTGAGTACAAAAAGCAAGTCTCTATGTGCTTTAAGGCTGCCTACAGATACGGTATCTCTAAAAAGGTCTGTCCTTGCAAAAGAACTTGGGGCCAACACTGAAGTGAGAGACAATGAACCCTCCTATTTCACAGAGAAGAGTGAAAGGGGCCCAATACCAAGTTTTAAATGCCTAAAACCGAATGAAGAGCCTGTTCTCTTGGTTGGGGAGGTAGAAAGTTAGGAGAGTGCATTGTAGCAATGACAATGGAGGAAATCTTGGGGACAGAGGGATCTCTAGGTGCTGGAATGTGTGATCTGGGCAGGCTTGCAATTCCCAGCATGGGAATCTCAAAGAACAGGCTAGATAAACATCTGCCTGTAATCACAAGGTTAGGGCTGACCCCTTCTTGGCTCTCTCCAGGTCACTTTGCATCTCAGTTTTAATGATTGTGTAACTAAATAGTGTTAATTTATGGTCATTGCTATTTAATATATTCATAAACACAGTTGAGAAGGGTGTGAGCAGTGAATGGGTTGTCACCTAACTGCTCACTTCCTTTTCTGGATTAGTAAAAGTGTATTGAGCAATACTAATCCACTAATCCAGCCCCAGGTATCTATGAATTGCTAGGCAGACATCCCCAGCTCCATTTTTCTATGATTCTGCATCACAAGCCTGGAATGTTGATTCTGGGACATAAATACAGTGTTCTCAGATTTGATCCTAACTTTTCACAATGCTGACAAACATCCTGAATGTCACCCACTTCTCTGCTAATCTGCACTATCTTGAATTTTAACTGGTAGCAGCAAGACAAAAGATAATTCCAGGAAGCTTGGCTGTGATGCTACTGCTGTTGTTTGACAAGGATCTGATTCCTCTAAAAATACTTGCAGTGGCTTGAAGAAAGCAAAAGCTGCAGTTACTCACTATGATACCTCTATTTGCTAGCGAGATCACTGAATCACAAAATCACAGAACATGTTTGGGAACTGGATAAAGTCTTGCAGTATGTGTAGCTTTTTTAGAAAGGCCATGCTTCTGAAAGGTCTCACTGCAAGGTAGGAGAAAGAGTGGAAGAGATGATGGAGTTGGAAAGTGTTTTGAGGACAGGGATTTAATGAGCTGATCCAGGTGAGGTGAGACTCTTGCACCTCACCTGGGCGGATCCAGGTCCTCTGTAATTTCGGAGCAAGGGCAGGGGCTTTCTTTTGCCTTGCTCTTTTAGTTCTGTTCCAGTCCCATTAATTGCAGCTCATTTGCAGTTTTAAAATCTTCTTGTCTCTGAAACCCTGGGCTGATGTGCCATAGGCTTTGGTGATTCAGGGCATAGTTTGGAAGTGGGGCAGCCACTGTGTCTGGAATGCAATAACTCATTGACCCACTTCAGCTTCCAGCATCTCACCTCAGCGAGGGCACCACTCAGGCCACTGACATGGGCTGCCTCATTTTTCTAACATGCTGTCTTTTAACTGTGGTTTGTGGTTTTAACTGAGGGTTCCCTGCATGTTTTTGCCTAGGGTTTTTTGGGACAAAGGTATTTTTTAGGACGTTAAAGTAAGCAGACAGGGAAGTGTGTTTCATGTTTTCTGTATCCCCTTTGCAGAAAGGCCTTGCAGGGGTTACAGCTCTAACTGGGCTCACCCTTTTGCCCAAATTAGTAGAAGAACTGCAAGTATCAGCAGTAGATAGGAGACTTCACCATTTCCTTATTGGAGAATCCTTATGGGCATGTCAAGGATAAAACTCACAGGCTGAATGGACAAGCACAGGTGATATTAACAAGCTCTTTGAAATCAAAGAAGTCCTCTAAGCCTATTAGTCAGAAGTCATCTAAAGACTTGTCTTGAGACCTCAGTAGCTGGCTAGAGCACAACCAAATCCTACTGAGTTTCTTTCTCATTGAAATTTTGTTTATGTTTCATCTTGAGGAAAATGTCCCAATCATGAGATTAACAGGGATATGCTGAATTAATGAGAATGTTTAAAAAATCCATTAACATCTATGAAGGTGACAGTCTGATTTGTGGATAGTGTTTAAATGCTTTGCCCCACCCAGAACACAGAAGCCTCTGATATGTCATTTTGCTAAAACCTTGCTGAGTCTGGAAATTGTGCTATGTGATAAACCCTTTTATTTCACTTATTTGTCTTGCTGAGGTTGTTTACAGAGAGGGTGTGATGAGTGCTGAGAGATGAGGATAGAGGACACATTTACATGTTCAGTTCAGAGGTTTTTTTATGATCACTTCTTTTCAAAGACCCAAATAAGAAAGAAAGTGCAATTATTTTATACTTGTCTGGATCTGAAGAAGGCTGTTTGCGTTGCCTCTGTGTCCTTGCAATGAGTCAGTGTCCTTGTGGAGTTTGTTGAAATTTTCAGCTTATAGCTTTGTGGAGTTTTCTGTTCTTAGAAAAACGATTTTTGCTTTTTTTTTTTTTAAGTAGAGAAATTATCTGAATTAATTTCAACAGGTGAGATGCCCTTTTAGGTTATTTAGAGTCTTGCAGAAGTGAAGATTTTGTTCCAAATAAACTGGATGAACTTTGCTATGTGTATAAAAGTCCTTGAGTGTGAAAGTTGTCTTTAATTATATTAATCCTTGAAGTAAATCTTGACACTTAATTTATTTTAAAAAAATCCCATGATCTTTTTCTTCCCAATATTTTTCTGGTCTTTCTGAATTTCCTAAGAAGCTTGTCTATGTGCTGCCAAACAAATATTTCTTGATTCTTGCAAATACTCTCCTTTTTGTGAGTTGCCATGCTAACAATATGGGAATTTGGCATATGAAACACAAGTCTCCCAGATTTATACAAAAAAAGGAGTGAAGGAGCAATTACACAAAGGTTTGTATAAGGTGAAGAAAAATTGCACTAAGTTTCTTCAAAGAGTTAACAATCAGTTAAGGAGTAACTAGGCTAGTTAGAGTCTTCAATCAGAAAGATAACCAACAATAGAAACTTTTTCAGATATCTATCAGCTTGAGATGCTCAGGGGATAGAAAGTGCCTCCATAGGAACATACTTTTCATACTTCACAAAATCTGCTGTGCCTTTTGCCTGTACATACACTCCTGCCTTTCTTTAAGCAGCATATTTCTCAAACCAGCATCTTTCTCAAGCAGAACGTAGGCTTGTGTTTTTATGACATATCTAATGTCTGTAATGGCTCTAATAACACCCTCCTACATCTATGCTCCCAGCCAACAAGATATACAGTATTCCTTGCACAATAATTTCTCATTTAATAACATAAATACCTCCCAAAGCTTGCTTTCCTCATGTATGTGTTGGTTCTACACTAAGTCTGATGTCTTGTATGTGTAGGAGTTGCTTTCCCATAAGGAGACATTAATTGTTTCCTTGACTTTTGGACCAGAGGGTCTCTGCTTTTACAACTTCCTCTGTAAAGCAGGTTTAGAAGTTGCATGTAAATTCTATTTTCTGGCTTGATCGAGTTCAGGTGAATGTCTTGATCTTGTTTTGCATCTAAATTACTACACAGTCCAGCACCACCTCAGACAGGAGGTGGCAATTAGCTGAGAGCTTCCTAAACCACACAGCAATCTGCCTGTGGTTCCTTGGGTTTCCTTCTACACCCTACTACAAAGCACCTTGAATTCCTTGTGGCTTCCAAAATTCCCCAACAGTACGGAAGAGCTGGGCTTTTAACCCTTTCCCAGCAGTGCCCCAGTTTGTGTGCACCTCTGAGCTGGGCACAGACTGGTCTCAAGGGAATCAGCCAGAGCAGGTCTCAGCACCAGAGACCCAGGGAGTGCCAGGTCCTGGTGCACTCTGCAGTGGAGGTGGGAGCTCTCAGGGGACATCCTTGAGCTGCTCACTGCAGGACTGAGCTGAGAAAGGTGCTGTGGCTTCCCTGTGAGTGTGAGCAGTGGAGGGGTCTCTGCAGGAGGAGTTGAGAGGGCTGGGTGTGGCTGTGTTGGTGGAGTGTGTGTGTGCCATTAGCAGTTTGCTGGGGACTTTGGTGCTGGCAGCAGCAAGTCCTGGCTCTGTGCAGGATATGGAGGGAGATGTTGCCTGGGCAAGGAGGACAGGGAAAAAGTTAGGGTGGGTCTGATCAGCTCAGTGCTTGGGAGAGATTCATGCTAACTGAGTGGGTTGGGATGATTTTTCTCTTCCAGTTTATCAAAAAACCCCATCTACTTTTAGGCAGTATGAGGAAGAAAGGTGCAAACTCAGGCACAGGGAGCCGTGGAGCTGACATCCCACTCTTGCTCTGCTTGCACACTGGGGGAAGGATGAGGACTAATGGAGATGAGGAGCTGACTGCTCCCAGCTCATGAGCAGGGGCAGGGCAAACTGTATAGCTCTGTGCTGAGTGCCCTGTTGTGGCTGAGAGGGCTTTGCTGAAAGATGAGCCCCTCTCCAGAGGACTCTGCTGCACCAGTAAGTGATGTGGGGGAGCAGCTTGGGGGCAGGCTGTGTAAAAGAAGTGGAGTAGTGGGTGGCTCACGTGGCTCAAGTTGTGGACAGATGACACTTGGCTTGACCCTAAACGTTGATGTGAATCCATTCTTTGGCAGCATGCCCACCTGAATCCCTTCAAACTATTGTGGCAGCAGTCCAACATGACTGGTGAGCACCGCTAGCCTGGGAAAGCATCCTTCAGATTTAGGAAGATGTGATTCCTTTGCGATGGTCCTGGCTTATCCTACTCACTGCCAGATGCAGAGGCATCCCCTGAGGCAGGGAATGGTGTAAAAAAAATTAAGTTCCTTGTGAAAGTAAACCCCAGCTTCCCTTTCTCCCAGCTGCTGATGAATAATGCTTTTGTGTCATGCGTTGGTGGGGTCTCTTAGGTGTGGAGTGACTGAGCACAAGGTGAGGTGACACTGTGCTGGGCATGGGGTGAATACCTGCAAGCAGGCTGTACCTGAGTGCCAGGTGTGCCCAGCAGGGTTTGGAGCAGAACTAGAGGGGCAGAGGGCCAGGGACCCTGTGGTGAGGTGAGCAGAGAGGTGCTGCTTCCCTCCCTCCTTGCTGGCTCACCCACACTGTGTCACCCATTAGTCAGGGAGGGACTGAGGGGGTTTAACTTACCCTACTTGTCTTTCTCCTGTGTGTTTTCCATCTGGCCCTGTTGTTCTCTTTCTCTTCCCAGCCAGTGCCTTGCACTCCTTGGGTTTATTTTCCCCAAGCACAGGGAGAAAGGCCCATCCTATAGACAGGTACTGACTGGAGGAAACCATGAAGCCCAAGCATGTGGGGAAAGCCCAACCAAAGGCCTTGCACACACAGTGCTGCTTCCCCTAAGCTTGCAAAGACCCCAAAGATTGTGGGCATGAAACCTTGGGGTAGGGTCAGGAAAGGGAATCAGTCTTACCAGCACTTGCTGGAGCTGGGACACCACAAATCCTAGGACCAGAATCATGGTGATTCCTGCAAGACCCTCCTTCTCAGGTTTACGTGGCTGCCCATCTCTGCCCCCAGGTCCCTGCTGCATGCAGTGCTTGTGGTCTTCATGCTGGGTTTCTTCCAGCTGGGAGCTGTGCCCCAGACAGGTTACAACTCACACCAAGACTCTCCACTGCAGACCTCCAACCCCTCTCCTTCTGGTTTGTAAGGGCAGTTGGACATTGGATTCCAGCTCCAGCTCTATCAGCAATGGAAAAACCAAAATAATTTCTTCCCACGACCTAGTTCTGGCTCACCTTTCCTTACCAACCCCATGACAGCCACCTTTTTGCCCATAGCACCACAGACTCTTAAGTTTGCTTTAATAAAGTCATTTACATTCTACTTGAGCCTGTTCTCTGAAACCCTCCCAGATTCACTGTAAGGCTCCTTATTTTCTGCCTGAGAACCAGTAAGACAAAAATGATGCCCAAGCCTGGCTCCTCTGTGCATCCTTTTGAGATGTTCCAGTATCTGAGAGCACACTTTGCAGAAGAAAGTCTTCAATAACAAATCTCTTTTAACCAGAACTGCAGCTGTACTCTGCTGATTTTGTATAAGGATTTCATGCTGGAGAATGACAAGAGCAGTACCTCATCTCTCACCTCCTCCCAGACCACAAGATGATCTGCCAGGAAGCAGGTTTGTTTTGATGTGTTTTCTCCTTACCAAACCATCTTACCTGCACCAATCACCTCATTACATTCCCAGCTCTTACAAGAGGATCAGTCAGCAGGGAAGGCAGGGGTCTTTCCCAGCAGAGAAGGTGGCTTGACTGAGCTGGATTCCCAGTGTCCTCCCAGGCCTGCATTTTAAAGATAGATATTGTGTTTACCCTTCAGTTGTCCTATGGGATTGCCAGGAGTTCTCAAAGATAATTACTAATGGGTTTGAAGTGTCTCTGACTGTTTCTTTAAGTACCCCTGGTTTATTAAATTCTGCCCACAGGGCTTCAACCCGTGTTTATTCCATTCTGGACTCCTGTCCCAGCCCTTCTTAACATTTTCTGTTGTTGTTGGTAATATGCCCCAGTATAACCTTTTCCTACATCTGCATCACAGTAAGGGGCGTACCAGCTTTCACTCTGTCACACATTCTGTGAAAAGTCACACCACTGAAAGAGTCTGGCCTCATCCATGACACCTTTCCTTAAGGTATTTGTAAACATTGAGAGATGCAAACATCTTCTTCAGGCTGAACAAGTCCCTCAGCCTTTTCTCATAAGAAGTGAGGTGCTTCAGTCACTTCACCATCTCTGTAGCCCTAAGCTGGACTCTTCCAGTACTGCCACGACTTTGTTGAGCTGGTGAGCAAGGCACTTGAGATATGGCCTCATGATGCTGCAGCAGAGGGGGAGATCCATGCCCTGGACCACTGGCCACACTCTTCCCTGTGCACCCAGGATCACTTGCTGTGTGTTCTCATTTCCTGCTAAGAGCAGCTCTGCATTTCTCCATCTTCCACTTACTTCCAATGTAATTCAAGAACATTTTCTGTAAAGCCCCTGATATATCCCACTAGTTTCTAACCCTTAGAGTTCTTCAGCCAATCTGAGTTCATCCTTGTCTTTCCAGGCCTTACAGTCATGGTCATTGTTCCTCATGGGACAGCATTTCCACCTGTTATAAAATTCCTTTGTGATTCCCAGGTCACAAGCTGGTGTCTGATGCTGTCACTGTCATCTCCCACTGCACTTCCTCTCTCCCCTGCTCGTCAGGACAGATTGCTTTATGTGCTTAATTAAGGGCATGTTCATGTGATTGCAAGAGAATTAAGTCAACACATCATAAGAAATTATTACCTGTCAGATGAAACATAGTAACTGACTCGCTTCTTCTGTTTGAGCCTGTCCTGATTGTGAAATTGAATGGGTGAGTTTGAACACCTTCATGGCTGGGTTAAGCAAACTCTTTTTATCGCATTTGAAATGAATTAGTCTTTTGCATACAGTCAATTATTACATTAGTTGATTGGCAGTAATGCCTTCCGATGCACTAATTGGTCTCTTGCGGTGAGTAAACACATCCACAATGTCCTCTGGTAGCACACAGGCTCTCTTGCACTTGGATTGCTGATTTACATTTTTTTTCCTAAGGTGAATTCCGAATGTTTGCTGATTATTCCTTTTGTTGAAACCTATGATCTATGTTTCAAATCTTCTCTTTGGAAACCACTGTTCTTACTCCATTACTGCCACACAGTACAAGTGTGGTGGGAAGGCTGTTGGAGGACAGGTCAGTTTGAACTGGGGAAAAAAATTCCACACATTATCTTTTGTGCTATGGCCTCTCCCATTCTGCAGAAGACAAGTGAGTGCTTCCCAGTCCTGTCCCTTCTGACACAAAGGCATTTTCCAGTGTGAAGTCTTGGTCAGAGCCAGTAGGAATCTCAGAGAGGAGGAAGTTGAGGTTTCTGATAGATGGTGGAAGATGAGGGCTAAGTGACTTCACAAGTCCACTTGCATTTCCTTTCTCCTTTCCTCATCATGGCATGCATGCCTTACAACTTTCAGAGTGTCATGAAACCAGCTAGAGCAGAGATACATGTCATGAGGGCTTCTGATTTTGGCAAGATTCTGAAGGAGTCTAGGCCAGTTTGCAGACGTATTTTGATAAAATGAGTCTAGGTCTGTCTGCCCACATGAGCAGATCTGTGCTGGGAAGCAGAAAAACAGTAAAAGTAGGTCCCCTGTTAGGACTGAATCTGTAGCATTAGTGAGACTTTTTTTTTCTGGTGGGTGCCCTTGCAAGGGCAGCTGGGATGTTTGGTTTTTCTGCTATGAAGAGAGGTCTGTTGTTCCACACACGTGGGGCCAAGGAAGGAGATGCAATGCTGCAGAAAGTGTGAGAGAGTCTAAAAGTAGTGAGTGTGGGAGCCAGGGTGAATATGACAATAGATGCAGACGGGGTGGAGTTGCTCAGATGGAAATCTACCCACTCTTAGCTAAAGATGCATAAACAGGAAGATGCTGTGACTCATAGTTTATTTATTTATGTTTTATGTTGGACAATAAAAGACAAATTGGGTGTTATAAATATGCTTTTTAACTCTCCATTCATCAGGGACCAGTAAAGTTCCTGCCTTTAAAGATCCCTGACATTACCTCAAGTTCAACACCCAGGATTCAATAGTTTATGGCTACAGGTATGTCTCCTTATAGAACCTCCAGGCAGAAGAGACAGCACACAGTCAGACTCCAGGTCTAGAGTGAGGCATAACACCTACTTTTAATCCATTCATTTCTGTTTAGCACTGTAGTCCTATTTATTCTGAAGCCATTAAACCTGTTGGTTTAGGTCTGATGATCAAGCTAATGTTACAATGTGGACCTAACCCACATTAATTCATGGCTATGAAACTGCTCTATCAAGTGGCTGCAGTAATAAAATCTGCTTGTTAAGACTTAAATTTTTAGTCCAAACTGTTAAATGCATTTATCACAAAGATAAGAATCTGCTTATTGTAAGAAGGTAACCCAGTCAATGTGGCTCATTTTTGTAGATCTGGGCCCAGACGTGTTTTGTAAGGGTTTAAAAGTTGGTTTTTGGTGATCTTTTGGAAATACATGGTTCCAGGACCTTCAGGAATGGGAATAGAAAGGACTGTAAAATCATTCTTCTGAAAAGTAAGTCTGTATTTAACTTGTTTGTTCTCTCTGAATGGTTGAAGTCAATGGAATCCTGACAGTGCAAGAGACTAAACAGAATCTTAAAGGGATGACTGAGAGCACTAAGGAAGGATATTGCTCCTAAAAGGAATGTTGCTACCAAGAGCAAGGAATGCTCCTGAGAGCACTCAGGAAGCAGCAGGGCATATCGTGATGTTGAAGCTGCACAAATTGGCTCCACCACACCAGGAGTTGTTGGGGAGCAATTCATGAGGAGGAGAATGGGCACAATGCACTCAGAGTTGTCAGCATGGTGGCTCAGGTGTCAGACAAAAGGCATTTGAGCTCCTGACTCTGAATAGCTTTGGGCTTTGGACTGCTCTGAACTTTCATCTTCAGTATAAGGAGGAGACTTCCCCATCAGACTTGGCCTTCCAGACTGATCATATCTCAGAGACACCCTGAAGCTTAAGTGTATTTTCTTAGACTAGGCCTCTTTATTCCAGACAAGGAATAATCAGGAGCTCGATCACGGCACCAGGATTGGTGGGGAACAGTCATTATGTCACTGTGTCTCAGAGAGCAGCAGTGATTTTCTGATGGAAGCTGTTTGCTGTACATCTGTCTAGAGGAGTTAGGCACAAGTCACAAGTCAGCAGCAAAAATGTTTGATGATTGCTTTCAGATTGGTTCTCTGCCCTGGTGAGTGGTGGATGAAATATAAGAGTGCTGCATTACCATCTCCAGACCCTAAAATGTGGGCTCTAGGGAGTCCTCTGGCTTTGCTCTGCAGAGCACAAAGTACATTGCATCACTGCACATTTTAGATCAGGCTTGTTTGATTTTGGGCTCTGGGTGGCAGAGAGGGAACAGCTTGAGGACCCCATGGACTCTGGGCATAAGCCAACTTTGTCCTGCTGGTATTTCTGCGTGTGAAGGGAGCTGCTGCTGCTGCCATTGACCTACACACATTCCTGCTCTGCATCTGGTCCCATTGCACATCACCTGCCCCATCTTTCACCTCACTGAGCAGCATCAACTTGCATAACCTCCTTGGACTTGTGTGTCATAGTCACTTATGTTAACCAAAGACCCCTGAAAGAAAATGCATTTGGACTTGTGGATCCTGCTTTTGTAGCTCATAACCATTCTTGTAGTTCTAAGGACCTATTTAAGGGAGTGTACCCAGCTCTCTGTGTGTATTTCCTTGCTGACAGTGGACACACCTGGCTCTGAACCCACCTGCAGAGAAAGTCACTGTGGCCCAGAGGCTCCTGGCACTCTGCAAGTGGCCAAGCAGGAGACACAGCCACAGGCTTTCAGATCATTCTTTCAAGCCCTCACAGAGAAGACAATTTTGCATGTCAATGGAGATGCTAGGCTGCAATTTGAGATGTTTAAGGATACTAGAACACCTAAGGGATTTGGTAGGTGCTCTGAAGTCAGGTGGTAATTTGAAGACACCTGTAAATGCCTGAAAAATTTTGAAATATTAAGTTCTTCATCATCCATGGCCTAGATTTCTCAAACCCAAGTTCTGCTCTCATTTTCCCAAAACTTCTATGTTTCTCCATGTTTTCCTCTCCTCTCTTCCCCACTGCTCCTTGCCAAGAACAGTTCTACTCCAGCAGTGTGAGCCCTTCACCCCTGTGAGACCTCAGCAAACTGGACCAAAGTCAGTGCCTCTCACCACTCTTCAGAATCCTTCCTAAGCCTCTCTACTGGGGGTTAGCTGGAACTATTTCTTTTCCAATAGAATCAACCCCTTTTCCTTCATCAACACAGTCAGCTGCTAACCAAAGAATATCACCTGTGTGGCTCCATCCTGCTCCACTTCTCTGATCACCAGCTCATTCAAAGCTCAACCCAAAACTAATTTCTATCCTTCTGCAAGGAATAGACAAAGTATGACAAAACACTGAGCTCAATTTCCTCTCCATTTGTCTGCCAAGCTCTCCACTCCTGGATTTTCACCCTACCTCTTTCCCTTTGCCCCTCAAGCAGGGTTTGGGATCTTTGACAATGAGGTTTTCAAGCACAGCAATTCTTTTAGTCATTCACAGTAATTCATTGCAGCTTTTACTCTTCCAATTCTCTGTGACACATGGTCTCTCACGAGCATCACTTTCCAACACATGAATCATTGCTAGACATCCGTTTTCCCATGTGGGTCTTTGGCAAGGTGAGTTCTTGCTCATCTCCACGGACTTTCAGCTTGCATGGCATTGTCATGAGTATGGCATGGTCCCTGCTGTGTCAGGTGCCTTTGCACATGCACACACACACACACAGACACACGTGTGCCACTGTACAGGATTAACTGGACTCTGCACCACTATCTCGATCAGCCATCATCCTCCTTCTGAGTCATGGCTGAGGAAGATAAGCAGCTGGTTTTGCTATTGGCTTCATGATAATAAGTAAACAGTAATTAATATTTTGCAATTATATATACCCTTGAATTGGATGATCTGAAAGCACTTCATTAACATTAATTAGTCATCATCGCATAGCCCACATGAGGTAGATAAGGTTTCATTGTGCAGAAGGGAAAACTGAGGTGGAAAGAAACACCAGGATCAGGCAGGTCTGACATCTGTCAGAAGGGTTTGCAATGCTTGATGCTTTTTAAAGCTGAGGTTTGCTGCAGTCTCATTTTGAAGACACTGATGGTAAAACTGGGGCTAAAATCCTAAATGTTCAGGACAGAGTCCCATAGGACTAATCAAGACCTTGATTCCTCAGAGGTTGTGCCTGTCCACTGCCTTGGCTCTTCCTCCTTTTGCTGCTGTTTGATACTTTGCTGATCACCAAGACCCCAGTGCAACAAGTGAGATGGGCATCTAACAGACCCAAAGCACTGGAGTGGATCTAGACCTTGTCTGGACCTGGTCTGATATCTTAGAGACCTTTTTTCAGTTGCCCAGGAAACTTTTACCATACCAAATTACTTAGATTATAAAGAACTTGCAAAAGCACTGTTGGCCAGCTGGAGGCCAGACATAGATGTAAGCATTTGGGTAAAGAGAGATGTGTCTAGACACTGTGTGGGGTTTCCAAACACCAGTGCCTCACATCAGGAGTTGATTCTGTTGCCTAAGTGACCTGAATGCTCCTCTAACTAACTTCTGGAAGGACAAGGGTCTCCTGAAGGTCCCATGTCAGATCTGCTGACTGGCTTAGGTACCCCAGGGTATCTCTGAGACCTCCTTGTTTTGGATAACTGAATTGTGTCCTAAATGTCCAGTTTTATGGCCTGTGTTGGCAGTGCCTGTCCAGCATGTGTTTCACTACACCTACCTGTCTTTCTCTAGACAGGTAGACTGATGCCCAGACACTGTATAAGTTAATCTGAGCACCTCTGAAAAATCTTTACTGTTCTTTGGGTAAAGTCTAAGCACTCTGTTTCTTCCAGTTCCTATGTTTACTTCCCACTTTCAGACCCAAGTTATTTAGGAACTTTGGAAAAGATCTCTATCTGCCCTCTCAGGCTACAGCTGTGCATAGGAACAAGATCACTGCAGGATCTCCTGCTCCCCTCAGAGCTCTCTGATCCCTGTTTTCATTCCTAAGGCTCACTGCATAGGAGGCCTCCCCTCCAGTATCCTTCTTACTCCAGTCCTGGCCCTGAAGAAATCAGAATCACCAGCAGGATCTAAAACCAAGTCACCCACTGTTGTCCCAAGATCTTCAGCCATGGTCCAAATTTCCTGTAATGTCAAGTGACTGAATTTAATTTCTGGCTTGTATTTATGTCTTTCCCAGTTAGAAGAGGTCTACATGACAACGATGTGAGACCAGGGACTGCCAAATGTCCCCACACTTCATAGCTGAGCACCCACAAGACCTGGGTAGATGTGCTCTCCTTTCCAGCATCTTGGTGGTCCCACCCAGACCAGAGACATGTACCAGGGAACCTGGGATATTCCCTGGGATATACCAGGGAACCTACCTCCTGTGGTCAGGCTCTGACTTCTTCCTCAGGTGTTTTATCTTACCTACGCTTTATTTGACCTCAGTGATTTTCATGACTGACCTTCTCCAAGAGGGCTGAGTTAACATCTCTTTATGTTGCTGGTCTGCACTGTCCGTGGTCACTGCTGGAAGTTCAGATGAGCTGGGCTAGAATGTACAGCACTGGTCCTCTGAATACAATGGACATGGGGACATA
This sequence comes from Luscinia megarhynchos, assembly GCA_034336665.1. NCBI lineage: Eukaryota > Metazoa > Chordata > Aves > Passeriformes > Muscicapidae > Luscinia > Luscinia megarhynchos. Next base: position 6,892,591 of record CM067592.1, on the reverse strand, counting down.
AGGGGGACATATATGTATCTGTTCTGGGCTCAGCTGAATAGAGGGAGATGCCTCCCTGTCATGCTCCCTTCCCAAGAAGTGAAGGCAGTTGAAGGAACTTCTCCAGCTAGAGGGGCTGTGGAAGACCTGGGAAAGTAGAGGTCAGGATGTTGTCCTTAGGAGTGAAATTGTTTGAAGACAGGTGAGGAGCAGCAGCAGGGAAAAAGAAGATACAAGGTCTGTTCACCAGGTGAGAATTGCCTGTTTTACACTCCAAAGGAGATACAGTGGGGACTATATGTTCATGTGTAAACTCAGGGTTTTTCAAAACCCAAAACTGCGTGGGTGAACTTTAGGCTGGCTTTTCTTGGTGGAGGGCTGGACTTAAAAGCTTTAAGACAATTCTTCTAATACACATGCCTGGAGTAGATCTCTGTAGTTGAGAAAATCCACCCAACTTATCAAACCCTGGGTCTTACTCAGTTCTCATTATTCATTACAGCCCCTCCCCTTCCACCAGCTGGAGGACAGGGAGTCCGGGGTGACCAGTTGGTGGGAGGCCACTGCTTCATATGGGCCTGAAGGATTTATATTGGTATTTGCTGACAGAGGACAGGGGTGAGACTCACAGATCTTTTGGGTCTCATGGTAGGGCTTGTCATGGTTGATACACGCTCATTTCCCTGGATTCATTCTTTTTTTGATCATCTCCAGTCCACCCCAGTTTTTTGCCCTTCCCAATGTCCTTCTGCCTGGTTCAAGGCTCACAGCTCCTTCAGCTCTAAGTTAGATCCCTTTTTCTTTGCCTGTCTGCAGAGACATTCCCCCTCTTCCTCTCTTAACCTCAGGCCCTTTATCTGCTGTCTTAACTCCCAGTTTAAGCTCTTGTTTAAATTGCCTCTGCATGCAGCTCACTGGCCCCAGTCCCTCTGCAGCTTCTCACAAGTCCTTATCAGCTTCACACATGCCTCCTCCCTTTCCCTGTTGCAAATGCTGTGTCTCTGATACCAGGTCTCTCTGTGGCTCTCTCATTTGTCTCCTGTCCCTTCTCATGCCCTCCACAGGCTGGCAGTGTCTGTCACCAGCTCCAGCCACCTCTGGCTTCTCCCACCTTCCTGTCTGTCTGGGTTTCTATCTGGGAATCATGAGGTGATCTCTCAAAGAATGGCCTTCCATGGCATCATACCCCAAACACTGTCCCAAACCCTTTTCTTTCCATCCCCATGCCTTGTCTTCCCTCTAAAAACCAGAGCTTCCCTCCACACGCCCAGTTCTGTTATGACTAGTGTTCATTTACTGTTGTACCTCCCCCTTCCCCCCCAGTTAGGTCATTACCACTTAGATAACCTTCCTTCTACCCAGACACCATCTCACAGAGAAAACCACGGCCAGGGGATTTTGTCAGTCCCTGTTTTTCACTTCTGGTACCTACTTTCTGCCATGGGGCCATCAGAAGCCATCAGTGTGAGGTGACCCTACCTGAGCAGGGAGCTTGGGCCATATGCCCACTGTGGTCCCTTCCAGCCTCACCCATTCTTGGCTTCTTGGCTTCTGTGAGCATGAGGGAACTGATCCATGTCCTCCTTGGGGAATGTTTGGTGAGTGATCTTGTTCTCTTTAGGAGCTGCAGAAATTTCAGATAAGAGGTGAATTACTTCCAAAATTTCAGAGAGGTTTTGTCGGCAAAAAATTGTCAAGTCTCTGCTGAACTGCACTTGGACCACACTGGAAATTTTCACTGGTGGGCCAAAGCAGCTCCCTACTTGCATCTCTGTCTCCCAACCATTTCTCCAGTCCCAGATGCAAGGCAGGGCCACCAGGGCCTTTACAACTATGATTTGTAAGATGGGTAAAAGCATAAATTTTTCACTAGTCTACTTCTGAAAATAAACATATATGTGAGGTAAACAGCAGGTGAGAAAACATTCAACCCTCAGCAGCGCCAGTTTGGCAATGCTCTGGGCAAGCTTGGGAGCAGAGCAACAGGCTGCCCTGGCAGCTGTGCCAATGAGGCACAGCAGAAGAGCTTGTGCAGGCAGATGTTTGGGGCTCACAGACAAAAACACCCTTGGCCCCTTTGAGCAGGTGTGCTTGGTTTGAGACAGGTCCCTGAGCTGCCCGTGGACCAGCACAGCACGGGAGAACCAGCACATCCCAGTGGTGGGCACAGCTCAGCTCCCAGCAGGACACCCCCTGCTCCCTGCCCAGCCCTGGGCTCTGCTCCTGCCCTGCCCCTGCCCACCCAGGGCTGGGGGCCAGCATCCCTGCACCAGGCAGTGACGGGGAGGGCAGTGCCTGGCGTGAGGGCACCAAAATCTGTCCTGGTTTGGAGGACAGGTATCTGCCAATAAACACAGAAGCTTCTCTTTGAAATGAAGAATGTAAACCCCCTCCCTCCAAATTATTATAATTTGAAATTAAGGGGCTCTCAGGCAAAGGTATGGGAATTAGGAATAGCAGTTCTTAACTATGAAAATTAAAATAGAAATACAGTATTGCAAAGAACAATCCCAACCCTGACAGGGTCAGAATACAACCTGACACCCTGTCAGTCAGGGTGTTGGTAGCAGTCCCATGACATGGTGGCTACAGTCCCCCTGCAGTGACAGATGTGGTTCAGCTGGAGCAGTGTTCCTGTAGAAGGTGCAGTTTTCCTCTGAAGGTCCAGAGATGATGTGGAAAGATCTGGCGTCCTGCCAGCGCTGGGCATGGGCTGTGCCTGGGGCAGCATGTGGGAGGGTGTTTGTATGGCTGCATCCTCCTGCTGTGGGCAGTCTGACTGTGTCCCATGACACACACATGGCCTGAACGGGGAAGGGAGGGTGAATGGAAGATGACTGTAGGAGTCTGCAACAGAGAGGATAAAGAAGAAAATCAGCTAGACCTGCTGGGTTGGTTGAAATTCTTGTTTTGGGCTTGAACATGGTGTTAAAGCACATTTCTCATTTCCTTGAGGGATTGGAGAAGTGTCTCCCATACCAGTGACTGGCTGTGCAAATGCATCCTGCCCTTCACACAGGGGAAGCAGGAGCTGTCCCTACCCTGCCTTGTGGCAGTGACTGTCACTCCCGTGGGACCCTGCTCCTGCCACTCCCCTTGGGACCCTGCTCCTGTCACCCCCTTGGGATCCTGATCCTGTCACCTCCCTTGGGACCCTGCTCCTGTCACCCCCCTTGGGATCCTGATCCTGTCCTCCTTCTTGGGACCCTGCTCCTGTCACCCCCCTTGGGACCCTGCTCCTGTCACCCCCTTGGGATCCTGATCCTGTCACCTCCCTTGGGACTCTGCTCCTGTCACCTCCCCTTGGGATCCTGATCCTGTCCTCCTTCTTGGGACCCTGCTCCTGTCACCCCCCTTGGGACCCTGCTCCTGCCACTCCCCTTGGGACTCTGCTCCTGTCACCCCCCTTGGGATCCTGATCCTGTCCTCCTTCTTGGGACCCTGCTCCTGTCACCCCCTTGGGACCCTGCTCCTGTCACCTCCCTTGGGACCCTGCTCCTGTCACCCCCCCCCCTTGGGATCCTGATCCTGTCTTCCTTCTTGGGACCCTGCTCCTGTCATTCCCTTGGGACCCTGCTCCTGTCACCCCCTTGGGACCCTGCTCCTGTCATTCCCTTGGGACCCTGCTCCTGTCATTCCCTTGGGACCCTGCTCCTGTCATTCCTTCTTGGGACCCTGCTCCTGTCATTCCCTTGGGACCCTGCTCCTGTCACTCCCCGTGGGACCCTACTCCTGCCACCCCCCTTGGGACTCTGCTCCTGCCTCGCAGCTCCATGCTCAGCAAGAGATGACTTGCCCCTGGGCACTGCCATTGTATAAAGGGACAGGAGGCAGGTTTCCCAGTCATAAAGGTGTTGCACAATTAATTATTCTGGCTTGGCTCCGGATCCCTGGAGCTCAAGGATGCCACACTACATGACTAGTGCAGCACAGGCCTGGCCCAGCTGAGCCTCAGGCTAGTAAATCACTTCTGCTCCATCTCTCCCCTTCCACACAAGTGTGTGTTCTTTCAAAGGGGGACTTGATGGAGCATGCTCTGAAGCAGCAGCACCTGCAATCAGGGGGCAGCCAGAAATATATTCCAGCTCTCTGTACTGGTGTCTTCCCTCTCCCCCAAGGGACACCCCTGTGCCAAGCCCCCAGCCCACAGGAGAGCCAGCACTGCACTGGGGAAGAGCAAATCCCCATGCCTGGGTTTGTATTTGCCTGGCTCAAGGCTAAAACCCATTTGTCTTGACATGCCTTTCTCCTGGAAATTAAAGACCTTGTATTTTTCTCCTCACAGTCATATTGCACCCTATAATCAAGCTGCTTCTCCAAGTTCTGTCTGAAAGCTGAACATGCTGAACTCTCAGCTTCTCCCTGCAAAGTGCTATTTGCTTTAGCCCTCGGGTAAATTTCCTTGTGCTGTCTTCACTCTCTTTTACTTTTTAAATATCTGTCAAAAGTGCAAAAACACCCGAAACCCCACAGCTCTGTACTCATCAGGGTTGGGTGAGATATTCCTGTCTTGTTGATCTGCTGCCATGTGAGCTTCCTCTCTCCTCTCCTCTCCTCTCTCCTCTCCCTCTCCTCTCTCCCTCTCCTCTCCTCTCCTCTCCTCTCCTCTCCTCTCCTCTCCTCTCTCCTCTCCTCTCCTCTCCTCTCCTCCTCCTCCCTCCTCCTCTCCCTCTCCTCCTCCTCTCCTCCTCCTCTCCTCCTCCTCCTCTCCTCTCCCTCCCTCCTCTCCTCTCCCTCTCCCTCCCTCCTCCTCCTCCTCCTCCCTCCTCTCCTCCTCCCTCCTCTCCTCTCCCTCCTCCCTCCTCCCTCTCCTCCTCCCTCCTCCTCTCCCTCTCCTCCTCCTCTCCCTCCTCCTCCCTCGCTGGTCAGACATTTCAGTAAAAATCTTTTCCTAGCCACAGCCGTTCAAAAATTGGCTCACATATATCTCTGCTTTCCTTCATCTGCTGTGATATGAAAGGAGGCAATAACTCAAGCATAATCCTAGGCAGTGGCCAGGGCTCTTGCACATGCTAGGGCAGAGCCCAAACATGTCTGAAATCGCCTGTAGTGTTGATCACAGACCAGTGGTGCACAATGCAAGCCAGGGAGCATCCCAGCATCCAGGGCAATCAAGTTTAGGAGGCCAAATTCTCTGCTGCTGAAAGCTGAAGATACCTCATCTTAGACGCATGGAAGATTTATCCTGGCATTTTTTGTTACCCAAATCTACAATAGTCTTGAGGTGTCAGCTTGGAGCCCATCCACTGCAGGATGCATTGTCCCAGAAACAGGACGGAAAGTTGCTGTTTACCAAGCGGCAAAAACAATAGCGATGAAAGACAGAGCAGTGACCTGAGTTCAACAGCTCCACAGCGGGAAGTAATAATAACAGTTGTGATCCTTTACCACAGAGGTCCACAAGCTGGTTTAGAGTTTCATGGCCCAGAGTCACCCTAAGGGCACTGTACATTCCAGAAACATCTCTGAAGCACCTTATGGGAACCGGTAACAAGAAGAAAACGGTCGGGCTGGTGTCAAGGGAGCAGTGCTCCTCCCAGACCAAAGAAACTCTGTTTCAGAGAGCAGAAGTTAATTCCTTTTTCAATATGAGGCCTTGGCAAGAGTTATTACTAGCAATTTGCCGTGGTTCCCAGGCTTGCTGTCGTCTAACTTGACATAACTCACCAGGTTGTTTACCACAAGAGGATGCACCTCCTTTCTGGGCAGTTAAGGATTGCTAAAGGATGGGACATGTGCCTTGAATGCCATTTGATATTTTTCTAAAAGATATACCTGATCTGAGGGGTACTTTGCCTTTCCAGCGTGGACAGCATCATTTTTACACACTCCTGAAGACGTCTTGTCCCTTCACGGAGACGAGCAAAGAGTTTTGGCCTGTTTCTGAAGGAGCAGGCTCAGCTGCTCTGACAAACCCTGGGAACAGTATGAGACACTGCAGCAAAGGGTTGTAGTCCCAGAAGCAGGTCACACCACAACCAATGCAATTCCCTTTGCTACAACTTCACCTTCTTTCACACCCTGGGCCTGGCTTGTGCGCTGCCCAGAGCCCATGGCCCTTGGCTGAAAACACAGCAGTTCTTGCTGGCTCTCCACCTGAGCAGGCTCTGCACAGTGCTTGGAGGCCTGCTGAGCTCAGCCACCAGCCTTGCACCTTGCTGCTGCTTCCTCAGGGCATCAGGGATGCCCACTGGAAGAGATGCAGTGTGCTCTGCTTCCTGCTGTGGAGCCACCTGTCCCAGCAGTGGGAGAGTGGGAGGGGTAGCTCCTGCCCCTCGGGATCTCAGAAGTGCTGGGATGTCAAAACCCACCTGAGGAAGACTGCTGCCTCTCCTTTGCTTCACACACACCTCTCCTAAATGAGAAGCAAGGCAAGAAATTTCCTATATAGGTAAATAATAGCCTCAGCTTCAGACTTCCTGTGATTTCTGTGGGAGCCACCAGGACCGAGCCTTCCTAGCACATCCCTTATGGAAACCTGCCACAAATGACTGGCATGCCTTATTCCTCTTCAGTGGTCCACACTGGGATATCCCACCAGCTTTTCTCTAGCTTTTACCCTTCCTTGTCACTGCTGACTTGATGTGCCAGGGGGAAGGATGAATGAGCAGAACAACAGCCTGCCAAGCCCCACTCTTTAACTGTGCATCGTCATTTCTGCCAGCTGAGTGTTTTCATCGTGGGAAGGGTGGGAGAGCATGTGTGGAGCCAGGGTAAGTGTTTTGCAAGGCTGAACGAATGCCCCAGCTGGGTGCCTGCAGCAGATCCTCCCCAAGCCACGATCAGGATGACTGTAAGAGATCTTATCTCGCTTTTCAGTAATAGGTATCCAATTTGCTGACTCCACTTGCCCGACTCATGTCTGATTCAGGTCTCTGGGCTTCCTGCAGGATGTGGTGGGTGCAATGTCTGAGTGGCAGGCTCAGGAATCAGGGGGCACATCAGAGATCCATCACCTGCACCTCCCATGACAGGCTGGAGGGTGCAATACCCCCACCCTGGAGCTGAAGAATGAGTATATCAGTGTGTAGTTAACAGGTAGAGCAGGAGAGTCCGTCCCAGAGCTCCTTCCTGGGAAGCCCCAGTCACAGACTTCTGACTTTTATTGACAGCTTTTGCTGGGAAATGATTTCCCAAGTGGAGTGTGTGGCAAGACACCCTGCTACAGCATGAGCATTTTGTTGCCTTGGCAGTATCGCCCTGCTCCTACCACCCTGCAAACCTGGCATAAAAAATGCCTCTGGTGGGAAGATTTGGGGCTGCTGCAGCCTGGGGAGGGGTAATCTCCTCTCTGTGTTTTTTGAGCTCCCTGGCTGACTGCTGCTTTTGCCACCTTCCCATTACTCCTTTTTGTCTAGTCTGGAAGTGAGCAAGAGCTGTGGTGGGGATGGGACTCCACTGTTGGGATTTACTGGGAGATATGAGCTGCAAAGGACAATGGAATCCACTGCCTCTGCATCCCAAAATGAGATAGAAACACAACAGTGGGTGGAGGAGGAAGAGAACCTCCTACTTGTCACTTCAGAACACCAGTGCTTGCCTCCACCTGGTGCTCCTTTTAGGTCTCATCCTGCTCTGACTGGATGCTGGCAGCTGACAGGGCTGGGGGTTTCCTTGCCTAAGAGAAAAAGAGTGTCTGACCCCAGGAGGAGGTGGCTGGCACTGGAAGCTGCTGCCAGCACTGGCTCCAAAGGCACTGGTGCCTCAAGGGAAAGCATGTGTTCCCTTCTGCCAGCTTCTCATCCCTGACCCCCCATCTGTGCCAGGACAGGCAGACCCTGTGGCTTCTGTTCTCCACACCCAGCCCTGCCCTTGGATGTAAGGGGTACAGGGAGATCTTGGACTGCCTCTCTGTGGTGGGATTGCCTCTGCCATGTACCGCTCTCTGCTCCCACAAACCACTTTGATTCTACTCTGGGTTTCCCAGGATCAAAAAGACTTTGATCTTGATCCACCCACCACTGTGAAGCAAACTGGGGCTTGGACTTCCTGTGTCCACACACAGCAACTAAAGGATGCACTCCCAGGAACACGATTAGCCCAGTTTCAGTGCTCCTAGTTTAGGAGTGAAATTCTGGATATCCCCTTGATCCTAACTTGGAATCTGCTTTTGCTGACTCTTCTTGGAGCTTTCTGTGTGTAAATCTCCACTTCAATACCTTCTGGGCAGGCCAAGAAAAAGAGGTCAGGACATTCTCATAAGGAAATATTGGCTCTTTACTCTTTGGATATTTCAGGTCAGCCACAGGTTTTGTCAACCGCTGTAAATTCATGCTTGGGGAGTGAGGAAAAGAGAGTTGCTCTTACCACAATGTCTTTCAAGTTCTCTGCTTTTCTCCTCCCATGACTTCAAGACTTCCTTGAAGACTCCAGAACCAGTTTAAAAGCTATTTCCTCAAACCAGCTCATGCCCCATGCCTGCTGAGTCTGTGAAGGAGCTGTCAGCTAAAGGGCATTTCCCCTTTCTTTGGGAGAGGGGCTCTTGTGGTGGATCAGGAGGTGGGTGCCTGCTCGTGCCTCCTCTGACTTCAGGTGTTGCATCCACTGCACAGCCCAGCCCTTCTCTTTACAGCCCTGTTATCTCCACAGCCGCAGGCACTCGTCTCAGGTGGCTTGTCCATGCCAAATCCCTGTTTCGTTATGGAATCTCAGAAATGCCCATTACAATGCAGTTCCTTAATGCTTATTTGCTAAAGGATGATGTTTAATACTTAAACCACCCAGGGAAAAAAAAAATAGGTCAGTATGGAAATTTCCCCAGAATTCAGGCTGATTTAAAATCAGCTGGAGGAATGAATGTCCCAAAGAGGACAGCAGACTCTGTTCTCACTTGAAGCAAGTGTAGACAAGCTCTCCCTCTGCTTGTGCAGAGGTGGATTTAGGGAGCACCCAAGTGAACTGGTAGTTACAGTACTTCCACAGCCCTGAACACCAGGGGCATGGAGTTTGCTCCCAAGTGCTTTCACACTTCAGCAGCCCAGTTCTCTTCTCTGAGGGTGTAGGTTAGAAGGGAATCCCCTGCAGAGACTGTGAGAGACCCCAGTGAGATTTGGGGGTACAGAATTAAGTCGGAGAACAGAAATTTGGGATAAAGAGGGACACCACACCTCCTTTCAGATTTAACCCTCTAATACTTTCTGACTTTGTATCTTCTGGGAAGGAAAAACATTACTTGAATTGGAAAATATTGAATATCCATGCTCCTACAGTTTCTATGGTTTAACCTAAAATTATCAACAGCTGGTTCAAATACTTCTTTTTCTCCCTAATGTACCTAGTGACAGCAGTATGTCCCAGCTTGGTCTTGGGTTCACTTATTTGAGCACTTTTGGCCCATACTGGATTGGTGAGACTCCATTCACCCATTCGTTATTCTGACATTCCTTTGCACCTTTTCCATTTTCAATTCACCTTTCTTAAGCAAAGGCGATCTGGAATTTATGTGGCATTGCAGAGAGAGACCCTGCTGTGAACTGTGAAAGAGTTTTAAAGTTTCCCTGCTCCTACTGCAAATACCTCACCCCATCTGTGGTAGAAGCATCTTTACCTCCTGCAGTTCTGCACCACCTTAGAGACTGGGATGGCTTACAGCAGTTACATGTGGCTTTCTCCACATGGGGTAATTGCTTTAGTCTTCCTTTGTAGCCCCACAAAGAGACGCTCATTAAGTGATCTCATGGAATACACATCTGAAATTGCACCTAGGTGGGTTCTTTCACTCTGAAAGTGCTGAGGAACACCTCTAGCTGTGGTTAGGTTGGAGAGCAGGCACACTTTCCATTCTGGGACATGTCCTCACCTGGCAGGGAAAGTTCCTGTCATTGCTCCTGACTCACACTTGGGGCTGGTGGAGTTTCACACCATTTCTGTGTCTTCTGCCTTTGCAGTCTTTGAACTCTCTCCTGCTGTGGTGCACAACAGCAGCAGCGTCTCCAAGTCAGGACTGGCTCTGCAGCTCTCAGAGGAATGGCTGTCTACACAGAGCAGTTTATGAGAGAAGCCCCTGCCAAAACCCTATATCAGGAGAGCTGTTTGTAATAGCTTCCCATTCAGATGTGTTATTAAAAAGCTTTCTTCTGGAGCAATTGATGCTTTTCCAATGTGGAGTAGTTATTCTGGCAAGCAACTGCTGAGAGTGGAAAATGCAATCTCTACAGGAATGGTATGTGATGTACATTGTTTATTCCAGTAAATTAGGACAAGCTTTGGGGTGAGGAGAAACTAGACATGGCAGGGAACCTTCAGGGGCACAGGTATATGCCAAATATAGCTTTGTGGGATCTATCCCTATGACATACTTCTGAATTATATTAGGCATAGACTCATGTCAGGGTACCCTTCCTTCACTTGGTCCCAATCTCTCATGAAGAGCTATTTTAATGAAATTTAAAATATTATTCCTATTGCTATATAGTAATTCAAGTCCAAACCTAGTTTACCACTCTGTAATGTGCCAGGAACCTAAATTAGGATTGCAGTTTTGCCTTAAGTTTCACCAAAACCAAATGTCATAAACAATACTCAGCTGTGTAGGTTATCACTTTTTCCTGGAGGAATTTCTTAATTTTTCTAACTCAGTTTGGAGGGCTAAGCAGACCCAGACATGAAACAAACACCTGGCTCTGCAAATCTGAAGATTCAAGGCAGGATGTTGAAATCTCTGCCCTTAACCCTCCAGCTAAAATGGTTTAGAAAGCTTATAAACTTCCTACCCACCCACTTCCTACACTGCCTTGCTAGGCAAGCTATAATTTTTATTTTTAATGAAATCTAATGAACATGTCACCATACTGCTCTGTCAAGTGGATCATGGGAAGGAGATGGTTAGAGGTATCTTCCAAAGGGAGATTTCCCAAGGATGAATCCTGCCATGCCTTGACACAGTGACCTCTCTTGGCATAACGGCTTTTGCACCAGGTGACCCTGCCATCAGTGCAATGAGTGACTCATTACAGATCTGAGTGATTCACGCTTCTCTCCCTACAGGATTGCACCATCCATCCTGGGATGAGTGAATAAATTTGGCTTGGACAAGCTGTGGAACCCACCAGTCCACATTTATCCATTCACTTACTTAAGAAAAAGTCTTGTTACCTTGTTAAATTTCGATTTTAATAGGAAAAATTACGTTGCTGGGGGGTGATTCAGGACTCTGCAGAAGCCAATGAGTTTATGAGCATGAATTTATTTTGTGCCACTACAGCCAGTAGAAAAACAGCTGAATGGGAGCAGCCAGGAATTGGTTCTTCCTTAATAATTTCACCTGTATCTTTCCCCTGGCATGTAGTGATGAGGGACGGAGCCAAGTGGCAAGGCTGAAACACAAACATCACACTTGGAACCTGGGTGTTAGTTTTGGATCTGGTCTAGAAATAACAGCCCAAGCACACAGTCAGTTTATTGTGGCACATTGCATGGTTCTGCTGGAGAGAAAGGAAAGGAATAAGAAAGTGACAAATGTTACAGGGAAGTGCTCTGGTGGACCAGGATCAAAAGGCATAGGTTCAAATCTTGGATAATTCCAAGGTACAGCTGTATTTGTTGGTCCCTGAAGATACTGCAAGAAAAGTTTGAAATTTATGGCAGGAGCACCACATAACAATGTTGTCTCTGACTTCCCTGCTAAGTTGAGTTTTCTCTTGGATCTTCCTCTGGGCTACCAGCAGATTCCATAAACTGGAGTGTTACACTGCCTTGATTTTTGACACTGTACAGATTGATAGGGGTAGTTCACTCTGAGTACCTTAATACATGGTATTTTAATCATGCTGTGATTGACAAGAGAAATCCTTTGCTTGCACTTCAGAAGCTGTGGCAAAACCCCCAGAAAGTCAAGCATGAGGTTTTTGCGACAGAGTTTTGGAAATTTCCTTTCTTTGAGGCTTTGTGCTGTGAAAGAACTTGTTTGGATGTTCATGCAAGGCAACACTAAAGGCATGGATGTCTTTCCATTCCACTCAACTCTAGGAGAGCCCAGCACCTCTGAGGTCTTGTCTCATTATTCTTAACTGCTATGATCCTACCTTGTTTATTTCTACCTTCCCATGGATTTATCTAACCACCAGGATGGGTGCAGTTACCCTGACCACCAGTTATTGTAGGAGATGGGCTTGCTTGGAAATCTCTTGTTGTTCAAAGACATCGTTAAATTATTTCTGTTTAGAAATAATATAAAAATATAAAATATACTAGTAGTAGTAATAACAGTGACAATGAAGAAAAGAAAGATAGACAATAAAACCCAAGAAAGGCATCTGATAAACAACACCATTGCTCACCACCCACTGAGAGATGCTCCCTAAGTCCAGCAGATTGGTGTAGCACAGCAATTCCTATATTGGCACAGAGAAGCTCCAGCCCTGGGGCCTTCCAGCCCTTGCCCACACTTTGATTAGTTATTGCTTCTGAAAGGATGTCCCGCTTCTTCTAGTGTTGCATCACTGTCCTTTCCCCAAGCTCCTTCCTAGATAATAACATGGCTGCCCATTGGGAAAGCAGTTGCATAAGTCCCTATTGCTCATTTTAAGTCATTGGATCTCGGGTGCAGTGATTCACCCTCACAACGCCCCAAGAAGGGAATCTGATATCACCCTCCAATTTACTGACGGAGAAGCTGGGGTGTGGAAAGGTGAAGGATTTGCTTGGGGTCAGGCAGTGAGTCAGGCACAGAGCCCGTGTCAGAGCACCCACCCCACCTTGGCTCCTCAGGCTGGCCTCTGTCTAGACTTCCCCAGCTTTGCACCAGCTTTGATGCTGGTCTTATCACCATCTTTTACCATGTCGTGGTTCAACCCCAGCCAGCAACTAAGCACCACGCACTGCCCCCTGCCCACCCCCGTGGGGAAGACAGTGGGGAAAAATGTAAAACTTGTGGGTTGACATAAGAAGTTCAATAATTGAAACAAAATAAAATATACTAGTAGTAGTAATAACAGTGACAATGAAGAAAAGAAAGATAGACAATAAAACCCAAGAAAGGCATGTGATAAACAACACCATTGCTCACCACCCACTGAGAGATGCCCAGCCTGTTTCCCAGTAGTGATCATCTGCTCCTGGTCAATTCCCCTCAGTTTATGCACTAGGCAGGATGTTCTATGGTATGGAACAACACTTTGGCAGTTTGGGTCAGCTCTCCCGGCCATGCTCCCTCCTGGTTTCTTGCACACCTGCTCACTGGCAGAGCATGGGAAATTGGAGACCTTGAGTTAGGGTAAGCACTGCTGAGCAGCAACAGAAACATCAGTGTGTTATCAATATTATTCTCATACTAAATCCAAATCACTAGTAAGAAGGAAATTAATTATTCCAGCCAAAACCAAGACATACCATCAACCTTGTAACCTCAACATTTCCCCTTTCTTTGCCATTTGTGAGGAAATGCCCGTATCCTCAATGTGTAACAGAGGGCCTCAGATGCCAGAGATAGAAAAAATGTTCCTACCTTCTTGGAACTTTTTGCTCCTCACCTTTCTCTCTCTGGTCTGATAGGCCTGTCCCCACCACCAGGGAGGAATGGGAACAAGCCTAAAAAAATCTTAATAAAACTACACCACAGCACGTAGTGTCTACACACTGGTGGCCATGTGTTTCAGCTTGGGAACTGCCAAAAGGGTAAAAACCCTACATACAGCCTAATTTCTGGCTGTGATAGCTTTGATAAAGCATCAGGATGAAAGGACAGGGCAGAATATAAAAGAGAGGGGAGTGCAGGAGGAAGTGAGGAGCCTCCACGGCTCTGGTGATGCACTGCAAGACGATGAGGGGAGAGGTATGGAGAAAAGGTTGAAAATGGGTGTCCTGAGCACTCATTTGCAAACTCTAGCTGCAGCAAGCAAGCACAGGGCTGGTGGAGCATTCACTGTAGCTCAGAGGACCCCATTGATGCTGGCAGTTCCAGACTGGGCTTGAGCACAAAATAACAAGGAAAGTTTCCTGCCCGTGTAATTATGTTTGGACTTGAGTGTTTCCCTGTATTTGATTCCTCACACATTATTGCTTTCTTAGCAACATTCCTGACTGCTTCTTGTGTTGGCTGCAGTTTCTGTACAAAATAAAGGCCCATTCACCACTGTACTAAAAAGCTCTGGTTTTTCCACAGGAAAGTTGATGGTTAAATAAGGGGAAGAGGAAAAGCTGGGCATCTGTGGCTTTGCAGAGAGGTGGGGGAACAAATCAAGGAAAGGGGTCCCTTTCAGTCCTGCAAATTCAGCCCTGCTGCTCTGCGTCAAGACCTGGTGAGTCAAGGAGCCCAGGGAATTTTTACTACTCACTTAACAAAAACCAGATGCCATGAGCTGCACATGTCCTGTTAGCAGCCCTCACCTCAGATGGTATGGGCTGGGACTGTTTTCATCCAGGCCATCTTGTGGAATAGCCCTAGATTAATACAGGATGTTACTGACAATGAAAGGCAGCAAGAGTTGTTTCCTGTGTGGCTTGCTAAGTCTGTGGGCTCCTCACTGGGGTCCTGTGATGAGGATTGTCTCTGCACTGGATATCTCAGTCTTTTCTTTACAGCTTTCAGGGGAACTGGGCAGCATGGGCTCTCCCAGAGCTCTGGGAGGATGAGATAAATTGTAATAACACAAAAGAGTTTGGACCCAAATGTAGATTTCCATGGAAAGAGGTTTGGTCTTGTTCACAGTACCAGCTTCAGCTGGGTAACTGCTGGAGCTCAGGAGAGCCTTGGACTCAGCTCTGGGCTTTCAGACAGACCCTTCTGCCTCCCAGTTCTGCTGTCAAGGCACCTACAGCCTCTGAAGCAGGAGCACACATCCCTTTGCCGCCCTGCAAGGGCTTGGGAGGGAAGGAAATCTGAACACAGGGTACCATGCTCACACAAACGGGTAAGGCACTGCTCAGTCTATGCATTTTACTGAAGCTGGAGAAGGGCAGATATGGCCCTGCACTTTAGGTGGTGATGAAAACAGCAGCGCCTTCAGCAGGACACATTTAAGTCCTTCTTCTTATGAAGCCCCTAAATCTTTTGCTCACCTATGCAAGCAATAAGGAAAATGTAAAAAAACACCCACGCTGTCTTGTGCTGAAAGGCAGGGGAAAAAAAAAGGGTTTGAAGAGCGAGTGGAAGGGGTGTGGTTACCCAGGAGGTGTGTCAGGCATCGATGAACTTATTTATAAGCAAAGGCAGCTGTGCTGGAGAAGAAACTTTGCTGAGGCTTTGTCAGCTGCTGCTTTTTCCCTGACACCACTTGAAAAGCACCTCCACTGCGATGGGGCGGCAAAAGGACGTTCTTGCTACCATTGAGGAGCACCTGAGGATCAGAAACAAATTAGTGCGGCAAGCGCTGGCCGAGTGCCTGGGGACGCTGATCCTGGTGGTGAGTGGGGCTGTGGTGTGGGGATGCTCTCTAACCCCTGGGACTGGGGGAAATTGTCCTGGTGAAGGGGCTGCCAGGGTTTGCTTTGGGAATGAGCCCAGCCCTGTGCAACCTGCTGCAAGGGGTCTAGAGCACAGTCCCTGTGCACAGGAAAAACATTCATGCATATTGGTTAAGGGTGGACGTTGGGGTTTCTTGCAAAATGTGGGCTCTGAAGAGCTCGTTGGGTGGGTAGAAGCTTCTGTGTATCTGTGAAGTGCAGGGAGAAAAACACCTCTGTGTAAGCAGCAAGTGTTTTGCTAGAGATCATGCAAAACTTCCTTTCTGTCCACCCTGGAATATTTTCTTGGCTCTGAAATACTGCAAATGTTATCACCTGAAGAAGTGAAAGCTTTTTGTCTTTTTTTTTTTTTTTTTTTTTCCACTTTGCTTTCCCCATGCAGCCCATAAAGAAGAAGCAGCCAGAATTTAAGCTGTTGCAGTGTCCTTTTGCTGTCAGCTGCTGATTCCCAGGGGCTTGTCAGTGGGGCTGCACGATACCATGGCAGCTCGTGCTGACAGCCAGCTGGGACCTGGTGCTTGCTATCAGCCAGTGTGTTTCACAGTGGCCACTGGAGATAAAACTCTTCTGCCTGTTTTAGTGCCCTGTTTCCAAAGGTGTGGAATATAAGGGGTGAAACAGGATAAATGTCTAAGTGCCTGAGGTTGCAAAATGTTTTGAGCGGCCACAATTTGCTTTAAGGTTAAAGGCATATATGAACAGCTAGGAGAGTTTTGTGGAGTAAATACTGGTATAGAGAAATGGTGACAGGGATATTTGGCTTAGAGCATCTGCGTCTGAAAATGTAGGACTTCCCAGCTAGCCACGGGTTTGGTGTGTATATATTGAGGCAGAAATGAGTTGGTGTTCACACAGTGACTATCTGCAGGTACAAGCTCCTCTGAGGTGGTCTAAATCCAGAGCAATCCTGAAGAATTTCAGTGGAGTGGCTGTGGGTTTACACCACTTTGTAACTGGTGGCTGAACTGCTTAGAGAAAAATTTAAGGGTTGGAAGAGTTGAAGCCAGAGGAAGGCTTGATGAAGCTGCGTGTGCACCTGGGGAACAGCACAAAGACTGACAGTTTTGTGCTTTCATAAATAAGATTTTTTTTTTTTTTGGTGATAGAGGACTTCTGAATCTTCTATGGCAGCTGAGGGGACTCTGCTAAGACTGTAAAATGCTATCATGCTTAAGAGAAAGCAGTTTTGCATGGTGCAATGGCTTTATTTTCAGAGCTACCCAGCTTTGGTGATTTGCAAACAAGTCCTGTTGATTTTTCCATGAAGGGTTGTTTGGAATTAAGGTGGGTAGGAGGTGATAGAAAAGCGATTAACAGCTAGAAGGTTGCTGTCTATGAATCACTGATGTCACTGCTGTTAGTCTCAGGATTGAAACAAGGTAAGTCTTGTAAGGTGGATTAATGCCTCCTGATAGCAAAGCTAATATAGCTGAGGAACAGCACAAGCCTTTAGCCATTTGGATCTGAGCTTTCAGAAGGGCTCATGATCCAAACCCCATTAGTCCATTCTCCGACTGTAACAGTTGGCACAACAGTGACTACTTTTCCTTGCACCTTGTCTCTCCAGGCAGAGAGGAATTGAGATCTGCTCAGAGCAGAGTTTGAGGAAAAGTTTGGTCCAAAATCATAAGCAGCCTCCAAAATGAGAGTGGTCATGGGCACTCACCAGCCCTGCTGGACGCTGACAGAAGTGAGCAGCACATACCTTGTCCTCAGGAGTGCCAAACCTGCCCTGTTTTAGTGTGTGTGTGTCTAAGTTTACAGGCTGAGCCTTCACCGTGTTCAGGAGCTCCAGAATTGGTTTTAGCCGCACACCCAACTCCATCTTGTTGCAAACTTGCTTAGGATCTCCTGCAGCAGCTCTGCAGTGGGTGGGGTGCTGTGGGCATTCTGTGTCCATGTGGCAGAAGGTGGGGTGGGCTTGTGGGAGAAAAAGGAAAGTCACAAATTCAGTGGATGCTCTCGCATGGTCAGAAATCCAAAACAGGCTATACGAGAGGGAAATGGATTCCAGGACTCCAAGCTTTCAATATCCAAGCCAGTCAATCCCATTCCAACTTCATGCTGTCTCAGTCTATTCATCTCAATGAAGGGAAACTTGCAGATTTTTTCTTTATTGCCACTCTGATTATTTTTCGTCTTTTTATTGTATCACCTACATGAAATATGAAGGTGAATTCCTTCCCCTTTGCCGTTTTTGGCCTGGACAATTGTTTGAATTGGATTTACTCCCAGGAGAGAAATTGTCATTTTGTGCCTTGCAAAAGTCTCTGCTGCCCACCCTGCCAGCAGGTTGAGCTGTGTGTGTGCATTTAGATGCATTGCACCCCAGTAAATACCTGTTTTGGGCTTCACAGTAAAATGCCTGAGGAAAGACCTGAATCTATGAAAATTTTCTTCATGGGAGATGGAGTTGACTAAACACAAATATGTTTGAACAGAATACTGCCAGGGATGGATTTAAGGTTTGATAATGTTCACACTGAAATCAACTTCCTGAGCCCCAAGGGAGGGAGACTGTTTAAAGTTTGCAGCTTACATTAAATTTCACTGTGTAATGTAAAACTTGTCCCACTGTGGATATTGGCACCACTTCAGCTTCTTCTCTCCTCCCTTTCACTTGCATAATGACTTCAGCTCTCCCAAACTCTTCTAGACAAAAGCTATTGCAGATCCCTCTGTAGTCCTGCTGCCTGTAAGAATGAAGCTAATGGTTGATTTTATTTTTCTCATTTTTTTAAGGCAGAATTATAAAGTGGTCTGAGCTGGAAAGGACTCTTAAAATGGTGCCTTTGTTTTTTTTAAGATTCGACAAATAATCTAGCTAAGGCAGCCAAGCCCTGAAGAGTGAATGTCAAGGCGAGTTGCCGTCTGCTTGCAAGCCACTTCTGCCGTGTAGAGCACCTTGCACAACTTTTATTTAGTGTGTGGGTGGTGTCTCTATTGTTGCAAAAATAGTAATGCTGATTCTACATACATTTCCTTTGATAGCTAAATTGGCATTTCCCCTCTTCAAAATTTACTTTCTGAGTGGCACTTTAGGCTTGAACTTTATACCCATGTTGGAAGCACCGCTTGCTGGCAGTTGTTAGGCACTACAAACGCTGGAGGCGTTTTCCCAGTCCCTTGGTGTTTGTGTTATTACTGTAGCAACCCGCTAAAGCCAGATTTCCATGGTGGGTCTCTGTGCCTCTCTTAAGGCTCGGTCTGTTTGCCTTGCTCTGCTCGCTGTAAATACCAAAGCTGGCTCTGTTTGTTTTTTACATTTGCAGCAGAAGTAATGTGCTGATTATGGCTGATTTCCGAGTGGGACTCGCTATGAATCACTGCTATACAGGCACAAAAAAAGAACAGAACAATTAATAATTGCTTTTCAATTGGTGCTGCCTTGACTCTGTGGCTAGGTGGTAGCTTTTTGGGGTATGGCACTGCTGTAGACCACAGATACAAAACAGACAAAATGGTTTTTGGGTGGCTAAAGCAAGGGGAGCTTCACCTAATGGGATGATCACAGCTAGGCGAGCCCCAGTTAGGTGTGGGCAGCTTAAAGCTGCTGCTCATCCCACAGCTGTCTGGGGCAGCATGGTAGTTCCTGCAGCTGCTGTTCAGTATAGGGTGGTTTGCTTAAACCCAGCTTGTCACATTTGGAAAATGTAATTTAAAAAAAAAAATTAAAAGTTTTTTCTTTGTTAAGGCTTGGCTAGGCTGCAAAAGGGAGTGGAAATTCTTGCTGTAAGCATGTTGAGTGCTGCTGATTCTTCTTTGCAAAGGGTCTGTTCTGCTGGGTATGGGTACATGGGAAGTGGCAGTGCAGCTGCTTTCCCTCAGCCCTTCCACCAGAAGAGGTTGAAGTTCTTGAGTAACTTTTCAAATCTGCCCCTTCGTTCTGTCTCCCTCCAGGAGCAGAACATTTCTCCTTCCTACAAACAGGACAGTTCGGGCACCAAGACTTTCCTTTGGTGAGAAGGCAGCTTTTCCCCAGGAGTGCCCAACCTTGTGACCAAAGGGCTAAAACCTCTTGATCTGAACAATAGTAGGGACATCAGAATAAGTGTATATGTGAACAACCTAAACCAGTGAATTTCCTCCCTAATGCCCAACTTCTCTGCTGAAGGTTGCTCAGTTTCTTGAGCTGAGGGAGGCTCATGTCTCCAGCTTCATGCAATATTTTTTTGTAGCATGCAATGTATGTGCGGCACAGTTAGCTTAGGATCTCTCATCTCCCCAGCCCTGCAGCCCTGCCTTGGCTCTGGTTCAGTGGGTGGTACAAAAAAGAGCTGTAACATAACAGACCATCTGCTGTTGCCCTTCCTGCAGGGCTGCCTCCAGCTGTGCTGGACAAAAAACTGGGCTGTGGGGTCTGAGGTTTCTCCTTGCTTTGCAAATTGAGAATGATGACCAGCCTGGTTGTTTGAGAGATGCTTGGAGGAAAGCCGGACAGTGCTTCTTGCATGATCTTTTTGGCTGATGGAGACTATCCTGCCATGTGAGCTGTGGAGTGCAAGATCTCTGCATCCTGCTCTTGCTCCCTGCCTTCTCCCTATGAAGAGTGGTACCTTCTGTGTGTCCATAACTTTAAATAATCTGTCAGTATCTCCGGGTCTCCTCCTTCAAAGCAGACTCATGGTTTCACTGCCCTTCTGGCATCTTCCCCATTAACCAAAGGATGTCAAGGGCTTTCCCATCCACCGGGTGATTAGGGTAGATTTACAGCAGGCTTCTTGCCTAATCCCTGTTTTATTTGCTGGCAGAAGAGTTGTAATTCAGGTAATTGCACTCCTACTGGTCTATACCAGTGAAACTTTCCCATCTACATTTAGAGACCAGTCTGTCTGAAGTCCAATAGCAAATACACTCAGGCCTTTTGTGTTGCACATGAAGGTGTAAAAAAGTGCTGGCAAAGAGAAAGAAAGAAAGCAAAGAAACCTGACTGTTGTGCAGAGGAGCTCTGAGCACCACCTTGCTCCTGAGCTCACATATCACTGTTTTGCACAAGGTCTGCCTAAATAGGCTGCCTCTGGTAGCCTTGTTTCTTCATGAGTTATTGAAACCTTTTTAACCTCCATGGCTCTTCCCGACCAGCCCCTCCTGGCTACTGGGCTTTCATGTGTTCAGACAGGGTGTTTTTATCTTGAGTGACTGAGACAGGGTGTTTTTATCTTGGGTGACAAAGCCAGCTGCTCAGTCTCCAAACATGCCCTGGACATAGGGAGCTCAAGGTTTCCTGAAGCATCCCCTGCAATGTGCTACTTTTTCCTGTTATTTGCTGCTGCTTCTGGCTGGTGCCTCCTTTGTACAAGGGGAGTTCTTCTCCCCTCTGGAGTCTGTCAGCCCTGCCACTCTTGAACCCCTTCCTGCAGAACGAGGATTTAGTTCTTTTACACAGTGCAAGAAGTTGAATCACCCCATAAGAAGTGAGAAGCCTCTCTGTTAGATTTGCTAGAGACAGTAAAATTAAATTAAGGAGCAGGCTTCCATTAACCTGATTAATGGGTGCATTGACCTCAATTCCTTGGAGAGTAGGCTTAACACATTGGAGTGGTGCTTTATTGCAAGCATTTTATTAGCACTTTAAAAGCACTTTTGAACTTAGCTAATGAATTGTGGGTGTGTAATAGTTGACTGTTGCACCTACTGCCATGTGAGGTGCTAACCTGGGTTTCTGTTGGCTGGATATCCTTCCAGAAGTGGTTTTTAAAACACAAAAACAAAACCAAAGTACAACCTCCCCCACAAGAATAAACCAAAACAAATGAAAAAGCAAAACAAAACCCCAACAAATGCAAATTAAAAACAAAACCACAAAACAAAATGGTGTGGGAGGCAGATTATTAAAATCAAAAGAATGGGGTGTCATCTCTGCCTTAGGTGTGCACCACTGACCACAGTGGTACAATATTGCCTAAGAACTCTTAAATACATTGCATGGACTTAAAAGACTGGGAAAAATGTTGAATTGCTTTTATTTGGCCTTCCTTGCCTTTCATCCCAAAGTAGATGCTCCTGAAGAGTTCTCTGTGAGGAGCGGACAAACAAAACCTAAAAAATGGAAGCTGAGGTTCTCTGGTCTCAGCTGACCTGGGAAAGGAATTGGAAGGAAAACTAGCAAAGAGTAGAAGTGAAAGTGGTGTGATTAAAAATTGTATTAGCTACTACCACAACAAAACTGTATAGTGTCAAGGTACTTGCCACAGAAGTCTGGGTGAGCATGACTTGAGCTAGAGTAAAATTAAAGTTCCTTAAAGTCAAATGCTATGGAGGAATGTCATGCATGACACTGTATTTTTATGTTTAGTGGACTCCACTGGTGCAGGATGGAGTTGAACATATGCATATTAAAGTTCAAGCCTGTCCCTAAGTATCACTACACACTTTTTATCTGCTGAGGGTTCTCTGCTGTTACGCTGAATTAAGCCAAACAGCGCTCACGGCTCATCTGATAATCAGTGGTAATGGTCCTGTGGAGTGGCTTCGGGGTGTTTTTGCATGGCCCATAGATTCCCTTCTGAGGAAAAGCTGGAGGGTTACTGCCAGGTGTAGGATGGAGGAGAGGAGGATGGGGAATGACCTCTTGAGATAACCTCTTGAGAAATGGCAGACCTGGCATTCCTCCAGCTTAAGGGAAGACCTTTGTGGGTGATCAGGGAGGTGGAGGTGGGAAAATTTTACTCTGTGGTTTCTGCAACAAAAAGGTATGTGGATAACAGCCAACCACCATCCACCTGCAGAACTGCCAGTTCTTACAGAGTGAATAACACAAATACCTTCATCACTAGGGATCACCGGGGGTCAACTCCGCCAAACTCAGGTTTTGTGGGCTTGTTCCCTCCCTGGTCAGACTGATGTCCTGTGTGGTCTTTGAGAGGCAAACACCATGGCTCTGTACTCTCTGAAATCTCTCCAAAGCTTGGTGGGGCTTGACTAGGTAAAGGGAGAAACAGGATTCACCGTGGTGATTAGCCTGTACTTATTTGCTCACTTGGAGCTGTGTTCTGTTCGTGGTTTGGGCATGGCTGTTTCTGTTTGCTGCCAATAAATAATTAATGTTTTTTGCCTTTGTCTTGGAGTCTCCTCTGCCATGGTTTCCCAGCTCGTTGAGGACACTGTAGGGGCAATTCTGACTGCACCCAGAAGAGAGCAGTGCTGGCTATCCCTCCCTCACCAACGAGTTCAACAAGTTCCTTTATTCTTTTTACACAAGGCTCTTGTGCTGGGCACCTGGTTCCTTGTCGAGAGGCACCTATGCACAGAGTGTCCAGCTCATGAATCAGCCTGCAGCCTACCTGGCTGCTCCCTTCCAAGCAAGATGAGGGCACCTTTTGCTTTAGCAATTCCTCAGTCATCAGGGGTGTGGGAGGGGGTTGCATGTGTTTTGTCTTTGCCTCTGATTTGGACTGTGTGTTGCTCAGTGGGCATGTACAGTGTTGGCTGAAGAAGTGATGACAGCAAACCTGGCCACCTTGGTGCCTGTTTGGTGGCTCATCCTGTAGGAGCTGGTACCATCTCTGTGGCAATTGAGCAATTCTGGGATGTTCACGGAAGCAGAAAGTCTTTGTGGGGGTGTAGGTATGGGTATGTGGTCAGAAGAAATAAGTCAAGCCTTGATCCCTGGATTTGAGCATCTCATGAGCAAGCTGTAATCTCTGTCCTATTTTAAGGATCCTTTCAGTACCTGCCAATGTAGTAATTCCAAGTGATAATACACCAAGAGTCAGTTCAGGTGGAGTCATTCAGAGATGCAAACATACAGATGATCAGATTTAGAGCTCTTTAAATTACATGTTGGATAGTGGAAGGACTTGACAAGATCAAAAGCTTGCAGCTGGGTGACTGATGAATTGCTGAGAGAAACTGGTTTGAGTTGCTAAGGGTGAGCATAGTAATGAGGGCTTTTGGGTGCAGTTTGGAAGAGAAGGATTATCCAATTGGAGCAAACATCTTTAATCAAGACCTCCCTTAGCTGCTAGAGAATAGTTTTATCACCCAAAATAAATGGCTTTCATCTGCCAGAGTGTGTGGTTTGCTGCAGCCCTGATCTTGGAAAGAAGGCCAAGACTGGCTGTGCTGGTGGACTTTCTTGAATGTGGACTTTTCTTAATGGAGCCTGAAATGAGAACTCCATGAATGTCAGGCTGAATGTGACTGTGCTTCCAGGCATTAACAGAATTGTTCCCTACCAATCTATGTGCTACTGTGTCAAACAATTATTAGCCTTTTTAAACAAAGGTACCCAGAGCCCTCATCAGAATAGTTGTAATGTGAATATCCCAGATATCTGGCTCATCCTTCTCACCTGCCATCTCAAAATTAGATTTTTGGACAAAGAATTCCAGACTCCTATAGATCCACCTTGCTTTTAGTTTTGATCCTGTTTTTGGTTCATCCAGCCAGGAGATAGATTTATCTGTGCCCTTTCTTCTTCCCTCCCATCTCTTGAGATAACATTTGCCATATCTAGGGATAATGTGTGTAATATTTTGTCCAAAAATAGAAGCTGTGGGGCTTTGAGTGCGCGGGCTCTGATGGCCCATGAAGGTGTAAGGGGAGCAAGTGCAGGTGTTGGTCAGCAACTGGCCCTGGTGTGAAACACAGAGGGTAATTTCAGTCTTTTTTTCTCCTCCTAGCTCTTTGGCTGTGGCTCTGTTGCTCAGATCATCCTCAGCAGAGGCACTCATGGAGGTTTCCTGACTGTCAACCTGGCCTTTGGCTTCGCGGTAACGCTCGGCATTTTGATCGCAGGACAGGTATCGGGTACGTGTGGCTCCAGTTGGGCTGAGTTCCACTTGTGTCAACTGCTGTGTAGGCCTGTTTTGCCTGTGTGGCACTGGTATAGATGCTAGTGCCCCTTGGCACAACTCTGGGACCTAAATTTTTCCCTTAAAAGTACACTAACCACCAGCCTCTCTGCAGGTGGACACCTGAACCCAGCTGTCACTTTTGCCATGTGCTTATTGGCCCGGGAGCCCTGGATCAAGCTACCAATTTATGCTCTTGCACAAACCCTGGGGGCTTTCCTTGGAGCGGGCATAGTCTTCGGGCTGTACTATGGTAAGTGTGGAAACCTTGTGTCTTTTTCGAGGTGAGAAAAACTGTGAAAAACTGAAAAACTGTGTTTGTGACTTACTGCAGGGAGGGAGGTTTCCAGATCAGTTTCTTGCAGTACAGAGATCCAAGAAACCTCCTTACTATGTTTCTGGGATGGCTTTTCCATTCTCATGATGATGGGTTCAAGCCTCCTCAAAGCAACCTGAAAGCCAACCACCATTGTCAAAGTCTTTGCCCTTGAATAATGAACACTGGTCCCTTTTGTATCTGCTGGTCTTCCAGAAAAGTCAGTGAAACACAGTAATGAAGGTTTTATGTCTGTTCACTGTTCCAGAACCATTTTCTCATTCTTGGCCTGAGAAAAATGAATTCTTCACTGTCATGTCTAAAACATTGTCTTGTGTTAGCTTCCAGACAATGTGACTTTCAGCAGATTTTGCTGCTTTTATCAGAGTGATTCCATACCTTAGAAAGCACCTAACAAATCCAGTTCCTCAAGCCTCTATTTCTCCTGTGCGCTTTTCATCATCATAGGGAGATCTTCAGTGGGCAAGGAACTGAATTTTTCTGCAGGTCCTTGCTCTTCCTCTAGTATCAAGTGTGACATCTGGACTCAGACTTTGCCTCCTGATTGTTTCTGGCAATAGGAGTGATGTTCCCTGTAGCTGAGTGGAGCATCTGGGTCTCTGTTATTTCCCCCCAGGAGGGTGAATTTGCCACCCCAGCACTAGCTGGAGCTTTTCACTTTAGGAAGAGGCAAGGAGACCTATCTTCCTCTCAGTAAACATGAGGGCTAGGGTTCAACACCAATTAGCTTTCCAGCTGGCGGATTGAAGCCCCCTCTTCAGATGGATTTAACCCTATTTTAGCTATCTAACCCATGGAAAAGCTACATTCAGAGGTGCCTGGTTTTGTCCCCACTCACCATGAAGGAAAGCTAGACCCCCTAATTTAGTTATCCAGTTTCTACACAGAGGTAGGGAAGGCACTGGCTGCTCTAAAGACAGACTTGGGAGTTGTAACTAAGAAAAGTGAAAGAACAGCCCAAATCCTCTTCGCTGATTCATATCACTACATCATATCTTCACACCAAGTTTGATACCACAGGCATTTGGTTACCTTTGGGAAAGGGTTGGAGTCACCTTAGTGTTTGCTTTTTGACTCTCTTTCTTGGTGCTGGTGAATAATTGTTAGGAACAAGGACTAATGCCACCTGCCTCTGAGCCTAGCTGGTAAAAAGCTGTGGTGGGTGTTGTCCTAATTTTTCCAAATGAGTGTTTACTCTAGAGTAAATGTTTTTTGTTTTTTTTTTCTTTCCTTCCCTACCTCTAGATGCTATCTGGGCTTTTGACAATAATCAGCTCACTGTTGTTGGAAAGAATGCCACTGCTGGTATTTTTGCCACCTACCCATCTGAGCATCTGAATGTTGTGAACGGCTTCTTTGACCAGGTAAGAGGCTGCTGGGAGGATGAAAGTGCATTTGAAGAGGAATCTTTTGGGTGGTTGTGGGCCTCACCTTTAGTTAGAAAGTGAATTGGAATTTAGAGATAAGATATCCAGAAAGTTTTTTGGAGTTGACCGAGGTATCTCCCTAGCTCATAGGAAGAGCAGGGCCAGAAAGGACATTACAGCCAGAAGGCTTGTGCCAAGGCATTAACAAGTGGCACAACCCTGATGAGTACACCAGAGAAAAGAATGCCATTTGCTTGTAATCCCTGAAGAGCCATTGTGTGAGGAATGATAATTCTTTCTCACTCTCACTCTACTACTGTGGTTGTGACACAATCCAGAGGTCAGCTGGGTATGGAGTGGCGGTTGCTGTTCAATGTGACTGTCTCCTAAAGTTGCCATCAACCACAAAAGGGACAGCTTCTACCCAGCTGTGGCATGTGGGAAGGAGGTTTAGGAAAATATTTCCAGCTTTTCTGACTAAACAGCTATTCATAAGTCTTATGGGGGTAGGGAAAAAGGTGCCAGCTTGATTCTGGGCTGCCATAATGTCAAGAGAGGAGCATGCTCCACTCCTTTATTCCCATGGCTGCTGTGGTCTGATAGTGCCATGGGATGGTTTGGTGCACCTCTTCCTTTTAAGAAAATTACATCCCAGAGGAGTTAAATAACTTGGTTAGAAGACTAATCTGGATTAAATCCTTGTTTTCCTTCCCCATCCCTCTCCAGTTCATTGGCACTGCCTCCCTGATTGTTTGTGTCCTGGCCATTGTCGATCCCTACAACAACCCCGTCCCCACTGGGCTGGAGGCTTTCACAGTTGGCTTTGTTGTCCTCGTTATTGGAACCTCCATGGGCTTCAACTCTGGCTATGCTGTCAACCCTGCCAGGGACTTTGGGCCTCGTCTCTTCACAGCCATTGCTGGCTGGGGCACTGAAGTGTTCCGGTAAGTGCTTGACAATGAAAACCTTGTGCATTAAGGGGAAATAAATTATGAGTACCAGATAGATGGTAGTTCTGGCACTGTAAAGAGCTTTGGCAGCCATAAGGTGCCTTTGGATTGTCTAAATGTTGCTAAAAGACACTGTCTGCATTTCGACTTCTTGAGAAATCGTGGAAGCTGGGTAGCTTCCAGTGGTGAGAGCAAATGACATAACTTTGCTATCAAAGAGGAATCTAGGAGCATCCATGAGAATTTCAGTTGCACCTCGAACACGAGCATATCAAGATGTTTTAATGGTAGAAAATGAGAAGTGTTAGTTATTTTTGGAGCCAATTAAGAGAGCCATGTTATTGAGGGTTGCTTTCCTGCAAGTAGTGGGAGGGAATTGAAGGTGCCTAGTGTAGGCACAACAGATGCTTCTCTCCTGTCTTGGTGGAGAGACAGTCTTAGAAGTCCTGAAAGTTGCTGTTCTGAATTGCTTGTCACTGGGACTTGAAGTGTTTGTGTGTGTGTGGCAACATCTGCCTTGGCAGCTGTGCAGACGTGCGGGTGCTCTTATCTTGTGCGGGTGGGTGGCGATGGCTGCAGAGGGTCAGATCTTGCATTGCTGCAGATCCAGGTGCAAGTATCCTAATGCTTAGGCTGCAGTTCTTACCCTGTGCACTCTCTCTTTTTTCTCCAGGGTTGGCAAGCCGTCCCACTGGTGGTGGGTTCCAGTGGTGGCTCCTTTCCTCGGGGCAGTTGCGGGGGTGATTGTCTACCAGCTGACGATCGGATGTCACGATGAGCCCTCCCCTCCTGCCTCTGAGCAGGAGACAGTCAAGCTGGCTAACGTGAAGCACAAGGAGAGGGTCTGAGGAGGCTGCCACCCAGATCTGGCAGGTATTCATTACTCAGGACTGCAGCTGGCAAAAAGGAGAAGTTTAGAAGAGCTTCAAGAACAACAGGAAGAGTTTTTTACCTGTCTTGAGATATTCTAGTAAATTTTTTTTCTTTTTTGTATATCCCTGACACATTTGCTTTTGACATTTTCCTGTGAGCCTTCCTCCAAATGCAGTATCACACAATCTTTTCCTAATAGAAGGGGATTGAAGACTGTAGGAGTCAGGAGAGAAGTGGGAATTGTTGTCCAACACAAATCAGGTGTTCAGGAATTTGAAGCTCTTTTGAGCTATGTTGCTGACATTGCCTGTGACCTGGGCAAACTGCTTCCCTTCAAACCTGTGTTCCAATCTGTAGAATGGGGATCATGCAAAACCTAAATTGTTTTGCTGGCATGGATTGGAAACTTCTACATCCTGGGGGAAATTTGCCTGTGATTCTGTGGATCAAATTCTGCTTGATGTTGCTCTAAAGTCAGTACGAGGAATAAATCTAGAGGATTTTTATTAGCCAAACTTTTATATCTTTTATGAATTCCTAGATATTGTATCAGTCAGCTGATCCATGTCAGTGCAGAGAATAAGAATGCATTGAATTTTCATTTGATATTTAGACAAAATGTTTACAAACAGTGCACCCTTATGTTACAATCATAAATTTAAGTTTTGCCAACTCCTAGAAGATCACATGTAGGAAATCCTTATTCTAACCAGGGCTAACCTAGATAGAAAGCTTGGGTCCCAGAAGCAGCCTTTCTAATTAATCAGCTTTGTATAAAAGCTGCAAGCAGCTAATAGCCAAGATCCACTGGAAACACAGTGTTGCTTAAATTGCGTGTGTTCATGTAAATTTTACAATGGTGTTGTTGGGGTTTTTTTGTTTTTTGTTTTTTTTTAAAGTAGATCTATATATGAATATACTCCTTAAAGCTGTTACTAAATACCAAGGTTGGGATGAGTTCATTTAGAGATGTATGGGAACTGCCGATTCTCTGTCAGCTTTGAGATAACTTTGGGTTTTCCTGGGATGGTCTTGGATTATGGCATTGTGGAGCACCTCCTTTTCTACCTTGCAGAATAACTGGGATATCCCTGGTACTCATGGCTGAGGGACTGAGGTCAGGCACCTCCTGTACTAGCAGTACTGGCATCTCAGGGGATCTCTGGCTCACCCAATGCCATATTATTACAAAGTATTTGAAAAAAAGCATTACTGGTTGTGAAAGAATTTGTAAGTCCTGTGCGTTAGAGAAAATTGTTCAAAGCCTATTTCTTTAATGCATGAATTAATTGAAAAATGTATCTTTGTACACATTTCCAGTGACTAAAAGGATGTATTCTTTTTCCTTTTTAAAAAAATAAAATGTCAATACCCACACTGTAAAATGCTAGTGTTGGTTGTATTTTTAAGCAGCTGTCAGCAAACTTCACCATGAAAAGGAAATCATCTATAGCAATAGCTTCCTCAAGCCCTTTTCCTCTTCAGCCTGAGCAAAGGGGAATTAACCCGTTCAGGCAGTACATCTACATGCTCCATTTGTGTTTTATTCCTTTCCCTTTTGGGGTGTGATTTTGAGGCATGTGGAGGAGATGGAGTAGCTGTGCTCAATATAGTGACAGAGGTATGGGGGTGAAACTGTCCTGCTGTCATGGATCTTACTCTTAAGGCAAAAGACCCATTGGGTAAGTATTTGTCCTTCACCCTTTGTACAATTTAAATTCCCTTACTATTCTTTCACTTAACATAGTTCTGAATGTGCAATCTTACTCTGCCTTCACCTACTGTCCAGCCCCATCTAGCATATTACACGAGTAGTTTTTGTTTTTTTCTGTAGCTGTGCCAGGCAAGGAAAAGTACAACAGACCTGAACAGAGTGCTCACAGAATTAGATGAGCAACTTACCTATAAATAAAATTGTTGTTGCTCTTCAGGTGGTGTGTGTACCTCTGTATTTTTCCTGTATTAATTGTCTTAAAATAACTCCTCACTTCCCACATGGTGCCATACTGAAGGATTCAGTGAGGTCTGGATGAATGTGGTTTCCTGCAATTCACCAGCTAGGAATCAAATGGCTTTTAGAAAGAAATTTCCCAGTTTTGTTTGATTTGCTCTATGTGTGAACAGCACACTGTTTTTTCCATTTCTAACACCAAAGTTATCCCTCAAACTCTATGTAGCAGCCTTGTATATTGCTGTGATCAATTAACATAGCTGCAGAATTCAATTCTCATTTCCCTTCAGGACTGTCTCCTTTTCTACTCTTCTACTTTGTATCTTCAACAGTCTTGATCAATGCATGAAAATTCTTGCTGCAGATCTTAAGACTTATGATTCAAGGCATAGTGTGGGTTCTGGTTTCTTTATTTTTTCCCCCTTTGTTTGTTTGTGGTTTTTATTGTATTACTTTACCAGATTGCTCTTGCTTTTGCCTGACATGTAGTAATCAACTTTTACTATATCCCTGCCTTACTCATGCCTCAATGATGTGTGTTATTACCTTTATTAAAATGGCAATAAAGTGTCATATCAGTTTCAGGTTAAATTTTCTGTCTTAACCACTGTGTTAAGCTTTGGCTTTGCTGTTGAAGAAGCACCAGCAAGAGAAAAGGGGCAGGCATTGCCTGCCATCAGTGGATGGGAACCTATGGACAGCATAGCCCCAGAAGGGTCTGGTCCCTAGGAAACAGGATTCTGTCTTTGCTAGCCGTGTAAGGAGGGCACAGCACAGTTTGATTTCAAGAGCTGCAGAAGGGTTATTAAACTGTGGGAGGGAAAGGTGTTTTCCCTGGCAGCAGACACCCTTAAATTGCTGCGAGTTGTGGTTCTTCTTGTTTTCAATTTAGCTGCCTCGAGAGACCTTCTGGGTGTTATTCACCTGGCAGACCCATGCAAATCCAAACGTCTTTTTTTTTCTTTTTTCTTTTTTTTTTTTCCCCCATCCATACCTAAATTTCAAAGGCAATGAATCACACTCTAGTGCCTCCCTGAAGAGGTAAGACTCATCTGGCCAAATATAGTAATCTGGGTTTTAGGTCAGATGAACTCCAGCTGTCAAGCTATTGAAATATGCTTTGTAGGAAGAAATAAATCTACAATTTAAACTATTCATGCTTGACAGGGAGAGTAATTTGTTGTTGGAACTAAATGTTAAAAGGTGTTGTGTATTTTCTATTGTGTGAGGTTTTCAAATTAAGACTATCTGTCTTGCAGAAAGTTCTTTCAGTTAATCTGTAAGGAGGAAATTCCCAGACCTCTCCATTACAGGAGGTCAAGTTGTCAGGATTTGTCCCATCTGACCTTAAAACCTATGAAATTTAAAATGCAAGATGAGAGTGGCTGTATATTCAATTCCTCTAGGTTCTTATCTCGTGTAAGATTATTGCTGCAAGTGCTTTGACATTTTTGGTATATCTTGGGAAGCTCTTACAGGTCTGTTTGCTCTATTCCATCTTTAAAATGGCAACAGCAGCATTGCTTCCAAATCCTGCTCTGTTTCACCTTGTGGGAGCACAAATCAAAGGCTGCTTGGCACTGCAGTGTGGATGGGAGAACAGCACAGTCTGCCTTTCTGCAGCCCTTCTGTCTCAAACTGAGTTTCAGCTCTCCATTTGGCAGTGGTGGGTGCTGGGGATGCAGAAGCTGGTTGCATTTGCTGAACACCTCCAGGCAGGTCTGGTGGGGCTGCACCAGGGCAGGTTTACACATGTACCCAAAGCAGATGAGCATGGACAGATCATCTGCTTGCTTTCTTCTCCCTATCACCGACACTTTGGTGAGGAAGAGAAAATAAATGGGAGGAAGACAACAAGGAGAATGTGCTCTCAGGCTAAAGATTTCAAACCAGGATACACTCTGAAAATACTAGAAATATGCTGCCTGAA
The DNA here is from genome assembly GCA_034336665.1 of Luscinia megarhynchos. Classification (NCBI taxonomy): domain Eukaryota; kingdom Metazoa; phylum Chordata; class Aves; order Passeriformes; family Muscicapidae; genus Luscinia; species Luscinia megarhynchos. The sequence goes on along the minus strand of CM067592.1, from coordinate 6,861,007 downwards.
ATGGTGGTTTTGTTGGTTGCAGGTCACTTATTGCCTTCGCCATTTTCAGGGAATTTGCCTAGTTTCCATTTACCAAATCTCTTGCTCTCCTTCCTCCCCAGGATATCCACCTGCATTCCATTAATTTCTGCTGCTGGCCAGGAACCAGCTGAATGAAACCTTTTGAGGCCTGAAAAACTTTCTCTAAAATGTCCATCACTCCTCTACACTTCATCTCAAATTAAAGTGTCTTTGAGTTCTTTTTCTTGCTTGCATAAAATCTTTCAATTAAAGCACTGACACAGCTCATCTGCAGCTCAGTCCCTGAGTCTGGTGCAGGCTTTGCAGCTGGTGGCATGAGAGGGAGCAGGCTCCCTTTGAATGGAGGCAACCACCCTGACCCAAGGGCCTGGACTTTGGAATGAGACCTTCCTCCTGCCTCTAGGACAGCTAAGAATATCTTACCTGCTGGCCCTGCTTGCCCAGCAGCCAGTGCCAGGCTTTCCCACAGCAGCTGCTTGGGTATTGGGATATGACTTGATCCCCCTCATGTGTTACCCTGGTGAGGGGCCAAAAATCTGCAATCTGGATATAAGATGTGAGACTCAAGTATAACTCATTAGACATTAGAACTTGCAGTGTGCTCGAATTTAACCACCTTCAGGAGGAAAAACATGTCCCTGAGTCATGTAACATTCCTCACATATAGTGTGGATGCAATGTCCAAGAATAGGGGGGGGCGGTGGTTGGGGCTCTAGTCAGGTCTTGTCCTAAAATCCCTTTTGCTCTTTGAAAAGTATTGTGTAGTGCAGCTATACATCTGTGGACAGGATCTACTCTCATCTAATAAAGACATTCTGCTTTTACCCACTTCTCAGTGTCTGAAATGCCACTAGCTCTTTAAAATTCATCCCTCTGTCCCTGGTGGAAACACGAGATAAGAGAGTCTCCTCTATCTCTGACCACCAGGGCCACAAAGTGACACATTGCCAGAGCTCTCTCTGTGTCTGTTGCCTTCACAGACATGCACTCCAAGGGCTGAGCAGACATCAAGACACTGCAACCCAGCCCTGTGTCTTTCCTGATGAACAGCTGAGCTTAAGAAACATGCCACAGGGATGAACATTCCTGATTCAGGGATGATAGTGTGTCTCTTCCAGACAGAGGAGGGAGACGATGGGGTATCCAGATTCCAAACAAGAATGGTGGAACAGTGAGAAGATTTTTGTGTTGTCTCTGGGGACTTGAAGGTGTAAGGATGATTGTGCAGAAGTGTTCAAAAACCCATCAGAGGGGGCAGATGCAGAAGCTATCTGAGCTCTGCAGCATGAGACAAGCACAGGACAAGAGGGACAAAGAGTAGCTGAGGGAAGTCTGGGAGCCCACGACTCTGCTCTGACTAGCAAGTGACAATGGGAACTTCCCCTGAGCCCTCCTGGAAAGGAGAACTGAATTTCTTCATTGCCTGTGCTGACTCAGCTCAGATGCCTAGATGCCGGGGTCAGGAACCATTTGAGATGCCCTGGGTCATCCCCCCTGGCTCTAGCTGCCACTCCAGAGGGGCTGAGATCTCCTGCAGACCCCATGCCACCTGTCCAAACCCATGCAGGCAGCCTTAAGAGTCCTATGTGTGTGCAACTGGATCACTAAACTGGAGTGAAATCCCCCCCTGGAAACTATGGCCTGGGCAGAGGCAGAAACTCAACTATTCTCCGTAGTTCCACTATGTTTTGTGTTAGTGCACCCATTTCTACAGAGGATAGGAGTGGCACAGGCAGCAGATGAAAGGTCTGCCTGCTCCTGCACCCAGTCACCACCAGCAGCCACTTACACCTCCCTACCCTCTTCAGGAATGCTTCAACAGGGAGCAAAAACCACACGGATGAGGCGTCTTTTGAGCTTCCAAACACTCTTGGTTTTGTTTGTGAGAGGCTTCATCGAAACCAGCTCTCTTGAGGAGCTGGAGTAACACTGCGTCTGCATAGTAACCAAAAAGAGATTGTTAGCTTATATGGGGAGGGACAATCTCATTCACCATCCCAAGGAGAAACACTGATGTTGTCTCATAATTAATACTTCTTTTCTTCTAATTTTTTCACCAGCAGACAACTTTCCCGCCAGGCAGGTTTAGCTTGTCCTAGGAGATCTTCAACTTTTCAAAATTGTATTTGGGAGTACAGGAGCACCTTCCTGAAGAACCTGTCAGGGAATACCCCAGATGTGAGGTTTCTGGCTGCTCTCAGTGGCCCCACATAGATGTTCCCTGACAGACATAGCAGCAAAAGCTCAGCCTCAGATACTGGAGTTAAAAGAAATGTGGTTTGAGTCAAAGAGATATACTCCTTTCCTTGTCCTATCTGAACTGAGCACACTCAGGTGCCAGTCCCACAAACATGTCATTTCACATGACAGGCCCATATTAAGACTGTGTCCTGTCCCTGGCCAGGAGCCACAAACCCAGAGCACTAATGCTAAAAGCTAATATCTGGATAGCACTCACCTCTCAGGTATGAGTCACAGGGACTACTTGTAATAGCCATATTTTTTGATTTGTCTGGTGCCAGCTTGGACACTGAAACAATTACATTTTCACTTAAACCTTCTGGGCTCTCTTGGAACCTCTGAACTCCACCCAGCACAGAAGGGCAGTTTCTGTTCCCTTTAACTTTGCTTTCCTTTTCTTGCTGCATTGCTTTAGGTAATCTCCAGGCAAATAGTTGCCTGAGTCCTTTCATTTACTTTGTGCCCAGTCAGGAGATATTTACAGCTCCACTGGCCTTCCAGGAGGAAAGACAATGATGGGAGAGGAGAAACCATGCTGATAAACTTCCTCTGAGCCAATGGGACAGACATACAGGTCCACAGGAGAGCCACAATCCAATAAATTCTAGCTCAGCTACTCCCTGAACTCTAGGAGCAGCATGTTTGGAGGATCACTGAGTGCAAGATGAATAAAGTTGGAAAGGACCACTGGCTGGGTCATCTGGTCTAATATCTCTGCTCAAGCAGGGTTATCCTACAGCCCACTGCACAGGATTGTGTCCAGATGGTTCTAGAATACCTGCAACGAGGAAGAATCCACAACCAGGTTCCCTGGCCAGGAGAAGCTGGCTTTTGTACCAGTCCTTCTGAGATTCTTAAACTAAGTGGGGCTGTGAAGGGCTGTGTGATCCTGACTGCCTGAAGTGCAAGGTGTGGGTAATGTGGTCTTCCACCCTCCCTGCTTCTGGACTAGGATAACTAGCAGGAAAATCCTGGTGACAAAAAGCAGCAAAGCAAGACAGATCATGACTCTGTAGGAGTGATGGCAGCAATAGTTCTGCTCAATTTCAGTTCAGTGACTTTTAAACCTTGAATTCAATGCTCAGTGAGAGTGGCCAGAGTGAAACCATTAACGCAAAATCAGGGTTCTTGGGTCTGTCCTAAACTTTAGAACCAGGGGAAAATAATTATGTTTTGTATGTATAACCAAGGGAATAATAACATAAGGGTGGAAAATCTCAAGGACTGCCCTTGGTCTCGGGGGATGGGAGCTGGTTTTGGGAAGGGTGGATCTCCCTGTTTGTGCCATAGGGCACCTGTGTGTCTCCTGCAGCGTGCATGCCAGGTGTCTGGAAGTGAGGAGTGGCAGAGCTTTCCCACGCCTGAGACCCTTTGCTGGTCTGGGCACGGGCCTTTGGATGTCTTTAAAGTAGAGAGAATGAGAGAGAGAGCAGCACCACCCTGCCCCTGGGCAGGCAGGGAGAGGGTGCATGCTGAAGATGATAATGTCATGCACTAGAGGAGACAGCCTGTGCACAGCATTTGCTATTCAATCATTTTGGTTAAGTGGCTTGGTATTTTCCCTTCCCATGACCTCTTCACCACTGAGCCCTTTTATGTGCCTCTTCTGCATTTTGGTGTCTCTTAGATTAATTTGTCTTCCAGGTTTTGTCCTGTTCGTCTCTGTCATTAAGGCACTCTGTTCCCCTTTGGTGCTTTTCCCTCTGTTCTCCTCCTGCCTAGGTCCAAGCAGAGTCCCCCCCACCCAACAACATTTGTACTTGTGAGTGATGGAGGCAGGGGAGAAGGACCAGACTTGATAAAGCAAGCTGTAAATTTGGGGGCACAAGGAATCTGGGAGCTCTTGCTCCAGGCTAGCAGCCAGACACATTCCTCTGAAGAGCTTGCATAAAGTCTTCCCACCATTTTATCAAAGAGGTGAGGCTGTCATGGGTTTGTTTATTATTTCCCTTCAGGGTTTGGTCTCTCCAAGGCTTCTTCCTTTCATTTTTGAGGAGGAAACATTTGCAGCTCTGTCAGCCCCTGGGAGGAAGGTAGCATACAAAGCAGCAGGGGTAATGAGAAAGCCGTTTCCTGAGCCAAGGTAACATAACTTTATGGTCACCTATGCCCTAAACATGTGGGAACTGAGCTCTTCCCTTGAGAAATTTAGGCCAGGAGGTGGTCAGTGGAAGAAAGAGCCATGGCAGGAGTTCAGGGACACAGCTTGTGTGCTGTCCCATGTACCCTCCAGCTCTGTTCCTCCACCTGCTCCCCTTTCCCTCTCTCCAAGGTCTCTGACCTTCACCAGGCTTCCCTTCCTACTGTGCCTGAACCTTCCTCTCTGAGAATATCCTCAGTGTTTCTTCACCTCCCAGCCAGAGCAATCACTCAAACGTTTCAGTCAAACCTTGGGAAAATCTGTTTAAATCTTTCCCTCCTCAATCCTCTTCCCCTCCTATTGAAGTCTACCTCCTTAGGGATTTCACTGTGCAGAGGCAACCAGGGGTTTTCCACGGTGGAGGGAGATGGAAGGACAGGGTCAGGTGAGTTTCCATCCCCTGGTGCTTGCCTGTTCCAGCCTTTGCTCCACATGTAGGAGGAATGCTGCATGGCCATGCCATGGCCTTGCATGGGGCACTGCAGAGTTCCTTCAAGTTTGTGCTTCTAAGGTACCTGCCCACTGGCAGAACACTGGAAACCAAAAAAGTCCTGGGTTTTGGATAAGCATTACTTAGCAACAACCAAAACATCAGTGTGTCATCAATGTTCTTACACTAAAGGCAAAACACAGCACTGTACCAGCTACTAGGAAAATTACTAAGAAAATGAACTCTTAGCCACAGCCTTATCTAGGTGAAAAGGCACAGCTTGCAGTCTGAGTCTTCAGCAAATCCAGCTACTCATACTAAGCAAGTAAAGCTATGTAAACAACATACTAAATCACACAAAACTATAACTCAGTGGCTCATTCTATTTGAAACTTACTTGTTTAAGCTAAACAACTAGTATCTCTCAAAAGTTTTTATTAAGCATTCCTGCTCACACGCTGAACACAGTTTTATGAAACCTCTCAAACTCTGTGATTGTTCTCCAAGATTTTATGTATAAGGTGACTATCAGTAACAAGTTTGGATGCAGCCAAAGCCAAGAGAAACATTGCCTTGCACTATTGCAAGAGCACTGTAACAGCAAAAACAGTTGACTTACAGTCAGCTGCTGGTCTCCTTTCCTGGTTTTTCCCACTGAGGTTGTGTATCAGACCCATGCCATTAGTTAGTCCCTAATGCTAACAGAGAGGACCACATTGGATGTTTCAAATTACTTGAGTCACTTGTGGTTACGCTCAATTTGTGAGTGTATATGTGCACAACTACATCAGCACATATACTATTTAAGAATCTCAATTCTGTCCCTAGTACCAGCTTGCATCTCTTTTTGTTCATCTTAAGGAGGTAGAGCTTTGCTCCTTTAGCCATGTTCACCATGCTGCGTGGGGTGTGTGCAGGAATGTGAACAGGTCAGCTTCACTGTGGAAACACCAGCTTGTGTCCTCAATTCAACCTATTTCAGTGATCATGAGGGATTAAATAATACCTATTGTCTCAACAATATACGTTTAAGAGCATATTGTCCAATTTCAGATATTTGTGGGATCAACTCCTTCCTTATTAGCAGAGTGGAAATTGGATTCATCATGGTGAGGAGAGGGACTGTAGGTGGCATCGAGTCAATTTTTTCACAAGGTAAAATAGTTAGTATTCTGCCAAATTCACTGTTTATTTCCATGTAACACCTGAAATTAGGAACAACTTGTATCACTGGAACAGTAAGATCTAATTTTTTCACTACCTCTGTCACAGTAGGATTATATGCCTTATCTGATTCACAACAAAAGAATCAGAGTCCCATCTTTAGACTCCTCAAGAATTTGGAACTTGAGTTCTGCATGCTCTTAGTAAATTTTTTCTTTTCAAATTCATCTCTTTTCCACCACTTTGCATCATTCTTTCTTTTTAGTTTTCTAAACTCTCTAGCCATGCTGCAGTTGTCCCCAGAACCAGCAGCATCATGAGTAGAGTAAGATCCCAATTAATTTTTTGTTGATTTTCAAGATTCTGTCATTAATCAACTGGCTTGGCAATGCACTACTTCTTTGATGTGAAAATGGTGCATCCAATTTTCTTTTCCTAGAACTTGAACAGCGAAATAAGAATACAATAAAACAGCATATGGCCCCTCCCTTTTGAGTTCTGTTTTGATTTTTGGAAAAATACTTTAATTAAGACTTTGTCTCCGGGCTGTTTATCATGTACCTGCATTTCAGTTGGTGTCAGTTGGCACCATTTGGGCATATTTTTTTTTAATATTTAACCCTTTTTGCCTACCTATGTCTATACCTACGGAGTGGAACTCTAGTCCCAGCAGTTAAAAGGCACAGATCATTTGTGTGCAACTCCTTGAAAGGTGTGACAATGCTCAGGCAGAGGTTTAATCCCTTTTTACTTCCATACTCTGCTTTTACTTGTGCATGCTTAGGAGCATCATGAAGTACATTCCTTAGAAACCCCACTTCAAAGACAGGAGGAAGCATGGACAAGGAAATGGCTGAAGAGCGTTTGTGGGTCTTCTTTCATGACGTTATGTCCTTGCTGGTAGTTTTGATCTCCTATTTTTTTCCCTTCTGGCATCTCAGATATCCCATGAAGGGGACAGTTTGTGTTGCAGATTAGCTCTTGGCTGTACCCTGTCTCATCAGCTGTACACCAGGTAGATAAGCTGAAATTTCTAACTACTTTTTCCTGTGAGATTTTGTTTATCTTCTTCAAAGGAAATACAGGAAAAATCTTCCAGAGTTATCTGTGTGCAAACAAGCTCTCATCTTCAAAACAAGCTTCATCTCTGCCTTAGATCCAGAGCTCACGTGGTACTCTTCTCTTGTTTTTAGCATGTGAGTGCTCTGCAGGCAGGGAAATCTACCCACACAAGGAGTCTTCTCTCCTGCAGGGGATAATTTTACTCTTGGAGACATACAATGAGATGATTATCCACTTCTGTCTGGTTTCCCCAGGAGACCAGGGCTATGTGATCATGCAGCAGGAGTGTGCAAGGGGGTGAGTGTGTGCATCTCCTGCACGGCAGAGCATCTCTCTGCTCCCCAGATACCTTTGAAGCACTCGGCCCATTGTGGGCAAAAAGGGAGAAGGGCCGATTCAGCAGGAGTAGAAAGAATTCCTACAGATTCTGCAAATGTCTCTGACTGGATAAAGAAATGAAATAGAATTATGACCCTCTTGTGGGGACATCAGTAAGCATGACAGGTAAACTGTGACAGTCTTCAAGGATTGGAGGAAGGCAAGCAGTCACCTGTGACGAAAGGATCCCAGAGTTGAGATAAATATGTATATAAATTATTTTATTTACTTTTTAACTTGGGAAACAATCTTTGTTTTGAAAACTTCTCTTGTTTAAAATAAAATCAGCACAAAGGTAACTATGCTTTTTAGAGAGAAAGGCCTGTTTGTCTAAGCAGGTTTGTGTACATAAAATTCACTTCTGGTTAGGCACAGTTCCCTCCATATTCAGCTGCTGACTGCTGAGACTCAGGTCTCGCTTATTTTCCCATGCGTGGAAATATATATATTTAAAAAGAAAGGAAAAAAAGGAAAAGGAAAAGAGAGACTAAAGTCTTCTGTCTGTTTCAGTGTGTCATTGGGCAAACCAGGCCCGAACACCAAAACTTGACTCATTGCTGTATAAGCCAACTGATAAAATGTCTGTCATTCTGTGCTGTTACTCATTCCTAGGAAGGCAATTAAATCGGTTTCTCTGGTTTTGAAGGAAAATGTGCACTGTTCTGGGGGCAGAGTTGGCTCATGGAAGCTGGGTGATGTGAGATCCCACTGCCCAGCAGCCAGCCCAGTCAAACACCTGGGCTTGCACCCTTGGCACTCGGTGGCCACGGAGCAGAATCCTCATCTCGTGTGTTGTCAGTCATCTTTGTTATTTTCTCTCTCGTGAGAGAACAAAAGCGAGCAATGAGGACAAGGATCAAAGCTGCAGGGCCCCTGAGGAGCTGTGGGTGAATCACATGGATGCTCTCCAGATATGAGGCAAACACGTTCAAGTCATCAGGGCGCTGCAGGGATCCTGCTGGGAAGAGGCAGGTTAAAATGAACTCAAAGCCCCACAGTGGGGAAAGAAGGTGGTTTTCTTCCAGGGCTGGCTCTTCATCCAAGCCATGCTGAGATGCTCATCTGAGGGGCTGGGAGCTGTGGAGGTGATGGGCTGCTCTCACAGGTTTTTTCTCCCAGTGGTGTGAGTGCAGCTGGGGTAATGCAAACCTTTAATTTAGATTCTATTTACACTAATGCATGGAAAGTATTACAGCACTACAGTTGCCAGGATATAAAAGCCAGGAGCGTAAACCACTTCTATTTCTCAGCTGCATTTATAACAGAAAAACACTTTTATTGGGGGAGTGGTGTGATTATTTTATTCCATACTTCTTTTTCAATTCCTGGATTCAACTCCAGGGTGTTCAGTTTTTCTGCCCAAGGCATGAAACCTGTGATTTCCTGCTCTAGGGATTTTGCAACACACTCAGGTGTGTCCCACAAGCCCACAGCTCAAAGGGTAATTTGGCCACAAGGCTTTTTAAGTCTCTAATAATAAGAGAGGTTCTGGAATGGGGAACACAGCACTGTCTATAGTTAGTTACTGTGTGACAGTTGCAGCCATGGTTCAGTGAGGATTTTAAAGAAGACTGTGATCATCAGGCACAGTCCACAGGGATTCTCCAAGGGAATGTCTTCCTTAACTAATTTGATATCCTTCTGTGATAACATCACCCATTGAGTGGATGTAGTTTTTCTGGATTTTAGGAATGCTTTTGCTGCTGACCCTCAAAAGTGCTCAGCTGTGGGATAAGCATGTTCATGGTGTGCTGGGTGAAGAACTGGCTACTGGCAGGGCTCAAAGGATGGTAATGAATGAGGCCTCATCTGGCTGGCAATCAGTCACCAGTGGTTTTCCATGGCTGGCAATTCCAGGGCCAGTTCAATATATTTATCAACCATCTGGATGCAGGACCTCACCATGAGCAAGTTGATAATTGCTGTAGGTCCCTTCCAACAAAAACAGTCAATTCTATTTCTCTGATGTAGGGTGACAACTGTTGTTAAGGAAACTTCCCTGCCAGCCATCCAGGAGCCACTCTGGCCATCACACTCACATCCCTTGAGCTGAGGCCCCTTTCCAGCTACATGCCCCAGATTCACAAAGACTGGGTTTGCTTTACTGGCTTGATACCAGTTTCCCACAGAAGTAGAGTTTTAGACATCTTGATCCTTAAAATAATTTAATCATGGTGCAATAACAGCATAACAATGTAAGCTGTTCCCTCTGATGAGGAACCCCAACAGAGAAATCCTTGGGCTTTTATAGTCTCACAGTCTAAGTGTGGGGAAAGCCTGGAGTCCTTGGCTCCTGGTGTGTCTCTGAATGCCCATCCTCTGCCCAGGCTGCAGGTCCCTGTGCTCTTTGTTATGCAAAAAGCCAGCAGTTCACGTCCTCTTGCTTGTGGCTCAGTCTCTGCCTCCTGCTCTCCAGAGCTCAACCTGCAGCCTGCACACTTGCCTGCCTGTGTCAAATATATTCCTCAGCACTATCCTCCCCTTCACCTTCCATTTTTTCTGTTTTTTCTTACCTGATCTCTCTTCTTTTTCTTTGCCTTTCCTCTAAGAGCCTGTCTGTCTCTGGTTTTCAGCATCTTTTGTCCAATTGCTATGGTTCCAGGGCCTTGTGGAAGCCAATGTGACATACAGACCCTGCATTAGAGACAGCTATGAGAGGACTCATGTTGTGTCTTCCAGCCCTGTTGGTGTTTGAGGCAGGGCTTCTCCCCCCAGCATGGTTTTGTAGGGAGCTCCAAGGGTCTGACCTGCAAGCTAGCAAATTATGGTTTCCCTAAACTGTCTGTCCCTGGAGAGCATCACCCTGCTCCCTCTGCACTGAGATTCAGAGATGTGAGAGTAGTTAAGCATTTTGCAAAGGCTTTCCATTCCCTAAGAAAAACATATTTGACTGAAAAAGCAAGTTAAATAAGAACGGTGACCGACTGTATCATTAGGTGTTGGCTCTACAAAAAAGGAGGTTTTGGGATTCCTCCAGAGCCTGTTTTCCTAGAATAGTTTTATACTGTTTTATGCATTGCTTCCCCACCTTCTCCTCTTTGTTGATGTAATAGAGAAAACTAACCTAATTGTGAACATGGACTCCCGTGTACCTCAGTTGAGGACACATGCTATTCAGGCTATAGTCGATGCCAGACAAGAGCTGCAGCTGGATGAGGAGCCAGGGTGCAGAAGAAGAAAATGAGACCCTAAGGATCAGTCTGAAAAATGATGGTTTGAACACAGAGGGAGTGTCAGAAGATGAAGGACATGGAAAATTCTTTCAAGAATGAGGAGCATGGGATAAAAGATAAAAGCACATATTTGAAAACCAGCAGGCAATACAGGATACCTGGACTACCTAGATTGGGACTAAAACCCTTTGTGGTTACCACTGATGTAAACCCATGCAGGATTTGACCAACTGAAGGAAGTGCTCACACTTCCTGGTAATATAGCACCCCATCAACACAGTGTCTGATGAATCCTTCCAGCTTTGTGCTGAGTCCTTGATCCTTGTTGAGTTCCATGGAAGTGCAGTCAGAATGAGAGCTGCCATGCAAAGGCTTTTCTGAAATCGTGAGGCACCATTTACTCACCACTGACTTTTATTCCTCCTGCCCTGCTTCAGACACTTGTTTCTTGGGAACCCAGCTTGGAGAAATATTTCTGGAGGCATTATTAACACTGCACAGTTTTGCTGCTGTTAGATTATGATTTTGATCTGATAGCAGATGTGGGACATGATGAGAACTCAGATTTGCTGATTCTCCTTCCCATCTTGATTCACTCTCATCTATGTGCATGTGAACTGAAGCAACCAAAATATTATAACTTAGGAAATTTTGGGGAGCTGCAATGATTGTGTGTTCTCAGTCTGTCCCATCTCTATAGGTAACTTGTAACCAGCTCATTCACCATGAATCTACAACACTTAAAAATTATCCACTATTCCTGGATTAGACAATGCTATACAAAAGGAGAGAAAAAGAAGAAAACTGGCTTAAGATGAGACCTGAAACACACATTTTATAACTTCATGATATTCCAGATGAAGCCAGAATCACTGCAAGTCATAGACACTGTAAGACCTATAGCACAGCCTTCCTAGGGGAACTTGGAAGCTCTCCCCACTGTCCTGCTTCACTGCAAAGAACTTTCCTGGAAAAGCCTTCTTTTCCTGGAAATGCCCTTTCCATTACCTGTCCCCAGCGTGATCCATGCAGGTGAGTGACGTACAGGTTGTAATCCTTTTTTTTCCTGGAGTACTTCACTGTCATGAGCAGGAGAGAGCATTATCACACCCACTGGTAATTGATTCTCAAGAACTGCAATGTCAGTCAGGCTAAACAAAACTTAACAAGGAATTTGTATATGACAGCAAACCAACCAGAAGAGCTTAGTGTGTTGGAAGAAGAGATGAATAAAAGAAAAGCACATTTTGTGCTAGTCTTTCTGCAGCTGGCCTGTGTCACCTCTCTTACTGAGCAGCACACAGCCAGCCCAGGACCCCTTTCTCTACCTGTCCTGTCATGCTTTTCTTAGACAAGCTACTCAGCCCTAAATATTTCTTCAAGGAAGCAAATGCATATTTCAGTGTTTGTCTTTCTTTTGTGCCAAAACTCACTGTGGAGTTCCGTTCAGATTCAAATCTTGCCTCCTCTCCCCACAAATGAGCTGTTTCATAACTGACTTCATTAGGAGGCAGTCTGTTGCCTGTGAAATTACTTACACTGAATTATTTTCATAAGGTGAGATGGGACTTTTGTTCTTCTACATGCTTTTGCACATGAAGCTCATTACAAGTTCTGAACTGAGTCTGACAACCAGTAAGTCGAGGGTGATTTGGCTGCAGCTGGTCCCTGACCTAGGTTTTGCATGCTGCAATCTTTCATTCATATGCAACATGGGCGTGAATGTACCCCAGTTAGGAAGCCAGCAAGCTGTGCTAGTTCCAAAATACAAATTACTATGAAGCAGAGGTTATGTTAGATTACCAATGGTCCTGTACATATTTTGTTGGTAGTGGTGGCAACCCAGAGACTGTCTGCCACTGACCACTCATCTCAGCTCTCAGGAACTTCTAGACCGCATCTGCCTGAAACAGATAATAATTTTCTGGCTTATTTTTTAACAAAAACAATTCAGTGAACCTCTCTGTACCCAGAAAAAAAGTTGGCAAACTGATGGGAAGACTGTATCCCAGAAGCTTTGTCTGAAGACATCTTCAGAGATCTGCACTTCAATCTCTTGCTCTGACTAGCTGGGCTATTCCCAAACTTTACAAGATTGGCCACTTTACATGACTTTGATTTACCTGTGTCCTGGAAAGCTCTGAGGGTGGAAATAACTCTGGTGACCAGACCCAGGGCTGGTCCTCCATCCCAGCTGTTGTAAGTGTAAAATAGCCCAGAAAGTGCAAAGCTCAATATGGCATGGAACCCACAGGTGGAAGCACGGAAAGCAGAGGGAGGTCTTGTGGTTTGTGTCACCACGGCACTGATGCATGGAATCATGGAGCGAGGAATAGGCTGTGTGGTCTCGTTTTTCTACCTCACACCCACAAATGTCAACTACACCTCTTATCAATAAATATTCTGTACAACATGCCCACAAAGAATGGAAGATTTGACCACAGTCCCAACCACAGCCCTTTGCACAACAACACCCATCCACAGACCTTTTCACAATAATGGTTAAAAAGGTATAAAAAATGACCCCGATGCTGCATCTAACGAGGGGATGAGAATTGGACATGAAATTGCAGGGACAGGTTTACAGGTTTGTTCTCTTCACCCTCCCTGGAAGGGATACCTTTTGGTAAGCTATGTGTCCTCATCTGTGTGAGTGTTGACATGGGATATTAAGCTTGTGATTGCAGGTGTACCATTGGTGCTGAGTGTAATCACTCTACATTATCACCAGCAGACCCTGACGTGTTGCATTCAATAAATCGTGTGATTCATGAATCTCACTGCCCCTTTTGAATGTGACTTGACATGTAGGTCATTGACTATTTTCACATCCAGTGTTGGACCTCTTGTTATGCTTTTGCAACATCAGGTAAAAGGTTTTCCTCAAGTCCACTGTGGACTTCCCAGAGTTCCTTTTGTTACTCCTTATATCAACTGTGCCTGCTGAGAACAGCTCCACCAGTGTAGTTCAACTATTTGTTGGCTCCCCTTCAGACTCCTCTTCACCAGATTAAAAAAATTCCAGCTCCCTAGACTCTGTTTCTAGGACACATATTCTGTCTCCTGGTCTTGGAACCCTCTTCTGCTCCTTCTCCAGTTTCTTGGTAGCCCTGTTGAACTGGAGACCCAGCAGGAGAGATTGTAACTCCCTTGCTCTGCTTGCCACAAAAGTCCTAATATAGACCAACATGTAGTTTGCCCAGTTTGCAATGGGAGCACATATTTGGCTCACAATCAGCCTGACATTAACAATAGCAGTTGGGCTTGGTGTTCCTTGTGTGTGCCTTCCAGCTCAGAATATTCTGTGATTCTATGAATATGGTAAGATATCACAGTCAGTCCAGGGTAGGGCAGGAATATCCATCATCAGTACTTGCACTAATGATGGACCCTTCCCATGGACTCAGCAATGTCAGAGCTCAGTCTGCACACAAAACATGGCTCATGTCAAAAGACTGTTTTCGAGCTACCCAAGAACAAAAAAAATTGTAGCAGCAGACCTGTACTCAAAGAGATCTCAAAGGAAAATTCTATTGCTATAGGATAGAGGGGTGTGATTTAACTCCTGTCTCTGACTTAGTCTGAAGCCCAGTGTCCCAAAAACATATTAAGAAGCAGTGTGGGAAACACGACAATATAAAATAATGACTGCATTTCTTGTGGTCTGTAAATATCTCATCAGATATTGCTGAGGATCTCAGCTCTGATACCCTGGGAAAGTTCCAACATAGATAATTGCCTTCTGCCTAATTCAATTCACATTTAATAGAGTGGCAACACTCAAATGATTGCCCCGGGGTGAATGACTGGTGGGAATCTAGAGTGCACAAAAAGCACATTAAGAAACAAAGATGGAAATCCATTGAGAATCAATGTTTGGGGAAGAGTCCTCCTCCCTTGCCTCGGGAAGTCCTGTGCCAATTTCCCACTTTCAGCTGCACCAGCCTGAACATACAGAAAGACACTTTGGGTTGTGCTGCTTCTAGAAGGGTGATGTCACATAGGATTACACTGGGGATTGTGCCGTGAGGGGTGCCCCAATTCTTTCTGCAAAACTCTTAACAAATCCCATGTTTTCTTCAAACCTTGTTAGTAGGTATTATAGGGACCACGGACCTTTGTTTCCATGCACTTGCTGTCCCTCCTGTGGGAAAAAGAAGGTGTTCTACTTGCCACCACTGGTGGGAGAGCAGCAGTACTGTGAGCATACAACTCTTGTAATGTGGTGGTTGATGTACACTGTGCATTTGGAGCTGATTTACATACTGTGTCCAGTATTCAAACATGCCATCTGAAAAGGAAAAACAGACATTTTGCTAGGATAGCTGGAGACAGGCATGTCGGAGGGACAAGAAGGCCTGTCTGGTTTAGACAGGCTAAGCTGACACTTGCTCCTGTCTTTACTCCCCACACATGAAGCAATTTCATTGAAATTGGTTGGTTTTGCTGATGAAGAAGAAAAGGTCCCTGCCCTGGCAGAGGCTTCTTTCTCTGCTCTATGTTCTTTGAGATTATATCAGCCAAATTTATTGTCTCCTTAGTAGATTGACAAGTTTGCTGGGCTCCAGGTTCCTCTGCTGCATGTGCACCTAGCAAAAAATTTCTCAGAGATCCTCCAGCCCCAGATAAGTCAAGGCAGGACAAGAAACAGATGATCCACATCAGGTGGCCATCCTTGCTTCTTGTTACTCGGTGCTGCTCAGAGGCACAGCTTACCTCCACTTTTCTTTGTTATCACAAATTGCACCACTACAATTCCCCTCCGAATAAAAATCTGGAGATCTCAACTTTCTTGCTGTGCTGAGATCCTCCTGTTTCCTCCCCTGGAAGGCACCTGACTCCTAGTGGTCTTCCTCCAAGTGTCAGGAGTTTTGCCTCCTTTCCAAAACTTGTGCTGTGTCTTGGGGCTAATCTCAATGTTACAGCTTACAGTCAAGTTTTGAGTGTCTGAACATCACCCCACTGCAAAACAGCCCTTCAGGTAAGGCCCCCAGAAGAAGAATCACAGACTCATAGAATGGTTTGGGCTGGAAGGGACTTTAAAGATCATCTTGGGCCCATTCCCCTACTGTGGCAGGGATGTCTTCCACTAGACCAGGTTGCCCAGAGCCCTTTCCAACCTGGCCTTAAACACTTGACGAATGGGACATCCACAACTTCTCTGAGTAACCTGTGCCAGTGTCTCACCACTCTCCAGTAAAGATTTTTCTCTTAATATCTGATCTAAACCTTCCCGCTTTCAGCTTGAGGCCAGTCCCCATTTTGCTGCACTACATGATATTATAAAACAGTCTGTCTCCCATAATAGAATAATGGAATTTTATAGATTGAAGGAGACTTTAAAGATCATCTAGTTCCAACCCCCAATGCCCTTCCTACCTGTGCAGCCCTGGGATTCCCTCTCTCAACTCTCTTAACAGAATGAGAACAGCTGCTTGTGAATCTCAGGTGGTGTCCCTGAGCCAGCACCTCAGCAGGGAAGCTAGCCCAGACCCCTCAATTAATCTCTGAGCCCTGAAAACAGACCTGCTGCAGTCTGTGCAAGTACAGAAGAAAATTGAGAGTAGGACCCAACTAGATTTTTCCATTTCAATCTGAATGGAATCAATTACTCATTCAACTGTGCTTTTCTTTTTACGCACTTAAGGGATATTCTCACTTAGGTGAATTCTGATCCGTAGACTTTTTTAGAGGGTGTGTTATAATTCAAATAGCAAGCTGGGGCAGCTCTCCCTGGCAAACTGGAGGTATTGAAAGGATCTTGGCTTCAGTAGATGAAGATAATTGGGGAGATTGGACAAAGGAGAAAGAAGACAGGAGAGAGAGCTCGTTTCATCCAGTTATGTATACAGAATGTTAAGTAATCACATAACTTAGTAGTAATGATTCATCTTAGTTATGTCTTGTTAAAGTTCTGGACTAGTTGTGTCTTGCATACATGCTCTAGGCTGAAATGGGGACAAAAACCATCCCTGGCTTAGAGTGCTGGTTAAATATTGCATAAGGGACTCAGGTCTCTTTCCTAGTGGATGCAGAGGCTGACTCTGAAGGGATTAATGTGTCCCATGGGTGGCAGCTTTTAAACTGCAGGAGCAGACCACAGGTGGAGGAGAGTATCTGAAATGAGGGGAGAATAGGCAGTGGAAAATATGGGGCTTTGCCAGCAGGCTGCTCTTGGCAAAGTCTGCTCTTGCCAATCATAACCTTGGCAAAGACCACATGCAAACCATGCATATGCTAATTCAGCTGACATTAATTAGACAGCCATTTCCTTTGGGGCCAAAGGCATTTTGGATAAGCAGGCACTGGCCTATTGTCCGGGATTACTCTGTTTTAATCCTGAATTTGGTTTAGGCTGATTATTTTAATCCCCCTCATGGAACCTCTGTCTGCAATCCATAAGAGGAACACATTTTCTTTGACCATGGCATGATGGGCCCGTGTTGCAGAGCAAAAGAAGAAAGAACCTTTGCCTTTTGGTATGAATGTCAGCTCAACACAGAAGGGGATCTCATGCTACATGGCACATGGTATTACTGGTGACAGGCTTAAGTGTCATGCTCTTAGCTTTGAATGCATAGCAAGCCAAACTCTGAACAGCCTGGGGCAAATGAAGGTCTAAGAAATGGGAGTCACCGGATCATTCCTGGAATGGGGATGTCATAAGAGACCTATGGCATAGCTGAGTTTCCAAGCATTGAGTGATGTCAGTTCAGCCCCATATGATAAGGAATTAATTTTTTAGCTTCCTTTGCAGGAGGTTCACTGAATTTTTCAGTCCATGATGGAGATGTGCTCCCAATCCTGAAGATAAACCTGAGATTCTACAAGAGGTCCCAGCAAAAACACCCAGGGACTTTGCGACTGAAGGAGGGGGTTGGGCTTCCCTAATCCTCTGTACCAGGTCTATGTGCTTCTGGGTCATGTTACAACACAGATTTTAATCAAAACAGGGTTTGAGTCCTGAATAAATTTAAATTGAATTAGCCAAGATTCATACAACAGACTTTAGGCAACAGATATATTTTTATACATGCCTTGCCAAACACATGCACAAAGTTGTTGTGTGGTTCCCTTCCAGTGTCAGCCAAGCCAAATGTGGACAGCTGCAACCTTGTCCTCTGTCCTTGTCAGCATGGCCACATGGCCTGAACACATTTTCATTGCTGGATGACTGTTAGATCTGCCCCATGAACAGTCCTTCCAGGGCAGCACAAGAGCACTGGCAGTGGCACAAGGGAGAAGAAGGATGAGGAAAGAAGGAGAAGGAGAAGGAGAAGGAGAAGGAGAAGGAGAAGGAGAAGGAGAAGGAGAAGGAGAAGGAGAAGGAGAAGGAGAAGGAGAAGGAGA
Source organism: Luscinia megarhynchos (assembly GCA_034336665.1). Taxonomy (NCBI): domain Eukaryota; kingdom Metazoa; phylum Chordata; class Aves; order Passeriformes; family Muscicapidae; genus Luscinia; species Luscinia megarhynchos. Next base: position 6,843,048 of record CM067592.1, on the reverse strand, counting down.
AGGAGAAGGAGAAGGAGAAGGAGAAGGAGAAGGAGAAGGAGAAGGAGAAGGAGAAGGAGAAGGAGAAGGAGAAGGAGAAGGAGAAGGAGAAGGAGAAGGAGAAGGAGAAGGAGGAGAAGAACACATACAACACAAAATAAAGGAGGGGGAAGATGTGATCTTGGCTTAACTGCCATGGTGAGATACTATAAGGGCTTAGTGCAGTCAAATGACACCTGATTTGACCTAGAGACAGTGCAGTACAGTCTGTCCTGGGTCTGATCCAGAACAAAGCCTGCCAGATCAGAGTTAATCCTTGGAATACATTTCTGTCAGCAGTGTAAACTTAAGTTGCACCACAGCTTTGCTTCACATGGCTACAGCTTCTTTTTCTGGCACTAGGAGCCCCTTGGATGCATAGGGAGAGGGCAAGAGTTTTCTACTTCCCCAGCTCCATACCAAAGAACAATTCCTCCCTGACAGGCCAGTATGGCAGGAAAAATCTATTTCTTGGCACAGACAAAAGGCAGGTCAAGACGTGTATTCCCAGAGAGCTTTTCTGCCTCATAAATTGCAGGTCTTGGTGGCTGCAAACCCATGTGAACCACAAAAGCCATTCCCTTAGCGACGGGGGATATAACAGGAGATCAGAGTGGCTGGAGCCACCCCCACATGATGCTGTGTCATGCCTCAGCTGCACATTGGTTTCAGAGTCAGTGTCACTTGTGACTGCTCCAGCCCTGCCACACGGGGCTGCCACCACGATGGGACACAGTCACGGGAATGAGTGATGCAAGGACAAGCAGCAGGTCCTTTGTAGGGTCACTTTTGGAAGGATTTCTGCTGTCCAAGAGACCATGAGGAGCTCACTTAGGCCACACGTGACTGTTTGAAATCACTTCAAGAATCACCAGCAGGGTGAGGGTATCAGTAAAAATGAGATTTAATATTGAGCAATAGCATGACAAAGTTCATTGGCAAGATTCACTGTACTACTTACTGGACAGTTAAGGCACACCAAGGAAAAACAAGCAACAACAAAACCAAACAAAATCAAGCCAATGAAAACAGAAAATGAGCCAAGAAATATTTATATGTCCGTGTGTGAGAGAGAGAGACAAAAGGAGAGTGAGGGCAAGGATAAAAAGGGTATCGCCTAAAACGTTAACACCACTCAACAGTACTTAGGCTTAATTTACAACTTAATTTTAATTTATACCTTAAATTTAACTTATAATTCAACTGTAACAATTTAACAGAGGAATAACTCTTAACCTAATTTGTAACTTCGAAGTTAAATTTAGCAATCTAGCAAAAGAACACTCACTTAGCAGAATTTAACTTAGCTTATAACTTTTGACTTAACCTTACTTACAGGCCTCACTTAGATATCTAAGATACTTAAACATCTAAAAAAGCAGTGTTTCTCCCAGATTTGCTGTAGCACACAGACACAAAGAGTCAGTGCAAGGAAGGTACTTGTGAAAAATTCCCCTCAGAGGCAGGGAAACACTCGCTTTGGTGCCTTTGCACCTCCCCAGCAGTCCAAGGGCTGGGCCCTGATGAGTTGGGGTGTTGGCCTGGGATTTGGTGTCATCCAGCAAATCTCTGCGTACAGCAAACACGAGAGCTGGCTGGTTTTGAGACATCCCAAATAGAGGGACATTGCTGGTCACAGCCTGCTGGGCCCAGGAGAGCTCCAAGCTCTCATTTTGGACAACTTACAGGGTCACAAGACAGTGGGCTTTAGTCTTATCAATGTTTCATCCTGGCCACAGTTTGGGCTGGCGCTTTCTCTGAAAGTGTGAGAACAGGGTTGTTCCTGCTATAAAGGGAAGAAAAATGATTTCCAAGGCTCTTGATGAAGAAAACAGGAGCTCATTAGAAGCAGCAGCTCCTGGGAGCAGTTTGTTCAAGAAGTTTAAGAGGAGGTGATCCCAGGTGCTGTTTGCCAAGGCCTAACGAGCATTTTTCAGCTGGAAGTGCAGCCTGGAAAAGGCGGAGGGATGCACACCACACTTGAGTTTAGGTCTCTTCACTAAGGGATTTATGGCCTGGTGTTGCCTCTTTCTGTGCATACACACAGTGCTGCCATAACGGGATCTGTTGTAGTTAAATTTTCCTAGGGACTGTGTCATGCAAAGCACTATCAGAGCAGCTCATGAATCTGTGGGTTTTATAGCTTTGGATCATCTGGTATGGGGAAAATTTTAAGGGTAATGCCTCCTCAGGTGGGGTTGAACTTACAGTTTGGGCAATCAAATGCATTTAGGCACCATTTGAAATGCTCCAGTCAGCATCTGAAAAATCCCTGTGTGGCTGTCAGGAGCTGCAGCAAACCACTAGGAGCAGCTTCACACGGCTTTCCAAAGGCAGCATTCAGCAGATTTGAGACCTACATCAAAAACCCTGCCTGGGCTCCCATACTGTCTTCAGTAATGTGTGCTCAAAATGGATCTTCACCCAAAAAACTGACAGGGTTTGGAAATCCAGATCCCAGTGGTGGGGTGTGCAGTCAATGCTTCATTTATTTCTCAGGTCTTGGGATATGTAATAACATGAGTGTCTTTTTCAAAGCCCCAGCTTCACCTTAATTTTAATCTTTATTTGCAACCTTTTTTGCCTTGCAGTCTAGAGTGAGGTGACCCTAATAATGAGGTTTTCCATGAACCAGTGAATGTAATTTTGGCATTCCTCATATTGAGATATAGACATTTTAAAGTCCTCCTTAAGACCATGCAGAAATATGGAACCAAACTGTATACCTTAACCTTTCCCTCTATGTTCATGCAAAAGTTAAAAAAAAAAGATGACAAAAATTTTCTGGAAAAATATTACATTAGGGATTTTTCTCTTATAGGTAATTGCCCTAGCCTTTAATAATCTTATAATCCCTGTTTTAAATATCTGCCTTTCTTCTTCCACATTTGTTTTCATTTTCATTCTGTATCCACCTGATTATCATTTCCATACGTTTCATATCACTGGGGCTGGAATTTCCCATGCCTTATCTGTATGGCTTTTTTTTTTTTTAATTTTCTCATTCTACTGCATGATTAAGTTGTTATGTAAAATTATTTTAATCTGTTTCCATAAAACCTAATATCTCTGGGGCAGGCTCATTAAAATCTTGTGGTTTTCCAGATGGTTGCTTGGGGCCTAAAAGACACATAAGCACCAGTCATTTGTCAGTATATCATCCCTATAAGGTATATTTGTAACATCCCAGGTTTGAAGGAACAGGGCAGACTGATTACAGACCACATTTGAGGGGGAATTTTGTTTGCATATATATCACTGATAAGTTAAGAAAGTTTTTATTGGGTATATTCCTGTTGTAAAATTAAGATTTTATATAGCCAGGATATCTGTAGCCTGATCTCCTGACTTGCTGAAACCAGCAAGTTCCTTTTCAGTTGGTATAGCAGAGTGAGGGCCTATCTGTGAAAATGTATTATTATCATACATTATCCTGGAGAGAGCTCCTTGCCAGAATGTGTTTTATCCCCACAACCAAGATATTTGTTAGTGAGTGAGAAATCCTGGTCCATATCCTTTCAGGATGAGTAGGTGAAAGCATGACATAGAACCATAGAAAGAATTGTTAAGGTTAGAAGTTCATCAATTCAAATTTTCGGCCCTCCACCACCACATGCTCATCACCAAACCATGCCCTCAGGTGCCACATCCACGTGGTTTTTGAACACCTGCAGGAATGATGACTCCACCACTTCCCTGGGCAGCCTGTTCCAGGGCTTCACAATGCTTTTCAGTGAATAAGCTTTTCCCTATATCTAATCTAAACCTCTCCTGGCATGACTTGAGGCAATTTCTCCTTGTCCTGTCACTTGTTGCTTCGGAGAAGAGATTGACCCAACCTGGCAACACCTTCCTGTCAGTGAGTTGTAGAGAGGGAGAAGGTCCCCCCTGAGCCCCCTTGTCTCCGGACTAAACAACCCCAGCTCCTCAGCTGCTCCTCATCAAACTTGTGCTGCACACCCCTCCCTTCTCTGCTCCCTTCTCTGGAAATGCTCTAGCACCTCAATGTCTTTCTGGTAATGGGAGGCCCAAAACTCATCACAGGATGAGCACAAGTCATGGAAAAGTCTGATTATCCCTTGCAAGGTCATTCATCGGTGCTTTCTACCTTCCTCTTTCCAATCTGTGCATCTGAGGAAAAGCAATATCAAGGTCACTTGTCTTATGGCATACACAGCTCCAGACAAGGGGCAGCAGCAGCTGACAGTAGTTTCAGAGGTCCCCCATCACTGGTGAAACCTGGTGGGAGGTAGCTGTGAGCACCTCCATGCCCCACAGGACAGCTCTTTTTGCTGTGGATCCTGGGGGCCAGCTAGCACCCCATACCCTGCCTGTTCCTGGGACCTGAACCCATGTCTCCACATGGTGCTGTGTAGAAAGCTCTTCCAGCTGGAGCTGAGCTAGCTCAGGCACCTCCATGCTGAGTGCTCTGGAGTTTGCTTGGATCTCTACCCCTGTCATACACTGTTTGCTGTTTCTGGATATTTGTCTGGTGTTTGCTGTTATATTTGAATGCAGAATCACAGAATGGTTTGGGTGGAAGGGACCTTAGAGATTATCTTGTTCCAACTCCTCTGCCATAGGCAGGGATATTTTCCACTAGACCAGGTTGCTCAGAGCTTCATCCAGTCTGGTCTTGAATTCTTGCAGGCACGGGGCATCCACAACTTTTGTGGACAACCTGTTCCAGTGCCTCACCACCTCCACAGCAAAAATTTTTTTTGGTAATATCTTGTCTAAACCTACTCTCTTTCAGTTTGAAACATTCAGAGTACTACAACTTGCCAAACAGTTTTTTCACCCAGAGACTTGCCTTGCCTTGAGCAATGGACTCGTTTCCCCATGTGAGAGAATGAAAGAACAACCAGACAAATCCAGTAACAAATTTTGCTTTCTCAAAGTGAATGATGATTAAAAAATGCCCAGACCAATGATGGCTTTAAGCAAACATGATCTTCTTAGTGCTATCACACTCATTTGGGAATACCTTTATTTTATGATGCTTATCACACAATGAATAATGGACTGGAAAGGGGTGGGAAAGATGACCATCATTGGAAAGCTGAGATCATGTCTCCTCGTGCTGCAGGGCATGGGTTGCTGGACCCTTCCTTATGCCTTCCTTCACACTAAAGGCCTGGAAAGAGACAGAAACTGGTGCTGAAAAGTACATAACACCTGGGCTCGCTGGAAATGATGTGTGCAGGCTCAGGAAAAGTCCTGCAACAGAAAAGGATGGCATCAATGGAGTAACATCACACTAGTGAGAGATGGGATGCCAAAAACTGCAATGAGGGTTCAGTCAGTTCCCAATCACTTCAGCTTATGGAAAAATGGAAAATGAGGTTGTCTGGATCTTCACTCTTCAAAGATTTTCAGTATAAACAGACAGTCTGCATCTGTGTAAAGGTTCAAAGAAGTGTCTGCTTTCAAATATATCCCACCATGCAGGGAGATTGTAGCATAGCCTTTTCTCAAGCCTAGTGGTAGCAACTTATTTTTCTTTTTCTTGATTTGGCTGCATCTATCCATTTCCAAGGCAGGTCTTACTCACCTGTGACTGCTGCTTTTCATGATAAAATCTTGTTTCCTGTTGGTGGGATTTGATTAGTAACTGACTGAAGAAAAAGAGAGGGTGGAAAACTGGTAGAGTGATATTTTTCAGAAAAAATGCAATCCAGGGCAAAAATTAATGCCTTTGCCCATTCACATTTCCAAACATGTGGTCTGTTTTAAGGAGGCTTTTCGTGCTAGAGGTGTGCAGATGAGTGCAGTGGATAGCCAGAGGGAAGGAGTAGATGAGTGGTTGAATGGAGCTTTGTCCTCCTAAATCCCCCAGATCAGCTTAGAACCTGCAGTCTATCAATGCCTCATCACCAGGTTGCCTTTGGCTGGCTCCTTTCTTCCCTCTTCACCCTCCAAAATAAAAAAAAATAAATTACGCTTTTAAAAGAACTTTATAGGTTCCCATTGTTTTCACTAATTCCTTCACAAATTCCAGTGTGGTGTAGAAGGCTGACACTCGTCCACTGACTTCCCAGGATCTGAGACCTTCATCATCAGCTCCAGCTATATGGGAGGGAAGACTTCTCTTGCAGAAAGCAGGAAAAACACATTAAATCAAGCTGCCAGGAGCTTGGGGTCAGGCCACTTTTTCAAGGGATATGAGCAGATCCAGGTTACTTTGGAACCCACTTAGATATGATTCCTGAAACACGGACTTTTTATTCCATTTTGAGAGTCCTAACCACTGCCATGAACAATAAATATAACATGTGGATATTAATATTGTCCTAAAAGGCTTCGTCTTTTGTATCTATTGGGGTTTTTTGATACCAGACCATGGCAGCATTAACTTTGGCTTAATGTACCATTAAAACTGGTAAACTGGTCTGCCTCAGCTGCCAGCCAAGAGCCCTCTCAGTGAATGAACTCTGCTGCTGGTAAAGTTTAACATTGGAGAAGTTTTCTGAACAGGAGGTTGAAATACAAATGCCTAAAATGAGGAGTGAATATCTCATAAGGATGTGCTTTCTACATCATCCACCAATGGATTAAACAGGTGCTATTTTCTTGAATGCTCAAAGATGACACTGCTGATGACTCATGCTGGAAAAACAGGGAGTTCATTGAACACACTGATGTGAATGCAAATTTACCTTCCTTCAGGATATTTGTAAAGCAGTTGGATTCCCTGGCAATAATTCCAGCTGAACTACTGGCCAGGGTGCCAACAATTCATCAGTGTTAATGGCATAAATGCCATAATGTCAAAGGTAAAATAAAATGTCCCTTGCACTCCTTTAAATGTCTTGATCTCTTGAAAGATGAAGTTTCATATTTTGACAGTATTCATCAATTTGATTCTGTGTATTTTCTCAGGAGTGTTGTTGCACAGGTGTAATAACATGCTAACCAGCATCTTTTTTAGCCACATAAGAAAACATTTAAGCAGCAGTTTCATGTTATTACATTCATGTTATTTCTAGCCTTCAGCTTCTCTTCCCTGGTTCACAAGTTCTTTGCCAACAGGAGCTCTCACCTTAAGAGACTGACCTGGCTGGCAGGCTGGAAACTGAACCCTGAAGGGTATTTTTAAGCAAGGCAGACCCAGCATGGGCTGGAAGAGAGAGTGATCCCCTGTCTTGGCAGAGGTGCAAGGAGAGGGCTCAGTGCAGCCACTTGGGAGCTGGCATTGGCACCATGCTGTGTAAAGTCCACATGGGAAATTATTGTGTGAAAATTGGCACCCTGTTGCGGAATGCTGCTCTTCCAGACACACGGGAACTCCCTTGCTGACAAACTCTTGGTTCTGTGACTCCCCATGAAGCCATGAATGTGACTTTGCTCCCCTGAACCACCTGGGTGCCACAAGCCTTCCCTCTCCAGGGAGGGAAGCACTGACTCCACATCAGCAGTAGGTGGGGAGAGGCAATAAAATCCCCTCCCTTCTGACCTAGAGTTATTTGGTGAAGCACTGTGGGGAGCACAGCTGAGGGGGTGCCTTGGGAAGCTCCATATCAGGAGTGGCAATTAGATTTATACAGACCCACCACCACCTGGCTGGTTTACTAATTTGTGCAATGGCAGCTAAGGCAAATGATGGTCAAATTGACCTGGTCTAGTGGAAGGCAAGAGAGAGTTGGAAGCAGATGGTCCTTAAGGCCCCTTTCAACCCATTTTGTGATTCTGTGACAACTTCCTCAGCCTATAGTCAGCAAGCACATGATGAGACTCCTCCTGCTCTCACTCTTTGGAACAGGTGCACTAAGCCTTGCATGGAGTTGTTAGAGTTGCTATGTTATGTTTCCTTGCCTGGTTAACCAGACTTGCAGTTTTTGCTGATCTCTGTCCTGGAGAACAAGGAGCCAGCTCAGAAAATGGGTGGGTTTGAGTCTTCTTCTATAGCTTTTTTTATGGGCTGGATGACTTGACTGTTGAAGTGTCACAACACATAGTTCTGCCTTGCATCATAGTTAAACGGAGGTAAGGAGACACCTTTGCTCTACTGCTCCCACAGAACCTGTGCTGGCCTTTTGGAACAGTTAGACTTGTTCTTTTACTGGAGGTGTTAGAGCTGTTGGAGATGTACAAGCTGCTGAAGTCACATTCAGCCCTGTGTTAGCATAGCCCAAATGTTAGCCCAGTGAGGCTGGAAGTTAGGACTGTGCTCTAGAGAGAAGAAGAAAGAGACACATTGTGGTTAAAATGGGTATGGTGATGGTCTCTCCTGTCTTTTTCAGGAGCTGTGCCCTGGTAATGTGGACAAGGGGTGACAGCCCTGCTGTGGCTGCCAGTACTCTGGGTGACTCTTCGGAGGCGGCTGAGCACCCCAGGCTTGTGTGCAGGGCTTCATCCTGGCCCCTGATTTGTCTGCCACTGCAGAAAGGGCTTTGCTGGCTTTGGGCTGCTGAGAGGGAAGCCCTTGTCACAGTGCTGCAGTGACTGTAAGGGATGAGGGCTGGCAGCCACTGTGTGCTTGGCTCTGCTGGATTCACCCTTCACCCAGGCACATCCTGTCCTTCTGGTTCCTTCTCAAGAGTTTCATCACAGGAAGAGGGTGCTCCTCTTGGCCCCAGCTGATCTCACCATCAGAGGGTTTATCCTTAGCTCTGACCTCACTTCTTCTTTTTTAAAGCCATTGTTATAATTCCCCCTTAGGAATCCTCCCTTTGAATGCCAGTCAGGACTGTGCAAGGCTTTCCTCCAGTACCTCCTACAGGAACTGTTCACCCCAGTCCTTTCTAACCTTTACTTTCTTTGTCACACCTTTTTTTTCTTTTCTTTCTTTTTCAGAGCTTTTTGACCTGGGTTCTTCAGCTGTGATGTAAATCTCATATATCATTTTCCTGCTTTGAAGGCATACCTTTATTTTTGGGCTCTCGGAATGAGAGAAAATAGCATTAGGCTATTATATGAGAGATGTATTGCATATTAAGAAAATTTCTTCACAGGAAGGGTTGTCAATCACTGGAAGAGGCTGACCAGGGAAGTTGTGTTGTCACCATACCTGGAGGTATTTAAAAGATATGTAGATATTTTGTTTAGGAACATGGTGTATTGGTGGACTTGACATTATTGGGTTAATGGCTGGACTCAACATTCTTAAAGACTTTTCCAACCTAAACAATTCTCTGATTTTATGAAATCCACTGTAATTTTCTGCTACTACTCAGCAGAACAAATTCACTTTTCTTTTTTTTTTAGATCTCTAGGCTGGATGGATGTCTTTCTTCTGCTGATCATAGAATCATCTTCCTTTTCATTTTATCCCTTTTCATCTCCCCTTCCTACCAATGCTGTTTTCAGGGTTGGATTTCTAACTTTTCTCATCGCACAGATTTCTCTGATCTCCTCAGCCTTTGTCTCACCTCCCTGAAGAGTGTGACTTCTGTGTTATCATCCTTCTCTCCTTCTGGAAATATGGACAGGCTTTTCATGAACACCATGAAATTAAAATATAAGAACCAATTTATAAAGAATCTTGAGACAGAATGTCTAATCTGTCTCAGCCTTGGAGCAGGATCCTATCAACTTATATAATTCCCTAATAAGTACTGGTCTTCCAAGCCACCCAGTGTGGAGAATCCACACCTTCCCAGGCAATCAGCTTTACTATTGTCACTGTATGAAAACTCCCCCAATGTCTAATGTAAGCAAGCCCCCTATGACAGTTTTTCCTATCCAGCCTTTTTTTTCTGTTGACATATATGATATGACTCGGTGCCCCCTGAGCACCTTTATTGTTTTCCCCTTCTCTAGCAAGTCTTATTTTCCAGGTTTCCCATTGCTGCAGATTGTGCCTCCTCCTTGCTATGCTTGGTTTCATCTCTAAAAGAGCATATGAAAATGCTGAAGCTTCACTCCCTCCCTCTGTGAGAGGTGGGAAACAGATGAGTTCCATATAATTCAGTGAGACTAGTGTGGTCATGTTGTTCAGAAAAAGCCCCCCAGGCACTTTACTAATCATCTTAAATGAAAGGGTAATGAAATTAAAATCAGCAGAGACAGTCACATCTTCTCATCTTCCTATCTGTATCTGCAGTCCCATATGTAGTCAAAAGGCAGAATCATCCCAGTCTAGGTACCCCAGCCTGCCTAGGGACATGGTTTTATTCTGTTTGAGGTTTAAGACCAATAAGAAATTAATTTTAATCCTAAACAGGCTGCAGTCAGAACTTTGATTTCATTTTAACGTATCTACTGTGACGTGAGACCGTTTCTGAACGGAAAATTATTTCAGTGTGAAGATATAATTCTCCCTTGCTTCCTTGTGATATCAGCTTTATGGACAATGGGGGACCAAGGCTCTTACCCAGTGTGATTCCTATTCTCATAGCACTGTGGGCTTAGCTAAGAAGTGGTCCCACTGCACTACTCAATATGTTGGGAAATATCAAAAGACCACTGTCCTTTGAAGAGGTTACTCTCAAATGGGAAGGGGGCATGAGGGCACTTCAGTTCTTCTTGTCTGCAAGTGCAAAAAGTCCTGGAGGGTCTGTGTCCAATATGGTGCAGGACAAGAGGGTATCTTCAGGTAGGGTATGGTTTCAATGAGGCAGCACATCTGATAAAACCTGCACATGAGGCAGGGAACCTGTGGGCCGATGGCAAGTGGGTCACTGCCACTTGTCATTAGTCCATCATGGGATGCCAGGGCATGGAAAACTGCTATAACCTTACATAATCTGTGACCAGGATGCCTTGCAACCACATCAATGCTTTCTCTCTGCCGACTTGGTTTAATTTAAAGCCCAGAAGGACAATAGGAGACTTTCTTATCAGTCTCCAAGTGTTTTATATCAAAACCAAAACCCTGGAGTACGGGCTTTTCTTCTCTGACATATTCAGCCCCAAGAACCCTGAGCCTGCTCCAAGCTGTGCTCTGGCAGTCATTTTGCAAACTGAAGCTGCACTCTAGCTTGGAGAGGAAGCTCACTGCTTTGAGATTGCCTGCTTTCCTGCTGTACTCTGAGCATGAGAGCTCCTGATGCTGTGATGGGAATGGAGAAATGGGAAACCAGCCATCAAAAACTCAGCCACAGGGGAATTGCCTGGCTGGTCCTTGCTATACTTTGCTTCTTTGGGCCTATCAGTGAGAGAAGGGCTTTTCAAATTGTTTCCTCTCCATCATTCATATGGATGGTGGAGGCTGAATGTTGCTCAAAGACATATCTGGTTAAGCCAGTCTTACCCCACAGGATGCACAGTCTAAACAGGGGAAAAACAAACAGCATCACGCATATGAAGAAAAAGGCAAAACCTGTGCTTTAAAAGAAAAAGCAAGCACTGGTGTTAGTGCTCAGCAGTATATATATTGCTCAGAAAACTCCCCCAACCTCTACTTCCCCAAAACACCCCCTTTCCTTCCAGTTTATAAAGCCCTTGTGGCACACAGTGCTTTGTTGGGCAAGATTTGGCAGCTTATATCCCATCAGCATGAGAGTATCCCTTGGACTCACCTTCTTCCTGGCATTCCTGCACCCAGGTGAGTTTTCCATTGGCACCTGTGGGGTTGTGAGGGATGAAAGAGGTTTGGGGATGGAGTGCTTCATGTGTGAGGCTATTGCTGCCATCCGAGCCATAAACCCCCCCTCATCCTGGGGGATTTGCACTGCAGAGGGGTGAGGGTGACCAGTCTTGAGGATCTTTGGTCCTATGAGCCAATGTGCAGATGAGGGTGTTGGCATTTACAGCGTGAGCTGACAGTCTGATTTTCTGTGGTGCTCACTGGAGATATTGCCAGGATCACCATCAGAGTGACTCAGGTTACCCTGAGGCAGCCAGACCTTTGGTAAGCTGAATCAAACTCCAGGCTCATTATTTTACTCATGTCTGGGGTTGTGTGACATTTTGGTCATAATATCATCTCAGCCATCCTTCAGCTCTGCTCCAGGAAAGTGCAGCTGTCTTGGAGGTTTTGGGTGGCAGTAGATGCCACAGCCACTGCAAGGTGCCTCAGTTGGCACCTATGTTTAGGAAAGTGACACATACCCTGGACCTGTTAATCTACACACTGGACTCTTGTGGGTGTGTATCATGGAAGAGATCCTGTTTGTCCTCTGTTGAAATACACGTTATTCCTTTCTAAATGTTTCCTGATGAGTATCTGATATTCTGGTCTGCTTAAAGTGTTCCAGCAGGTATCTGTTGAAGTGGTTTCCCAAATGCCTATAAAGAGATATACAAAGAGATAATGCTTGCAAAGAAAGTCTCCAGTTTGTACAGAGTACAGACAGTACCCGCTTGCAGCTCTTATTCCCCAGCCACTCATGTGTCCTTATTCACTACAAAGAGAGAATTTTGGGTCTGTGAATCCAGGGATACCTGGGTGCCTACCAGGATGAAGAGATTTGTAGGGCTGCTGTCATCAGCAACTCCAGGAAAAGCTCAACAAGATTGCACAACGAAACACGAAAAATAAGGGAAGAGAAATGAAGATGAAAAGTGCTGATCAATGCTGAAATTAAATATCAGTGAAAGGGGAAGTGAGATCCCCTATGACTGCTGCTCAGGAATGTGTCCCTCTCTCCCCAGGCATGTGCCTCCAGTGTGAGATATGTCACAGCATGGGAAAAAGCTGCTCTGGCCCTATGAAAACCTGCACTGGTGGTGATGACACCTGTGGCATTATTCTGCATGAAGTTCTAATAGGTGAGACATCCTCTGAGCCAGTGTGGCTTTCAGAGTGGGCTGGCTGGGGGACTTGTCTCTCTCCCCACTTCTGTCACTGGTAGTATGGTCCATCCTTGCATAACCTGATACTTTTTCTTTTACTGACAGATGACCCAGAAACCAAGATAATCAGGGATAGGAAAAGCTCTTTATTCCTCTATTTTGAGAAGCAGTTTTCTACTGGGAGGGCTTGGTTCTTAGTTGTGGAGGGAAGGACCAAAACCTCATAGTGGGAGGAGACACTGGCTTTTAATTCTGGCTAAGGTGAGAAGTTGAATCAGGAAGCTGAGCCATCAACTCCACTATGCTGCTGATGGCTAGTACTGGGGGTGCACTGGTGATATGTGGAGAGAGAAGCTTGCCCATCCTCAAGCAGGGATGGGGGCACCATGCAACCATGCAGTGCCACCCGGGCTGAGCTATCACCTTATTATCATAACAATCATCATTATCAATCAGTTTAGGTTGGAAGAAACCTTGAAGATCATCTAATTTCTAAACTCCTGCCCTGAGGAGGGATACCTTCAACTAGACCAGGTTTCTTAGAGCCCCATCCAACCTGGTCTTGAACACTGCCAGAGATGGGAGACATCCCTTAACTTGTTCCAGTAAACTGTTCCACTGGCAACTTGTTCCAGCGTCTCACGATTACTGGCAACTTGTTCAGTGTTTCACCACCCTTACTGTCAAGAATTTATTCTTAATGTCTAATCTCAATCTACCCTCGTTCAGTCTGAAGCCATTTCCTCCAGCCCTATTAGTTCATGCCCTTGTTGAAAGCCCCTCTCCAGCTCTCATGTAGCTCCTTTAGGCACTGGAAGTTGCTATAAGGTCACCTTGGAGCCTGCTCTTCTCCAGGCTGAACAACCCCAACTCTTTCAGCTTGTCCTCACAGGAAGTGTTGTCAACCAGCAACCACGCTCCTGTGGTTGATAAGTCAAAGCTGGTGCTGAGCCCTGACACAGCTGGACACTCAGCTGTGTTAGAGGCATGTCCTCAGCCATTGCTCAGCCTTACTGATGTGACTGTAGACTTTTAGACAGGAGTCTGGCTCATATCCTACCAGCTTTGCTGCTGGCAGCTCCAGGGCCTGCCCTCCTCTGCTGGTGCACCCACCCTTCATCCTTCAAGCACTTCAGCAGACTCAGTTTAGCTGTTCTGCTCCACTTTACACCTTTTGGGCTTGGCTGATGGAGTAGACCAGACTTGCTGTGCCAGGATGCTTGTGGCTGTGATGGACTGTGCACTCTGCAGATTTTACACAGGCTGAGCAAGCCTGTGCTATGGGTCAGAGGCGAGTGTCACACCACAGTCTCTGCAGATGGGGTGTCCTGGCTCACTGATGATGCTTCTCAGGGGACTCAGGTGTCCCTCTCAGGCTCTGGGACAGCTGCCTAGAAGTTGGTACAGGGACTGACAGGAGGGGAAGGGAGTTACTTTGTGTTGAATGATTTGGCAGTGCCTTCTGCCTCATGACAGGGGGAATGGCCATCTCTTCATCCATCAAGTCCTGCCTGCCATCCCACGTCTGCCACCTTGGCCCTGTCACTGTGAACTATGGGAAGGTGAAGGCAAAGAGCCACTTGGTTTGCTGCACGGGCGATGACTGCCGGACCACCTCCGTGTCATGTAACTCTTTATTCTCCCTAGAGCCCCTCCCTCCTCTGTCTGACCCATCCTGTGGTGAGGCCTTCCAGGCTAAGCCATCACCTGGGACCCTCCTCTCATTCCCTCACTGAAACCAGCTACAGCCCATGTTTTCATTTCAGTGCCTCCAGATAACAATGTGCCCAATGGATACCAGTGTCCTGCCTGCTACAGCGTGGACTCCTTTCAGTGTGGTAGTGAAGTTGTAAACTGCACTGGATCTGAAGACCAATGTGTTGACCTTGCTGGGTTAATGAATGCTGGTAACTTCCTATCATTTGGGGCTCTTTTTCATCTTCTTGGTAAAATGGATGAAACTAGTCTAAGATAGAGCACTTCTGAGATAACAATGGGCAAAAGGTGTGAAATAAAGAGGCAGATACAGGGAACTTAAAGCTGAAAACTGAAAACTTCAAGCTGGCCAAAGGGCAGGCATTGTTTTTCTTTCCTTCTTCCCAGTCATGCATGGATAATTGCTGGAATTCGTTATAGCATGGCATAACTGAGATCAAGAGTGGAACTTGTTTCTTGGGGCAATCTGGTACATGGGCGTGTAACAAACCTGACCAAGCCCTGAACCTGCTGGCCCTAGCTAGGATGTATGAGGGTGAATCTGGGTCTAAGCCAGTTGCCAGCTCAATGGAGATTCAGATGGAGCTTTGCAGAAACACTGCTTTCCATGGGGTAATACCAGTCACTGGGGACAGGACACTGTGGCAGTTGGTTCTGCATGAGGAAAACTGGGGACAGGTCTCCTGCCTCGAAGTCCAGCCTTTGAACAGCTCCATCAGAAATATTTTCCCGCTTCAGGTCCTGTAGTTAGAGAGAGGAAAGTAGACAGTAATTTTTCTGGTCACTCTCTTTTCCACCCCTGCTGCAGGTAAAAGAATTTCACCTTTCATGGCACACCTGTGCTCCAGCAGGCAGGAAAAAACCCCATGGAAATAAAGGGCAACAACATCAGCTGTAGAAGCAGACTGAAAAACAATTCTTTTGTATATGGTTATGGATGAAGTTCCTTTGAGTAGATAATATTGCTAGTTGATGATGTGATGCCTGAAGGTCCTTCCTATAGACTTTATTAATGTGCTGTCCAAACCCTGAATTAGATCATGTTTCACAGAGACAACATGAAGGAAAACAAGAATTTTTGTAGCCACAACAATGAAAATAGAGTGGCAAAATTAATTCAGTGTACCACTGAAATAAAAAATGCTCCTAACTTGTCTTAACTTGATTGATCAGCCACTGTGAATGGAGAATGCCTGTGCAGTGTGATAAACTGTGCAGAGGAAGCAGCAGTGCAGGGGAGCACAGGAAGGTGAGGAAGTAATGAAGTGCCTTTGCATGTTATTTGTACTTGACATAAAACTGTTCAACAAAGTATTCCAGACCTCCATAACCTACACAGCAGAGACACATGAACAGCACTAGCAAAAGCAAGCAAGAGCAGCAAGAATATCTGAATGGGGAGTTAGGCACTCAGCACCTTCTCTTCTGGTAAATACTCCAGTGGTGGCAAAGGACAAGTCCAGGTTTCAGAGGGCCTGTCAGAAGGTTTCTGTCTTGGTTTGGCTAAAATTCTATAAAGCCTCCAAGAATGAATTCCTCTTAATAAATAGCTCAGGTTGTATTGTCACTGAGACTTCTGAACTCCATGTCAAATCTGACTGAGAGAAAGTCATCCAGTTTGAATGTCTTGAGAAGGTCAAAGAGAGAAGGAGACAGTGAATACCTGGTGCACTGTTACACAGCCCTGGCTTATTTAGGAGGCCAAAGTCTGAGCAGAAGAATCTTTAAACATGAGAAAGAGAACTACTTAAAACATTTTCACTTTTTAAATGTAAATGCTTAGAATTTTTAAAACTCATCTTTACTCAGCAGAAAGAAAAATACAATCTTAAACCATTTGTATTTCAAGTCAACCAAGATGGTCTTGTTGTTTCCTCAGCTTTGTTCAGGGGATGGCAATAGACAAGGCTGGTGGGTTTGGAACCAACTGGGCATAATGAATGGGCAGTTCTTAGGTTGGAAATGGGGCTGCATTAGCCAAGGTGGGATTAATGCTGGGGATTGGATCCCTTGATGCATGGCATGTATTTCTTGTATTTCCCCTGCATAGGTGGATTGTCTCTGAAAGCTGCTATGAAGGGTTGCACCACCATTTCTGAATGCATTATGGTAGGAGATGGAAAAAACAGCCTGGGGGTGATGGACATAAAGTTGAAGCGGTTCCAGTGCAGCCCAGCTTCTGTTATGTACAGCGTGGCGTTAACTGGGGCTGTCCCTCCACACCCAACCTTCCTTGCTATCCTATCAGGATTCATCCTGGAGAAGGTGCTTTTCTGACTCTCACTAGTGCTGGGTTGAGCAAAAACCACAGCAAACTCCAGCAGTGGTTTGCAACTTAGTCCTTTTTGCTGTGGCTTCTACTTCATCCTAACGGGGATTTAATTTTCAGATTAGCTCTCCTTTTCTATTTTCAGAGAATAAAGACAGCACATACATTTCCTTTGTTTCCACGTTGATTTAATCCCATTTAAAGCGTCATCAGTTCAATTGTGGTTGGTTTTTTGTTGCATTCTCTCAGTGCTTTGTCCACACTGGGACCATGTGAGACTGTGTGAGCTCTTCAAACCCTGCACAGGAACTGGGAGTTCTCAAGACAACCCTGGAGTGTACATCCACTATCTCAGTGCTAGTAGCAACTTACAAAGCCACTTTTCCAGGCTCTGAAAAGGACTGGAGAGGAGTTCCTGAGAGGTTCACTCTGAATAGAAAGGTCACTTGCCCTTTTTTCCAACCCTTGTATCCTATTTGTTGAAGCAGAAGGAGTCCCTAAGCTCAAAGGGCTGCCTTAGGCCACAAATAATATTTGCTTCAGAGTATAAGACACTGCAGTAAGCAACCTGCTTCTGGCAAGAAGTTGCCTTACCAGACACTCTCCCATTTAGTTTTAAATTTCATGATTATCTGTTGGGAACATTTAATTCCATAAGAGAGGTAGGTTTCCACGGTGACAGACCACTGAGGTATAACTAATGGGAAACTTCAGGTCAATGCTTATTTCCTTTCTGTTGGCTGAACTACACCCACAGTTTGTGTAGCCTTCCACTCCTACACTTGCCACCCCCTGGCTATTTTGCCCCAGCCACTCCTTCATGGGTATCCTTGGGTTGGTATCACACAAAAGCACTGAAGAAAAACCTCACCAGGCAGCATTGCCGTACCTGGGAGTTGGCACAGGCTGTGGGCTAAAGGATGGAGTGTGAGACCTCTGGGAAATGCTGAGGTGTACAGTGGACAGGGTTATCAAACTTCAACATCTCCCTGTGAGTCTGTTCCCAGATGTATGGCCCAGTTTGGAGCAGACTATAGGACTACTAAGGTTGTGTGTGTCCCTAATAGCCCCAGCTCACAGTGCAAGTCTTTTGGGCATGGAGTTCCAGGGATCAAGCAATGCAATTTTATCTCCTAGTTCAGTGCTAGGAAAGTCTTGGCTGCTGAAACCAGACCACAACATGTGGCAGTAGTGAGATGAATATGCCTACATGTGTATGCCTGAATGTATAAGTGATCAGCTTATGACTTGAGCATGAATGTTCCTGCAGTTTTTGTCACCCCAGACTTTCTCTTCTTCCCAAACAGGCTGAAACTCTTTTCTTCCTGGTAATTCCACCAAATTATTTGGGATAAAATGGCACATTATCTATTATAATAAAGGGGTGTGGGTCTGAGAGTGAAAATTAATTTCTGGGGTAGAGAGTGAATTGATAATACAGATTTAATGCAGGGAAAAGAGTCTGGTTAGACTCAGTTAATTATTTGCAGAAGCTGTACAATTACAGTGTGGATGTTAAAGAAGGAACTCAGCTTCCTCTTCATGGTGTAGCAATACAGTGATACTGCAGTGACCCACTCATTCAGCATTTTTCCAGATCTGATAAAATCTTGGAATTAAAAAAATTCTCTATCTCTGTAAGTACATTATCCCTGAACACACCTCCTGCATGCTCACGTGGAACATTGCATTACTGTCCACGGCACCCCGTGGCAGATGTTGATCCGCTTCGATGGCTCAGCCCTTCGCTTTCATCTCTTTCCATTCCGACCTGTGATGTTATCAGGATGGAAAAGCTGAATGGATCTGTTCAGCCTGGTCAAGACTTGGGGGATACACATCCACAGGCCGTGGTGCTGGGGCAGTATTTCGGGGACAACAAGGGAGAGAGCAGACAACAATATTTCTGATGAGGGTTTGTGGTCCAGAAAGAAGAAGCAGCTTAATTGTACCTCCAGCTCAATGTTGTGGCAAACAAAGCTGTTGCAATCTGTGGCTGCATAAATGATGGAATGACGAGTGGAAACAACCTTGCATCTTTGTAACTGATACCCTTGTGCTTGGTCCGGTTGCAGCATCCGCATTTTAAAATGCTGTTACAAGCACCATGGAAAACATGAAATAAAATGCCTTACAGTGAAAGTCTTAAGAGCATAAGCCTGTGATTTTACTGAAAAAAAAGGCAAGGACGTGCCTTGTTTACAGGCTATTGCCACACTTATGTGGAAGTAAGATAAGATCTTAAAGGGCTCTTTTATAAACAAAAGTGCAGCAATAACCTGACAAAACCAAATGAGAGAAAGCAACACTGTCACTGTGCACAGAATGCAGCCATTAGACCAAAGGTTCATCAGCTTTTGATGTCTGAAACCCAGAATGAAGGCCTTTCAAAAATGGATGCAGGCAGGTTAAAACAGTTCAGGCAGAGCTGGGAGAAACGTGATTGACTGGTAGGACGTGATGGGATGATGAGCCTTTCTGATCTCAGATTCTGGCTTCTGAGGAGGGAGATGATGCTGATGTGTGCTCAGATAAAAGAAACACAAAAGATGGAGAAAAACTCCCTGGTGACGCCAGTTTACTAAACCAAATCAAATAGTGTCGTCTGGGTATCTTGAGCAAGGAGAGATGAATGAGCAGCACTTGCCTCTCAGCAGCTGCAGGCTGTGACTGCAGAGGTGGGGACATGTCCAGAGATGCCCTGTAGAGCCTCCACTCTGGGGAACATGGGAAGCCCCACTGCCCACAGGGTTAAACTGAGGATACACAGCAAGGATCAGCCCTTGAGGTCAGAGGCGTGTTGGGGAAGGGCAAGGAGAGATGTGGCCAAACCCACCACTGTAAATGGAATGACTCCTGCTGATTTTAATGAGCTCTGAACCAGGCCTTAGACACCAAAATGGGTTGTTTCCATATGCAGCTTCTCCTTATAATATATACAAACCCTACTCCCACACAGACGTGCACATGCAGACATGTAAATACCAGATCCTCCCTTAGATCTTGCAGATACTTCAGCCACCAGAGACACAGACAGTCACAGCTCAGCATGGCTGACGCTGCCTTCCTCACCCTCAACACCCACCATGTCAACAACAGCCTTTGTCTCCCCTTTTGTAGAGCCAAGGGGGCTCAGACCACTGTCCTGGCTTCCCAGGCAGTGGAAAACTGACCATGTCTTGCCATTCTCTCTCTCTCTTCTGAAGTTTTGGTTCTTTCCCAAAATGCTGAGCCAGCCAGAAAGCCTGGTTGCAGAGAGAAAAACCACAGGAGATCTGAAACAGGGAGAGGGACATACAGGAATTTTGCTCAACAGGTTGGTGATTTTGTAGGGTGGAGGGAAGGTGGGGATTTGGGGGACACAGGCCTGAGCTTGGTGTGTGGGCTGGAAAGGAACAGAGCAGGAGAAGTCAGGGAGAGGGGGCTGCATCTCTGTACAGCCATGCACCATGCAAGGCAGGTCTTATCAGCCAATAAAACCCCTTGTCTTCTTCTTCCCAGCATATCTGGCTGGGAATGATTTTTTTCCTTTTATCTCACATTTTGGGAAACATTCTTGCCTGCAGCTGTTTCACATCTGGAACTCAGGACACCAGGACCCAGTTTATCTTAGCAGAGCATGGTCTGGGGTTGTATTTGCAGAGGAACGTAAAATTGGTTCAATTTTAAAATTTTTATTTAATACAATTACCATGTTTCCCATAAGAAAGTTTTTCAGTACCCTGGGCTAGCAGGTTCAGTGGGTATTTTGGGGCTCACACTTTTCCAAAGGCAAAGTGAAGACAAACAGAGAATAAACAAGAAGGCTTTATTGCAGGCATGGACATGCATCCTGCTGGATACGTAATTTTTTCCACCTCTTTCAGGAAAGGATTGGTGGGTCTTGAGCCATCTGACCAATCTGGGCTTCATCAAAGGGTAATTGTCTGCATCTGAACATGTATTAAATTCCCAGGATGGCTAAGTCAATAATGCGCTCAGAGATCAGCTTCTAATAAAACTACACGTTCCTATTTCACTGTGAGATCCACCACTGTCAGAGGCACCTCTGCTCCAGACACAAAGTCTTTGGTGGAGAGGATCCCAGCTCCAGGGTGATGTATTTCCCTTGGAGAACTTATTTTACCTTAAAGCAGTGTAGCACAGAGATCAAATGCTTCTCAGGTCAGGAATGGGATAACCTTGTGTCAAAGCCTGCATGGTCTCACCTCCTAACTCTTTGGACACCTCTACTGGATGAAAACCTGCTCTTCCCAAATTTTCACAATATTTTCCCTTCTCTGGATTGAAATTGCAACGAATAGCATTTAGCACCCACTTCTATTGCTGACACATGGAAGAAGTACCTCTTCCTACCTACATCTGAACTGTGACTGACTGACTCAGGATCAGAGAATTATTTAGGTTGGAAAAGACCTCTAGGATCACTGAGTTCTCTCATGTGTATGAGTGAATGAGAACAAAATTTACCCCTACACCTAACTTGGAATCACCTAATAAATCTCTCCAAGCATACCTGTGGGGCTTACCAGTTACTAGGGCAAGAGCTGATGTGCAGGCAGCTGGACATCATCATATGGATGCTGCCACTGCAGACACATGGTTTGGTTTTCAGATGTCACAGACAGCAGGAAAGGAAAATTTCTTTTCACAGTTCACTGCATCCCATGGTCACACTTTATGTCAGGTTTCATGTCGGGGGAATAAACTCTAGAGCACCTTGCCCAGAAACTTGTATTGTGCAGTGATGGATTCAGATTTTATCCTCAGAAGAATCTGGTGGGGAATATCAGGTCATAGCACATTCTTTCCAAGCAGGGTTCTGCTGGAAATGGTGTGACCTGATAGAGAAAAACTTGAAAACCATTGGCAGATGATTTCCAAAGGAGGAGCTGATTGTGGATTTTGGGCTCTGTGCAGGCTAAAGGGAGCAGTGAGGTTACAGCTCTAGGAAACTACAAAACCTTTCGTGGCACTCAGATGAGGATTCATCCCATAGGGATGGTTGGGCTCAAAGATGCTGATGCAATTTGGGAAGTATCTTGTCACAGCCTGTGCAAAAAGTCTGACTGGAGAGCTGGACCCAGTGCAGGAGCTCTGGAGGGGTGGGAGCTGCAGCAGACAGTGTTGCAGGGTGCTGAGCTATAGAATTAGTGAGAGGCTCAGGGTATGCTCAAGAAGTCAGGCTTTTCACAAATGGTTAAATTCCCAGACAATGTGTCTGTAAAAGGATGGATTTAAGATGTTTTAATTGGTTCAATATCCTTCTCCTTTTTCTTTATTAAGTTGCAGAGTCCATGACTGAGTACTCACATACAGTGACAGTGGTCTGACACACAGCTTTGCTGGATGGAAGTTTTTGAGAAATGTGATTCAGTCTCCTAGGTCTAGGGCTGTAGCTGTGGCTTTATTTACCTGTCTTGTGCTCTCAGACCTCTTTGGTTCACCCAGTGAATTTTCAGACATGAGCGTGGGAAAACCATTTTTCTCCTAAAATGGTAGATGAAACTGTCACTGCATGATGGCAAAAGGGGCACTGTAAGAAATTAATTATAGTGTTATGAGATCCTTCAGCTTACAGGAAGTGATGATCATGATGCAAATTATGTGATAGAATTGCTGTAAGCTGCCAAAACTGCTAACAAATACCATGAGCCATGAATGGCCCCAGTCTGAATGCACATGGTGCTTAGGACACTAAGGACCTGTGGGAAATAAAAAAGCCATAGAATTAAAAATCACAGATTCATAAAGGCTGGAAAAGCCTTTCAATACCATCAAGCCCAACTTCTGAACAGACCACCACGACACCCACTTAAACCATGTAATGGTGTGCTGTGTCTACTACTGCACATGGCAAGTAGACTTGGTCACTGACCAACACCATGCAAAGTAATCAAGTAATTAACTACTGTTATTCCCCATCTCCAGCTTCTCTTCCTTCCAGTTCTGTGTAGAAACTCCTGCATGTGGGCTCTGTTCCTCTGGAAAGGTTGAGGGGTAAGCTGTCAGAGGCAGCTGTGGAAACTCCCTATTGGCATCTTCATGGCTGGTGTTCAGTCCCTGCAGAAAATCCAGACAGTCTGGACCAAATCCAAGCTGTGCATCTGGCATATGTCTTTCTCAATCCTTTTTCATGATGAAATTGGTGTTTCATGTCTGGTTAAATAACAAGAATGGTGACTCAGACTGCGCAGAGGGAGATCTTCAAGCATTTTAGGACAGTCCTGAGCAGGAGAAGGGGGAGGGCTGGTGAGAGATCAGAAGTTGCTGGGCTCTGTGACGCACATTCGTGGTACACATCCATGCTCTTCCATACCTCCATCTGTGCTGGCTGTGGCAGTTCCTCTCTCTGCAGCCCATCTGCAGCTCATGAGGAACTGCTCACCCACCCTTTTTGGATATTTAGAGGAAGATGGTGTCTGCCTGGGAGTCTGTGGGACATGCTGGAGCCCTGCAGCTATTTATGGCACAGGCTCTTCCTTCCCCTGCATCTAGATATTCTGCTGCCCAAGTCCCAGCTCAGGAGCAAACCCTCCCTGGCTGAGCTGCACTGCCACAAAACTTCTAAACCCACACCAGGTTATCTTATCAGCTCTCTGATGTCTCTTCAGCCCACAGAGAAGTATCAGAGAAAAGAAGGCTGGTTTTAAAGCCAGGCATTTATGCTGGCTTAGGTTTTCTGATTAACATGAGAGATGGCTGCAGCTCATCATGGGGAAATAATGGGCAGGAAACCTCTGAGAGAGACAACAGAGAGAAAAACAGATTTTCTTTTTCTTCCTGAAAAGATGCTTTTCTTTTTTTATTGTTGGCAATTCTGTGGGAAGATTCGTGTCTCAGTTTCCCAACCTGTAACAAAGAGTACACCTTCTCAAGAAGGATTCTTTAGGAAGACATAAGCTGGCACCAAAGTCACTTTTTCCCTCTGCATTATTGGCTTTTGGGTTTCAATAATGGCTTGATTTCCTCATCAAGACATGAGAAAATTAAAAAACAGAAATTGAGCTTTGATGTTTTAACTGAACTATTAATCTCTTAGCTATTATGAAGACAGACTACAGTGACAGAAATCAAAATGAGTGAAATAACTGGAAAAAAATGACTAGTAGGAGCAAACACATGGTAAAATCTTAAAAAAAAAAAAAAATCAAAATTTGAAACAAAATCAGCCTGTCAGGGAGAATATTTTCTGATGTGGATTTGGCAGTTTGCAGGTCTTGATGCCATGTGCTAAGAGTGCTAAAGGTGTCCCTTCCCTATTCTTATTCTGCTTTTCCTCATTATGCCCTGGATCCACACAGCAAAAGACGTGGTAAAAACTGGTAACTGCAGCAGATGCAGAGGGTGGAGTTTTCTAACATAATTTTGGCTATCTCCTCTTTCAGCAGTTCAGAGTTGCTTCTCAAAGCTAAAGCTCCAACAGTTTCAGGAAAAGCCATAGTATCCCAGAAAAACAGAGATGGAAGAATCTCAGCAATTGCCAGATGTTGCACTCTTTTGCAATGCTGCAAATTGCAATTGTTCTTCTCTAGATCTTCCCCAGGAAATTGTCAGCCAGGAAAACCAGATTTCCTGGGGGGCAGGGTGGCCTTTTGATAGGGTCACACAACACCTCTGGTGGGTTTGCAATCTCTTGGCCCCTCATGCAGATAAATTCCCCATCCCAGACCCCCATGACTCACTCATGAGCGAGGGGATTTTCATTTCTCCTGGCAGCGTCCCCTTCCTGCTTAGGAGCAGGCACAATCTAGCAGCCAGTTAGAGGCTGTCCTTTAGCCTAGGTTTAATTACTACATTTCTTTTCTCCCTTTCCCTCTCTGGCATCTCTGACAATCACTCACGCTTGCTTAACACTAGCTTGAAAGTGACTTTAATGAGATCAGAAGATCTTTTAGAGGCTGCAGCAAGCATGACCTCACATTTCCACTGTATCCTTAATTGATACTGCAGGTTATCCTGTACTAAATTGGTGTGTAAAATTCAAAGTAGTGCGATTTGTCAGCATTTTAAAACCTAATTACCTAGGGAAACAAAGTGTTGCATTTACTTTTCCCGTCTATTTGTTTCCTCTTTCCCCACCATATCTCCAAATGTATGACTTCTACCATACTTTTCATCTAGTAAGAGATATCCAAGATTTTAATTTGCTCACAGTTTTGTGGAAACTGGCAGCTGGATAGAGCAGAAAGATCTGTGTTATAGCTGCTCCTTCCACAGAGTTCTGCACAATGTACGTGCTGTTGAACAAGGAGCACCTACATCCTGGTTAATGAAGCAATTCAGATACTGCTCCAAGTGCAGGACCCAAATCTCCAGCCAAAGTAGTAGCAGATTCTGGAAGGAGCTGCAGTATCAAGGTGGAGTAGGTTGAAAAGGAAACTGTAGGAAAGGTCACCTTATTAACTCCATTGGTCACAGAACAACTTATTTTTAACAGTGTTTTATCCCCACAGGAATAATTTTTTCAACTTCATCATTTCCAGATATAATTCTCATGTCTTTAGCAGCTACATCAGCTCTGGATTCTTGGACACTGAACTCGGTGCAGGGAGTGCCCTGCCAAGAGTGGTCATAGGCCACAGGGAAAAGCCATGGAAAGGGGGAAGCTGCTGCTTGGCAGGACCTATAATGGATTTACAAGAAGAGTGGAGGCAGGGGAGGAAGCTGGTTTTCACAGGAAGGTTGTAAATGGCCCTTCCACTACTGGAGGTGATTCCAAAATTCTTTCTGTTGTTTTCTCTGACTCCCATTGGAGCTACTGCTTAACCACATGCACAGCAAACTGAGAGATGAGCATTAGCAAGAGGACAGTGGACACCTTTTAAAAGGCCAACCTCATGACCCTTCTTGGCATTGGATGCCGAGCTACTTTGACTATCTGGCTGATTCTTTTGTGCCCGAATGTCAGTTGATGAGTTTGAGAAGTCTGCTCCAGCTCTGGATACTGGAAGGCTGCAAATTAATTCTTCTTTGCCCCATTTCTGTTTGCCCAGATGCAGCTGCACACCCTTGGGAGGTCCCAGTTATTTCCCCCTGAAGTGCAGTGTGCCAGCAGAAGGCATGTGGCTGAATTCCCTGCACAGCAAGTGAATTTTCCTTGCAGTCCTCTGGTCTCTTGGTTGCTGTGGATCAGACTGGTGGGAGTAATGAGCAGGATGTAAAGGCAAGAGGACAGTATATCCAGTGGGAAGGGGACATGTAGTTCTCTCTGTAGTTGCCAGTGAAGCATTTGAATCGTCTGCTCCTACAAATAGTTGCCTTGTGTTGCTGGCTGCTTTGCATGGCTGCTAGTTTAATCAAATAACACGGGTTTGGTCGCAGCTGCTGACTAAGAGAGCCTCTTCATCTGAGACTTCTTGCTAGGATATGTGGTCAGGAGGAGGAGACATTTTCAGAAAAACTGAAAATTATTTTCTTATGTTGCAATGTACTATTGCGACTGGGAAAGACCTTGGAAACTGTCAAAGCCTGATTCATCTGTTGGAAGCAGGGTAGTTTTTGGCTAAACTTCACAGCTTTATTACCAGTTTGGTTTTTTTAAAGTTTAAATTTGATGTGTGGAAATAGGTAGAAACCTCTGAGTTCACATCATTCCTCACTAATACAGTTGCTACACAGAAAATTAGTCTGAAACCAGCAGGATGCCTTAATTCCTTTGCAGTCTGGCTGTGGCTAGCCTCTAACAAAGATACCTGTCCTGCAATTCCTTTCCCATATTCTCATTCCCTCTGCCCATTTTAAAAGGAGAGGCTGGAATTGTTTTCTTCTTGTCCTTGGGAAATCAGGATAGACTTTGGAAACTATTACATATGGTAGAGATGACTGTAATTCATGGGAAGAAACCTCCCCAAAAATCTGAAACAATAAACTGCAACTCAGGTGTTTTCATTCTAGAATAAAGTCTTATGAGTAAACACTTGGCTGGCTGTTGTGAGCTCATCTCAGTGAAGAACACTGTACTCTCCAAACAGTGAGAAGCCAGCTCATGAAAAGTGGAGGAGAAGGCAGGCATATTTTTTAAACCTGAGCAGTTGAAAATCTTTGTATTCCAACACTACACTTCCCTATCTCTAAGTGAAATGCTCTCAGAATGAACACTTTTCTTGGGTAAAAATTTACTTCAGCTGAAGTTTGATATGAAAATTTAACCTAAGTAACTTTGCTGGGTCAGCTCAACAATAGAATCTCTATCCATTCAAGCCTCCACAGCTTCCAACCAACATCACTTCAGGCTTTTCTTGTCTCTATTACTACTTTTCAGCTGGGCTTCTTGCACTTGTCACTGTAGTCTTTGCCTCTGACTGTATGGTGCAGTGAGTTTTGGGAGATGAGGATTTCAGTGGCAGTTTTGGGGATTTTCAGCTGCTTTTAGTGATGCTCAGTCTGTCCCTTGCACAGACAGGGAGGTTGCAAAGTTGGAGCAAAGATTGGCCAGGCAATATATGACGATAACCTACCGAGGATGGGAGCGAGAAGCATATTTCTCTCCTCCTTCCCAAGCTGTGGCTCTTGTTGGAAATGTGTTTCTAGCCTCAGATGGAGTCCTTTGGTGAGAATTACGTTCTCACAGGTGACTCTAAACCCAAATCAGTTGTAGGGGAGGTCAAAGACTGTAAGCCTAGGTGTAAATAATCTAACCCTCATTTGTAAGTGATCCCACCCTCATTCAGCTCACTGCTTTTTGAGAGATGCAAGAGTTTGTGGGAAAGATCAGGTTGGATAAATGAAGGGCTGAGCTGACAGTCCAAGAAGAGCTGAGGTTTGGCTACCATGCTGGCACAGGCTGGGAATAGGTGATACTTGTTTTAAAAATTTGTTTGAAAATTCCCAGCAGGAGCACCTTGAACAGCTGCAACTCTTGTCCTGTGCATTCTCATACAGTTAAACAGGCAGACTAGGTTTTGAGGGAAAAGGTTTGTGCAGGGCTTACTCATGTCATTGAAGCCACTGTCTGGAGATTTCTTAGCTCTGCTAGTGCCTGGCAGTGAGCTTGGGCTTCTGACAGCTTCTGTCATGCTATGCTTAAAATATTCATATGTGCCAAGAAGAAAATGCTATATTCATACGGAGCCAAAAGTTTTATTAAAATCTTAACTTAATCAAGACATAATAAATGTATTATTAGTCCAGTTGCAATGATACTAAAATTTATAATCCAGATTAATACATAAAAATCCTAATGAGTTGTAATGCTCTTAAAGCTGCTACAAAGAAAAGTTGCAGTATCTAATCCTCCTCTCCAGTGCTATTCTCACCTTCTGATGTCCCTGCGTCTCGTGGCTGGTGGCACCAGCCTCCTCAGGCAGAGAGGTGGTGGTGGCTTGTCTCTGTGAGTCATCAGTGTCCCGAGCTGTCACCAGGACAAGCACAAAATTAATGGTGGTGCTCTTTGCTCCTCAGACCTGCAGTCTGCTTGGGGCTGTTTTTATGGGTTTTTTTCCTCATTACACTCTTTCTCCTTCTTAGTAGTTTCCAGGTGAAGTTTAAAAGTTGCACAACAGCTTTCCCCAGCCTCAGTTAACCTAAAGGGCTATTTCTTGTTGTGCAGTGACTACCTATGCTTGACATTTTACCCTATATGGTAACACAGAGATATAGACAGAACAGGTTATACAGAAGTTATTTTACCACTGGCAGTTGTTAACATAAACTAACACCAGCACAGGTCAGGATAAGCCTAGATGCCAAAGCTCGTGTCTTTCACCAGCAATTAAAAAAATTATATTTACTGGGCTGTATCAGTGCTTTGACAGATGCAGGCCTCCTATTTTTGCATCCTATGGCAGCAGGAGGAGATCCCCAAACACAGGAAGCCACCAAAGAAAAGGTGACAGGACTGACACACCATTGTTGATATGCTCAGGTGAAAGTCTCACCATTGCAGGTGGGATGAGAACTGGTGGGATGTTTTTTTTGTCCCATGATGCAAAGAACTTTTGTGTATTGCTGGATCTCTTCACCCTTTTTTCTACGGTATGTTTGTTCTGCTGAGGTTGTACTGCATCTGAGAGAAGGACCATGTTTGTTTCTTTTTCCTTTCTTCTTTTACTGACAACTGTGAGTTTATGTTCAACCTTTAGTCTCTGAGACGGCTGGTAGACAGTCAGAGCAGCTGATATTTCTGCAAAGGTTTTTGTAATGTGCAATGCTGTCAAGCTTCCCTTGGGAATAATGAGAAGAGTCTCTTCTCAATTCCACAAGTAGTTTTCCACCTCTTCATTAGCATGAAAAAACTAGCAAGATGCAAAAATTTTTAAAATTTGTTTAAATTATTTTTTAAAAATAATTAGTCC
Organism: Luscinia megarhynchos; assembly: GCA_034336665.1. Classification (NCBI taxonomy): domain Eukaryota; kingdom Metazoa; phylum Chordata; class Aves; order Passeriformes; family Muscicapidae; genus Luscinia; species Luscinia megarhynchos. The sequence continues at coordinate 6,814,071 of CM067592.1, read as the reverse complement.
TGTGCCTTATATTGTGGTTGTCTACAGTGCTAAGCCTGGTGCAGCTGGTGGTCAGCTTAGCAATGCTGAGGTTGTCAGTCCTTCTCCTGTTCCAAGGGAGAGATGTCAGTCCCTTACAGGAGTGGCTTCCCAAAGGCAGGGATGCTGCTGCCACCTCTTGGAGCTGGGAATAAGGGACTAGCCCAGCATTGGAAGCACTGTCATGATGCACTGGAAGAGGTCAGCATGTGGGAAGCACGGGGTGGGCATTTCTTAATTTTGGTCATGCTTTTCACATGGTGAGCTGTGCTCTGGTGAAGGCCAAAGATCTGAAACAGGTGTGAATTTTGATCTCATCTAGATCCTCAAACAGCACAAGATCACCCATATAGGCATTTGCTTTCCAAAGGATATATTTTTGATTCAGGATATAAATGCTGTGTGATGTGGTCCTCTGCAGTTCCCAAGGACAGCTGTACAGCCATGTAATGAAAGTCATCATTCTGAAGCTGTTATAGTCTCTAAAATGCTATTAAAATTCTTCACTGCTATATGCATTACTTTCATTATGATAAATGGAAGGGTGGAAACCAGGTTGCTTTAAAGCCTTACTAACATCTGACCTGTTCTCTATGTAACTACAATCATTCGTTTCTGTTCTTTGCTATCTTGGTTCTTAAGTGGTGCTTATCAGCATAATATCTGTGCGCTATCTAGGAATGCATTAAGCAACAGATGTTCCATGTTGAGCTCCCATCCTGCTTATGGGAGAAAAATATGTGTAATTATATTGTTTTGTTTGAAAAGCTCATTGCAGCAAGTCAGTCTCTCCTTGCATTTTCACAGAGGCACACGTGCAGACACACATGTAGAGCTCTCCTTTTAAGCTTGTGGAAGAACACCAGGGGCAGGGAGGCTTCTGATGGCTTTTAGCTGTGGGAAAGTTTTGCTCCAAAGAGCGTGGCTGCCCCCACATAGACTCTTTCTCCTACAGAGAAGGATAGAGTTCAGTACTGCTCAAAGAAGAAACACCTAGGGCAGCCTCAATCCTGAAGCTACAGGCTGTTTTAGAGAGTTTGGTCTTCTGCTACATTTGCAAGCAGAGAGTGGAGGTGATTTGCTGCTCTCTGGGAATGTGGTGGCTGCTCATTGCAGCCCAGGATTCAGAAAGAGCCTACCATAGCTCAGGCTTATCCAAGCACTGGTGTGTTGTGCTGCCCAAACCACACCACAGTGAGTCTGGACACAGGGCACTTCTGCTTCCCAGTTTTTCCTCAGGCAGTCCCTCTTGTTTCCCCCCTTTCCCCCACCGATTCCTCTCTTTTTACCCTGCCTGTTTGGGGTGGTTGGAATGGGAGTTGGGCAAGAAGCTGCCCTGCTGTGAAGGCCCCTTCCTTCCTGAGACCAGCCCAGCACAGGGCTCAGGGCAGGGACCCATTCTGCAGTAGAGATCCAGACAATACCTCTGTGTTGAGGGTGCCACCACTGCTGTGACATCTCTGCAGTCTGGCTGTTGATTTCTAACTGAGGCTGAAGGCACTATCTCTCATTTACAAGCCTTCCATGCCAGAGTCTTGATTGCAGATCACCAGCTTCTTAATTTTTCTGCTGCTAAACGCTGGGCAATTGCCATAAACAGCAGCTCCTGAAGGAATGGAGCATATGTAAACTTGCTCTATCAGTCACATTTGTTGTCCCTCCCTCCTTGGCATAAGGCTACAACACAACCATGCTGGCAGGTTGGCTGGAGAGCAGCTGTGGCAGGAATATGCAAAACATTTTTTCAAAGGCCCTTTGTTTGCTCTCCAATCATCATCTGAAAAAGACACTTCATTAAAATACATTTCACTGAAAGAGATGAGGCACCGGACTGGAGCAAGGTAGTAGGGCAGACAACTATGGGCAAGAGAGTGGCCCATAAAACATTTTAGTCAATCATTTATAGAAATCATGAAAAGGAAATACAAATGCAGGAGAGCGACTACAACAGCCAGTTTTGTGGCATTTTCTGTAAACAGCAACTGAGTGATGCTCCAGTGACTCATTCAAATGGCATTTTCCCAGATCTGATAATATCCGGACTATGAGCAACTCTCCTATCTATGCAGGTTTTTTTTTCTTAAGCATATTTCATGCACCTTTGTGCATAACATAACATTGTTATGTGTGTAATTGCGTACTGGAGATCTCTATCCTCTGTTTCTGTCCCTTGCTTACGTTTGCCTTGGCTTATGATCCTATCATGTGCTGAAAGCTGAGCAGGACTGATCCGGCAGGACGGGTCAGTGCTTGAGAGGGAAACTCTGATTAAACCCCTGAGTGCTGCAGCAACTGGTGACAGCATCTGTGAGGGATAAACTCCTTCAAGACAGGCTGGGTAGGACACTGCCCATGGGAGCACCATTTTGCTCTCATACTTGTGGTCATCCAAGTCAATCACCAGCTGATACCGTAGGACTTTTCCATGGGATTTGCAGTTTTCTTAACAGATATGGGTTGTCAGCAGGCACAAAGAAGTTGAAAGTATCAAGACTTCTTTCTTCAGGACCTATCTTCCTTATTTCAATGTGTTCAATTAGCTGATACAGAACTCAGAATAATGTAGACTTTGACCCTAGGTTATGGATTAAGGTCAGTCTGTTGAGACCTTAAGGATGATCAGGAATTCATTAATCTCAGCTCCTCTGTGTTGATCAATCTTGCCATCCTGTCAGCAAGTGTGAATCAACAAATGCAAATTATGAACATGCTTTTTTCCTCAGCGCTGGCAACCTAGAACATAACATGTTTTTGTCACTCCTGGATCATATCTTGCTCTATGCAGATGTTGATCAGGGTATGATGTCTTCCATCAGGCTATTGCCTATGGGTATGAGGCACTGTGATGGATTGCTTTGGCAATGCTTCAAAATAAGTCAGAGTCCAAAAAATATGGAGCAATAGTGTGACAGAAATAACAGCTAGCGAGAATTTATCCAAAGCTCCCGAACAAACACATGCTTTGAGAGTCCAGCTGCAGCCCAAGGAGATCATGGTGAAGCAGACATCTCTGTTGCCCTATACCACCCCGTGTCTTCAACAAACTTACACACAATTGCTGGTTGCAAAATTTCCCCTTTGCTGCTTCTAAGGTGATTGCCAGTGCGGGCCTTAAAAAGGGGTCCAGTGAGTCCAGAAGATCTTGTTCATGTCCTAAATTTCCAGAATGGCCCATGTCAAACTCCATAGCACTTGAAAGGGAGTGAGACCCTCTCTGACACTCCTTTTCCCTGTTACACTGCAGCTCTCACATGGATCAGGGGCTGGACTGCCCAGGAGGGAGGAGGGTGCAAGCTCTCACCCCAGGATCAGAGGGAGAGTGGCCAGGGGTCCAGCAATGCTCCCAGAGCTCTGGCAGTGCTTTTCTCCCCCAGGCCCTTGCTGACAGTATTGTGTGACTGCAGTGTGGTGGTGTGGCATCCAAAGCTACCATCCCATGGAGCTGAGCAGAAGAGAAAGCTCAGGAGGGGAGATGGTGCTTGCACAGGGGAGGAGGCAGGTGAGTGGTGAGCAGGCTCTGCTCTGCTAGCTCGCCTTCACCTGTGTACAAATGGCAAAGACCATAAAATACAAGTTGAACAAGACAAAGTCAGTTATTTACTGCCCTGAGCATGATCGTTCCCCATGGTGAGTTTTCAAGTGCCTTTTGCTTCAAGTCTGCTTTTAAATGACGCATGCGATGTGGCCTCTTCCAGCTCCTGAAGGGAAAGAGAAAGGAAGCTCTACCACAGTGCAACAGATATCCCTCATCTAAAGCTTTTACTGTATCTAAATGGCCATTGAATAGCTGCATTGATGCAGGCATTACAGTAAGTGCTCTGGTGAGCTGAGGAGTTGCTCTTCTGGCTTGACCTGTTGGGGGTATGAAGGACAGTCCCACTTGCCCCTCTGACCACTGACCTCACCAGTGGTGAAGTGGATGTCCTTGGCTGTCCTAGGACTGGAAGAGGTCACTATTTGCACTGCACAGTGGAGAAAACAGTAATGAGATGGATGACCCAGCAGCTGATGGCACTTCCAGCACTCAGCTGGGGCAGGTGTTTTAGCAAAGATCACACAACCTGCCTTGTGCAGGTGCAAAGGTCTCCTCTGCCCACCACGGGTTGTGTCTGAACAAGGTGTTTTGGCCACTCCCCGGAGATGGGGAAATGGGCAGGGAGAAGAGTGAATGCTCAGGTCTCACACTGGTAAACAGTAGAGCCAGGAGTGTATTTTTACCATTTTCATGTCATCTCAGATCTGAGAAATTCAAGAAAAGCAGCTGGTAAAATCTACTAGTCTTCTGCTCCTGCAACTTAAGAACTCAAGTGGTGGACATCCCATTCCACTGGACAGCACAGGTAACCAGGTAGTGGTCACTGGGATGGGTTGGACCCATGGAGGAGATCCATGAGAGAGTGATATGAGAAGAGCATGTGAACAGAACAATGTACTTCCCCAGAACTATTTTACAATCTTCAATGATTCACAATTCAAGGACCACTTGTAATGCATGTTTAACAGCCATAGGTAGATATTTACCTTCATGAATTTGTCTGTCTTTAGATCTCTTTTAAGGACCTGCAGCATCCTGTGTCAAGGGCTTTTAAACATTCATTACATAGCGTAGTGCATGAACAACAGTTTGAGCTTGTTCTGAGAAAAGTCATTGCAGCAGTCACACATTTCCCATCAGATTCTTCACTGGCTGCTCCTGTAGGTGTGAGTTCCAGACAGGCACCTGCTGTGCCTAGTGCTGCAGTTTGGAACATGCACGAGCACTTGAGGTGCCAAATCCCCACCCATATCTTCACAGACCTGTTATGGTTCGTATCTCGTGGTGGAGCCTGGGGCCTGTGCTGTGGTCAGAGGCCCATCACATCGGGTCCTGTGCAAATACCCCCTGAGGTAGCTCCTGAGAGCTGTAACAGGTTCATATTAGGAGTGAGGGAGAGATCCTCTGTCACTCTCCTAAGATTATATATTGATTATTTGATTTGATAGTGAGGTTCCTATGAAGCCAAAATTCAGAAGGTGGTGTGTAACAGTCACTAGGAAATGGCTGATAGGCATGTGTACGTTTGAGTGCCTGCGTAAAAACAAACATATGGCAATAAAGACAGTGGCAAAATTGAGTAATTGTCATGGGTAAGGGATATCTGCACTGTCAGTGGTGACTGATATGTGGTGTCCTGTGCTTAGGGAAATAAACTGCATGTCAGTACTATGCTTAATACGGGACAGGTCATGAAGCTCCCACTTGTGTCCTCCAGGACTTGTACTGGGAAACTACATGAGCTAGGAAAACTGGCTCGTTTTCAGGGCCCATCAACAGGATTTTCAGCTTCTCTGCTTTCTTTGGGGTCAATGTCTTTACATGCAGAAACTGAAAGAATAGGAATGGCCAGGGAGCCATCCAGATCCACACCCTGGCCCCTCTTTCCTGTGTCTCAGAACAGCACAAGAGGCAAAAGGGGCTGGTGGATCATGAGGGTGCTGGGGCTTAGGTGATGCTGGAGGAAACTCCTACTCTCACTGAAATGCCTGTGGGGATCCTTGGAGCCCCAGGAGAGGCTGGGCAGTGTCTGAAGGGGTTTGTGTGCATGCCTGCCAGGAATCTGTGGACCTCTCCACAGCTGAGATACTGGGAGCTTATCAGGGTTTCCTCTGGATGCCTTCACGTCCACTCCAGCAGCAGCCCTCTGGGCAGGGGTGGGCTGGTGCTGGAAAGCTGACCCAGCCGTCTGCATTCTGGCCTTTCCCTCCCCTGTGCACAGACAGATCCCACGGGGCAGGCATTGCTCACACTGCTGTGAGTCATGCCAGATGCTGTATGGTCCTCAGGCACCCCCTGGCAGGTGTGATATGGGAGAGCACAGCCGTGCTCTGGGGGAGATAGCTGGGAAATTCACTGATTACACATATGGGCCATGATTAGTACCACCAGTCGGGTCCTCACCCCACAAAACATCTGGATAATAGGCAGCAGAAAAGATGGACTTTTTACAAGGGCCTGAAGTGATAGGACTAGGGGAATGGCCTTAAACTGGAGGAGGGCAGGTTTAGATTAGATATTAAGAATAAATTTTCCAAGGGTCATGCTCAGGCTGCCCAGAGAAGGTGTGGCTACTCCATCCCTGGAATTTCTCAAGGCCAAGTCGGATGGGGATCTGAGCAACTTGGTCTAGTGGAAGGCATCCCTGCCTATGGCAGGGGTTTGGAATATGGTGGTATTTAAGGTCCCTTCAAGCTAAAATGTTCCATGAGTCTGTGATGGTCTGCCTAAAGGTTTCATTGCTTGAAAGGCTTACAGGCCTAATTTCTATGAGTGGAATGCATGGGTGCAGTACACACTTAAGCACCTGGTGGCTGTGCGGAACTGTGTGAGGTGCTGCTGGCTCAGCCTTGCTCTGTGTGACTGTTAGCAGGCCCTGCTCTGGTTTTGCTCTTTGTGAATGTCGACACAAGCTTGTGCTTTTTGGTGCTGGTCAGGCGGATGCTGAGCTGGTGTGTTTTGCAGAACATTCTGCACTCCAGACTGGAGTGCCTGGGGTAAGGATGAGGCAGAAGAGACAGTATGGGATGAAGTACAAGGATTTCATCAGTGGCATTGTTTGTGAGAGCAAGCCCATAGCAAACTGGCTGGGGGGACACAGCCATGCTGTGCTGTCTCTGGGTACAGTCATAAGCAGGGAAAGGTTCAGAGTAGTGTGCTGGCTACATGCTCTGCAATTTCAAAACCTCTTTTACCTGACCCAGTGTCTCCTGCGCCAGCATACAGCCCTTCCCCTTTAATCTCTCCTTTCAGAATGTGGGTGTTTGTGCTCCTCGAGGAGAAAGACTGGCTTCTATTATCTCCAGGGTGATGATGGCCTGTGAACCCTGCAGTTTCCCCAGCTTTCACTTTATCTGTGGATTGAAAGCAGACCAGAGCAGGCGGCTCAAGGCTCAGAGAGAGCACTTGAACCCACAGAGTGTGCTGCTGCCTGCCTGGGCCTGGGCACCCCACAGCAGGGTCAGATGCTGTCACACAGAGGGGTGTGGTGGGATCTTGACCCTGAGCAGGTCAGGAAAACAATATGGTAATGGAGATGAGGGATGATGGCAGGGGAGGAGCCAGCATCACCTTGTGGGAAATCCCATGGTACCTTGTGGGACCTCTGCTGCTTGCAGTTCTGGTGCCCTGAAGATGAGAAGGACATGGAAATGCTAGAGAGAGTCCAGAGATGACCACTAATTTGATGAGAAGCCTGGAGCACTTTCCCTACAAAGATAGGCTGAGAAGGCTGTGGGTGCTCATCCTGGAGAAGAGAAGGTTATGTGTAGACCTCATAGGAACCTTTCAGTACCTGAAGGGGCCCACAGAAAAGCCAGAGAGAGACCTTTTGTCAGGAGCTGTAAGGATAGGACAGGGAGTAGTAGGTACAAGTTGAAAGAGGGGAAATATAAGCTAGATATTAGGAAAAATATGTTACTGTGAAACTGGTGAGATACTGGAAGAAGTCGCCCAGGGAAGCTGTGGATGCTCCATCATTTTCAGTATTCAAAGCCAGGCTGGATAGGGCCTTGAGCAACCTGGTCTAGTGGGAGAGGTCCCTGACCATGGCAAGGATGGATTGGGACTGGATGTTCTTTGAGGACCTTTCTACTCCTTGGCATTCTATGACTCTATGACCTGATCTACTCCTTATCTCCATTTCACTCTCTGTTAAATATTTGTGGGCAGGGGAGACTTTCCAGGGCTTTTCACAGATCGAAGCTGGTGAGTACCTCAAAAACCATGACGCTTTTCTCCATTCAAGAATAACTGCATCCTGTCTGATAGGTCTGTCAAGGGCAGGAGGAGTATGGCCTAGCATGGGTTGGATGGCTTCCTGGTGACCAGGAGGATTCCACTCTGTTGCCCAACAATGAGGTCAGGGCCACCCCTGGCAACCTCATCACACAGAATCCTGCTCTGCCCCTAAAAACAAAGTCAAGTAATTCTTGTCCTGCTGGCAGCATCGCCTCATGGATTACCTCCATCTGAGCACCCCTGCAGCTGCAGCAGCCCTATAGCTGCGGCAGCCTGGTGCTGGGCAGCAGAGCCCAGGGCAGGACCTGCCCATGAACCGCTCCATTCCTCCACCTGTCCCTCCACCTGCCATTTTTACCCGCTACGGTTGGAGCAGGCCTAGTCCCACGGAAAAGCAGTATATGCAGGTAATGAACCTTTGGCTGGCTTCAGGGCAAGGGTGAGCTGAAAGGCTGTGGAGGCCAGTATCCTCGGAATGGAGAGGGAGGGGACAAGACAGAGAGCAAAAACATCTGCTGAGAGACATGTGGGGTGTGTGAGGCTTGCTGGGTGCCTGCCATCCATAAAGAAGAGGAGACAGACCATAAGTGTGGGACATGAGAACACAGGGAGCAGGCACTGCAGGTTATGTCAAACAGGGTCTGTTCAGGACAGAAAAGGTCATCCCAGTGCTGTTATGATCTCTCTGACTGGGTCTTGCTTCCTGAAGGGTGCTGGAGATATTTTTGTGCCCTGTTCATTTGGTCTGATTGAGGAACAAGCTGTTCTTGCCCACAGGGAGCAGCTCCTCTGCTCAGCTGTCCTCTTGGCCTGTGGGGAAAAAATGCTCCACCAGCAGGGCTGAAGTGAAAGGAGTGGTGATGTTCCACCTGCTGATTTGCCCAACTAAGAGATAAATGAGCTCCTGGGTGCAGAGGAAACGTGCACTGTCAAACTTAGTCAGAGATTTTATTCCTTGCAGAATACCCTGGAATGCCTCAATATTCATTCTCCCCAGGGCTGCTCTTGCAGGACCCAGGGGCATTGTTCTCCTGGTTCTTCATTACTGTGGGTACCAGAACTGTTAGTGGATCTTGACTGAGCCAAAACTTTACTTTACAAACTGAGATGTTTATTAGTAGTGCTGAAAGCACACTTGTCTTGTGGAGAAAAATGGGTTTGGTTTACAGGTGGTTGCTTAATGCACAGTGGAAAATGTGGCAAAATCATTGTAGGGCCACAGTGGAGTGAAGTTTCAAACCTGTGACGGTATCAAGGCAAACGTCAGGAGGTGGTAAAGAGCTAAGCATGAGCAGCCAGTGCTCTTCTAACAAACCTTATAGGAACTTTTTAAGCAACAGCACCCCCAAGAAGTAAGTTAACTCATGACTGTGATGGGCTAATGCTGCACATGGACAAACAGCTTTGAGAATTTGGCTGAAAATTAGAGGAAGTTGTCCAGTTTTTAGAGCATCAAATTCTGGTAACAGTGTACAAAAAAAGGAGCTGGACAAACATCATCTGCCACTAAAATGCCGAGTGGCCAGGTCACCAAAGTGCAGATATGGCATGGCTGTGTCAGTATGGGCCTGTATTTAGTGACCCCAGAGATCCTTGTCAGCCCTGGGGGTAAGTGAAACCCAGCAAGTACGGGCAGGTTGCTGTTGGGAAACCAGCAGATATTCGAATCCAGCCCTTGGCTGACTCACTTGGCATGCACTTGCTCAAGATCACCATGTCTGGATGCAGGGAGAAGGGGCAGTCCAGCCCCCCTGGCGGTTGTGGGGGTGCACCTTGGAGCCCATCACTCCATGTCTGTGTGCAGACACTGGAGGGAAAGTGCCAGTATCTAGCATGACTCATGGGTCAGGCCTCAGATGCTTGTTTTAGGTGTTTTTCTCTGCTTGTTATAAACTCAGACACAGACTCACACACTTTGGGTTTGTATACTCACAAACCAGAGGTGCTCTGACCTGCATGACCTTCAGAAAGGTGATGGTTTCATTATTTTTATGGTCCTTGACCACTAGCAGGTCACCTTAATGTCTAAAAATTACCATCAGAACCTCAAAATTAAAGGACTCTCGCATTTTCAGCAGCCAACACAGGAACCATATTAACACCTTGAAGGGAAAAATTAATGTCTCAGTGCCATCTTGTGGAATGACCTGTATAAAGGATAAGCTCTTAAAAACATGCTGGATTTTTACTGAGTTTGATGGTAATATTGGGAATTACTACCAACAATAACTGGTAATAACTATTACCAAATGTTATCACCAAATATTATCACCAAACCAAAGATTTCTGTTGCAAATTGGGGTCACTTTTTTCCCTGAGAAGACTGCAAGTCCATGGGAACATGGTGTTCCCAGAAAGCACCTCTCCATTTTTTAGCGTGAATCAGAATATTGAGATGCCTACAATTGATGCTTGAATGCAGGAGACAAAGCCTATCAGACACACAGCACTCCACTCTTTGCCCACAGGGAAGGAATCCACTTGGAAGGCTCCCTGAGATCTAGGAGAAAAAACAAAGTTGTAGGTAGTAGTTGTGGGTGTTACTGACCCACTGATACCTTGTCCATCTGAGAAAGGCTGTGAGATCTCCAGTACATGGAGATGATGCGAGAATCTCAGGTGACATGCAAAGTCAGCTGGAAATCACCATGTGCAGAAGAAACTTGAGGGTCTTGTCAATACCCCAACCTGGTGCTCCAAGACCCATGGTTTGTGTTCCACCAATAAACATTTGCATGGCAGAGAATGAAGTGACCTAGAAAGATTTATTCTGTGTCACAGATCCACAGGACAAAACCTTTCCTGCCTAGAAATATGCTGTAGAAACACCCTTGCAAGCAACATGATTCTCATCCATCATAATTAAATGATCCTCAGTATCAGAGACAGACCAGTAATTTACTGCATATTTAGCCAGGTGTTCACTGAGGCCAATAGTTAATCTGTCACTGGAGGAGGGATTACCCCAGTCCATAAAACTCTCTCTGCCACAAACATACCAATCATCTATGGACAAGAAAGGAGAATCAGTCTCCCAAGTTCTTCCATGGAGCTGCTGAGTGCCTTGTGGGGGAAAGAAAAGCTCATGAACTTTTGCCATGCAGTGGAGGAGTGGGAAGCAAGGCCAGGGGCAGCGTGAGCAGAGCACCATGTCCCATCAGGGCAGCTGCTGACACCTCTGCAGAGCTGTCCTCTCCAGAGCTACACTGAGAAGCTGCAGCAGGTTGAGAGGAAGGCGAAGAAAACCAGCAAAGTACCAGAAAAGGCTCAAGAGAAAAGGTCTTGAGTGTTCAGTGGATATAAGTTTTTCCGTGATTAATCAAAGGTATTAAAACCTTTTCAGCGTGAAAGGTAAGAGTGCCTGGTGATCAGGGAGATAGGCAGAGGGAATGAGGAGATGGAGGAAGAATCAGGACAGCAATGGTTCCGCTCTGGCAGCCAGATAAGACTGAAGATCTCTTGAGACTGTTGCTGAGGTTGGTTTCTCCTTGCCTTGTATGAGAGGACAGGCAGGGTGGCTGGTGGCAAGGCTCTCAGTGAGTGTGATGGCACCTGCAGACAGAGGTGCATTCAACAAGAGCAAATATTCCACCTGAAACAATCCATTGTGCTCTTCCCAGCTGCACACAGCAGAGCGCACCAGCTCCAGGCAGAGCATCCTTGCTGCAGAAGAGGCATCCAAATAATCCTGCACAGGCAAACAGTCCCAATCCAATCTATTTAAAAAAAGACAAGTACCAAACCACCAGTCAATGGGTTACAATGCAGAACATTGTAACAGAAATTCCTGTTCAGTTCCTGTAGAAAAGTTTAAGGAGAAAGACAGGCTTCAGGAGCACATCAAGACCTTTGACAGCTCCACTGTTCTGGGGTTAGGCTCTCCTGGGCAGAAACACAGTGTCATCAATGCCCTCATAAGAGAAATAGTGCACCCCTACCATACAGCTTTTATAGGATGGCATATGGGGGAGGGAGGGAAGGAGTTGCGGGGGGGAAGACTCTGAAGCTAGCCACTGCTTTATTGGCTTGTTCATCTTTAACCAAAAGAGAGAAGGTGTCTGGGGGTGAAGAGAGGGTGCCAAGTTTCAAAGGGTAACCTGGCTCAGTGCAATGAAGTGTGCCGTCTCAACAGGAGAACATAGACAGCAGTAAGGAGTCAAAGAAGACAATGTTGGAGAACATTAAAGAGTTCTTGAGGATTCGTAACAAAATCGTAAGGGAGATGCTGGCAGAAGCGCTGGGAACATTCATCCTCATGGTAAGGAGGGGTCTGTGCTTGTGTATGAGTGTGTCTGTGTGTGTGTGTTGCCATTTAAGGCAGCGATTTGTAAGCTCAGTGGTTTCCTACCACATCCTCAGGGTTGCTCAGAGGCTGGTTGCTACTGCTCACCCCTCTGCTTTGGTGGGGTGGCAGTTTCCCAGCAGGCAGACCACCTGTCACAAACCTGCTGGAGCTAAAGTAATGCAGGGAAACGGAGGTGGGTGCTAGGAGAGAGTGAAGAAAGTGGGATAAAATGAAAATATCACAGAATTATTTAGGTTGGGAAAGACCTTTAAGAGTGCAACTGGCACTGTGGAGGCCACTACTAAACCATGTCCCTAAGTGCCACATCTACATGTCTTTTAAATACCTTCAAGGTATTATATATATTTAATATCTGTAAGCCCACCACCTCCCCTGGCAGCCTGTTCTAATGCTTGACAACTCTGCTGGTGAACAGATTTTTTGTAATATCCAATCTAATCATCCCCTGGCACAATTTGATGCCATTTCCTTTTGCCCTGTCACTTGTTACACGGGAGAAGAGACCAGCCTCCCAGCTACACCCTCCTGTCAGGGAGCTGGAGAGAGTGATCAGGTCCTCCTTGAGCCTCTTTTCTCCAGGCTGAACATCCCCAGCTCTTGTAGCTGCTCCTCATCAAACTTGTGCTCCTGTTGACCCTTCCCCAGCTGCACTGGCATTCTCTGGACATGCTCCTCTTTCAGTTCACTTCTAGGAGAAAACTGGGGAAGAGTTTAGGAATGAAATCAGAGTGGCATCCACAATGCTTGTGCCACACTCCCTGGAAGATCCCAAAGAGTGAATGGAGGCTTTTCCTCCTGCTGTGCCAGAGGTGTGGTGTAGTTGGGGGGTGGGTTGGGTCTGAACAGGTCTGGAGAACAGACCCAGACTCTTCTATCACTGACAGCTGCTGCAAAATGAAAACAGCGTTCATCCATCTTCCCCTCAGGGTTGCCAGGGTAATGAACAACTTTCCTCAGAGATTCTCCAGAACCACAACCCACCATTAGGAAATGAAATTACAGGGTGTGAAGCATGCTTTTCTTGCTGCCAATCAAACAGTGCTTATGTAAATCATACATAAACTGCCCCTGTGCTTATGTAAATCATTCATAAGCTGCCCCCTTGCCTGAGGGATCTGTTTCACAAAGAAATAATTAAGTGGGTTTGAGCCCCTGGGCTGCTTTAGAAATGTTTGCGTAGAAGATTAGGAAGGTTTTGCAGTTGCTGTGGGAGCTAGTGGGAGTGAAGTACCCACTTGTCACATCCCGAGGTGTCTCCTTAGACCTGAGATCACCTTTGGAGGACACGCAAGGGGTTTGGAACCCAGTTCTTTCCGATGGCTGCCGATGAGAGACTGCATGAGGCTGTTCTTAGAGGTTTTCATGGTTGTTTATTCTTTCTTATCTCAGGAATGCTTTGTCCAGCGAACAACTGTCTGCTCTCTAAATGTCCAAGGCAGAATCTGCCTGGTAGAGGCAGGACTTATCTTTTATAGTCTAAATTACGTACTAGGTATTTACAATTATTTTCCAATACAATACAACTTTGTTAAAGGTCCAGCTCTGACCCCATCCAATCTAAAAGTGCCAGCATGTCACCCAGCATGGATGACACGGAGAAGAAGGAGGCAGAGGTATCCACACCCCCAAATTCTCTATCTTGGCCACGTGTTCCTTATCACAAACATTCCCAAAAGTCTATTTATCTACCTTCTAACAACCTAATTTGCACTTTACTAATTTTGGTGGCTTGTTTCCATTCCCTCTCTGTTGGTAATTTCCCCCAGGGGTTGGAATTCAGTGCCTGAGACACCAGGGTCTCATTCAGGGGTCTTTGGGACCCTCGCCAGGGGGGTTTTGAGACCCCCAAGGAGGGCAGGGGTATACCCTGGGCTCCCACACCCACTGGGACCAGAGACTTTGAGTGTTTGATCAACAGAGCAGAATGAGATCCTCCCTCTGAAAAGGCCTGGTATCTATCTGTGCCAATTTGCTGGCATTTCCTGGACTTAGCTTGGGCTGAGACACTTTAGGCTGGAGAGAGGCTGGCATGCAAAGACTGGGCATAATCTAAATAACTTGTACTTGGAGACTTAAAGAGGAAGAAATTAAGATTTGTGTAAGCACAGGGACCTTCTGGCACAGCTCCCTGTACCAAGAAAGATGCTCATTTCCATGGGCAACCACTGCTTGTGCAGAGCATGATTGCTTTTTATCACTGAATTTTGCATATACAGCTCTTTGAATTATACTCCCAGGTAGTTTTGCACCCATAGCAAGTCAGAGATCTATATCTCCTCAGCAGCAGCTTAGCAAACCATTTTGGTTTTTCCCTTCTCTGTTATTTGGTGGTGGAAGTTCCCAGGTGATAACAGCTCCAGGGTCATCCTGGCAGAGAAGCAGTATGTGGTGGAGACTTTACTCTGCACTCTGACAGGTCAAGGCAGATTTTGCAGCCTGCAGCTCACACTGGCTCTTCCTTCACTGGTCATTGTAAGGGAGGAGAGAAGGAGGGCACTACACATGGGCCCCATCAAGGGCTGAAGACAAGCAGCATCCAGCATCAGAACAAAGCATACAGCACACCCAACTCTTCAGCAGCACCTCTGCCTTCAGTGCAACAGGCAGTGTCCTGGGTGCACCTCCAGGATGCCTGAATGGCTGTTATTTGGACAATAACACTCACCCCAGGGCTTCTCAGTTTAATGGACAGGCAGTGGTGGTAAGAGGAGCCAGCAGCAGGACTAAACACCACAAGGACTAGAGAAGAGGGAATTGAAAGAAATGGTGTTTTGGGACGGTGAGGATACAGGAGGAAAACCCATGCTGAGAAACAGATTCTATGCTCTATCTTCTGTTTTTTTCAGGATACAGCTATTTATGCACAGTCATGTCTCCTCCCCTGCAACCCTCACACTGCACCTCTGTGCTCTCCTGCTAAACCTGTGCATTACATATTTGTATCTCTTGTATCTGGCTTTGGAAAAATCAGGGATGAATATAGAGAATTTGTGTAATTTGCAGATGTTAAGGGGACATCACAAACTGTTTCTGGGGGCCTTTGCTGAGGCAGACTGAGAAGGGATCACACTGTGGGGGCTGTAGCTCTGTGCACAGCACAGAGTGTGATCTGTGTCTACAAGAGAGATAAGAAGTGCAGCATCTCTAGGGAATGGGGGATTTGGGTGATGTCTGAAAGCAATGAGAGGAAGCAGATACAGGAGATAAAATTTGGATGCAGGCAGAGTAACCAGAAAAAAATAATCACATTTAAACACTACAAGCCAAAGCAGAAGTTTATGTGCTGGAGAACATATTGACTTCCTTGTTTTTGAAAGACACCTTGGATAAACATCAATGCGGTCTAAGGAACAGGACACACTTTCCAAACCTTCAGTGGTTTGTGAGGCAGAAACCTCAAATTGTCCTTCTCTAGATTTCAGCATAAGAGCATTCAAAGAACTGATTTTTCCACTCTTGCCAGGCAAGAGAATTCTCACTTTCAGGACAGAGCAATGTCTTGAATATGTGTTTTCCTGCTGGAGAGTGTTTACCTTTAGTTTTTCCCTGGCTTTCCTTCAGTCACTAAGAACAAAAAAACCACCAAAACTGAAACTTCGGCTGTTTCCAACCAGAGAATGTATGTGCTGAATGGAAAAGTTAAATCAGAATTTCCTTTCTTGTCTTTCACTGGAATGTTACCAAAATTAGAGTTTAGTCTACCAAATAGCTGTGTACTGCCCAAATTATATATTTAGTCAATAAACAGCACATCAGCAAAAGAAGGACAGTAAGAATTTGCACACTCTCCTTCCATCCATCTTGGATGTTGTCTCCCAGTGGTCCATGGTGATGCTCCCTCAGTTCATGTCCCTGGTTTCAAGCAGAGCCATCTGCAGTGTGGCTGTGTGAATGACCCCCACGAGCCCCAGCTCTTGCTGTGTTTGGGGTTTGTCTCCCCATACCCAGCCATAATGAGAGGGCCTAGTTTGGTTTGCTGGGCACCAATCTCAGCTATCACTTCAATTTTTGCAGGGCAAGGTTGCTCTTTCTGTTCTGACCATGGTCATCTTCGAGACTTCCTGTCTTTTGGGAGCTCATTACTTTTGCAGAAAAAATAGCAAATAAGCTCAGTCTACCCCAGCAACAAGAATACTTCTAACACTCTTTTCTGTCTTGCTTTTTACACAGATTTTTGGATTGTCCTCTGTGGCACAAGTGGTATTGGGAAAAGGAAACACTGGCCAGTATCTGAGCATCAATTTGGCATTTGGCATCGGTGTTACATTGGGCATCTATGCGGCTGGAGGAGTAACTGGTGAGCAGCATTGCCAGGCATGGGAGATATCCAAATCCCATATAGGCCATGTGCATTGGGGCAGCAGGAGCCAGGTGTGGAGGGCTGTGTTATGGCATAGGCACTGCCCTCACCTAAAATAAAACCAGTCCTAGAGCCCCCCAGGCAAGAAAGGCAGGTGAGGACAGGGACATGGGATGCACAGCACTCGTACAGAATACTGACCCCAAACTTGTGTTCTGAGCTGTGACAGGGCAAGCTGGACAGGGAGAGCAGAGGAGGCTGGGCCAGCCCCTCCTGTTGTGGCCAGCAGAGCCAGGTTTCAGCAGCTCCCCCATTTGAGACGTGCCAGCAAGGCCCAAGGACACAGGGAGCTCCCAAAACCTGCTGCTGATACAACCCATGGGGAAATAAATAATTTATTGCAAAGGAGAGCTTATGGCTGATGTTGCAAAAGGAATAGTATGCACTTTTTCTCCTTATCACACACACCCTTGCACAGGTGCCCCACATGATGCTGGGAAGTGGTATTTTGGGGCCATGAGATGGCATTCCTCACGTGATGAGCATTACCTTTGCCTTCCGCTATTTCTGCATTCCTTTGCACCAAGAGAAAACATTAAGGACTAATGGGCAGAAAATTAAAGCAACTCCTTTCTTTTGAATTGTTGGAGTAGAGAGAGATCCAAACCTGGGGCTGGCATAGAAAGGAAAAACTTTCCATGTGAGCAGTCAGAAGCAGTCAGCCCTTGATTTTCTTGTCCTTTTGGAGCTGGTGGAAACATCCTGGGGAAAGAAGACTGAGGAAGACTAGGTTCTGCAGTCCTAAGTGACTTTTGAGAAGGAGCTAATCTCCTGAGGGCAGAGGGCAGTGCAGAAGGGGTCTCAGCTCAGCCAGCAGTAGTACAGTTACAAAACAAACTTCACACTATCCTGACGTGGTAATTTGGCTTTATCTGTGTCACAAGGTGCTTTTAGTGGTCTGAAATGGCTGGCCATGCCCACAAATGAGCAGAGGCTCTAAGAAGGATCTGCCCCCATTCCAGTTGTGGTGGTTGGATTGTAGCAGGTGCTACATGCACTTCCACTTCACTCTGTCCTGCACTTGGATGAAATGATGGGTATCTGCATCTTACCCCTTTTAGAGTCTGGAGTATAAGATGGTCACGAAAGCTGGAATGTTTACTGACCCTCAAAGTTTATACCTACCAGGCAGGAAAAATAAATATTTTCTTTAGACTCCTGGGGGCAGGAGGCCTGAAGAACACATATGGTTTGCACCAAAGTCATGAGACCCAGACCCATTTAGTCTTCAAAAGCACCATTGTGATATTATTAACCTCTTCCACAGGAAGTGTTCCATCAAAACACAGGTCCTCATCTACCTGTAGCTACTGAAAATGTGCTGAAGGGCTCTTTTTAAGCTCAGTAGGGAGAAGCCCATTGAGAAACTCATAGGGAAACCTCATGTCATCCCAAGAGAGCTATATCTGACCGGTGAGACGACCCAGTCTCTGGAGGCAGCCTGTGGTCTACACAATTTTTAGAAGACTAGCTAGAGCTCTTTGACCTGCATGATTCAGCTGTCAAGAGAAAAAGGCTAATTTCATGTCTATGCAGGAGTAAGACCCTGTCCTGAGAAAGTCTTGCTGTTCTGGATCAGTGTCTGAGTGATTACTGTGGGGCATGGGGCATAGAATCAAAGAACAGTTTGGGTGGGGACAGACTTTTCAAGTTCATCCAGTCCAACTGCAATGAGCTCAAATATCAACTACAGTGGATTGCTCAGAGCCCTGTCCAACCTGGCCTTGAATGTTTCTAGGGATGGGGCATCCACCATGTCACATGTTCCAAAACAGCTGCATCAGTGTTGAGCCTCTCTTTTTCTGTGATTTTGCAGGAGCTCATATGAATGCTGCCATCACCCTTACACAATACGTTTTAGGAAACATCTCCGGAACGTCGCTTGTAGCTTATATAATCGGCCAGTTCCTGGGCTCCTTCATGGCAGCAGCCACTGTCTTTGCTGTCTACTATGGTAGGGTTGTGTCTTTTATCAGAGGTCAACTCACAGTGTTGTCAAAATATGTCCTTTTGTAGTGCCCAGCGAGATTTCTGGGTGAGGAGGGCAAGCTCCTGCCTTGTGGGACAGACCACAGCTCAAGTTCAGAGCAGGTCCCAGATATACCTCTGGGGAGGATACACAGTTCCTGGAAAACACAGCTTCTTTTACTCAGGGCATTCCTGCTTCCAAGACCTGCCTTCAGCAAAAGGGCAGTAGCTGCATTTTGTCAGCATTTTGTTTCCAGGTCTGCAGGGGCATTATTTACATGAACTACCATGTATTAGGTGCTGTTGGAGCTCTGGGGACACTCTGCTGCTCTGTGGAACACAGGTGTGCAGCCACTGAGGGTTTTGAGCTGTAAGCAGAGGACCCACCACCCATTGTCTCTAGCATGTCTCAGTCTCTGATTGCAGAGGGTTGGAAGCCTCCAGTGCTTCCAGACCATCTGGGCTACTCTGGGCTCCTGGAGCAGGGATAGGAGGCTGGTAGGTATAGAAGTGACTGCAGACCAAAGCCTGTGGGTAAAGATATTGGTGAGGGCATGCTCTGTGAGGAGTGTCACCTCCACCACATCTACTGCCTCCCTTCTCCTGATGTCTGTGCTGGCTGCAACAGGTGGACTTGTGTGTGCATCCCGTGGGATGAATGCTGTGCTAACTTACATAATCCCCACTTCTCCTAGATGCTATTTATCACTACACCAATGGGAGCCTTACAGTGTCAGGACCAACTGCCACAGCGATGATCTTCTCTACTTACCCTGCTCCCAACGTATCCTTGCAGGGAGCCTTCTTCACAGAGGTCAGTGGGAATGTCTGTGGAGTGCTAGGGGAAGGTGGGTGGTTACAAGTGCTGCTGCAGGGCTGCTACAGGTCCCCACAGCCCTACATGCACAGACACTTCCTCTTTTCCCAAGGAGCCCAGCATCCAGGCAGGCACCTGAAAGGTAAGACCCAAGGCACCTTTAGGCCGGGCAAGTGTAAAGGGTTTGGCCTAAAGCCTAATACATGCAGGCTGCTCCACAGCTTGGTTCAGGGGCTCCCTGGACATCTTCCTTGCATGCCATGCAAGCAGTGAGAAGTGAGAAACTGAGCTCTACCACCAGCCATCTCCTCTGTTTTCTGGGCTGAACTGTTCCTTTCCTATTTGGATTGTACATGCACTCCATGCTCTTTGGCAGCTGGTGCTGGCTGGCCCTCTCCAGCACAGAGAGCCTGGGACTGTCTCCACATGAGCACACCCTGGACTGAACCTCTATGTTTGAAAAGATGCATTGAGACTGTGTGCAGTGGATTTCCATCTTCCAGCAGAATGTTCAGATGCCCAGAATTAGGAAAGGGACTCTTCAGGGGATGTGGGGCACTAAGACACCAGAGAAGGAAGATTCACTTCCAATGCAAATCTTTGGGAGCCTGTGATTTGGACTCTGAGCTGACAAAACTCCTGCCTGGGCATAATGAAAAGGATGGTGAAAAAGCCTAGAGGTGGGGAGTGGATCCCCTCAGCCTCCTGTGGACAGGCAGTGTCCTTGACACAGAAGAAAGCAAGTAAGACTGACAGTGCTTTAACAGAAGCTGCAGTTTCTGTTTTTGCTGGTGTCACTGTGAAAGCAGTTCAAGTCTCTCCAGCCGGACTTTCTGAAGCAGAAATAGACAGGTGTCATCACCTGTATCAAAAATATGCTTCTTGATGTCCTGGGCACTGCAAATCTACAAATACCAGCTATGTAGACACTGATGGGAAAAACAGTTTCCAGGTGAGAACCTGGTATCTGCATACAGGCTGTACAAAATATTACTTCCTCTAGGGATGATCAGGTTTGTCTTGTGAGCAGCTTATTATGGTTCTGCTTCTATTAGAATATACTTAAAATGACCCATTTCCTTGACTTGAAAGATAGAGAGTGACAACATTGCTGAGAAATTTGTACTAGTCTTGGTGAGGTTTTTGCTGAGAAAAAGATTTTTTTCAATCCACCTGTGTGGAGGGAGTAGTATTTGGGTCCCTACTGCATTGATCAGACCACGAATCTCATCTGCTCTTTCATTCTGGAAAGTCTCTCAACCTTCCCCATTCTCTCTCCTGACCTGTTCTTTTCCCTTTTCTGTTCCCACAGTTTATGGCAACAATTATGCTGATTGTGGGTATTCTGGTCATCCACGATGAGAAAAACAATGCAGCCACCAAAGGCGCTCAGCCCATGCTCACGGGTATACTGGTCCTGGGCATTGGTCTGGGAATGGGCCTGAACACAGGCTATGCCATAAACCCCTCCAGGGACCTGCCCCCTCGGATCTTCACGGCAATTGCTGGCTGGGGAATGGAAGTCTTCTCGTGAGTGACCTGTTTTGCTCTTATTCTGCTCAGCTTGCCAGGGGAGATAAACACAAGATAAAATGTGTCATGAAGCTTTTTTTCTTTACACCAAGTGATGGTATAACTGCAGAGTGAGGGTTGTGCCTACAAGAGCCTTGTGCATTATGTACACAAAATTTGGAGTACACTTATTCTCTGGGATTCACCTTGGCAGTCAGATACCTCAGTTTGGGCACCAAATTGTCTGCCTGTTCACTGGAGATCCAGCTGTTTTTTGTGGTGAGCAGAGAGTCAGAGGGCAGCTCATCTGAATGCAGGTGGATTACTGAACAGGTCACCTAAATTTGGAGTCTGAATTTGGATATGAAACCTTGCCTTCCTCCAGTAAGATGTTATGTATTTTCCTATGGTGAGATCATTACAAGAGTCTCCTGTCCCGGACACCCATTTTCCTTAAATTTCCAGAAAATATATTTGAGATCTTGGTAGAGAAGTCACAGATTTTATTGGAAATGGGGAAGCAAAATGCCTATGTCTGTCTGAGAGTCCCACTCATCAAGACCACAGAGCCCATTTCTTTTGGAGAACATGAAATGTGCAGTGTGAAGCCACCTTTCCATGCTGATGGGGAAAATGACCTTCCCTCCAGCAATTAAGTGGGGGGACAGTGAATTTTTCTAAGCCAATTGAAGGCTTAGTGCCTGGAGTGGAACAGACTCCTCTGCTCACACAGCTCACTCCCACCCCAGCAGGATGTGGTGACAGGGCAGTGGTTCCAGTTGGGCTCACCAGCTGCCTCTTCTGTGTTTCATTTTAGGATTGAGCACTCCTGGTGGTGGATCCCAGTCACAGCTCCAATTCTGGGATGTCTTGCTGGTGTTTTAATCTACAATCTCTTCATTGGTTTTCACAACTACCCTGCCCATGAAACTGAACATGAGAAAGAACAGGAAGGCATGGAGGCTTCCAGACTGTGACAGCCATGTGCTGTGATGACACATGTGAATGGCACATCTGTTTGTCTACTATGCAGCTGGATGTGGATCATGTGATGGATGAAAGATGAGGGATGAGAGACTCGATTTCAGTAAACCTACTCTGCTTAAACAGACAAACTTGGTATCTGAGATATTGAGCAGGCCTGTGTAGGGCTAGACCTGACTGTGATCTCAAGAAAAGATTCAATCTCCCTGCATAAAAATCTATTAAAAAAAAAACCCTCAAAAAACCCCAAAAACAAACAAACAAAAAAACCAATCCAAAACTCAACCCCCAAACAATCATCATATTCTGAAGGAAACCAAAGCAGAGCTACAAGTCTCTAGATACATATATAGTAACTTACATCAAAATACAGGCATTGACAGTGGCAGAAACAACATGATTTAGTTAACACAGAAATTTTGATCTTGAATATTCTTTGGTAAGAGGCAGATACTACAGTGATAGACCAAGGGCCTAGGCTTGCTTCATTTGCATATCTGTCACCCTAACAAACACCTAGCTTGGAACAGCACAAAGAGAGAAAAACAATGATAGTCTAAAATAGAAACAGGAACCTGTTGGGTTGGTTTGTTTTTTTCCATGCTTGTTTTTTGGGTTTTGTTTTATTTTGTTTTGTTTTGTTTTCATCTGAACATTCAGGAAGCATTAAAAAATTACTAAACTAAACTAGTCCCCTGAATCCTGCCACAGTTCTGCTGGAACACGCTAGCATCAAAGAACCATGTGTGTACTGACACTCTAGACTTGACCTACACCAACTACCACCACAGGAAAGAAGTCAGAGAACTTCTGTTACAGTGTCTCCGAAAACTTGAATAAACTGCCCTCCCTCTCATACTTTTTTCTACTCTGAATGCATGAGAAATGAGAGGTTGCCCCACTGCTGCAGGAATTCTGCTACCTCCACCTGAATGAGGAAGTGGGCTTGCAACAGCCTTACAATTTGGAGCTGTCACTGGATTAAAAGCAGAACACTATGAGAAGCTGCCTGTTCCCAGAAGGGTGACAACAGTCTTAAACTTTTCTAGAAAGTGCTTAAGCAAGTCTGGTATGTATGTCAAGCACATAACTGCAGTTCCAGGGCTGGATGCCATGAATAAACAACACAGAGTTCTCCAAGAGTAGGAAGTGACAGAACATCACTGCACGGAATTCCAGAAAAGGGCATTTACTGGCTGTAATGATCATTCCCATCCCAATATGAAAAGGATAAGTAAGCTATTGCTATGGCATGGGGTGGGACTGGGTGGGAAGTACTCACATGTGCTTTCTTATTAGAGCTTCCTTTATATCAGTAGAGCAGCTACAACAGATCTTCTCCTGTCTCAACATGCACATGGGCTTGAGAGGGTGCATTAGAGGATTTTTGTCATCTGGGGGTGGCAGACAGTGGCTGCCAAGCAACGCAGAAACAGCATTTGAAGATGGAACCTTGGTAGTGCTGGAAGCACCAAAATACGCCTGAGCAGGAGCTGATGGCTGCAGAGATTTTGTACAGTGACTGGAGGATACAAGTAGAACAGCTGCCACACAGTTCAGTCTTTTGGCTGTGTGAAATAAACGGAATTTCTGAGTAGCGCAAGATTTAGCCAAAAAAGCTAAAAGAAACCCATTCCTTCTTGATTCTCTACTGACAAGTTCTCTAGTAAGAATTAAAAAACCACCCCAAACAATCCATCCTGAACATTGCTCTTGCCATACATCCTTTGCATCCTTTTGTGCATGTGCTCCCCAAAACATCTTCAAATACCCAATCACTTTGGAGGAAAATATTCAAATATTTATTAAAATACTATTAAGCACTTAAAGGATGGCTTCATCTTTCTGAAGTCCTCAGAATACTCATGAAAGCCTCACAACATCCCTGTGAGGTAGGTTTGTCTTATGTAATTATGGGGTGGTTTCAAAAATTAGAGATGAGGCTGTTTAAATAGTCAATGCTTACTTGAAGACAGTGATTTAAATTTCCATATTCAGGCACAAAATGTGTTGGGTGCTACCATGATTCCAGTGTATTTGGAAGACAGAATAGCATAGAAAAGTAATGGAAACAAACAGGAGTAACTGAAAACCAGTGAGTGGGTTAAAGTACAGCTCTAACCTGAAATCTTACAGTATAGAAAACAGCATCAGGGCCTTCTAAGGCTGTAGGATCTCAGTTGCCCCTGGTGAGATCCTGCCCAACTGAAAAGTGTCTGTTTCAATGGTCAGCTTTGCAAATGAATGTGTGACAAACCAAGGGATCCTCCTGGCTGATGGGACTCAACACCATTGACTCTCTGCTCAGCAGTTCCCACAAAAGGGAGGCAGCAAAGGATCTCACAGCTTCTGCTTCAGGATTATTCTAAACCATGTTACCATCTGAAAAGATACAGCACAAAGGCCAAAAAGTGGTCTGGGATGCAGAGCAAGTGGCTAGACTAATGCAGAGACATGGAAATTCTGAGTCCCATTGTACCATGAATCTCATAGCAGAAGTTGGATGAAGCATGGGGAAATGCAGAGCTTGATTCTATCTGGAGTAAAAGATACTTTTGTGCTCAGTGGGTTCCAGTCTGCTCCGACAGCATGCAAGGTCAGGACAGTTTTCTGTCAAAGGACATGGCAGAAACATCATCACACCCTCTACTTCAGCATGGGTCTGTTAAAGTTACACTGAATTACATTTACTTTCATTTCACTGCTGCAGTTGTACAAAAGCTTCCCTATGGAGCAGTGACATCAAAGGTTTCTTCATGCCCTCTGAAAAGTACATGCTGCAAGTAGCAGAAGGGAATAAAATTGATGTATCAAGTTTTTTTTTTTAAGAGTCTCCAGGAACTACATCCACATCACAGCTATATTTCATGCAAGTGCTGCAATGTGTTTTCCATGAGCACATCTATTCATGCACAAGGAACTTGGTCTGAAAGACTGAGACTCTGCAGTAGAAAACATCAAAGCTTATTGCAAATGTTGTCCAGGGTCAGATCTGGCAGGCTCACTTCCTTGAAGAATTGCCAGCTAGGGAGGGTGTCTTGGCGGAGGCCGTGCTTGTGTGACTCTTTTGGGAGCCTGGTGGCTGTGAAGGTGGTTTCTTCTTGAGCACTGGAGTTTTGTTCTTGCTTTTAAATACCTTATTGGGGTCCAGCTTGTTCACAAATGAGTCAGCTTCTTCAGACAGGAGTGCAGTGTTGATGGTTATGGGTTTATACATGTTAAACCATTGCTGAAAGGCAGGATGGTAGAGAAGGAACAGGTTAAATTCAAACTGCAGTTAGACAATTCCACCTTGCTCCCCATCTTCCCCAAGACGTGATCTTAATCCTATGCCACTTAGCAGTTTGCAGTTTACAATACTTGGAAGAGTGCTTGTGATAAGGATGCACAAGACATGGCTACAGCCCCAGCCTGCATTCCAGATAGGAAAGAGGAGTACCAGACACAACCCTAACACCATCTTCCCTGCAGTGTAACTCCTACCAAGAGCAAATCCTGATTTACACAACGGGAGGAAAAGAAAAAGGAGAAGATGAAACTAAATGACATTTATTTAGATTCAGATAAGCAGAAAGGATTAAAAAACCTTTGGAATTTAAATATGCATATAAATGGAAAACCAACTAGTTGAATTTCTCAAGATTCAACCTTCCTTCCTCTCTTCACTCCTTGCACAAACAATTTTTTGTTTGTTTGTCTTATTGTTTCTGATTTTCTATTATAAGTAACTATAATGATTTGGTTTTTTGGTTGCAGCAGAGCCACAATGTTATGCCCTATAGTTCTCAACTCTTTTTTTTTTTAAATAATTTTTCCATTAACAAAGTAAGGAGGTAAAACTATAGTAGTTATGGTATTACAAATCACAGTGAAACCATCAGCAAAATGTTGAACAAGATAAAGAGAAATACAAAAATACAAAATACCAAAATACAGATAATCACCTATTAATGGACTGCTTAGTGGAAAACAGCTTTAATATACCCCCTCAAAAACCTTTAAAAATTATAATGGTTAACGAACTAGGAGGATTTTAACCAACAGGGGCTGCAAATGATTAGGGAATATACAAATGATTCCTTTTAAGATTTGCAAATATACAGAACATAATAAAATGTTTATAGCAGGGAAGTTATAGAAAGGCAGACCACAGAGCACAGAGCCATGTACACAGCCTTGACAATAAAATCCAGTGCAGTGTAACAGAGAAGGCATCAGGAATGAGAAGAACCAAATTCTACTGTTTGATGGGAAGTCAGGAGTGACTTTAATAATTCCCATGTACACACAGGACCAGGGAATCTCATGCTGGTAAGACAGCTGTCATGTCTGGGTGAAGAGCAGAACATTCATTCTCAGCATTGCCAAGGTGCACTGACACTATGCTGGCTTGTGAGCTGTGCTCAGTAGGACCATCAGCTCCATTCCCTGACCCCCCACAGGATGGAGGCGAACACACAAGAACTGCAGAAGCCTGTAATAGCAGGATTTTGGCATGGCATACTAATAATAATACTAATAATACTAATACTAATACTAATACTAATACTAATACTAATACTAATACTAATACTAATAATAATAATAATAATAATAATAATAATTTTTTTTTTATTAGTAAGTGACTGGAATGCTCACAAGGCTTTAGTAGATGTCATCTGTGACTACCTCTAGGACTTTAAATTGCCCTTTCTTGGGTATAATTTTTATCCAAGTCTAACTGCTGAAAGAAAAGCAGAGATAGCACAATATTAGTGAATTCCAATTACTGTGAAACAAATGACTGTTAACATATTACAGGGAAAAAACCTGTCCCTTCTGTGGCTCACCAGGGAGGCCCCGTTGAGCTGACAAACAGCTTGCCAAAAGGGGGAAGATGTTTTTCCAGTCTATACTTATGCAAAATACTGACAGGCTGGATTGCTGTCCTACCTTGGCCTGGGGGCTGACCCCATAGCTGGTGAAGGCATACTGCCACTGTGGGAGACCCAGGTGGGTGATGAGCAGGCGGTAGTAGGCTGTGAAGGTTTTGGTGAGGAAATGCCAATACAGAGCTCTGTCCAGGAACCAGATCTCTGTGTCTGGGGAGACCACTAGAATAAAACGAGCACAAGTTACACTGCTGCTCTGCAGTATTCAGATTAACTCCTGGCCATTGTACGGTGGGAGACACAATACACTCATCAGAAGGGCTGTTTTATGTACATCCAGGCTTGTTCCAGCCCAGGTGCAGAATCCAGAACCTGACTTCGTTAAACTTTGTATGGCTGGTCGTTGCACATCTCTCTGATTTATTGAGGTCTCTTCGCAGGGCCTTCGAGGGAGACCTCAGCTCCTCCCAATTTAGTATAACAGACAAACATAGTATCCTTTCCAGTCCTGTGTCCAAGCTGTTCATGAAGACATTGAAGAGCACTGGGCCCAAGATGGAGCCCTGCAGAACCACACCAGCTGTCAACCTGATGTAATGACTATTGGCTATTATTTACCATAACCCTTTGTGTCCTACCCATCAGCCAGTATTCACCCACTGCATGGGGTATTTGACTAGCTGTGTGCTGGACAATGAGTGTACTGCTGTTCCTTCACAACCTGGGACTGACATGCTACATGGAATATTCTTGGACATCAGCAACTTCGTAGTACATGTTCAAAGTACAATTATGGCAAACATTTATCCACCCCACAAAGTAAAAAGCAACTAACTCAATTGTCAGTCATCTGGATTACTGAATAGAGTCCAGAGTCTGGAAGACATGGGAGTGTGTGCTGCCAATAAAACCACATTTTGCAAAATGCTTCCACAGTGATCAAATATTTCTCTGGTGATGACATCCTTTGTAGCATAAAAGTAAGAAATATCCTTGGGAGATTGAGATGCTGAACATTGTCATTTAAACAGACTGCCCCTGTGTTGACATCGACACCTGTAACTAGTGCTCTCTTCCCTTGCCCAGATTATCCACTGCCTGTGCTGAAATCACTAACGCTGGGAAGAAAGAGGTCAAGAACTTCCTGCCATGGCAATTGTAGTCCCACCCAATGAAAGGCACAAGATAATAACCGAAGATTTTTCTAAAGAACCTGTATATTGCACAACCGTACACAGTAAACACACGTACATCTAGTGACCTGTGACTGCATCAGATGACAACTATTTTACAAGTGCCTTGGGAGTTTCACTACTCTCACTGGTAACAGTTACCTCTGTATTTGTCAGAACATACAGCTCAGCTGCCATTTCTTGCTCTCCCATTAACTCTTCCTCACATATTCTGGCCTAGTTAGTATCTGGAGGCTCAGCATCCATGCATAAGGTGGAAGACCCAATCTAATTCTGTCTCAGCTTTTTTTACCATCTACACTTTGTTTCTAAGCAGAGTTACACCCTTTCTCACCAAAATGTAATTGCTTTGCTCCAATACATGCAAGTAATTGGATTAGTGAAGCTCTGTATTATTTCAACACAATTTTCTGTAGGTGACATGTGAATACTCCCCTGTTTCTTTGCATAACTCAGACTCCAACACTAAAAGGAGAGAAAATGTTAGATCTAGTTAAGATTTAGCTCCTGACTTCAGTGGAGACAGGGCATCCCAGTAAAAGTTTCACCTACAAATTGCAAAGAAGATCAGAAATGCAAGATAACTCTCCACATGCAGCCTCCAGCTACAATCCACAACAAGAGATAGCTAACTTTTCTTTTCTCAGTCTTACCTGGTTCAGCATGCTTATAAACAAGACAGACTTTCCCATTCCCATTGCATGGGTCTAATTCAAAGATAAGACTACGAGAATCAAAATGTGGCTTCTCTGGTTTGTCTCCATTACCTGAAACCAAGGAAAAAAATTTACGAAATATATTTGGAAAACTGACTGTGACTCAGTTGCAAAGAGTCAATCTGTTTTATACATTAATGAATCAACTGACAAAGAACTGAATCAAACTACTACATTTGTACTTCTTGGAAATTATTAAGTTCCCTATGTTTAAAATAAAACCAAGCAAAAAAAATTTTAAAAAAGTGAGAAAAAATTTCGTCTCTGTTAGGAAAACAAACAACAGACTCGAAATCAGATGGCTGAAAATAGATGAGCTGACTTCTAGCACCTCCCTGGCATTAAGCAAGACAAGGTTTACAGATGTCACCCCAGAGGTCTGCCTAATCTTTTCCTAAGGTTCTCCAGTGTTAGAGAAGGCACAGTCTCTAGGCACTCAACCCAAATCCATCACTTATCACTTAGAAGTTTTCTTCATGGATCCTGAATCTTCTCTGCTACAATTGAAGCCCACTATTTCTGTTGTATCTGACTCCTTTTTTGTCTTCATTTATTTTTTTCTAAGGAGGGCAGGGAGAACAATTTATTCTTTTTCTCAAAAAAGGACAAAAAAGGACAAAACTTCCATGAAATTGCAGACATACATATTTCTCCATACATTCCAGTGTGACATCAGTATCCTTCTCAACAACCATATCTGACTCTTATAGACTTGTGACCCTCAACCATCACTGACCATTTCTACAACATGATTTTGGGACTGTGAAGCACCAAGATCCTGCAAAATGCAATTTCGAAACCTAAACCTGATGGGGAAGAAGTGGGACATAAAACCTGTACTCTTCAGAGGAATTCTCCATGAAAGTCAGCTTCTGTGGGGATGTTATTGTTTTCTCATTGTACTTTATAAATGCATCAATGAACATTTAAGCCACTAAATAGAAGCAGAATTTGGTGCATTTCATTACAATGGCTAGAATATCAGAACTGGAATGTCAAAAAATACTTTCAGCCACATTTAGAAGCTAGAAGGGCTTCTAGAGATGCAGAGACAAGACTGAAATCAAATAGTGTTCTTTTATGAACCTGGCTGTGTTCTTATTCTCTTGATTTTTCTAGCTGCACTGAAAAATGAGTGGGTTTTCTTTTTCTTTTTCTCTTTTTCTTTTTTATTCTCTCCAAATAGCAGCATTCAGCATTTTTAGGCATCCTGGAACATGTGTTCCAGGGTAACCTTATAGTTTTATGTACATACCAGTTACTTTTCCAATTCCAGCTGTCTTTTCACTATCAAAACAAAATCTGTTATCTTTTGTTCATGTAACACCATATGCACACAAAAACTTTGGAAGTTGAATCATGAAAGCAAGGCTCAGGTGAAAGTTTAATCAGGGAAAAGGCAGAACAGGCTGTTAAAAGAGAATGCAAATAACACTAATCCCTATGACATTCACAGCATACAGATCTACCTGCCAAGGCTGTAGGAGCTAATAAGATACATAAGAGATCCAGCTCAGGAGACACAGAGTCACAGAATCACAGAATGGTTTGGGTTGGAAACGCACCTTGAAGATCATCTAGTTTCAACTGCCCTGGCATGGACAGGGACACCCTTCTCTAGACCAGTTTGTTACACCAACTAATCCCCATCTATCTGGAATGACCTTTTGTGTTGCTGTACTGTAGAATGGAAGGGACATTAAAGAACATCTTGTTCCAATTCCTCTGCCGTGGGGGATAGCTGAGGTGCTAAGAGAATTGGGTTTGTCCAGCCTGGGAAAGAGAAAGCTTCAGGGTGACCTTACTGTGGCCTTGCAGTACCTGGAAGGGAACCTACATGAAAGATAGAGAGGGACTTTTTACAAGGATATGTAGTGACAGGACATGGGGGAGTGGCTTCACACTCACAGAAGGCAGATTTACATTAGGTATTAGGAGAAAATTCTTTACTGTGAGGATGATGAGGCACTGGCACAGGCTGCCTGGAGATATTGTGGATGCCCCAGTCCTGGAAGTGTTCAAGCTATGCTGAATGGAGGTCTGAGCAACCTGATCTGGTGGAAAGTGTTTTGATCCATGTATATATACATATATATGTATATGCTATATCCTAACATTAATAGAACAAAAAGGATAAGACAGAGCAGATTGTTTTCTAGCCTGTTAACAGTGTCTTACCTTCCTCATCTGTGTCATCTTCCAGGTCAGCAAGAGTTGGAGCACTAGGCAGAGTGTACATAGAGGAACCCCCAAGCCGACACAGCTTTGAGACACTGTTAATCACCATGGAGCCCAGGGGCATTGGGGTATCTGCAACAAGACTGATCATTAATCACATCCAGTGGCAGGAAAGAATGAGAGGTGTTTATTTTCCTCCAGACATCAACATCTCTGGGGTGAAGAGATATATGTTTATACCCAGCAGACCTGGACATTTAACTTAAGTAAGACTCTACAGAAGCAAAAATGAGGCTTATTCAAACACAGACTGCCACTTACATGTGATGCAACACATTCTCAGAGCTGTAAAGGTATGAGAACTACACTGCTGGCAAGAACTGTGTTGCAGTTGTTAGCTCAGTCCTGTGAAAAATTAAAAATCCTGGCTACAGGATTTCAGCTACACCCTCTTCCTCAAAGCTGCCCTTCCTACCAGAAACCACGCCACACACTCACAGCTTACTGGGCAGCTTGTCCTCTTCCACTCCATCTACCTGTTCAGGGCACATCCTCTTGGGTCCCACTTCCACAGAGGATTTTATCAGTGCATCAACATGTGAGTGCTCCTGACAGAATCCTGCAAGACTTCTTACTTGTCCGTGATTCTGAGGACTCAGACTGTTACCAGACATCAAGGCAGCAAGGCACTGCTCCGACACGTGCCAGTGTGATGGGTGTCAGAAGGCACTGCTGGATATTTGCTCAAACATGAATGATTGTACCAGCTGCTGTGGTCCCTGTGCACTTGTGAGCCCTGAAAACAAGACTCCTCAGAGTTCATAACACAGCAAGCCCCACCTGAAACATGATGGGAGTCACTGCAGGTGCTAAAGCATTGATGTCAACTGTCACTGAAATGTCACTTCACCTCCTGAGGAAGAGCCTGAATTTGACAAAGCATCTCCGGAAGTGAGCAGTGTCCACAGCCTGAAGGCAATGAGAACCAGGATAACAGCTGCACAGTGAACAAACTACCCGATTTTTGCTGAATAAGGATGGAAAATGAAGCTTGCACTTTAGCTGGTAGAAAGCAGAATCAGGCTCCAACATGTACATACACATTTTAATGAGAAAGAAGCATTATCAAAGATGACTCTTCTTACTCTTTTATGATGGCATGAGCTACAGCTGTTTCTCTCTCCACAAACTACCGAGAGTTAAGGTATGAGGTTTAAATGACATACCTAAATCTGAGTGTCAACAGATGGCCAGTCTATTACAGAACAGTATTTATGTCCTGAATAATTAGTTTCTTGACAGTGTTCAGTGTATGTATCTCTTCTGTGGGAGGCCAGAACATACTAGCAGTAGATTTTGCCCTGAGAGATATCTATTAATTGTGCAGAAAGCAAGTTTGAAATGAAAGAGGTTCTGTGAAGGAAGGACTGGAAGCAATGGACTGAGCTTGTCAGTGGAGGGGAACACAGGGACTCACCATCAGTTTTCACACTCCAGGTCATCTGGAAGCCATCAGTCATCAGATAGAAGTTCTTTAAATCCTCAGGTAATACACAGGAGTTTTTCTGCAAATTACAATTAAAGTGTAATGGGAAAATTACAGAGGCAGAACATGCCTCAAACACTAAGAACAACTGAAAACTGGTACAGAAATATTTGCCACCAAGTTTTTTGCTTAACCCCAAAGTGACTCAAATCGGTTCAAATATCTCATTCTAAAGCCTTGAGAGAAAACTGCATATTTCTTGGGGCTCTGCTAGTCTTAACAAAGGCAGCTTGGGTAAATTTCACAACGAGCAGTTAGTCATCACAAAATTATTACAGCATTGTTCCCAAACTGAGACGTATTACCTTTCGAGATTAGCAGCCACTAGAAACTCACATAAATCAGAACAATCAGCTTTTTCATATGGCTTAAAAGAGCAGGGTTTTGCTTTAAGTGAAATCAGACTAAACTTACCTGTTCCACTAAAGCATGTACAATATTAGCACAATGACTCTCTTCTTCTGAGGGATTTCAGCTCCAAGTAGGTGAAAGAAGCATAGACTGCACATACTCAAGCATACTCAAGCTGCACATACTCAAGTAGATTTGATGTTTCACTTAACAAAAAGTATGTGTGCAAACACATGCAGAGCCAGACTCACAAACCTGCTGGTCTGGCTTCATCCCTCCAAACTTCATGGCATGGCTGGGGCTCCTAAGCCTGCTTCCGTCTGAGCCATAGTTAAAGAAGCAACCCCAGCTCGAGTTTCTAGAAACAAGAACACTTATCCTATACCTGTCTTGGTTGTGGAAGGAGTCTTTCTTAACTTAGACTCTTCAGCTAACCTGCAAATACAAGGAAGAGAGGATAAAGGCTTAATCCTCAGAACAAAAAGAAGCCCAAAGAGCTATAGGCATTTGTAGACCCTGCTCCTGGGGACATCCTGGCTGCAGACCAGTGATCCTCCGCTCTTGCTCAACAGTTGTGTTCAGCTACACTAAATTAAACAGGCTGGAAGCCTGACAGCTTTAATAGCACAAGCAACAAGCATGACTAAAGGAGTTACCTGTTGATCTGTTTGTAACTGTTTTGGACAAAAAACCAGATTGACTCCAGTGAGTTCAAATTTAAAATAGTCACACTCAGGACTCCAAAAGAATCAGACCTCAAAACTCAGAGGAGTATCTCATGATGGAGGTTCCACAATCTGTGCATGCTGACTTGTTCACGGGCTGCATCACTCTTCCAGTGGAAAAGTTTTACCAAATAAAGACAGAATATTCTAGTAATCAGTAGCTAAGGAAAAGGAAGATGCACGTGCAGTTCAAGTATCTCTGCTTCACTTGGGGCATGAATTTTTAACATCTTAAGAGAAGAGAAATATATCTATCCAGCAAGAGCAACCTGCCAGCTGTGCATCCAGCTGCAATGCTGCCTCTAGTCATCAGCTGCTGGCTGAGCAAGGGAAGGTGCTGGCCTCATCGTGTCCACATGTCCCTCCTCCTCTAGGACCAGAACAGCCTTTCTGCTTGTTAAAGCCTTATTCACAGATACTTTCTTTGGGTTGTTACAGTTTTTGTCCCCTAAACTGGGGAGTACACACTATGTAGGACCCTCTAATCTGCCCACAACCTCGTGCTTGTTAATTCACTTTTAAAACACATCCATTAATGGTGATTGACTGCTACTGATGAGTTCCAGACACTAATAGCTTTGCAGCTTGCAAAAGGGCAGGTCACTTGCCTCATCAAGCAGCCTGGTCACTAGCTCAGAGCTTTCCTAATCCAGATAGAGAAAATCTCCAGGGTCCACGGGTCTTAAAGCAGATAACCCGACAATGCAGAGGCTGTTTTGAGAAGAATGTACCATCCTACGACAAGAGTCTGCTGATGGCTGAGGACCTGGTGGTAAGTTTAAGGCGATTAGTAAACCACACGGACATATCTGAAGTTCTTCAAATGCCTTTAAAAAACACACCTTCTTCTGTGGTTCTCCTCAGTCCTAAATATTTATAATTTCATGCTGTGCTTTCATCACTTCCAGTTTCAAGCTGTACCTGTAAGCACAGTGACTATGGCCAAAACTACGAAGAAAGAATGATAGATCTGCTACAAAGCTTCAGGAGGGTACAAAAGTTTATGTAACACTTTGAATACATTTCAAATCCTCCAATTCGAACTAACTAATTATAGCAGTAAAAACATGTATGTGAATGGGTCTCCTGGCTTCAGTGGGTGTTCTCTGAGCAGAACTGAGATTACAAATCCAACTTCCATTGTAGTACCCAGATAAATCTTGTTACAACTCAGGCACAGACTAATTTGGCAAATATAATTAAGACAAGAGAAAAATCACATCTGACTAGGTTTTCTGCTCTGAATCCTCCTTCTAAAAAAGATAAAGATGTGCATGTTTCTCCAGATGGCTGCTTTCTGAATTTATTTCAAGATTCTCTAAACCATGTCCCTCTGCATGAGTTTCCAAATGGTAGTGCAAAATATATGGGTAAAAATGCAGTATCAGAGCAGGTCTGGGGTCCTTAGGAAAAGGCCTGTAAATAGAAAGTTTCATTAACACCCATTTCTCTCATCTGAGGGAAAGGATTGATTGATCTGTCATATTGTGCTTAGTCACATGACCATGTGACATCCAAACAGTAATCTTCCGACAGCAGTCAGAGAAACAAGCCACTATATATTAAAAATGGCTTATCAAACTCTGTATTCCTCTTGCTCAACTGGTAGTTCTCAGGGTGTTCTTCAGCTCCACAAAATACACTGTTCCTAAATAACGTCCGAATTGGCTTAACAGCCCTGGCAAGCAGCTGTTTTCGTTCCAGTTATCTGGTTGCACTCATCAGCTCATAAAACAAAATGTCTCAAGTGCTTAATATGGTGCGTGAGGTCTATTCCTTTTGTCTGTTCTCTGTAATATCTCCAAATAGTCTCCTAAGAATGCACAGTCCATTGAGTATAGAGAAAAACACCAGAATCTGATTTCTGCTGCCAGGACCTGATGAGAACTGGATCCAAAGCTAAGAACCCTGACATAAGGCAATTCACTTGAAACACTGCTGAAATAATGCTTCTTAAGCAAATATACTAAAGAAGCACAAAACAATCAAA
Organism: Luscinia megarhynchos; assembly: GCA_034336665.1. Lineage (NCBI taxonomy): Eukaryota > Metazoa > Chordata > Aves > Passeriformes > Muscicapidae > Luscinia > Luscinia megarhynchos. The sequence continues at coordinate 6,778,762 of CM067592.1, read as the reverse complement.
GCACATAGCTCTTGAGAGATTTCTCTAAAAGCATCAATGAGTTTTATCCAACTTCTGGGGAGAGAGGCATTCATGCCGCTTCTCAGGGCTTCAAAGTATCAGACCACATCAGCAGCCACTGTTCTCTGTCCCTAACGTCCTGCATTTCATGGCTGATTTGTCCTAGCTGCCAGTGAACGCAAATGTTAATTTACGTAACATATTGACATGTTCTTGTTGAACCTTTAGTAAATCCAACCTGGGGGGCTCCCGGGAGATCACCTCTAATTTCTGGGGCTGGAGTACATTTGATCCCCTGCTGCAGAGAACAGGATTTAAAAATTCTCTTGAGAATATTATTGTGCAGACAGTTTTTCAATATGTTTTAAAGCTTAACAAGAGAGGGGATGCTATGTAAGAAACACTATATATCTTCCAAAAGTCATCCAGCCTGTTCCCCATCATGCAGGTTGAAGAAACATAGCTTTCCTCATGTGCTGGCCCTGCTGGATCCCCTTCTCCACCTCTCCCACAGTCACAGCCACAAGGCAAGCTAAGGGTGGGAAGATCCTGTGCTCACAGGGATTAGGGGTGGCAGGCTTGGCTAATGTTCAGGGAGGACAAGGAGGATGCCAAGAAGAAACACTGAAGATGTGTACCCTGTGTGCATATTTGGAGACAAAAAGAGATGCAGCAGAAGCAAGGACTGCTGGAAACACTGAACAGTAGAGAGGGAACAACTCAGGAGGCTGAATTGTATTTAAGGGTTTGAATGAGGAACCAGGAAACTACAGGCTTGTTAACCTGACCTTGCTGGGGAAGCTCATGGAGATCCTCTTGAGTGCACATCACATGGTACATACAGGAGATCCGGGGCATCAGGCCCTGCCAGCATGGGTTTGTGGAAGGCACAACTGCCCAACCCAGTCTCCTTCTGTAACACAAGTGACCCTTTTAGTGGATGAGGGAAAGTCCAGGGATGTTGACTTCCTGGACTTTAGAAAAGTGTTTGACACTGTATCTCAGAATTCTCATGGAGACAGGAGCTGCTTGTGGCTTGGACGCTCTGTTCTCGGAGTTAAAAACTGTTTGATGGCCTGGCCCAGAGAGTGCTGGTGAATGGAATTACATGCAGCAGGCAGCTGGTCACAGTGGTGTTCCCCAGGCTCTGTACTGGGGCCAGCCCTGTTATTTGTATTGATGATCTGAATGAGGGAATCAAGAGCTCCTTTAGTTAGTTTGAGGACAACACCGAGCTCGGTGGGAGTGCTGATCTGCTGGAGGGCAGGAAGGCTCTGCAGAGGGATCTGCACAGGCTGGATCCATGGGCTGAGGCCAGTGGTGTGAGGTTCAACAGGGCCAAGTGCCAGGTCCTGCCCTTGAGTCACAACAACTTCCTGCAGCTCCAGGCTGGGACAGAGTGGCTGGAAAGATGCTGAGAGGGAAAGAACCTGGAGGTGCTGGTTTTCAGTGGCTGGACATGAGCTGGAGTGTGCCCACGTGGCCAAGAAGGCCAATGGCACCGGGCTTGTGTCAGCAGTGGTGTGGCCAGCAGGACCATCCCCCTGTGCTGGGGCCCTGGTGAGGCCACACCTGGAATCTTGTGTTCAGCTTTGTTTCCTCACAGTAAGAAGGATGGTGAGGTGCTGGACCATGTCCAGAGAAGGACATGGAGGTGGGGAAGCATCTGGAATACAAATTTGGGAGGAGTGGTTGAGGCAGCTGGGGGTGTTCAGACTGGAGAAGAGGAGGTTGAGGGAGACCTCCTCACTCTCTACCACCTGAAAGGTACTGAAAGTCCCTGAAAGACAGGTGTGGGTCAGGCTTTTCTCCCAAGTAACAAGTGAGAAGGACAAGAGAAAATGGTCGCAGGTACCTCTGTGCCCCTCCAACAAAATGCAATTTTCTATTTTTTGAAAACCAAAACAATTATGTGAGTGACTCATTTTTCCTCTATTTGAGGCACAAAGAAAATGTGATTCAGACATTGCATCAGAGTGCCTCCTAGCAGTATTTTAGTGTAACATCTGTTTCTAAAAACTGCATGTAGAGGGAAGTAGGGTCATTGCCAGCCAAATTTTAGGAGTGGGAAAGGGTTCATAGGATGATATACAGTTATTAGCACTGGTTTTCTGGTGAACACATAACTCTGTTTCTACTCCCTCTTCTACTGCTTGTCTTTCTTGTTTGGAGAAAAGATAACATCTTAGTAAGTTTAAATATGAGAGAACACTGAAATATTATCTGGTTTTATCATAATATATATGAACTGCTTACAATTTTTGGGGAAGTGATGCTTTACCCATATAAATACACTTGGCAATTATATACCTTAAATATTTTTGTGAGTGTGCCAATTTCCAATAAATTCTTAAGGAGTGATTTCAAGCTTGATTTCCTGAACTGTCACACTTAGCAGCTCTTTCTGCCTTGGGGAAAATCTCTTCTGCTCTCCTACTTAATTACTGCACTAACTCCTATCACGAAGCTCAGCTTCCCCTGCAAAGCTTCATGTCAGCAAAGAGACATTCAACAAACTTAAGATTTTAAAGATTTTTTTTTAGTCTCAACAAGGTAAGAATTTAAAGCTCTGCAGTATCCAGTTACATAGTAGCACAAACATGGCACAGCACAATTTAGAAAACGTGGCTGATCGATAAAAAAATAAAATTCATATACCTAGCATGAAAAAAATAATATTTTAATTGATAATTTTTAGAAGGCTGATTTTCTTTTAAGAGCTTCTGGACACTTGGATGTTTTTCTCAGTAAAAAAAAAAATCCTTCCTTGCAAAACTGAAATAAGATTGGAAAAATTGATTCCATTAAACAATAATCTAAAGAATAAAGCTTTTATTTGCTGAGTTTCAAGAGAGAGAGAACTTGTTGGAGGAAAAACAATGCAATTTTGGGAAAAGTTTCACCAGTTTTTCCTACACCACAGAAAAAGTCCTGCAAATAGTTTCATAACCAAAGATGTGGAGTAAAGTTTAAAATATACTCTGACAAAATCGTGTTAAAAATCTCAGCCACGGAGAAATGATTACCTGCATAAGTATTGCCACCTAGTGGCCAAAAATCCAATAAAAACAAACGTATTCAAATTCAAGAAAGGTAAGTTTCAGGAAAAATGAGGTACAGGTTAATCCTGGAACGGCTTTGTGAATTGTTGAGTGCATTGCACGTTTTGTCCTGCAGCTCTGTAGACTGGGTGAGATTTGTACTTCATCCCCAGAGCTCAAGGAAAAAAAAAAGGAAAAAAATCCAGTTACCTTTCAATTTGAGAAGGGAGCTTTAATTTGTCAATGCAACTGGCACCAAACCCAAAGAAATAGACAGCCACGTCCTTCACTATTAGAAGCCCAACTCAACTGTACTCATTTAATTGTCAATATTTACTTCCACAATTGACTTAGTCCATTGCTGGTTGTGGGGGAGGGTGGGAACTGAAATTTTTTTTAGGTTTCTCTGGATTGAAATGCTTCAGCTACAGCACTTGTTTGGCTTTACAAGAATAGCTCAGTTTTGAAATAAACTCATTTTAGTTTAGACCAGAAGCAGCACCTGAAAATGAGAGGAATGAGCACCGTGTCCAGGGGACGCAATCCTCTCAATTCAAGAGAAGAATGAGCAAATATCACTCTGTTCCCAGACCTGAGCTGGCTTACAGTCATGGTGCCTCAAACTTTCCAGCTCAGTTAACCCAAGACCTGAACAACAGCTACAGGAAACCAGGAGTCAGCTTACACAAACCTGAAAAACAGGACATTTGTCCCTGACCACAATTGCTGACTTCTGGACAAGTTTCAGTAAGTAACTCACAGGTTTACACCACATACATTCCAACCTGGAATATATATAAATATATATTATATATATTTTTGGTAAATGTCACTAATTGGAATAGGCCATTACCAAAATAGTATAAGACTTTTCCTCACTGTTTAGGAAACAGAGTAAATGGCAAGGTGTCAAAGGGGAAGGTATTTTATGCAGTGATAACTAGAGCAGTCTCTGGGAGCAGCTGCTTGAGGCCACAGCCAGGGTTAGAGCAGAGGGAGGATGATTCACTCTACTCCATCCTCTGCCATGTCCCTTTCCAAAGGCCAGAGAGCTTCTGCTGTCCCATCCCTACACAAGCAATACCTACTAAGCAGTTATCCCACCACGGCCATAGGATTAATGAAGATATGTATATTCCAAAAGGTGAATGAAAATGCCACCTCTGCCCATAAGAGTCACACATCAGTTTTCAGGAGCCCTCTGATCACACAGACTGATGCAGTAAGGTCAGATAATGCAGAGTGAAGGTAGAACATGTCTTTCATAAACTTCTAGAACAGGCAATAGGACATGCCCTGGCCAAAAGATTGAGTTGGGTAGACAAAGAGCAGGTGAAAAAATGGATATGAGAAATTGAAGTGAATGGCTGACACTAAAAAGAGAAACAGATAACTGGAACAAACTGGGTAGCTCAGTGTTATTTGCCAGTTTGGAGAACTTCACCTTTAATGGCCATGGATAATAAAGCACTGCTTCATTTTTTGAAAGGGAGTTGGAAAATGTTTTCAGACCTGAGTCAGAAAAATGTTTGCTCCCCACTGAGTCACCACTGTAGCTGCCTACTACAGTTATGTGGTTTGTTTTTAAAGCTGTCAGGCTGAATGTATCCACACAGATGATGTTTCTCTAACATATCAGGTGCATGTGGCAGCCTAGAAGAGTGGTACCTGATTTAGAAAAACCCAACAACACCTGTTTAGGCTGCACTGTACATCAAAATTGGTAACAAGCTGTCTCATGAACACAAGGTTGCCATTGCATTTGACATTCTCCATGGGCTGCTGCACATTCAAACTGACCTCACAGCAGTTTTATCAGGAAAACACTCACTTGCTCCCAAGAGACGATTGTGTGGCGTTCAGCTGGCTCCTTTTCCACAAAATTCACTTCAGCAACTCCTGGGGAAGTCTCTGAAAGGAAAATAGGAGCATGTTTGCAGCTGGCATGGGTGATGCCAACACTGTGAGACAGACAATTTTGTAAATTAATTTGAGTGACAGCCAGAGAAAAGGCATTAATGATTGCAAGCATTATGCTAGTGACTGAGCAGTCACTTTCTTTTGTCTGTAACTGTACTATGCCTGTCTTGGCATGAGGATGTCTAGTGCTGCACAAAATGCTACCCTCGGATTTTTTTGTACATATATATGCACATATCAGGATACATCTACACATACACTGATATAGTGGGTGGCATTCTTGCCCAAGATAGGAGGGATTGGAACAAGATGATCTTTAAGGTCCCCTCCAACTCAAACCATTCTACAATCCTACGATTCAAGCACACATTGTTTGTCTTCAAGGTGTGATCTTTTGCAGAAGTTTCATGGAAAAGTGGGAAAAAATCAGTGATGGGTTTTGAGGCAAAGTGTTACAGGGAGATGATTCTTTATTTGCAAGCATTCCCTGTGGTTTCTATTGAGTAGGAAATCCTCAGCTGGGGACAAGATGTAGTGCAGTGCTGCTGTGAACAGCTAACAACCCTATTCCACAAGGACAGGTACACTTCAGCTCTGGATTCAGTGGGTTTGGACAGACACAGAACCTGATCCTGCTGAAGGGATCTGCATGAGCAAACATCAGTTCTCTGGAACCTCAGCTGGACACATCAAAATTTGTTACGAGCCTTGAACTTATATCAATCTATAAAAATCTTCTGAATATTTTATGGGAAAGAATGCTATATAAATGTAAGATACTAATCCAAATGGTGCTTTCAGGTGTGTGATGGCACAACAGACTCCCTTACACTTACTATTTTATAATGTTTTACTTCATCCACATCCAACTGAAATAATTCCAAGTGAGATAATTCTCTTTGGATCAAGTCCAAAAAGACTACTAACTTTTTGTGGGAACTGCAAGCCCAGCAGACAGGCCCATGGAATAGAAGTGATAACTATGCAGGGCTTTCAAGACTGGCTCTGCTGTGAAAGTACTGGCCCCTAAAGCAGTCACACATTACAATTGCTTTCTGGTAAAACATACACAGTGCACCAGACAGGAAAAGCAGGCACTAGAGAGCTTTGGTTTGTTTTTTATCTTCAATGCCAGGCTTTTAATTCTATCAGTAGCATTGTCCTTGTCTGTTCTGTTGGTGGAGGAGTGGCTTACAGTTTCAGGAAGCCTAAACTTCACTTCAGTTGGAAATATTGATTAGCACATTGTTAGATAATTGAAAAGATAAAACACAGCATCATAAAAACAAACTCCAAGTTAAACACATAAAAGAAAAATTATAGTTGGTCACATGGTAAATTTGTCTGGCCAAGGGACACCCTCAACATTCAGAAGATTCTGATGTTTCACCAAGTTCCACTTCTGGTAGGTCCAAGGGTCCAAGGCAGGGCAATATGTCTCTTGCTCAAATATAAGCCATCTGAACAAGAGAGTGGAATCAATTACCTGACTGTTCTTTTCCATCTAAGCTATGCAAACTTTATGACAAGTTGAGGAGATTATAATAGCACAGTAATTGTTATTTCTGTGATCAAAGAAAACAGCAGGGATGTTCAATTCATCATGTACATCTTGGCTGGGATGGCAGAAGATTAAATATTTTATCAGTCAAAGAAGATGTCTAGGAACGAGAGCAGGCAACTTCTAAAGAGGTCTGAACCAAATCCAAGATCAAAAGAAAGAGAAATCTTATCTTAAAAACTCAAATATTACATTAAAAACATAGTCTGGGTAAACTGAAGAGCTTGTTTAACAGATGTGTATAGGTATGGACAGGAGCTCAATCGAACATTTGGGGTTAACTTTGCCATGAGCTGCTTTTCCTTACAGATGGAAGAAATGAAGAAGCCACTTTAATGGCACCTAGATACATGACAAAACTTAACTTCTTCAGACTCCACCCGATAAATTAATATGAATCAAGATCATAGTAAACTCTGCCCTATTTTCAGGACATTTCATCTGGAAGCTTCCAAAAACACTTGGCAATATTAATCAGAAACAGTAGTCAATGTAATGGTGTGACACAAAGCTGAAGCAGGAAATTATAGGATTTTCAGTCTTTAAGTACTGCTAGTACTGTGTGCAAATTGGCTAAACTCTCAGCATAATTTTAAAACGTTTGAATAGTTACGTTCTTATCTAATAGAGAGTGCTAAGAGTGTAGTATGGTTCTGTCCTGGGCAGTCCAGAAGATCTAACACCTTCCATTCAGACTTAATTATGAATAATAAATCTTTCTGGAATTTTTTATGACTCTCAGAACTTCAGTAAAATGAATCATACTGGCAATGGGAAAGATCTCTCCCTTTTTTCCCTCAAGGGGTAGCCTCCACAATGCTTGTGAGAAATATCCCTTCTTGTAGGGACTTCCACAGAGACTAAAGTTAAAAAAAAAAAAGCAAAACCCAAACCAACAAAATAATGCCTGATTGTACTTTACATGAGACAGAAAGTATCAAGTGACTTTCTGAGACTTTCCAAAAGATTTAAAATAAGTTCTAGTACCACTAAATACTGAGCAAGGTGTTCTGATGAGATGCCCTTTGTTATTTGAAAGAAACAAGCACTGAGCAGACTGGTAATGTTTCCCAATTAGCCAAGCAATTCTAATTAATTTGGTGGCACAATTTAAATGGCTCGGAATACTTCACTGGAAAAAAATCCCAGAAGCTGTGGAGAGACAGAGGAAAGAAGTGGAGTAAAACATCACTGTGATGGACAATAAAAACTGTCAGAGACACAGAGGGGAAAACATGAAAATACAAACCACGAAACACCTTCCACATGAAAGGGATGTTCCAGGACTTTCAGAGTCATACCTGCATTGCCATGTTGTGCTGGTGTAGACGACACGTCGACTCAAAACAGTTTATATGGCAACATGACATTTGGACATAGTTCACATCTCACAGCTCTCACACACCTGAGGGTGGTGAAAATGTGGGCAGGGCTAGAAATTTTTAAAAAAAACCCTACTTCAAAGAAGCCACAACAAATGAAAAAAACAAACAAACAGAAAAAAAAAATCCACCCACTCTCCTCTCAAGAAGTCAAATAATAAGTCGGTATGACAACACTGATCAGAGATTGAGGGTGAAATACTGTCCTCACTGAAGCTGAAAGAAAGAATTTAACCCTGATCTTTTAATCTCATCTGTCTGAGCAGCTATCCAAGCCCATGTGCAACTATAGATACACTGAGGTTACTGGGTGAAACTCACTGTCCTGCAATGCAGTGCTGGGGTGAGATAATTACAGAGTTCACTTTTGACTCTAAAATTCACAGAAGAAATTCCAAGACTGAAACTTGTAATCTTGCTGTACACATGGTTTGGGATAGATGTATAGATTTCCAGCCTTACAGATAAGACAGTCCTGTGCTCTGTGCTGCTGAGGTATGAAAGGCCTAACGCAGAAATCCTTTGCACACACAAATACTTGCACAAATCCTGGTGATTCTGGTCATATGAGTAAAGTTTTGTCTGAGAATCCTTCATTTGGATGCCTTGCAGTCCTGCTCAACTTCAAAGGGAGCTGAGGGGATGCAAGAAGGCTCAAGATCTGAGCAAAACCTGGAAATGGCAAGCAGGGCATTTTGTGGAGCAAGTCTCACAGTGCAGGAATGAGCTGCAGGGCAACTATTTATGGGGATCTGATCCTGAGCAGACTCAAATCAGAACACAGCACCATGCTGAACTCCCCTTCATGAGGCACACTCCCTGCCGACCCCACACTGCCACAGAAGATCAAACTTAGGCACGATTTACACAGGAAGGCAGTGAGGAGACCTCATAGGAACATTGCAATAACTGGAGAGGGCCTACAGGAAAGCTGGAGAGGGACTCTTCGTTATGAACTGTAATGACAGGACAAGGAGTAATGGATACAAATTGAAAGAGGGCAAATTTGGGTTGGGTGTTAGGAAGAAAATCTTTACTTTGAGGGTGGTGAGACACTGGCGGGTTGCCCAAAGAAGCAATCAGAGCTGTCCATCCCCGGCAGTGCTCAAGGCCAGGCTGGGTAAGGCCTTGACCAAGCCTGGGGTAGAGAAGCAGTCCCTGCCCGTGGGGGGACTGGATGATCTTTGCGGTCTCTTTCTACCTTTTGACATTCTATGATTCCATGATTTTTCATAAAACACCACCTTCTCCTTCTCTGATGTTTATGAAAGTCGTAAAGTCGAGAGATTTGGGATCCCTGCCGCTGCTTCCAAAAACAAGGATGTTTCTGTGTGTGTGCACAGTCTGGTCAGCTCCGCGATACACAGGAGGGGCTGTGACAACCGGGGGCTCCCCCCACCCCCGCCCCATGGGGCTACAGCTCAACGCCACTCACCCAATATCCTTGTGACGCCTAGGGTGAGCTTGTCCAGGTAGGGCTTGATACCGCTGGGGAGTTTTTCCTCCATCCTCCACGGGACCCTCCTGTCTGCCCAGCCCGACAGAGAACAATGCCTTTTGTCCTTCCTAGTGCCCCGTAGCCGCAGGGCACGCTGGGAATAATAGTTCTTCCGGGTGGTACCCCGGTCGGCTCATGGCGGCAGCCAGCTCCCAGAGGACCACGATTCCCGGCATGCCCCGTAATTCTCCGCATGCCTGTGGCGCAGACAGCCAATGGGCGGCGAGAGCCGGGGGGGCGGTGGGGATATGCGGGGAGTGGCGCCTGTTTCAAGATGGCGGCGGCGGCCGCCGGTGTGGGTGGAGGTACTCGCTGGAGCCAGGGCTGTATCCTTGCCTGGGACTCGGTGTCAAGGGACAGCGGCGGGAGGGGCCGCCGGGGGCGTGCGGGGCGGCCTGTCGGGGGCTTTGGCGTGGAACCGATGCGGCGCTGCGGGTCGGGTGGGGTTCTGTGGCCGTGACAGGAGCTATGTGGGAGCTCCGCTGGCGAGTGTGGGGAGAGCTTGGCCTGGGGAGAGGGATTGGGTATGGGCCTGTTTGTAGGGGGTACACGAGATTTCACGGGAAAAGTGACCTGGGAGAGAAGGGAGGGTCGTAAGAACTCTTCAGTGTGGCCCAGGTGTGAAATCCCGGGGCGAGTAAATATATAAGAAATGGGGAAGTTGCGTTTATGGGAAGTTTAGTTTATGGGAACTTGTAAGGGAATCAACAGAGAGAATGAGATTGTTTAGCCTGGAGAAAAGAAGGCTGAGGAGTGACTCTGTGGTGCTCTACAACTGCCTGGCAGGAGGTTGGCGATGGTCGGGCTCTTCTCCCCGGTGGCAAGCGACAGGACAAGAGGACACGGTCTTAAGCTGCTCCAGGAGAGGTTTAGGTTGGACATTAGAAGCATTTGTTCACACAAAGGGTGACTGGGCATGGACTGGGCTTGGGAATGGACTGCCCAGGGAGCTGGTGGAGTCCCTGGAGGTGTTTAAGGCTAGACTGGACCTGGCACTCAGTGGTTGACACGGTGGTGTCCACTCATAGGTTGGACTCGATAATCTCCGAGGTCTTTTCCAACCTCATTGATTCTGTGATTCTTTAAAACTGAGGCCAGAAGCTGAGCAGGGAAGAGATGTGTCTTTTGTGACTGGCACCTAAGCTTGACTAGAAGCACAACGTTTTGGGTGAGCCCATGTGGCATGTGGAGGGCTCTGTGAGGGGTCGGTGTGAGGCTGGTTTCATCCACAGAGGACCTGCAGCTCCTGTCGTGGGAGACTGCGTGGGGCTGGACACGTAGATGGTGTGGCTGTGGTGTTGGGAGCTCAGCCTGTACAAGCCTGGCTAGGGAGAGATGTGCTTGTGTGGCTCCGAGAGCCAAAAGCTGCTGCTGGTGTTTGGGTTTGTGTGGCTGAGCTGGAGACTCAGCAACTTGAAGTCATTGCAGTAGAACTGACAGTCTGGCCTGTTGGGAATTTGGAAGCTGACAATTTAGTTCAGTTGTGAGAGATTTGAGAGGTGTTCTCTGTGGTCAAGTTATTCAATAATTAAACTGAGAGTGGGATTTCAGCATTAAATGGAAGTGATTGTAAAGAAGAGTATGTGTGTGTGCTCTTTTATTGCTCTTTTATTTATGTTTGACTGTACACCCACTGGGACAGTGTGCAAGTGAAATGGGCCAACTATCCCATGGCCGGTTTAGGAAGCACATCGTTATGATTTCCCATCTGTATTAAGTAAAAAGGATTGTTTACAACTCTGCTCAGTTGTGGAAGTGTTGATGCAATTACATTGGCAGTCTGTTTTTATCAGTTAATAGGTTGTTTCTCATGACTAAAGATGGTTTCTTGAGCCCACCAGTGGCCTCATGCATCATGATATTCCAACAAATAAAATTCTTCCTGACAACCATTTTCATTCTACGTATTTTGGTGAATAGGCAGTGTTGCCTCTGATCTTGGAAAGTTTAAATTCTTAGAAAAGCACATGGCACAATTTAAAAATAATGGGAGTGTATGCTTTCAAAGAAAGAGGAGCGAGTGGGGAATTTGGTAGATTGGTTTAATACATTTGGAAAACTGAAATTCTCTCCATCATTGTTGAATCGACTCAGCACAGTAAGGCAGGTTGTATAGGTGAGCTGTACCCAGGTGTTGAGTTTCTCCAGTGCCTCTCTCTGCTGTTGCACTGAGCTTTAGCCATGGTGGTACAAAGTTTATAATACTATACCTGCCTTACTGGCAGTCTTGGGAGGCACGTGCCAGCAGATTAATGCTAAAAGGTTAATGGTGGTGCTGTCCCCTGTCTGTTACTCTGAGTCAAGGACATTCTTATGAATCAGTCTCTGAGTCATTGTGATTTTCAGTCCAGCTGATTGAGATAGCCTGCTCTAACTTTGAATTGTTCTACTGGGCTGCAAAGCTTCACCAGGAGAGTTGTCCTGGGGGGAGTAATAACGACAGCTTTGACTAGTCCTTGCGTCCTGCTACTAGGAATTGATCCACAACATCTGGCAATACCAGAGGCACACTGGAAAAGCAAGATGTTGTTTAGGCAGACTGATTTATTTCCTATAGCCCTCTGTTGACACGCAGATTAACCGTATGTCAGTTGAGCAGGAACTGCCTGTGCTGAAGTTTCTTGTTTCCTGAAGCAGTGTGAGCTGAACATACACTTCTCAGTACCCTGCAGCTTGCTGTGGTGGTTGTGCTGACACAGCTGTTTGGGCTGGGCTGCGATCCAGACTCGGACTTTTGATCCACCTTGGTGCTGTTTGAAAAGAAGGCACGCACAGTGCCTCCACACAGTGGAGTTTGTTCAGCTTCCTCTCCCCATCTGTGCTATGCCCCCACAGTGTGTTCTGGCAGCTGGAGGTGGCAGGCTGCAGGTCACAAGTGAGAACAGAAATGCTCTCAGTGTTTGTAGAGAACTGGCTTGACAGCAGTACTCACTGAATGTGTTTCTAAACTGGTGGGAGGCTGATGAGTGATAATTGTTTACAAGTAATAAAGTGATTCAACAAGATAAGTGAACCTGCAATGAGGCCCTTCCAGTGTGACAAGTACCAGTTGTGTTATGGACAGTGGGTGTTGCCTGAAGTTGCTGTCCACAGGGGGAAACTCCTACACTTTTCCTACTTTTCTTCACTGTGTGGTAATTTACTAAAGTTTTTGAGATGGTGCTATCAGAATCAAATTTTAGTTAAGGCAAGAGTTTGTATAGGGTCATTGAAATATTTTCATAATTTTACTTTATTGATTGAATACAGCTGCAAAACCTTAAATGCATTTGTCTGTTAACAGTACAGAAATTAGATAATTGAGTTAATTGGTGAACCATACAAGGTTGAGGAAAGTAAAGGCGTATAAACAAAACATAGCGGAGGAAAATTTTGTGCTCTCTGCTTTTGTTTTCCACTTTAGTATTGCCCTGGTTTCAGCTGGAATAGAGTTAATGTTTTTTCTTGTACCTGGTATGCTGTGTTTTGTATTTACCATCAGGCTAATGCTGATAACATGCTGATGTTTTGGATGTTGCTCAACAGTGCTTACCCAAAAACATGGACTTGAGTGACCCATGCTCTACCAGTGTGCAGATGCAGAAGAAGCTAGAAGGGATCCTGTCCAGGAGAGCTGGCCCGAAGTGGCCAAAGGGAGATTCCATAACAGAACATCATGTCCAGTACATAAACTGGGGAGTGTTGGCTGGGAACTGCCAGTTCCTGCTGGGGAAGGGGTTGGGCATTGCTCGGTGTGCAGCTACACTGTGCATCACTTGTTTCTTTCAGATTTTAACTTACTCTCTCTCTTTCCTTTATGTTGCAATTAGTATAATTATCCTATTTTATTTTATTTTGTTTCGGTTATCGAGCTTTTCTTATCTCTACCCATGAGGTTTACTGTTTCTCTCTGATTTTCCTCCCCACTTAGGGCAGGGAGGTGGACAGGGAGTGGCTGTGTGGTGCTGAGTTGCTGGCTGGGATTAAGTCAGAAGCATGTTATTTATGTGGGAATAACAATCTTTACATTCAGCTAAATGGAACTGCTCCTTTAAGGAAGACAGTATAATTTACACCCTTCCCTGAATTATATTGAGTCCTATTTTTAGTGGCTTTTAGGAGGCAGGGATTCAAGTTCAGTGGCTGCTAACAGTCACAGTGACTGCTAATAGCACAAATAATATGATGCCCTGTTGTTTCTGATTTTAAAGTGTTCTCTGTGGTTGAGTTACTCAATAGTTAAACCTCTAGGATATTTGAAAGTTCTTGAAACTTCTTAAAAGAAAATCAGTCCTCAGGCTTTTATGTATTACTTATCATGTGATAATCAGATGGGAATGACCAATTTGAAACCTTTTGCATTTATCCTCATTTGTGTTTCTTAGAATATATTGCTCAAAATGGATTTCACTGCAATATCAATAAACTGTTTCAGAATTTGCTTTCCTTACACATCAAGATTTTCCCAATTAACAATAAACTGCTTAAATTTCAATAAATATTATTAATTCATTATCTTTATTCTTGTAACTGGGGCTGGGCCCTGGGATCTTTTGCAAAGATGACCTCTAAAATGATTTTTACAGGCTGAAAGTTAATGCACAGTGAAGAAGGAGTAAGGCCTTTTATTTTAGCAATCTCTGTGATGATGTTTTTTTCCCTAACCAAGTTTTCCTTTCTTTTCTTGCTCCCAAAAATGTTGATTGTTTTTATATCAACAGCTGTGTAAAATTAGGAGACCAAATACTTCTTCTTACAGTCCTGTTTAAAGAGCCAAGCTTGCACTCTTTTTACTTCCTTTAACAAAGCCACATGCAGCTTCTGATGAAGAAGATCCACTGGTGTCTATTTCAGGTATGACCTTCTAATAGACATAAACAAAAGGTTTTTTTCCTGTGGATGATAGAATTTGCAGTGTCTTTTCACGTATGTGGTCTGTCTGCATAAGTGTGTTTAAGGTAGAGAGACATTGTAAGTTGTAATGGGACATATATGATTTATGCTCTGCTGCTTAGATAAGCATACTGTATACGATGAATAGTTCCAGGGGAGTTGTTTCTGTTGCAGGTACAGCATGGCTTTATCCAATTTATTAGGCAAGCTGAATTTTTAATGTGGTCTCCAAGGAATGTTGAAGCATTAGAGGTGTTAGGTCTTTTGTAAATTTTGAGGATATCAATTGAAATGAAGATTCATTGTGTACAGATAAAGCAATTAGTTTTTTTTATTAGTTCTTTTGACCTTGATTTACTGAGTGCATACTTGTGTTCATCACTGGGGAAAAGATGAATGTTCTTAGTTCCCCTTCAGAATTCTCTTAATTGTTTTCAAACACAGCTCTTTAAGTGACACCAGGTCCTGGAAACATATCTGGGGATGTTTGACTCTAGACTGAAATTGTGTGTGTGTCATCCAGCAGTTCTAGTTTTTGAGAAATTGTACTCTTTGGGTTTGGGGTAGCATGGTTTACCCTTCAAAACTACTGGCCAAACATCTCTGTTGAACTAGAAAATACATGCCAGATGATGTTGGATTGTTTTTCCCTGTGCCCTGGAAAGAAAGCAGTGGTCCTGAATGATGGAAATTAATTCACTCTGGGAAGTTTTCTACCACTTCTGTGGAAGAGAATTTCAGGACTGTTGTTTTCCCTTGTGTACGAACAAGGAGATATTAGAGTTTGTAATTTAATTCTTTCACCTGAATTGCTTATATACTTCTGAAATTAATTACCCAAATAAATGTAATCGATCTGCTAGTATGAAGCTAATATGTTTTTGTTTAAAACTTTTTGCGTTTTTGAACAATCAAAAATCAAACCTTGAGGCAGTACCAAGTAGCTATGGGCTTTAATCTGGCCCTGGGAAGTTTTAGTGTTAGTGTCACTGTTGGCACTTTGTCACTGCAGCATCAGGATTTTCAGTGCTTTCATGTTCTTACCATTTGTAGTGGTGATCTAATTATGGCAGGAAGTGTTTGACAGATGATCTGTGGAGTGTGCACTTCAGTGTTGCCTTACTCTTATGCCTGGTCCTGAAAGGAACAAACAGCCTGAGCATCAGCAGGTTGGCTGGGTAACAGAAAAAGTGGTGTTTTATTATATGAGTGGTGCTTTTAACAGCTTTACTGCTGGTTGGTTCCTTATTGTCTTTGGGTATCAAAGCAGAAGCTCAATTTTATACTTTTGGATCTTAATCAAACGCAGTTTATTTGCACTGAGCTTCAGTCTGAAGACATAATTTGCATTTCAGAATTTATGAAATGCTCATTGGGGCTGGGTCTGCTTCAGTGCCATGCACCTCTCTTTTTGCTGATGCATTCCTCTTAATGAAATTTTGTATGGAGTGAGAGGCTGGGGGGAATGCAGGCATATTCTTGAGGTGCTCATTCTTTTAAAAAAAAAGAGCTGCTAAGGCAAGGTTGCCTTTGTGGAAGTCTGGCTATACAAGGCAAGAACAAGGCCCCTTTCCACTTTATAATCTGCATGTTCTGCTTGTCTTTCATTTACAGGAGTGTCTGTAAAAGGAAATTTAAGACCAAGGTGTTTGCCAAAATATCAAACTGGTCAAACCAAACTGAAAGTGCCTGCAGCTGTTGCTTCTGTTTCCATGGATCCTGATAGAGGTACAGGAGATGTGAAAGGGCAGCAGGTCAGTAAAGGCAAATTTTTCTTGCTCTTAAGAGTGCACATAGTATAAAAAACGGCTGAAAATTCTTAGATTGAAAACTTTTAAACGGTTTTAGAGTAGTTATTTTTACAGTCTGTTAAACTTTTTGCCCACTTTACATGGTGGGTTTCTAGCAGAAATTATCACATAAAGAGAACAAAAGCTTAATGTGCTAATTTATTTAAGTGGTGTGTAAGTGGAGCTGTGTAAAACAGATTATTTATATTTCTATGTGTGTATTTGTACAGACAGTACATGTAGCCCTGGGTAGGGCCTAACCTATACTTTACTAGTTAAATGTGAAAGAAGTTTTGTTCAGTGTATTCATTTTCATTGCTCTAGTAATCTAAATTAGAAATAACAAAATGAGACCTTTTTGCTGTGCTTGCTCATGTTTGAAGGGTAAAATAATTTTTTGTTTTTGATAGTAAAAGTTCAAAATGCATTTGAGCAGTAGAAGTAGCTTTGTCAGTTGATATCAGCTACTTTGAATTTTGTGGTCTCCTCCTGTGAGACTAGGTGATGTTTTTCCTACAGTTCCTTGCATTAGAAATTCCAAAGCAGCAGGGTTTCCTTTGGAAGATTATTATGTATTGTGATAGATGCTGTAATGTTTAGAAATCTGTTGAGAGATGCCATTTTTCTGACGTGGCTTGTGTAGTAAAATGACTGTATAAGTCATTTGAGTACTGTTGAGTCTCTTCCCTAGCAGTCATCCTGGGCCAGCCTGTAAATCACTGGGGATTGGTATACTCCCACTTGCAGGCAGGATCTAAAACCTTTGACTGCTTCTGCATCGCTTATATTATCATGTAGTTAAATCTTGTTCTTCATCTAAGATGTCCTTCTGTGCCTTCTTTGTGCTGAGTGACTGTATACCACACATGTAGGTTCAAAATTCTGATGTAAAGACAGGTTACTCAATTATTGTTGTTTTGACAATGTCATTTGCCCTTCGAATCCTTCAGATGACACGTGACTAGTTATTAAACTAGTTTTAATTTTTAGGGCTTTTCCTGGACTTGTCTATTTCCCTTGCTCTGTTTATCAGTCATTGCTGGTATGTACCTCTTCTTTGCAAATGATGCTGTTAAGTGGCATGCAGATAAATTCCACAAATAGCCCCCATTATGCAGAGTCTTTATGTAGAAGCATCTCTTCATGAGTATCTACAAGCCTGCTGCTTCACAGATGCCTTCATATATCACATTAAAATCTGTTTTGTTGAATGGCACATTGATTGCGTTACTTGTTGTCTAGAGAGATTTTGCTCCTTTTTTGTGAAAGCCATTGTATAAATGGGTTTTGCTATACTCTTTTTTTAAATGCAGTGCCTGATGTAAAATCTTAATTGGTGACTCGTGCTTTTGTGTTATTGACAACAAGATGTGTTCAAAGCTATGTTTCATTTTTGTCTTTTTAAACCTTCTGTTTTTCGCTTACCTTGCCAAATTCTCATGGAGACTTTGAAGATAAGCTTTGAATACTTGAAACAAACAGAACAAATGTTTTTACTTGTTATTGAAGAAGAACTTATTTTGCATGGAATTTTCAAAAACAACGCAATTCACTTTCTGCAGAGCATTGCGTGCATGTCTAGGGAGAGCTGATGGTTCTGCTGTGGCACAGAGTCAAAGAATGGTTTGGGTTGAATAGGACCCTAAAGATCATCCAGCCAAACCCCTCTGCCGCGGGTAGGGACACCTTCCACTGGTGCTGGCTGCTCAGAGTCTCATCCAGCCTGAGTATAATGCTCTAGGCTGGAGTAGGTGAGCTGCTGTGGTCCTTTCTGTGATTCTGTATGATTTTGTCATGCAGTTGTCACCTTCCAAGGTGTGGAGAATATCTTCCCAGTACTGAGTTCCAAAACTGTCTTCTATCCTGAACTGTGTAGAAAGGACAGAAATCTCGGAAAAGGAGACAAAACAGTCTTGGCCTCTACCTCCTTTGTGGTCTCCTTTTGATGGTTGAGATTTTGCTGTGCATTATTCTACAGTTTCATTTTGATGAAGTCTGCCTCTGAGAATTTCTCATATATCATCTATGCATACCCGTGGGCGATAGAAAAAGCTGATTTTCCTCTTCATTCCACAAAGGTTTGTCTGACAATATTGAGATTGGTTTTGGAGACCTTCTGTTAAAATCTCCTTCACAATGTGATTAAGCTTCATTCTCTTTTTTGTGAACTGTAGCTTTTCATTTTTCTTAAAGAAGTTCCATTGTCTGTCTGCTAAAAAAAAAAGTCACACATTTTTAGCATGGGAAGTGAAATCCCTGCAATTACATATATTGGCTTGAATTCAGTCAAGTTAGACATTCTCTCTTCACATGTTTGGAAAGAAAACTGAAATCAAATGCCCCTTGCGAAGTGCTGAAATTTGCCTTGTGAAATTCCTTTCCCCCTCACCCCTGAGAAGAATCCACTGAAGTTAAAATGAAGGGTCAGGCAGGTATAACATGAGTCTGTGTGAAAACACCACCTCTTTGTAGTGGTCATTATTCTTTAATTGTTTTTAAGATGCTGTTTAAGAGGCAATTAGCTAGGAAGGAAAGGGGGTCGCTTCCTCTCTGGTGCATGTAGATCAGCTGCTGTTACTGATAATAAGAGAAGCCCAGTGGTGGATTTGTATTGTTTTATGCACTATTGTGCTGACTTTGCCAAACTGCAGGGCATCTGCTGGCATTCTTTTATCTGATGTAAAGCACTGCATGCACTTGTTTGTAAAAGTATAAACCGAAACTCCTTCTGTTGAGTGGACATACTGAAGCTTGCCAAAATCCTGGACAGAGCAGCATGCCTGTTATTGCTGCGTTTATCTTGGAGTTCGTATTTCGTGCTTGCCAGTGGCACTGCAGAGCTGGAATTTTTGGGGAGTAAAGGCGGCTGGGAGCCGTTTCCCGCCTGGGAGCAGCCCAAGGCGGGAATGCCGGGCAGCAGAGCGCCCTCTGGTGAGCACACGCGGCAAGTGCAGCGGCTCCCTGCGCAGCGCCTGGAGCATCTGAGGTGCTGCAGCTTTCCTTGAAGAGTATTATTTACGAAACTGGCAAAGAAGATATTAAAACCAAACAGTAGCCACGTGTGAAGGTGTGCGTACGCTTTTCTCTGTATTTGAAAAGTGAAATAAGGGTCTTACTCTCTGCTAACAATATTTTGCTGTTTTGTATGCTTTGGTTACAAATGCTAAGATGGCATTTTTCTTTCTTACTCCCTACGTTATGATCTTAATATAAAGTTCAAAGTTGGATTTGGATATTGCTGCATTAGATTTCCAAGTCATGAGAACCCACTCCGCTTTATCTAGTATGAATCAAGGAATAGTACATGTCTTAAAACTTTACCCAGCCTGTTTTAGTATTGAAGCTAGCAGCTTGCATTTGAATTACAAATCTCTTAAAATAATTCTTCACTATTTGGTACTTTGTTTCATTGAAATGTACTTACGTTTTAAAAAATACGAATTTTATTTCCAATTGGAATTGATCTACTTTCAGCTTATAATTATTAGGTTTTGAAATGCTTTTAATAGCTTATGAAATATTTGTTTTCTTTTAAACAGTACATTCTGAAATGTAACTTTAAATTTTCAGGGCACTAATGAAGGAGGAATGAAGAGTGCTTCTTTAAAGGATTTGTGTCCTGAGGACAAGAGACGCATTGCAAACTTAATTAAAGAACTTGCCAGGTAAGAAGAAGCATCACCTGAAAATGCATTAAGTTTAAAGAGAGTCGTTTCTCTAATTAACATCAAGCAATGTAGAACTGCATTAAAAACCTGAATATTTGCACAAGGTAATTTTTCCTGCTGGAAAAAGTATGAAGCAGCCTGGTTGGTTTTTCCTTGCTTCTTGAGCCCCTAAATATATATTTGAAACAGAGGCCAAAATTTCATGACCAGCAGTACTTCATCTGTAATGTCCTAATGAAGGACTAGGTTTTTGTTTGTTTTGTGCTATAAACAAACACATTCTGCTTTTGGAAATGACAGACTTTGTTGCTATGAAACTTCGTAATGCTTATTATTTGGCAGAGGTAAGCTTTTGTATGAAGGCCACGTTAAAGGTGCATTGCTGATTTTTGCAGCTGAAACATGTTGATAATGATTTGCCTGTGTAATTTTTACTTACCTAGTCAAACTTCTTGCTTTCCTTAAGCTCCAAAGATTCTACCTATTCCTTGAAAGGAGAGGTAGAGATAGTGCAAGTTTCTCAGCTTTAGCAAAAGTCTTTTTTAAGTTTCATTCCAGTACTAGTTACATTCTCAAAGGTAAAGGAGTTAAAAAAGAGGTTGAATTAAAGTGAGATTTTTGCCCTACTCTTTGTCCCTAACACCTCAGAATCTCTGGAAATCTTTCTTACAGAGTGGGTGTAAAAATGAGGAGGAGCACAGGGACCTTTGGCAGGCTTTGCCATGTCATTGGGGAAGCTCTTGTGAGATGATCCCAGGTCCTTTGGGCTAAAAGTTATTTTACATATTTAGAATTTTTAAAGTTTTTCTAGAACAAAATGTAAGTTCTCTGGTAATAAGTAAATGCTTTTTGACATGGGTCCCTTATGTCTGTGCAATAATTAGCAAACATTACTGTCCTTTTTCATTTTATATAGGAAAATTTGGAAAATTAGGGAAATGAAGTGACTTGTTCAAGGTCATGCAATAACTCTCTGGTGCAGCTAGGAATATTTTCTCTCTGATTATCCTTATCCAGTGGACCGTTTTACCTGCTAATAATTTGTACTAATACAGAATTTCTTGCCATACAGTATTTTAGTAATTTCTGAAGTTCTTCATGCTTGCAACTCTATTTTATGCCTTGTGTTAGAAAATGTATAGTTAAGACTGTCATAAAGAGTAGATTGGTGGGCAGCGTGGTTACAAATTGTCAGATGTTGGAGCTATTCGGACACTGTTGCCACTCTTGATATATAGAGGTATATTCTAATATTAAAAAAAGCCTTTCATTACATTGTTCCTCATAATACACTGCTCCCTAGTGAATAGTAGTACAGTAATTCATTCGAGCATGGGATTCTTCTTAAATCTCAGATGCTGTGATTTTTCCCTGAGGACAGTTTGATATTTCTGCCTGACATTTCTTTGAAGAAAAATAGAAGGTGCAGCAACATTAATTTTGAAAAGTAAAATTAGTGGAACACTATTATTTTATACTTAGTTCTCTTTTATTTTTAAACCTAATCATAGTTTTATTGGATGTAATTAAAAGTCCTTTGCAGAGTAATAGGGAAGTTGAACTTTAATTCCGCTCACCTCGTCACTTTTTTAAAACTCTCCATAATTTTCATCCTTAGTTTTGCGATGATAGAGAGTTTTTACAAGCAGTAGAACATTCTTAGCTACTTTGGAGAAGAAAAAGGAACAGCAGAATGTTGAAAGTTTTACAGGAACACTGTCCTGCAGTAAATACTTGGAGTAATAAAGGTCTCACTTGGGCTTTACCTCACTGTTCCTTATTTTGCTACAATTTATGAATGGTAGTTGATGCTAATTTGTACATGTTTGTTTCAGCATAGTGAACAGAAATAGATTGATTAGTAAGTAGATGTATGAAGGCTCTTGTAAAGTGGTAAAATTCTGTTTGTGTGGAAACCAGC
Source organism: Luscinia megarhynchos (assembly GCA_034336665.1). Classification (NCBI taxonomy): domain Eukaryota; kingdom Metazoa; phylum Chordata; class Aves; order Passeriformes; family Muscicapidae; genus Luscinia; species Luscinia megarhynchos. The sequence continues at coordinate 6,757,109 of CM067592.1, read as the reverse complement.
TGCAAATTATGATTGACTCCTGAGGCTTGAATTTTAGTCAGGTCTTGCTTGAGCAGTTCAGGGTAGTAGTCTTTCCCCAGCTTCTGTGAATGCTGAAGGAGAGACCTCTGCTATACTTTTCTTCCTCTTCTGATATTTTACTTCTCTTCCTCCAGCTCTCACTCCCACTGCACTTTTGAACATTGAGACTGTGTATGACAGTGCATTTGTTAATTTGCCGAAATGTCAGACTTTGTCTTGGTATGAGTAAATTCTGATGCTGGCTACATTAATATAATTTTCTCTGAAAAAAAAAGCTTCTGTAAAGATCTGCTGCTGGGGATTCCGTGGCTGACATCACCTTAGCTGTTTGAAATTTTGTGGAGTTGGATTTTGAGACAGAGTCTAAAGAAAGAATTCGACTGTATTCTTTCTAATCTTCCTTTCTAAATAGTTGTAATTTTTGATCTGTGCTGCCACCTGTAAATCTAACCATTATCTTGTCCTTCTTTGAATGTATCCTTTTAAGGTGAAATGAAAATGGCAGACTGGAGCCAAGGCTTAAAATACTAAAAAATGTTGCAAATTTGGGCTTTTAAATTTATTGTGTCAGCAGATTCTTTTAAAACTGCTTTTCTAGAGGAATTTCTGAGAAGAATGAGTCATGCCCATGAATGCCAAAGTGCTTTGTGAGTAAGTGGGGTATTCTTGAGTGTGATCAGTCATTATTTTCTAAGACAACCAGCATGGCATCTTTGCGTTTTCAGTAAGGTCCTCCTGGCTTAGTGGTGAAAGTGGCACAGTAAGAGCAAATTTTCCCTCTCCCTATAAGCAAAGTCCTTTGAAAAGAGGCAAAGAAGATTCTCTCTGAGCTTTTATTCCTGCAGGCTGCTCCTGAAGCAGTCATCAGGTTATGTAATGAAATGAGCAGTGACATGGTGAAGACACAGGAAGATTCTTATGCTCGTACTTGCTGCCAGTGTCAGGACACATCAGCCTCTTCTGAGAAGGGGCAGCTCAGGGCCCGCAGGGATGTAGACTGTTGGACATGAAGGACTTGCTAGGCACCACTCTGAGAATGATTATGAAGTATTCTAGAGTGAAATACTTTGAATGATATGCAGACTTTGAGAGCTCTTTCTGTCTTGGTGTTTGGCTGAATAGAGAGGATCATAACTCCTTAGCAGAGGGCGTGGATGTGTGTGTGCTTGCAGGGATTCACTTTGCTCCTAACTGTGTGACTTTGGGGCTCCTAGTATGGCAGGTACATCATAAATACTTCTCCCCTGATCACAGATGCCTGTACAGCTTACATGTGAAGTTTGCATTTTGAGTGAGCAGAGGCATTTACTAAGTGATGTAGAATGGTTCATGAAAGTTTAAGTGAAAATGGATATCTAACTATTTTGCATTTTTTCTTTTCTTTGAATAAGATAGAGAAAGCTCGCTTCCTGTTGTCTTTGCAAACAAATCTTCAAAAGCAATTTGGGTAGAAAGGTATCATAATGCCCTTATGCACCCATGGGATGGAGTGATTTCACTTTCCAAATGAGACACAAGATGGCTTTTGCTATTTATATTAGTGTTGTTCTGACTAAGATCGCTGGCATGCCCAGAATGACTTGCAAGTGGTGGCTACTAAAACAGCTGTCAGATAGCCCTTTATTCCTTACTGAGAAAATGCTTCCCTCTTCTCAAGACCTTGGATTCCTAAACCCTTTGTAGGGTGCTAGTAGATTGGGGTGCTAGTCTTTTCTGCTGTCTTTGATATGAAGCTGAAATTGAAATTTTGTAACAAAAGGTGAAAATGGGATTCAAAACAGAACATTAATTTGGTTACAGAACTGGAAACCATTGCAGAGGTTTCAGTAAAGCTAGTATAATATATATCTGCTGTTTTTTCTTCCAGTCCTTAAGATCTTGGAAGGAAAACTTGCTTGTGGTTTGTATTACAAATCTTGTGTGTTTGGCTTATTGTGTTGCCTTCTCTCCTGGGTTACACTACTTCACATTTAACCAAATTGTTACCTGGCTTTAACATCAACATCTTTTCTCTTTTTTTTGTGTGTTACTTTAGGAGCAATTTTGGGCTGCAGTTTTCTTAATTGGTCAGGCAGTGAGACTGCAAATGAGATATCCCTAAGCTTGTCTGGAAATTACTTTGTGTTGATAGGTAAAGCATGCCCAGGATTATTGTATCACCAATCACACTTACTTTCTGTGGTTAAAAAGTAATTTGTAGCTATAAATTCATGCTGTGAAATCTAGTTTTGTACTTTGCAGGTTGCACATCATAAAATTTATCCATTGTGTAGCAATTTCAATTAGGTTTTGGGCCCATAGCATTTTAAAATTTTTTTTTCTAATGTGTAGAAACTGCATATGATGCTTGAGTAAAATGTGTCAGATTTGTGAATCCTGATCCTTGGACAAAAATTCTATTTCTTTGTTTCCTCCCCCTCTGTTCCCTGCCCTGTATGGTGGTCTTCCCTATTCCAGATGCCATTCTTTGCCTGGAATTTAAAACTTGTAGTTTTCAAGAATGGTCACCCAACTCTTTTTGTCTTTGCTAGCCAGTTGGCAGGCTAATACCAGATTGGTGTTTACTAAAAGATTACTTTTCCCAAGGAGTGTAGGACTGATAAGTGTAGTTCCCAGTGTCTATATCTCTGTTTTTTTGTTTAGTGTCTTCTGTCTTAACTAGCTGAGCCACAGTGTTCTTACTGCATTTCAGATTTTTCTTGGTAAGAGCTCATTTTAAAAAAATTTGAAAAATAGAAGGTGCTGTTTTTAATTTGCTTTTTCAACTCTGCCTTTAGTCAGAAAGAGCTGAGTTCTATCCCTAGTGTAGTGTTGATGTATTATCATGAGTTTTTCTTGTGCATGTCAGTTTTTCATTAAACAAGTAAAATTTGAAGTGCTGTTGACTTGTGCAGTGCTTCAAAAATTCCACCTGGAGAGCATAAGTCCTGCTTACTCAGTGGAATGAGTCAGTGTCATCAGCAAACTCCTTGATCAATTCCTTCTTTGGATCAGACAGAAATACTAGTATCAGCAGTGGACCTGGGAGCACACAATAATAATTGGAACTGGTGAACTAGGAATTAATTTTAACCCTAAGGTAGATGGCTTAGGAGGGCTTTTTGTCAATATATTTGCATTATGAATTTTTCTAAAGAGGCTCCTCTAAAATAAAATAATTTATTTAAATGCATCTAGAATTATATAGGCTTTGAACTGTTAAATTTAAAACAAATCTTGAACAAAGATGGTGCATGTGCTGTGGCACAAGGTAGGCGAGTGTGAATTTTGTGCAAGAAAATGTTGCAGACACTAAATGGAAGCAATAATTCCACTGATTCATCATCTTTGCTCTCAGCTGTCATTTGTCTGTTTGATCCTGGAAGCAAGAACAATGGAACTGGATACCAGCATGTTGCTCAGTGGAGCAATTGAGCCCTTTGTAGTTGTGCTTTCATTCTTTCACTGCTCTTTTCTGACCCAAGTGGATGAACAGAGGGTGAAATTACTTTTGAGAAGCATTATATGAGCCTTGTAATGTTCTTGTACAGCATCATTGAAGACCTCCATAGTTCTGCTAAAAATCATCTGTTCTTTACTGCCAGAAGGCAAAGAAATAAGTGTATTAAAAAAACCAAAACAACTCACTGTGCTATTTATAGGAAATGGCATAAATCCAACATATTCTGATAACGTTGTTGTATTCCTTTTCTCTAACTTCCTTTTGCCACTTCCTGTGAGTAACCGTCTTTTGTATCTTGCTTGCCCTTTATAGGCTGTCTCCTGCTTTGTGATACATAAACACATACTGCCACATTTCTTCTGAGATCACTTACTGTTCTCAGTCATTTACTGCGTAAGATATGTGGCACAATATATTCATGTGTCTGGAGTGTGACAGCTTGTTGTGATATGTGTTAAATACAAACACAGCACGTGAATGTGATGCACACTGATATAAGCAACAAATCACAGATCTAGAGATGAGTAAAGCCTGCTAGGTTTTGTTTGATTTTTCTAGTGCTCCGTTCTTTCATACCTTTTTTTCTTACACCGTTGTTTAATTTTAGTGTTTCTGGGTGCCAGCATAGCCTAGTGTTTGTTGCTCCAAACCCTTTTCTCAAGCAGCATCACTCCTGCAAGTTACTGAGCAAGCTTCTTTCTTTTCATAGAATGCTGGACATGGTACTCCTTCTCTCTTTCCAGTTTCCTGTCCTGCTGTTGTTTCATTCCTGTCTTTCATCCACATGGTCATTGAGTTCTTCATTGGAGTTTTCTAATTAACTTTTTTTGGTTTTGCATCCACACTGATGATGTGAAGGAAGTTCATATGTGCTGTAGTCATTTGTGTGGTTGCACTGGACTCAGAGGAAACAAATGGGCCATGGTTTGATGTGAAAGCCTCTATCTGCCCCTGTGGCAAATGTGCTGTGGCTGTTACTGCAAGGAAGTGTGGAGGATATTCCTCAAAAGTTTGTTGCCTGCTTAGCTGAGGAGCACAGAGGTGTTGATGTAGGTCCAGAGTTTATGTAGGTGGTTCCCTTTACCACGTTTCTTTAATGCTATGTGCACAGCCCTTTTGACAGCCTATGAGTGGAGGGGAAGGGGCCTAGGAACAGGTTGAACTCATCACATCTTCCCAGGCTGGGCCCAAGGTTGTAAGTGAGACCTTGTGCATTTGACTAATGGAATGCTTTTACACTAAATCTGTGTCTTTTGTGCATTTGACTAATGGAATGCTTTTACACTAAATCTATGTCTTTTTTTCCCTGCACATTAGAAACATTAAAATTAATAGTTGGATCCAAGCTTTAAAACTGCCTTAAATTGAAGAATTCGATTATACGGTATCTGTTGTTTGTCTCCCTCTAGATTTGTAGAGAAAAAATGTGAGTTTCAGTATTGCAATTTCCAACTTCATGCAGTCTGCTTGAGCTGATATGGGAAGGGCTGTGGATTGTTCTTGGAGTTGGGGAATATTACTTGTCTATATTTCACTCCAGGGGAGTGATCCAGTTGTGGTATTTATGACTTTTCAACTGGAAGATCAAAACAAATCTGCCCTCTTAAGGGAAACAGTGATAATAAATGTATGGCTCAGTCCTTGAATGAAACATTCTGTTAATAATATTAGTCTAATGGGACAAGTGGAAGGCTTATTGTAATACTTACATATACATATTTCATTTTTTTCTATAAGATTTCCTCTTCCTATGTGATTGTTCCACTTTAAGGAAGTTAAAATTGGAGTTTTCTAAAAGTTGTATTGCTTTGGTCTCCTGTCACCTGTGTTGTGGCAGCTGTTTCATCATCATAAAAGACTGAACTTTAAGAGCCTTCAGCAACAGAATTGCCTAAGTGCAGAGCAGTAATATTTATTAGTCTAAGCTCATTACTTAATATTTTTGTGGAGCTTTTATAGAACCATGATTTCCAAGCCACGTTTTTTTTAGCATAGTTACAGGATCATCTGTGCATAATGATCGTATTGCCTACGTGATACCAGAATAATTGTTTTTACAGCCTGCTCTTGAGGTGCAGGATAAATGATCATTGTAAGCCTTTCTCACATTGTCATCTTTTAATCTTGATCCAATTATTTACACTGAGCAGCAAGATACAGGGTGCCATGCCCCAGACAGAAAGGAAAATTTACTCTTTTAGCTTGATATTTGAAAATCCTCAGAAAAGGACAAACTATTTTGTTTGGAGAAAGCTAACAAGAAAAATGATTCTTTCTGGACTTGTATTTGACCAGTAAAGGTGAAAGAAGGATTAGTTTGTAGATTAAGAAACAGAAAAGTTTTCCAGAGTTTTCTTCCTGTCATGGCAGCTAAGCTCTCCTATCTGAGTTTTCTGCCCTAGGTTCGTAAGTATCCCAGTGAATCCTCATTATGGCTGCAGGGAATCAGACTGAATAGTCCTGATTGTGGGTTCAGGTCCTCACTTTATTCTTCCATGCTGCCCATTAATGTGCACGTACTCTACTGAGACCAGTGTTTTTGGAAAAAAAACCAAAACAGTATTGCATAAAGTCATACACATCTTCCTGTGTAATATATTAAAACAAACATTGTAAGTACTTAACTGGTTTAAGGGTAGAGAAGTTGTTATCCATTTATCTGTAAAGTGGTGGAGGAGTTGGAAGTCAGGCACTGTGCTTATGGGCATATATTTTATTTTTCTTAAATTCTTTTCAGGGTAAGTGAAGAAAAAGAGGTGACAGAAGAACGGCTGAAAGCTGAACAGGAGTCGTTTGAGAAGAAGATCAGACAGCTAGAGGAGCAGAATGAACTTATCATCAAGGAAAGGGAAGATATCCTTTAAAAATATGTGCAATGGCTCACTGAAATAAAAAGTGAAGTACAGAGAAATAATTGTTCTAATTTATGGCATAGAATAAATCTGCATGTGCTGCCATTCAAAAGCAATCAGAGAGATGACTTGTCAGCATGTGACACTGGTTCATTTGAGCTTAAACTGCCATCCAGCTGTTCCTATGATGTTGTTTTGCTATGAAATAGATATTTGTCAACTAAAAAATGACAATAAGGAATTTACACATTAAAATATGATTATAGATTTTTTTCAGTTGTGTTAGGTGATCATAATTTAGGTCTAAAACTTGCATGGTGTTCCATTTTTCTCCATCCCTAGAGAAAGGGAATCTACACTAAATGGCTATAAATTAAGTATATGTACTAGGAGGTTTATCTAGCTTAGACTTTTTGTTTGGTGTAGGGTTAGTTGGTTTGTTTGCTTGTTTGTATGTAAAAACAGTTAGCAGATTCTCTTTTCTTGCTGATTGTGACTTGCAGTTCTTTAAGCTGCGTATGCATAGTCCCACTCCTGGAATATCACATGTAAAGTCACTACTGCAGGAATTGCAATTTTCCTTTCGGGGGTGTGACAGACCTTTACAAAGGTCTCTTGTTTGTTTCATTTCTAAATCTCTGATGGTGGTGCTTTGTTGTTAAATTTCTCAGAGGTCTAAGGATTGGCCTCAGTGGGTTAGGGAAGAGACTGGCCTGCAGCTACAGGAAAAGCAAAAAGTGGGTGATTCATTGGGAGCTGCTTTGCCAATAGGGAGGGTAGTAATGTTTAAAAAGCCCAATATTCAGTACTGTTTTCAATACTGAACCATTATTTGTTCAACTTAAAAATGAAGTTAGTGACAAAAAGAGGCTCTTCAAGCTATGGGCCAGTGTTGAAACAGAAAAAAATGATATTTCAGAAACTTAAACATGAATTTAGAGGAGGGTTCTTGAAAATTCCAGAAATCCTATTTCACAGTTTAGCACTGGGAGGCCTAACAAAAACAGTGCTTTCTTTATGATGGAACATGCTTGGCTTAGGAAAGTCATTCAGTGATGTGTGGTTTCTGTCAGAGCATTGCCCTGATGACCTAGAACATCCCTTGTAGCACAGTGGCCACTTATTTTTCTAGAAAGAATTTTGTCTGTCCTGAATAATATACACATCAACAAACTTAGCTGGCTGTGAACTGTTATTGGAAAATATTAGATCTGAGGTATTTCAAGAGCCATTAAATGTGACAACAACTCTTTGACATTGATTTCACTGAAGCCAGTATTTTGTTGTATATTACATCTTGTGTATTCAGTCAACTCATGAATGTGGTGGTATTTTGTTCCTGATTTTTTGTTACTTATCCACACAAAACTTTCAGTAATTCTCATGAAGTTTATTTGACTAGTGGCAAGTAGCATGCTTTTTTTTTGTTGTTTGTGGTTTTCTCCCTTTCTTTTTTTCCTTTACCAGAAATAAATTGCACAAGCATGAATACTTTTCCAGAAGTCCTGTAGACATGGCAGAAGGTTAATGCATGCAATTTTACACTTCATAAAACTCTGTAAAACCTAGATATATAAAACAAGGTTATAATTTAAAACAATGTAATTTTAACTGCTGCAATACTTGCCTATCATACATGAATGATTCAAGATCTTCAGTGTAACTCTGATCACTTAATTTTTTTAAAACTTGCAGAGACAAGGAATAGCAGAAATGACTTGCTGATGCTGAATACAGATTATGGCCATTTCAAGTACAGTAACTTGAAATTCTTTAATTTCTTCTGGATTGTAGTGACCACTTGCAAGTAAGATATCAGGGATATAATACCATAAGAAAAAAAATTCAAGTCTGTTAAAATAAATTTTACGTTTTTTTTGCCCCACATAGCTAGTTTATTCTCTGTGAGATAACTTTCTTTACTGCAGTATTGAAAAAATTTATTACTGCAGTAATAAATTGGTGCTTCTGATATAACTGCAGCTATCCAACAAAGTGCAATTTCAGCTTGTTAAGAGTTTAGTTCACTTAGCATGAGGACTCTGTGGGTTTTTTTCAGCAACATGTATTTTTGTTGTTCTGGTTTTTTCCTTGAGATTCTTGCAGGAGAAATATTGTTTGGTGCTTGAAATGCCTAGTTTGAGGAAAATCCATCCTTATTTTGTTATGGTTGAAGCTATGAAGACCCCTCTGTTCAAATTTGCTGCTGATGAGCTATGACAGAAGCTTTGGGGGAAGGGAGATGGGTGGTATGCAATGATCGCACCACAAAACTTAAAGTAACTTCTCAGCATTAAAAAAACAGTATCTGTCTGCAGCCCAAGCTCACAGTTACTTAGGAACTTCTCAGTGCTGTCTGGGTAGAGAACAACAACTGAAATTTCACGCAGATTTAGAAGTCGATTCTACCCTTCCTTAGCAGGTGAAACTTTGAAAATTGAATACTTAGTACTAGAGATTTCAAATAGTCAGTTGGTCTACACCTTCTTCCTAAAGCAATATTTAGGCTTATCATATTATCTTATAATTTGGTCAAAAGTAGCTGTTTTGGCTTGGTTTGTCTCATGACATTTACACTTCAGACTCCTTTCAAAAGAAACTTGATCCTAAGTGTTTCAAACAAAGTGTTCCAAAACCAAAAGAGGATCAAAAGTTTGTTTTAACTCTTTTGCTTATAATAAACCTGAAAGTTCTAGTGCTGCTGTTCTTGTATGTGACACTTAGTGGTGTTCAGGTATGCATACTGGGATGACATCTCTTGCTGTTTTTGCTAAAATGTGCCCAATTTTGCTGAACTGGATAATCCAGTAACAGCTCCTCATGCTCTTTTGATGTCCTCCCTAATGAAAGCATCTTACAACTATGAAGATGATAGAGTGGTGGGAAAAAGTACCACTTTCCAAAAGTGAAGTTTATGTAAAAGATAAAGAGGAAAAATGTAATTGGCATCTGTATTGGGAGAGTGAGATCTAGAATGTGTCTGGGAAGAAATACTTGGAAAAGGAGGTTGGGCTGGACGTGACTGATGTGAAAGCAACAAAAGACTGTGACTGATGGATTCAGAAATGTTTGGTTGTTGAGCAGTCAGGGTTAAAAAGAGCCGAGATGGTGGCAGGTGACCTAGAATCAGTCAGACAGTTGTAAGACAGCTGATACAAGCAGGGATCTGTCTGTTTAGGGTATTCAAGCACCCTTTGAACTTTTGAAATAGAATTTGGGACTAAGCTCGTGAGAAGAATTGCCATGTGTAACCTCCTGTGGTGTCTTCTACAGCATCTACTCTTGGTGTTTGTGTTCTCTTTGCTTCTGTATGGTGACTAAACTGCTTGTAGTCATAGTTTAAATTCTGGCATTGGCTTTGGAGTGTGTGACTTGCAACTCCCTTGTTCTTACTTGTGTTATTTCATTTTCGTTTTCATGGTAAGGGGTCAGCAGTGTGCACTGTGTTATGCATTTAGACTACTTGTGCTGCCTCTTCTTCCTCTTTTACTAGGAGCTGCTAATAGAAAAGCTTTTGGTTTTCCTTTTTTTTTTTTTTCCCCCTGATGTATTTTCAGGCACCTATTATTAATTTAGGTGCCTGAAAATTATAATATAATTTACATGCTATTATAATATAATAAATATAATCACTTAATAAATAACAAATATGATTTAATTTAACAATCAGGAAAATATCCTTTTTAAGATGTCCCAATACAGTCATGATATATGTCTTAGGAAAAAAATTATAATGAGATTATTAAGAAACAAATACTGCTAATACTTCATAGCTCAAAGAAATGATTTTGTGGTCTTTAGCTTTTTCTTGTTATCACCATTAGGGATTTTTTTCCATGTAAATTTGATGCTATTTCATAAATGAAGAAAAAGCATCTGTAACATTTCTGTAATAACTTATTAACAGGTGAAAAGGAAACTTAAAAAAAAAATTAAAAATTGGTTATTGAATTCTGAGCTCTGCTTAAAATATTATTATATGGAAAAGAACAGGCAAATAAAGGAAAGAAGAGATTTTGTTTGTTATGAATTTGTTTTTATTTTTTTGTAGATTTAAACTAGTCAGCTGTACTATGCTGCTGTTTTGGTTTATATTTAGAATGTACCTGTGTTACTTAAGCTTTTTGTTGGAATTATTTTCTGTCTGGGCATAGACTTACAAAATGGTTTGACTCTGAAATATCATCTAGGCCCAACCCCTGGACGGGGACACCTCCCAGTAGATCAGGTTGCTGAATACCCACCCAGATTCACACAACAAATCCTGTATGATTTACTTGGTTAGTCTTAAAATTGATCACAGACTGTGTTTACATATGTTCTTAATGTTATAGAACTACTTAATTAGTTGGTTTTGCATGCAGTTAACATGAATATTAATTTAACTAAGGCAGTTCATTTGCTTATAGTGTTAGTGAGACATAGAATATTAATTTGCTGGAAGAATAATGAGCTTTATAAGCATTATCTAGAGACTTTAATAAAATGCTTTTAGTTTTGCCATAGTACTGTTCATTACATAAGTCTTGCATACATAAATTAGGGCCACTTAGATATTTTCTCCTTATCCTTTCTACCACGTTAATGTAAAATGAGTAGTATTTTTCAGAAGAAAAAGAGTTACTGGCTTGCTTAATGCAAAGAACAAAATGGTAGAAAAAGGAGATGTCAGAGTACAGAATTTGTTTGCTGGTTCTGTCTTTTTTTCCCTATAATGTTAAATCTGATCTTCTGAAATACAAACACTTCTGCTTCCTTTCCATTTTAATCAGACCCAACAAGCTATCATCACAGGTGATGGAACAAAGGTGATCTTACAGAAGGGTTTTCTTTTCTGTGTTGTGTTGGATGTGTGGTCCCAGTGGCCTGCATGGCAGATTCATGTGTGTGTGCCTCCCTGGGGCTGCTGTTGGCAAGTGGACAGTCTGCCCTCAAAATGACAGTGCAGTGTCAAGGGGAGGTGGGGCACAGATATTAACTCTGGAGTTGAGCATCTGTGTATGAAAATGGCTCCCTGCCTTGCAATGCACCCCTCCCCCCGGGGAAAAAAAAAAAGACAAAAAGAAGATTTCTGTATATAAGGGAAATTTGCCATTTGTAGGAAACTTCTGCTTTTGAAAGTCAGGCTATTTATTTAAAACTCAGTAACAGTTTTAGAGATTAACTTTGGCTAAGTCTGTTCCTGATGGTATAGTTTCTGACAAGTTATGAACTGAGGGTTTGAAATGACCGTCATTATTTTTCTTTTATTTCTTAACTTGGCTCCCTCAGCTTATCATTTGAAGTTTTTTTTCCCTTTCTATTTTTCATATGTGAATGCATACTATATATCTTCTTGTGCATCATAATTTGTTTGAAGGTGTGTGAGGAGAATGGAAAATTAGTATTTTGCTCCTTTCTTCCATTTTACCGAACTGCTCTATTTTTTGAAGGTGTTTCTCTTACTGTTATTTCAGGTATCCTACTAGTAAATGTTTCTAAGCAACCATTGTGGTCTGTTGAAAAAAAGCTGCACTTATTAAAAAGTCCCTGAATATTTATATGCTATTCTGTAACTGCAGTATTGTCTAAATAATGTATGTATTTACGAACTCAAATGTAGAAGAATCAGTCAAGGACTATTGGGTAAATAAGATATTTTGAATTTTTCATGAACTTTTAAACTAAAACAAGGTGAAACATTGTAATGTTGAGTATTCAAATGGATCAATGGCTGGATATTAATTTGAAGCTTTCTGTGCTTAATTCTAGTTTGTGCCTTGTAGCACAATCTAGCAATACTGACCATGTTATGAAAATACCCAGAATCAGCAGGCCGCATCTAAGCAGTCAACAGCAGCCTCTGTAGAATATGAGCTGGACAGGCTTTTTGCCCTAAAACTCTGCACTCAGTGGTGCAGGATTGTCTGTGAGATGGTACTGTCAGCATAGAAATACAGCTGTGGAATGGGAGAAATGTATTTTCTCTGTGTTTTATACCAAAGGTGGAATGATATTCTGTGTGTGTCTGACTGAAGCAGAGATGTTCCCACCCAACAGCTCTTGTATAGAATTGTGGAGTTCCCCTGAGATGAGTGTTGAGGGATAGTAGCATTCTCTCATCTCCCATGTTTCATGATGTTTTTACATTGTGTGTGATCTGTACCTGGTACTAGAGACTGGATGATTTTGAAACTGAGTAAGAGCTGGAGTTCGGCCCTGCCAGATTGTTGATACCTGTGGGTAGCTATATGCTTCCCAGACAGCCTGTTTCTCAGCTCTGGGTATCTGAAGCACAGATTTATGGTATTATCTATATTAACTTTGTGGTAGGCATGTCAGAACTGGATATGATGATGGGCTGCCCCTGTTGAACAAAACAGGAGACACCTGTCATTGGAAATGCACCTTCAACCATGACATTCTCATATATCAATATCAGGTGTTTTAAGAAAAAAAAAAAAGTGAAGTAGTTCAGGAAAAAAAAATCTCAGTAGGAGTCATGCTGGTCAGTTTAAGTGTGTCAAGTGAAAGATCTTTCTGCTTTTTATAGATACTTAAACTGACCAGGCTACTTACCCGACTGAATTTGGCTCCTGGCTTTGTGGCTATTGCTGAAACATTTGGCTTTAGGCATGTGAGCTTTCAAAGTGATGTTTTAGTTAAATTTTTTCTTTATGACATTTTGCTCATTTGGAAACAAAGACTGAGGTCTTTTAAAAGGAGGCACAAATGAGAAAATGAGATCATTAATTGTTGAAGCTAGTACTGTAACAAATTGACTAGAAATGTGGATTCAGAGAAATTGATGTACTTTATCCTTCTAAACTAAATGAATTCTCCATCTGCTTCAGCTTCTCAACTATAATGAGGACGTAGGGCTGACTCTGCTATTGGTTTCTCTGTCTTCCTGCACTATTTTGGAAAGTTTAAACATTTCTTGCATAATTAAATACACTTTCAATAAATCAATCTCATAATAATTGTTGTTCAGGAGAGTTCATTATTCAGTTCAGTCTTTTAAATTACTGTTCTTTAAAGGATTCTTCTGACGTAATGGCTTCTTCTAAATCCATTTGCCATGCTCTGGCTTGTAATTACTTTAGATTTGAAGAATAAAATGAATGGCTTTATTATTAATCAGTAGCAAATTTGTCTTACTGTTTTTAGAGTGGCCTTCACTCATGAAATGGTTTTAATGGTCTAGATAGCAAAACACTTCATACCTCTCTTTCAACAGAGATTTAGTGAAAGCAATCAGATAGTTTTGTGGGGTTTTTTCTTCCGTCTCTCTCCCATCAAACATTTGTCACAGTGACTGTCATCATGTGTTTGCTGTTGTATTCTGTGAGCTGCTGGCTCTCTGAAAGCCTTGTTTTGCTGCCTGCTTTTAGATTGGAAATTTTTCAGGCTGGGCTAGACTTTATTACTGTTTTGTGCTGTGGGGAGTACATTGCACTTAAGCATAGCATTAATTTAACATTGGCTTTTAAGGTGGACATTGGCCTTTAAGAACTTTGTCATTGTTCAAGCATGATGAAAACAGCATCTGTTTCTTAGCCCCTTTCTATTGATGTGGGATTTCATGGTCCTTAGTGCTTTTGTAGTCGAGAGTTGCAAGTCTGTGCCTTCCCACAGCAAAATGCCATCTTGTTTTACAGCAGCTGAGACTGGACTGGTAACTGTCCTACATTAATCTTCTCCATTTGGCATGAGTTCTTTGTCTGTAGTCTCTTGTAAGGTTGTTGAAATCTGTCCATAATTTTAAACTGTCAGTCAATGCAAACTAATATAAATGCATTTTTAGCCTTGCTAAACTTCTTAGGATCTAGTGGATGTTACACTAATATCTCATTTCCATAGACTGCTTAGAAAATGAAAGTGGGTTAGTTGTAGAGTTATAGACATTCAGTAAATCTCGGCTTTTAATTTCCTTAGGAATTCATTACTCTAACAGCACTCTTGGTTTTGTTTCCTCTATCAGTTGTGATGTTTAACCAGGGCTAAGAATTTTGAGTAGGACTGAGGTGTCAGCAAAAACATCCAAAAAGAAATGAATAGCATCCCTAAAGTCTTAATTCCATGGCTTTCTAGGAGGTTATTAAAAGTGTAAGTGTAAAACTGGATGGAATTTATCTGATACAAGGACTTTATTGAAGACTTGCACATATACCTTTTATCCTTAGTTCTGTTGGCATTACAACTTCTTTGGTCTGGTTTCAGGAGTTGTAGTTTTTCATTTCACGTTTACAGTTTTTGGTTCAGATCCTAGTATGTATGTGTTTATTTAAATACATTTTTAACTGTGGAATGGTAAGGTTTTACTGATGGCAATATGGTCACTTTCATTGTGCATATGGCAAGAGATTTACATAAAGGTCATCCCCTTCTTGGGACAAAAAATACCCCAGGGTTTATAGAACATGGAGTACAGTTGTAGTAATAAGGATTATGTTGCTGATAAGTTCCCCTCAAGGCCCAGTGATGGTAATACCCCTATATTTTGTCTTTAAAGAAAACTGCTGAGAGGCAATAATTTTTTTTGTATGTGTCCCATTTTCATTAATGCATGGTAATTGATGGAGTTGCAGTGACTTGTAACAGTAATGAGTTCTAAACATAAGAATGCACTCCTTTCTAATAAGTGAGCACTGCTGGGGTTTAAAAGCGTACTAAATCAGTTGCTTTAGTATGAATTTATTAGTTTTTTTCAGCATTAGCTTTAATAGTAGTTATTTACATAAGCGTACATCCCATTAACCGCCATCAGGGCTGGAAAACATGCTGAACTGTTCATATTTTCATATAATTATTGAACATAATGGTATCATTTGCATTTCTAAACAGTGATGTTTCTGTCAGGCTTGGAAATAGTGTCTTTACGCAGTCCCTATTTCACATCCACTTATTTGACATCGTTAAATTTTATGCTAATGTGCTTCCCTAGAATGTCATCAGTAGGACAGATGCTTGCACTTTAATATACAAATCAGTGATGCTTTTCCCTCCCCCCTCCCCTGAACTGCAAAGGAAATAAAAAAGCATATCTGCACTTTTAGGATATAGTTTGTTTCATTCTAAAGAATCTGTAAGAAATGAAACTTAGGTTTCAGCCCCGTTTGTCACTTCCGAATGTTCTAATAATGCATATCTTCATTTTGAACGAGGGGAGACTGTCTTCTGCCTGAAGGAGGAAGAGTCTTCTAAAATTCAAGGCAATTATGTTAAAATGAAATTTATAGCCTTGAGCTTGCCACCTGTGTAAGGTGTGGAGTCTCATAGAGCAAGCTGCCTGGTCAGGTAGACATGGATTGGCTTACCTGGTAGCTGAGCATGACTGTAAAGAAGGTTAAGGGAGGGAGCAGTTTTACCTCCTAGGCTTTGTTAGCAGAAGTGCATTTTGAGTTGCACATTTTCAGGTTTCCAAGTTTCTTACACTTAAAATAATTTTTTCATTTTGCAGACAGGCAGAGGTATATGAGCTCTTGCCAGCTGAGTGTGGATGGTAGTTGTATGAACAGTATTGACTTTTTTAATGTATGATGCTTGTGCTGAAGTCAACACTGGAAGCAGAGCATCCAAAACTGAGCAACATTGCCAATAATTGTGGGTCTGACTGTGGAAACGATGGAATAAAAATAAATAAATATGATCAGCACCACAACCAAAACCACACTGCTTTTCTTCCATTTAAAAATGAAATTAGTGTATTGCTTCTGGTCCTGTATGATGACATGCTTACCATTGCAAGTAGAGTGCTGAGGGTAGAGCAGATGTGTGCAACCTGCAGTATGCAGTTGTGGTCACAGGAAAAAGTAACTATTGAGATGCAGATTATGTTGCTCATGAGCCAGACATGAGCCATGTGAATGAGCCTGGAAATCCAGTGGATCTCCAGCTCAGTTCTCTGCTTTTCCTGACTTACCAGATGTGGCACTGTGCAATTCTGCTCTTTTCTCTCCTACTCACCTGCTTAAAATTTTGTGGTACTGCTTGCTGGCCTTTGTGTGACACAGAGGTTAAATGTAAGCATGTTGCTCAGTTATGGTAGTTCATGGACACTCTGAAAATTTTAAATAAAACCAAAAGTTTTGGGGTCAAGGAAAAGACTGAGAGAATTATCTTACGCAAGTTTGTCATTTTCATTGTTTTATACATAAAAATATGTGTTAAAGAATGCTTTTCTTGGTCATGTTTTAAAAGAGGGTTGGAAGGAGGCACCCAAGTAGAAAAAGGTACTTGGAGTGAAATGAAAAGGCATATTTTATGCATAAATAGCCACGTGACCAAACTTGAGATGTACTCTGATGGGTTCTGGGCTTATAGTGTCTTTAATTTTAGATGATTAACAATTTGGTAGTTGCTTTGCAGACAAGCATGGAGACAAAAATCCCTACTGGGAACTGCTTGCAGTGCAAGACCTCATTCTGGTGGTGTGTGTAGAGGTGTGTTTTAAGTCATTAGAAGTAGCAGTGTTAAAACAACAACAGAAAACTTGCTTTCATTATGTCAGAGGAGAGACATAGGATTTTTGAAGGATTTAGGTCAGAGTTGTGAGCTTGCAATAGGGCAACCATTTTATAGCAAACAGTTTGGAGCCAGGTGCTATTAGGTACACCTTGTACTCAGAATTAAATATGGACACACCGAGGTGGACTAGCAAATTGGTGAGATGTGCTAATTTCTAAGCTGCAAAGTATTGGGAAATTTAAAGAGAGCACATCTGGCATGCTGTGCAGACTGTTGTACTGCAGAGAATCTGAGCTGACCTCTTGTCAATGTCTCATTTAAATCCTGAAAAGAAGACTCTAGGTAATTGGCAAGTATCCTTATTTTAATATGCGGCCATAAAAAGGTAACGTATGATGATTTTTAACATCAGAAGATTAACATTTTACCTTTAAATAAAATATGATTAAGTGGTACAGAATTAAAAGTAATAGAACTGAAATATTCAAACTATGACTCTGTGGTGTCAGATTATGCATCGAGTGTGACAGTTTAAGTACTGAAGTGATTTAAAAAATGAGTCAGCTGAAGGATGTATATCCCAAGCAGTGAGAATAAAATGGAATAAAACAATTGTGGCTATCAAAACTTTCTCAAAATGTCCTGGCTGAGTGAACCAGGAGACCAAAGTGTGGTGTTGTTTACAGTGATTGGGTCTTGCCTGGGTGCCAGTGCAGATGCAGTGAGGGAGTTGTGCATGCTGTAATGGCATCCTAATCTATAATTTTAAGCCACCAAATCATGATTATGCTTGAATTTAGTACCTGGGCCAAGACTATTCTTGGCTGCTGGGTTCATCTACCTCCAGGAAGGTTCAAATATGATTGATTTAACAATGCTTTTCTTTCAGCAGTTTGCAGTCAGCTAGGCTTTTTCTTATCCCTGTACAATTTCATTTCGGTGGATTGGCACATGCTTTGATGGAGCTACATGTTTGCCATCTGAATTTACTTAGTGTTACTGTTTGGAAATGTGAAAATGCCATAGTGAAGTTGTGTCATTTGACTTCTGCATATTTTAAGTCCTTGTTAGTAAAAATTATGCTTTTTCTCCCCACCTAGTAGTTCTGTAAACACAGCTTGGAATTTGACAATAAAGTGGCATCTTGCTGTCTTCTGAAGTCCTGTAAATGAATTTTTAGAGTGTAGCTTGGGCATTTAGTAATCTTCTGGCTGTTTTTGGCATTTTTGTGCACATTAAGCTGTGACACTTTGAGATTGTGTAGGAAGAATCAAGAGGAGGGGATTGGAATATGGCTTATTCCAAAATGCTAAAATAAAATAAGGGGTAAAGAAAATGTATTATGGTCACAAAGATTGGCAAGTCTAATTTTGTTTACATACAGGGAACTTACTGAAGTAAGTGTATTGCTTTCAACTAGTTTCTTCAGAGTGTAGAATTTTAGTAATTATATAAAAATGCAAGCAAAGCATTTAACAGCCTTTAAAATATGTTAACGCTTCCAGGGTGGGTTTCTTCATATTTCATTATCTTCAGGGAGAAGTTTTTTGTTTCTATAAATATTGCTGGACATATTGATGACAGATCTTTAGGTGATTTTAAAGATGTTACTTTACATCTCTTAATGGTGCAGGGTAGGACTCAAATGAGCACAGCTTTTAATGTCCAGCTGTTGCTTCAGATAACTGGACAAGTCCTACAAGGCCTTATTGCTCTGTTTTAGTGCAAATAACCATACTTAACTTGCCATTGCTCTTTGCTTTAACCTGCTAATAAATCTACTGAATAATTTTTTTCTATGAAAAGAGGGAAATTAAAAATGAGCAATATGTTTCTAATTATCTGCAAGTGAAGTTATGGGAACAAGTGAAGTGAATTTACCTTCAGGACCAGATTAGATTATGGGAAGGATTGCGTGGTATTGTCTCTGGTAGTGTGGGGCTAGATTTGGTAACCCAGAAGGGCTTGTGGTTTCCTGTTTCCCCAGAAAGCCATCTGGGTATTTCTTGGGTCCATCTGCTCTGATGCACACACAACCTGTAAATCCCAGTTGATTTTAATGAACTGTTTATATTGAACTTCTCTTATGTTGGCATGGTTCATGTTACTATATTACACTTGTCTTTCTGGAAACAACCACAGGACAGAGCAACGATTTTAACAACAATGTAATTGCATTGTTCTGACTGGACATTGGATGCATTGGAGATTCTCCTGGCTCATCTGCAGGGACCAGATGACTATCAGGAGTCTTCTGGCTCTTTAAAACAATCCTCTTAACATATTTCTGTTCCTAGAGCTATAAATATCTGCCTTGGTTCATTTGTTAGTTCTCTCCTCTGTGCCATTTTTTAAGGATCAGTGTCTTAGAAGATCTTCTAATTTTTTTTAATGACACCTCCTAATTTCCAGGCTAGACATAGTCACAGCTAGCTTAAACTTGCTTGTTCTTGTGCCAGTGTTTTGCTTAAATAGATCTTCCTGTCTTTCATATTTATGTAGAAGGGATTAGAGCAATTTCCCTCTATCAAAGGGAAAAGAGAGGACAATGTGAGAGAAGATTCACTTTTATGAATGATAGGAAGTCTTGGCTTATGTATTAGAACAGACTAGAAATCTGAGTGAAATGGAACAAGACTGAGAATGATTGTATGGCTGAAATGTCAGAAAGCTGAGCAAAGTCAGAGCAGCAATGTGGACTAATTGGGATTTGTTTGCTTTTTCTTGCCTATAGAAGTTGTCGTGATGAAGTTTATCTTTGCAAAGCTGCATAGAAAAACTTCTGATTGGTGTTACAGAAAGTCCCCAAAAGTCATATTAAATGTACATGTATGTTAAGATTGAAGATTGGTTGTCTAAAGTAACTGAAATGAGCAGAACAAATTACAATGTGACTTAAATGTGCCTTTTGACTTCCCCCATGACAAAGGTGTCTTCTCAATTCTTCCTGCTAGGAATTCTGTTCAGTCTTACTTTATCGTCAGCCAGGGACACACTACTGTGGGTGTTCTTTTGCTTGTTGCTCAAGGACATCGAGCTGTTATGAATGGTTTGAATTTTCAGGAAAAAAGGGCTAAATGTAGCTGGCTTTGCATTAATTGTGTAGCTAGTGATGTCTTGGAACTGGGAATGGTGCTGCTCACAGTAAAGTCAGGGTTTGCTTCCCAGCATTATGACTTCTACCCTTTAAATACCAATAATAAAGTAATCAGAGGTTTGGGACCCTCATCTGCAGCAGATTTATATTTTATTTGCTTTTTCATGTTGTGGTTTTCACTGTGTATGAGGAAATAAACATGGCTGAAATAATTCTGACAGAAATTACAGGACAACTGATAATTAATTCAGAATTGCTAAGTGCTGTCCTTGGGTGTTTATTTGGGCCCTATCTTTTGGTTCATCTATCCCTCTTTTGGATGGTATGCCACTTTTTACCGTTGCCGTATCTGTTGCTCTTTATAGACACTAAAATAGATTCTTACCTCATATTTCATAATAAACATATGAGAGGAAAGCTCTGCAATTAATATCTTACTAAATGAGTCATTATTTTCTCCTGGTCCTTGAAATTAAGTAAAGTGTGGGTAACTTGAGTTGCAGGAGCTTTGCACTTCATAGTTTTGACATAAAATTACTGTGGGCATGCTGAATCAGTTGTATTTTGTCTCTTTTAGATCTTTTGGCCTCAAGAACAACCAAAAATGTTTATGAGCTGTAAAAAAGGCTGGTTCTTTCCCCTCGTTCTCCCCTCTGTCCATATTGTATTGCTTAAGATGTTCTACTTCCTTTTTCTTTCAATGTCAGGAATTTCATTTTAATAGGACTTGTGAAATCTGGAGACTTATGGAAGATTACTAAATCTGCCAGAAGTTTATAAGGCTCATGAAAAGTATATGAGATTATACAAAAACTCCTTTTCACTCTTTGAATCTGCTTGCTAGATGATGTGAATATTCATTCCCTAGGAAAGAAGATTTCTGCTCAGTATATTCTTCAAATTTTCTTGGAAGATAATTAGTCTGTCTTTGAAGTGTGGTCCTTAATATGCATCTATTTTTCAATGTTGTGTATTTTGAAAGGGTTATTTTTGTATTTGCTGTAGGTTGATTCAGTTTGTGTTACATTGTGTCATATTTTGTATATTTTGGAATTCAACATTATTTTTTCATGTCTGCTTGTCAATGAAGATCGTTTTTAGTCAGGATCAATATGGATGTAGGAGGAGGCAGGAAGTTTTAAGAGAAGGCACATAATGATGTGAAGCAGAAGGCTTTGTAGTTTCTTTGCATAGCTGCATGGAGGACAAGCATTTCTCTCCCTTGTGGACTGCAATTATACTGTTACATCACATGAAGAAAACTAGGGATGGTAACTTGGAGTTTCTACTCCATACATTCTGTAAAGATCATGCTTCTGGATATGTTATCTCTGGGACTTTCTGATATCTTTCCTAAATGATAAATACAAGTGCTGACCCACAATGCTGCCCATACAGTGTAAGCTGTAGTGGACTCCTTGGAGAGATGAGCTGGAGGCCACTTTGCTCAGTCCAGCCTCTCACCCTTGGTAGTGTTTGGCTTGCCCACCTTGATCCCAGTGGCATTTGTGATCCAATGCTTTGGGTGGGCCTGCAGCTGATGTGTTCGGAGAGTGCCTTGTGTGCCTATATCATGGGCATGGCCAGAAAGGAGTGCAGTAGCCAGTCAGAATAGAAATTGTGAGCTCAGCTCATGGAATCATTCTTTCCTGAGGAGACTCAGCTATAAATTTATGTGAATGCACATAGTATTTATTTTTTTCTGCTCATCTCCCATTTGTCAATTATGTAGTAATGAATATACAAAGAATGGAGAAACGGAATAGTACTAGTTTATTGTATTAGATACATTTCCTCTGAATTTGTAAAATTTGTTGTTCATCTTTAAGATTAGGGTTCTTTGATCTCAATTTTATCTCAAGTAGAGTCAGTCTTCTGAAGTCATCTGGGTAATGGACAGTAGTTTTTCCATGCTTGTAAACTTTTATACCAGAACAATCATAATCAAAACACTTTTTTGTTATGGACTATGGACATAACAGTTTTATGTTTACAAAGCCAATTTGAGATTCAAATGTAGTATTAAGCCTAGTGCCAAGATAAGTCTCTGATAACAGGAGAATAATTCACTGTAACATTTTTGTACATTAAGCTGCACTGAATGCACATTAATAAAACAGATACATAGAGGGATGGTGTCGCACTGCAGGATGTTTGTCAGGTTGTTTTCATTGGCCTGACAGAACTCCAGTATGAAAGGTACAGAGTGTGGACAGATTCGGTAATGAACTTGCATATCAAATTGGAACCCTGGTCAACTGGGAACAGACTTGCTGACAGAGATGAGACTCCTAGTGTAGCCATGTGGTGCTTTGTCTTATTTAAAACTCAGTTGGCCCCTTGTTCTGTAAGTTTAATAGAGATGTAGCCTCTATTACCACAATGTCAATTTTGCTGCAGTTTGTGCTGCAGAATGTTGAATATATGCCTTGCTCTGTGAAAAGGGTGCATTAGGAGTCTTGGAAAACACAGCAATGCTCAAAACAAATTTTGATTAAGATTCATTTTACAAGAGGAGTCTCCCACAGTTTTTATAGCCTTGAAAAGACCGACAATAGTTTGGTGAAATAAACTGTTATATGCAAAAAATTACAACAGAATTTATAGTGTTTAGACAGCCTTGGTGCGGTGCTAGGAAATTGATGTTAATTGATCTTACCATTTTATTATGATGGATCTTGTCTAAAAAATAAATCAACTTCAAGCATCTTATATATTTCATTCTTTCTTTTCCAGTTGTTTCTTAGATTAGGAATAGAAATCTCTTCCATCAACCTTTTGGCTCATGTAGTAGTTGTTCTTAAGCAGGCATTGAAAATTAAGTGAATTAAAGACAAGCAAGAATTTTTTTTTCATGTAAAGCTGATCAGCATTTTAAATTTCTATTTTGAAGGCATTGTTAATACTTTGAAATGCAATTTTGTTTCACTAAAATGTATTTCAAACAAATTCAGAGATGTCATGTTTTGGTTTTATGTTCTTTCATGACATAGTGAGAGACTCATGTTGTGATCCTGCTGTTCTGATGATTGTGCTCTGACATAATGGAAGTGATTTATTTGTTTTTTGAAACTGTGTCAGTCATTGCAACATACATAGTGTACCAATACTGAATCAGTCATCCAATTAGACTTTCAGCTACTGCTGAAAAAATGTGGTTTTTTTTTTGTTTGTTTAAGTGAGCAAAATGTGACAATTTGTGATAAAAGAAAAGCAACCAAACAGCTGATTAAAAATGAAAATATTGTCTTCTTTGAAAAAAGGGAAGATTTTCTGAAATTTCAATTTCATATTGATTTTCTTCTGTTTGAAAAGTGATTTTGATGGAAGGTTGGTGTTGTTAGCACCATATATTAGAAAAAAACCTGTAAGAGATCTCTAGGCATTCTTTTCCAGCAGAGAATGGATCACTGTCTTTCTCTCTGGCTGCTAGTTCTTTGTACAGATAGCCTGAATTTAAGTTTAGATTTTCGTTCTGATTTGGAGGCTTTGCCATAGCTGCAAGCCTTTGTCTAGAAATTTGAATTGTTTCTCACTCAGCAAATTACGCTCTGCAATGTCCACTGCTGATAAGCTCTTCAAACTGTCACAGGTTTCCTCTGTCCTCTGTGAAATGCATTGCAGTTTGGGTACCTATCCCACAGATCTGTGGTAGGGGGTTGCAGAAATGGTGAGGTTGGGTAGATTTCAAAGGGCCATGAGTATATTGTGGGGAAAGTGACAGGTAGGTTCTTTGATCAGCATTAACTACAATGCCAGTAAACCTTTAACTTAGCTGCCATTAATTCAGCCCGACTGAAATAGCATTTAGAGTTAATGAAACTAGTTTTAACAGGATCTGCAATGCTTTCTCTGTGTGAACGTGTGACATTTTACAAGTGCCTTGCAAAGACTAAATTGATTCTTAGAAGAATACATTTCTCTAGTCCAGACAAGACCTAATAGATCTTTTTCCTAGATAGCAGACTTAACTTTTTTCCTAATTTTCTCTCTTGATTAAAATCCTGAATGGGGGGAGGTTTCTACTAAATGTCTGCTCAAAACAAGCTTAGAGAAAATGGAATGTCAGCCTTAAAAATGTCACTTTAATAAGGTTTGACAGGATAAGGTCCTAGAAGTCTCCTAATGATATATATGCAAGTATGGAGTATGTATGCTTGCTGTATTTTGAATCAGTGTGTGCAGGAATGTATATTCCAAAAATATTGATGACACTGTGCTGGGGAGACTGTTAGGAGTAAGGAGCACTGGCAAAGAAAAAGGACTGGCAAACCCAAGATACAGAGGTGGATGAAAGGGAACTGAATATTTAAGATAGACAGTAAAAAGAGGTATCAGGCTGTTGGGGTAAAGAGATAGATCTCCTATTAAGTAGGAGAAAATAGCTCTCATAAAAAATCCTCTTCCTATTTATACTTAGATTTCATAAGGGAAATAGTACAATTCTAAGGGGTATTTATGCTTTTAGGTGTGAAAATGGAAACAATTTCCTTTGTGTGTGTCCTTTTCTCTGTATGTGCACAAACACTTGTATTATTCTAACATTTTTTTCATAGTGCTGACTATGTTTTTAGCACAGAATATACTCTAGTTTTGGTAAGTTAATTTTTGTCTATCCATAAAATTCTGCTGACTTTTCTTTTGTGTCTAAATACTTGACTGATTATTGAATTCCATGCATTTATGCATACTTCAGAAGTCTTATTTAACAATTAGTGTCTGGAAAATCAAGGAAAGGCACATGTCATGCATGTGGCACATATTTAAATCACACTTTAAAAAAGCCATCTGCTCAGCACTTCATTTTTAGGGTGTTCTCTGTTCTACAGAGAACATATCATTAATAGGAGTTCAAAACTAACTTAGGTATACCTATTAGGCATAGTTTAATTTTTATTTATATGTGTGTGAGTGTATTACCAGATGCCTTCATTTCCAAATCAGTGACAATTTAACCTAAACTCCTGAGGGTGACATTTTGCAACTAGTAAGCAAGCTTATAGAATCTGGACAAACACAGTGGAGTTTCACATTGAGCTGTGGGCGGTACCCACTCATAAACTCAAGATTTTTATTTGTGATTGTTTTTCTGCTCTTACATAATTTGAAATTGGATAACAATTCTTTGGAATAAGCTATAACCACTTATGTGTTTTAATAGTACAAGGTTTTGCAATATTGTCCAACAGTTGTTGAATTTATTTTTTATTTTCTTAGTTCAGAGCAGGGACATTACAGTTATACTTTGTTTATCTGAAACTGTTATCTGAAACAATATTATGGCAACCAATTATTCTGTGTTTAATGTTGGTGGGCAAACTCCCCAGACCGTCTAAGGTTGTTTAATATCCCCTTGCAGTGTTTGGACAATGGACTGATGTTATTAGAAACTATGAATCAAAGTTAAATTGAGGGTATGAATCATGTTTAAACTGCAGAACAAAATCATGATGATGTGAAAGTGCAAGTAAGGAAAGGAAACCATAGGATAAAATAATTGCAGCTTCTTGCCTAGGTGCAGGCTGGTTAAATCTTCCTTATGGGTGTGCATCTTGCACAGATGCTGCTTGCCCTGTGCTGCATTTGCACTGTGCTGATGTGACCCTGTTCTGTAAGCACTTGATCTGCAGCCTGGCCATTGGCCTCTGCTCCTCACTCACATCTGAAGGAGAGGTGAAGATACTGCAGATGGTCAAGGTGCTCCTACCTGCAGCTGACCTGCCTGATGCAGTCTGTGCTGTGGTCCCTTCTGCTGGCTTGTGGTGCTGCCGTTCCTACCAGGAGACACTTGAGGATGAGGATGTAGGGTTTTGCAGGAGAAGCAGTCACTTCTGTTTTTTAGATCAAGAGGCAAAAAGGATTGAATAAAATTAAATTACTTTTTATTACTTGGGTTAGGAGAATAGGAGTAATTATTCCTCGAGCTTAGAAATTTCTGTGTTTACTTTCTTCCAAGGTAGGGTAGGTGATGTGGAAGCACTTCTGTACAAGCCCAAAGTTTGCTTTTCTTGAAACATGTGTTTTGTGTTTTCTGCAACTGTGGAATATATTTATTTTCTATTGGCTACTAACAAGTTATGTCTTTGTTCCTGCTTCTACTCGAGTGAGTATTTTTAGTGTCCCCCTGTCTTCTTTTAGGAAGTGTTTTGGTAAGAGTTGGTTTGAGCTTATTCCATGTGAAAACATGTACATATTTCAATATGCACATGTATGTGTTGAAATACTTTGCTAGCAGTCCCAGAGCAGCAGGATATATATATATTTCTGCATCCTCTTGGATATATCTATCTCTGCATCCATTTATGGATGCCCAAAGAAGATGCTTATTGGTGTAATGACTTTCCTGAACAGCACAGGCCAGGTGCAAACATAACAATGTGTTGTATCTGACTGCCACTAAACAGTGTGGGAAGTGTTTAATGCGAAAGTATGGGAGAGTGTCTTGTAAAGTATTAAATCCAAGAAGTGTGAGGAAGAGCAATGAGAAATTTAAAATAAGGATGTTAAATGTAACTCAAAGCCACACATCTCTTAAAACAGTAAAACTTCCTTCCCACAATCTGTGTGCTAACAGATTTTGTGATTTTCAGTTGAACTCTGGATGCATGTGTGCTGATCTCTGTGCAGAATCTTTTCAGTAATATATGCTGTTATCACTGTGTTGCTTTTAAAAATGTTAGCTCTCTACAGGACTGAGCAACTGCATGGTAAACAAGCCTTTTTACTTATCCTTACCTTAGACTTTATGTGCAAGCCTTAATACCATATTCATATAAGGTCTGACCTTTCCTACAGTTGCAAACAAACCTCCAAATAAACCTTGAATTATTAAACTACCCTTTATGTGAATGTAATGCAGTTCTCATACTATTTTATATTTCTCTAGCTTCCATGCTTGTATTACAGAAATGCGTTCAAATGACAGATCTGGCTTTCCTAAGCAAAATAGGTTTATCTTTTTCTAATTAGGCAAAAAATTCAGTCTAAAGGTTTTGTTTGACCAGAAGTGAGATCCTATAATAAACATTGTAGGCATAGAAGAAAGTTCTATTGACTTGTTAATAGATGTGTAGGGATCTGTTTCAAGTTGTATTACAGGACTACCATAATAAACATTGAAGATTAATGTTATAAATTTAGAAGACAATCTATGACAGAAGTTCATGTTCTAGTGACTATGTTGTTTCTGTTTAATTGTGTGCATGCGTGAACAAAATATTGTCGGGTTGCAGTAGTGTGTGTATTTTTATTTGCATTGCATCAGCAATTCATGATGGGAAGGTGAAACTAACAGTAATGGGCTGAGGAGCTGTTATGCGAAATAGAATTTTTTCTTCCTTTAAAGGCACCCTTTCTCTGGTAGTCAGCTCCATGAATTTCCAGTCTTGATTTTCTGTGGATCACTAGTGAAATTTTGGGTTTTGTGGTGGGAAGGGTAGAAATTAGCAAATGGGAGTGAATATATGAGGACAGACACATACTCTCTCTTAAAAAGTAAACTATCTTAAAAAGTAAACTCAAGTTTTCAGTTGGGGAAAAAGAAGAGTCACATTTCAAGTTAGCATTTTTGGTTGCCTTTAAATTCTAGTCTGAAGAAATTTTTGCTGTTGTTACTGTAAAAAAGTGCAAAAGTTTGACTTGTGTGGTTTTGGTGGTATTCGAAAGACTTCTGTGCCCTCTGTAAAAGTGTTGCTTTCAGTTATGGCTATGGCACATGCACAGAAATGCAGTTGGCTTTGATTTACAGTGCCTTGTTGCGGGCATCTCCTTTTTTAAGTCAAGGTTTCAAGTTTAAGGAGACAGCCAGTCTCCTGGATATAAAGACAAAAAGGGTAAGAGAAGAATTATAGCTTATGTTTCCTAGGTTGCCATGACTTCTATTAGAAGCCCTAGGAGTTAAAATTTAAGAGAACATATGAGACAGGATACGTGAAATACACATGTTAATTACAGCTAATGAGGGATGTGAGGAGGAGCACAAATAGTGCTTGCTTCTTCACCTTAATATGCAGTAACATGATCCAAAAAACTCCAAGTGTGGGGGGGGTTGTTAGTGGAACCAGTCTAGGAATTTTCCAGTAGGTTTTAGTGAGCTTTTTGCATTAATGGTATTAATAAGTTCATTGTAAAATTTTGAAGTGTTTGGTTTTTCAGTTATATGTGGTTTTATTTTACTGGCTTCAGTAAATTGTGTTCTAAGTCATACAGAATATGCAGTATGGACAGAGTAATGTATGTACTGAACGCTGAATTTTTGCATGCCTCGCTGCTTGTTACTTTTTTCTTGTGGACCATAATAGTGGATTAAAATGTTTGCATTTATTTTGCCTTAGATTTTTATATATTTCAGTGAAATTGACAACTGTCATTATTGTCATAGCAGCCAGAGAGAAGATATTCAATGTCCTGAAAGAGACCACTTTAGTGTATCTTACAGAAATGCTTGAAAATATAGAAGAATTTCTGTTCTAAAACTATAATTCTAGGCTTGTCATTATTGCTTGTCTAGGCAATAATTCTAGGCTTGTCATCCTAGAAAGGCACCTTCACACATCTTTAATTTCTGTAACTAGTTTTAATAATTTCCATGGGACCATCCTCAAAATAGACCTTTTCTCAGCTATGCCCTGGTTATGCAGGTCAAACTGATTTATTTTTTGCTATCACTTTATTTTTGTGATCTGGGTAAGCATGCATAAACATGAAATTATGGATATTAAGCTGTACCTAGCATTTTATATTCTTTCCTATGCAACTTTTTGCTTTTTCAGAGGACAAACTGTAAAAACAACCTGATGAATACTTTCTGGTCATAGCACTATGCAATCTACCTTGAGAGTAAGTACGCAATTCTAAGAATTATTCAGATTGTAAATCATCGTGTAGAGCTCTGCATGAACTGGGAAACTATGGTGGGTCTTATGAATTGCAAAATTACACTTACTTTTTCAAGGAAGAGGGATAGTGTTGTTGAGGACATGGGAAATTTCAGGTAGTTTTTGTACTTTGCAATTCTAAAAATAGCCTGAAACTTGGTTTTGTATGCATCATGGCTTTTTTCTTTCAGTGTTCATAAAATTAGAAAGGTGATGTATATATATGTCTCTATATAAGTGTTTCAGGCTTTATGAGAACATACAGGGTTACTGAATTGAAATGATGAAGTTGGGGCTTCATGGAATGGTCATCTTCTTTTGCAATATAATTAGGAAATGTCGTAGCTTCCATTTTATGTGTGCAAACAGAAAATGTATGTATGGAGCCAATGGGTATAGATCTGTACTAAACTTTATATTTACTCAAACCTTTTGACTGTATTTGAAGCATCTTCTAATTTCTTTATTGTAACTAATTTACATAATGCTTCTGCTCACTTAAAATCAGCTCATTCTAAGGAGTGATATAATGTGTTGTGCTAATCTAGGTCCTTTCGTTCTGGGAGGCCAGTGGTTTGCAAATGCTCATAATTCTGTCCTCATTCTGTGAGTTAAAATGTATTGCTGCCATCTCATCTTCATAAAAATGAAGAAAATGAAGTAGTAATTTGAGAATTTGTTCAATATTAAAAGAAAGTTGTAGTAGGACTATGTTTAAAATTCAGATGTCTTTATTCAGCCACTTGTGTTTTCCTTTGATTTTTTTGTCTTAATTTCTGAGCTTGCACAGTAAAACTCTGGGAGAAAACTTTGGCCTTCCCTGAAAGCAGGACTAGGACTTAATTCAAAACCACATGAAGATAACTCTACTGCCTATTAGGACAGCCTGCAGGAGTCTGTAAAAACACTCTTTGCTCACAAAGAGAGAGAACTTCAGATTCCCCATCCAATATTGCTTTTGAAGTCCCTTTCCTAAAGATGTGGTATTAAACCTGCTTATGTCAAACTGTATAATTTTGCTACTTGCAAGAACCTATCTGACAATGGTTCTTGCAAGTTACTGCTGCTTTTGTCTTCCTATATTTTCATTTCAGACTCAGCCTTAATCTCCTCCTGGAACATTTAGGCATTTTCCATTTGTCTGCACATGGACATTAATTCCTTAGACAGCTTTAGGGTTTCTACAAAATCAAGTGGTGTAAATTGAAACAGTGCCTTTTGCCATTTCCATGTTAAGTATCTGTTTGGATGTGTGGCTGCTGCTACTTTATCTTGTTCTTGAACAACTTTATATTGCAAAGTTAATTTATTGTCTAGTGGAGATACAGTGAGTGCAATATGGTATCTGTCACCTTTGGCAACATGGTCCTTGAGTAGGTGGAGGGATTTACATCAGAGAAAATATCTTAATACTTGTGTGTTGAAACTTTCTTTTTCCAGGAGGAGTAGTTTTAAAACACAGAGGAACCTGACTGATGTTTTTTCTGGTTTCTTTTTAGAGACCCTTGATAACTTAAATTAAGTTACTGTGTAGTGTCCAAGAGCAACCCTTCCTTTTGTTTTAATCATTGCATTTTTGTTCCCTCTGTTAAGAGTGTTTTTTGGTGATTGGTGGAAGCCTGTATGAGGAAGCTGCATTCAGACCATGTCCAAAGACTTTTCTGGAACAATACACCTATCTTCAAAATATTTAGAGTATGCTTTTGTAACTTTTCTTTGTACGTATGATTGTGGTATCCTTGCAATGATTAGGAAATATTGCTTCCTTCCCTTCTGCTTAGGGAAGGAAAGAAAAGACTTGCATACCTGTGGAAGGTTTGTGACCCAACCTGCATGGCTGGTGGGATGTGCAGAGATTTCTGTTGCACCTGGAATTATGTAGTGGAAGAATTGATCAAGTGTGTAATACTAGGCCACTTTTCCTTACTTACCTCTCAGTGGGCAGCTGCCATTTGCAGACAGATATCAGCCTGGTGAGATCCAGGCCTAACGGAACTAAATTTTAGGGATCTAATGGAACACTTCTAAAATGCAGAAGCCTCAGTTTTGCAGAGATGTAATGATTTTGGGTACAGCGAGAGGTGTGGGAAAGGTGAATTCTCTTTTTTAGTTGAAGGCAAAATTATCAGCAGGATTTCTTTATAATATCAAAACTTTCGAATGATTAAGTTGGTGTGGCCCTCATATGAGCAGGCAGACAGTTGTGGATAAAGAGTGACATGAGCAGCAGTCCTCTTTCCTTGACATCAGTGAACAGCCTTCTGCGGCTAAAAATTGTTTGTGTAGAGAATGCAAATGAATTCCTCTTTGTTTTTGCTTAAACTCATGAGGATGAAATTTCTGGCACAGAATTGGAGCTTTTTAAGGACTTCAGAGTTCAAATGAAAATATGCCTGAATTCTCTCATTAGCAGCTCATCTGTGCAAATGCAGGGGACAATGGCATCCAACAGACTCCTTTCAAGTAATGGCAACCCTCTGGTTTTTAATGCCTAAACTGTATCTTGCTACTTAAGACTTGGAAGTTGCTAAAATTACAACCAGTCTTGTTTTGGAAGGGAATATGCAGCTGAATACGCAAAGAGTAGAAGGGATGAGGATGAAAGATTGTTCTCTGAGCAGTGAGAGGTGCTGGAGAGTGGACAGCTACTGTGCTCTCAGCATTTCTGTGTAGGTGGTTCTTACAGAATTGGTAAAGCACCAGTGGCAAGGGATTACCTGGGGGGAAAAATGCTTCTGTTGCCCTGGTTAAAAGTACAGTTTTTTTGCCAAGTTATCACACAAGAATGCTGGGTTGCATGCTAGAGGCAGGATGTTCTTTTCAAATGAACTGTTTTTCTCCTCTCTTGATTTTGTTTAAAGTAGTCACTTATGCTTAAATATTAATTTTGAGGTTAATATAGGGTGATGTAAGCTCTCTGGTGGTAAATGTTGAGAATGAACACTGGGTGATATCTTACCCCTCTTCAAAAAAACATTCCATACTTTCCATCATTACCTTCTCTTTGCAGACGATTATGAAGAAAATAAGTGAAGGTATGATATTTAAAACTTGTTCCTCCTGTAATTTTCAGACAGCTCTTTACCAGAGTGATCTTTATGATCCTTTGTCTAATTATTAAAGATGAAGGTCATAGATCAGGACCTTCTAGTAAGCTCCAGACTGCCGTACTTTAATTTGCATCCATGCTTACTTTGAGCCAAATCTCAGTTAAAGCTTAATTGCCCATATTGTGTGTCCTGATCTCTGAAGGTGGCAGATTCTTTTCAGAAAGAACAGCATCAGCATTATTGCTTTGTATAATGATATCTCTTAGCAAATCAAACAAGAAAATTCTGCTGTTCATTCCACCCTGAGGTTGGGACCTTTCTGTACTCAACTCAGAGAATGGGGTTCAGCTTTGTATTGCAGTAATCTCAACGAAGATGTGCAAGGCTTTTTTTCATGGATGTCTTGTCAGACACTGTTAAGATTATCCATGTTTTTCTACATCAAGTAATACAAACATTATCCCATAAGGCATTACCCTTATGAAACAGATTTGCTTTTTTAGGAACCAAGAGAGTAGAATCAGGTAAGAATATGGTAGTATTCAATTTGGCAAAAACACAGAGTAATACAGTTGTGAAAAATAATCCAAGTGGTGTAGTAGGTATGTATTATTGGTGTCAAAAGTGTTAAACATTTCAGTCTTGTAAATTCTAAGTCCTTCAGGGTTATTGAACAAACTGAAAGTGAAATCTGCAGACAGAAATGTGATAAAATACCCCAAACTGGTTAATGATATTTATGACAGATTTTACAAGTTGGAGTTTGAATTTCCTTTCATATCTCTGGTGTTTGTGATGTCCCACTCTTAAGGAGAAGGGAGCACCCAAGATACGTAGATGCTCGTGGTTGAAAGGAACAGCAGGAGTCAGATGGTCTGCAAACAATCACAAAGTTGTATTTATAAATTGCACACTTGGCATGAAAATTGGTATGTCAGTCCTTGCCCTGCTAAAAGCAGAGGGTTTAGGATAAAGGGGTAAGGTGAAATGGAAGAGTGAGGGAGAGAGATATGAATTAAAGAGAGGGAGGAAGAAAGAGAAAGAGATCACCAGAGAGATCCTGGCTCCATCACTGATGCAGCTGATGGGGTGTGCAGAGTCCTGGGATGCACATACACCTGGGCTTTGTGGGGTATCTTTTTGTAGATGAATTTTCCTGTGCTGAAGGTAAATTTCCAATGTAATTTAGCAGTTATGTGCAGTCAGTTCTTCCAGACTTTTCTGGAAATGGCTTGGAGGGGCTTCAGGGTGTTTGCTGGTATCCATATCCTCCTACAGCCCATGCCTGTTTCTTGCCCTTATTCCTATACCTGTGCTGTGTTGTGCTTATCTCCAGGAGCCAGGACAAGGAAGTTTGTCCTGGAAAAGTGCAGCCCTATCCCTATATGCCTCTTTCTCCAGCCACATCCTGTTTTTTTCACATGATGTGTTAATACCAGCTATCCTTGATTATTACCAGCAATTCTTGTCTGTTAAAAGCAACAATCCTTGCTTGGCTCCACAGCCATCTGGTTATTGGTGTTTGAGACATGCACATTAGCTCACCTTCTGGGATACTAAGAGAGTTGCCTATCTTCATGGATTTGTTAGCGAACTTGGATAAAATCTGTATCAAGGAGTACCTTGAACTGGGGTGACTATGCTTTTAAAGAAACAAACAAAAAACCAACAGAGGGGTGGAATTACCAGAATGTGTGAAAAATACTCAGTTGAATGGATCACAGGTTATAGAGAAGTAACACTGGAATATGTGAGATTCATTAGTCATGGTTATTGACTCTGAACTTTCATGAAAGGTGAGGCAAGACTATTTACAAGGGTCTGTAGTGACAGGACAAAGGGGAATTGCTTCAATCTGAACATACAGGTTTAGGTTAGGTGTTAAATTCTTTATTGTGAGGTTGGCTGGGCATTGCCACAGGCTGCTCAGAGAACGTGTAGATGCCCCATCCTTGGAGGTGTTTAAAGCCAGGTTGGATGTGGCTCTGAGCAGCCTGATCAAGTGGAAGGGGTCCCTGCCCATGGTAGGGGGTTGGAGTTAGGTAATCTTTGGGGTCCCCTTCTAACCCAAACCATTTTATGAGTCTATGACTGACCTGAGAAAGTGCAGTGTGTTACTGTAGGAAAGGCAAAGGTTTGGGGGGCATCGAATGAAGCACTACATTCTGTAGAAACATCTGGAAAAAGCTATTTGTTTTTATATCCCCAAAGTTCACGTTTGTGGTGAAAAAACAGATAAAATAAAAGACAGAAGAAAAGGGAGGAGAGGAGATGGACTCACAAAAACAATAGGACGAGTAGGCGTTTTTATCCTGTCAGGATAGCAATTACAGCTCTGTGGGCTGTTGTTGGTTTGCAATTTACTGTATGCATTCAGGGAGAAGAGAATTTCTGATCTTTATAATTTAGAATCACGATGGTGATTAGCCACAGAAGAAATCAATACGTTTCATGTTCAAATTGAGTTTACCAACTTGATTATTACACCCCCTACTTGAGATTTATTTTGAAAGCCGATTGGAATATTCTGCTGGAGCCCTGCTTGCTGCTTATTGCAGCCGTGTGAGCCATACTGAGCATGGCATTCTGGAGATCTCTAGTCTACTCCCCTGTTTCATCCAAAACTTATATCAAAGTGCTAGTGTTTTAATTTTGCAGCCTCAATTTGTCTAGTTCAAATGTGACTTGCTTGGAGTTGTATTTATTCTTTTGTATTGGGCATGTGCATTTACAGTGTTTTTACTAGGATATTTGTCATCCAAATATCTTGCAAATCAAGATAATTAAAAATGGAAACTAAATAGATGAGATTGTGGGGTAAGCATTAGTGATGAGGGCAGTCTGCCTATGCAGAACATCTTTGAAAGCAGATACAGATCCTCTTTGAAGTCCAGAGAGCAGTGGGAGTAAAGGCTGACATTAAAACATTGTGGGTAGCAAGGTAGAGAAGTAAAGCACTGAAGGTGATAAGAAGAGGTGGAGGAACCAAGAAATGACAGCTGAGACACAGACACAATCATGATTGAGCATTAGATCAAACTAAAATAATGAATTCCTATAGCTGACTGAATTCAGGATAAGTTTGGAGAATCTCATTCAGAGAAAATACAAACTCCAGCAGTTGTTTTATGATCATGATGAGGAGAGAAATAAGGTGCAAAGTTTACAGCAAAGATTGTATTCAAGTGTGAATTATTTGGAACAGGTACAATCTTTCTGTTCCACATCTGAATTTCTAAGGCCAGAGTGATACAGGCAGTGGACAGTGATAAAAGTTTACCTGAATCTGACTTTCTAGTAAAGATGTGGATAGGAAGGTAGAAATCTGAATGTAGTGACAAAAAAAAGAGAAGATAGTGAAAATGGTTGCAATCAAACTGGCAGAGCTTATAGAGTAAAATGCTTCATAACAAGACAATAGTGGTGTGAGGTTCCCAAGAGTTACAGAAATAGGAGAACAATTGCATGTCTTGTGGTTTCAATTAAAAATTTACAAATTGAAGAGGACATTATAGATTTAAAACAACAGAAAACACAGCAAACGGAATGTGTTACGGAGACCTGCTGAGGGAAAAGTGATTTGATTTTGATTCTCCTCCTGACTTGTGACATTTTTGGAAACAAAGAGGCACCAGAATGAGGATGCAGGGACTGTCCTGCATTTAAGGATGCGGCAAGTTCACGAAGAAAAAATGTTCTGTTTCACTTAACCAAAGAAAAACTTTCAGTAAGCAAGGTCAGCCTATTGTTGGAGAATTATGAGACGAAATATCAAAATCAGCTTAATGGTATTTTCTAGTCAGAAGGAAAAAAAAAATCAGAATTAGAAAGGCCTGAGTGGTGCCAGTATGGATGTCCATAGCTGCAGTATTTAAAGTATTTACAAAAATGAGTATGTGCTTTGTGAAGTTTTTACCAATACAGTTAAAGAAAGAAACATGACATAAGTAATCTTACATTTTTTGAAGCTGGCACTAAATTATGGGGTCTCAAATTTTAGTATTTTTTAAAGACTTATTTATTTATTTAATTACAAGTGTTTCAGGCTTGCTAGGCCCTTTTACTAAAATTGTAATCTAGAATAGTTGAAGCTTAAGCAGTGATAGTTGCTTGGAGCCAAGCTTCGAAGAGGATGTCATGCCTTCAAAGCTTTGTCATTCCTGACAATCTTTGTGCTTGTAGAACTGCATCAGTATTCTTTCCTAATTTGATACTTCAACTATGGCATAGTTCTTACTACTTCTTTGGACTTATATTCTAAATTGTTACTCCCTGTTGGCCAAAAGGATTTTTAGGCAAGTATCGTATAACTGTGTTGTATTTGACATGAAATGTGCTGTGCAGAAAGTGGGAAGCTAGGGCTATGCATTGTCTGGAGAATAAGCTTGGTATGCTGCTTTATAACAAAGTTCTTGTTTCATGTTAAGCTTGTAGTACATTTCCCTAAAACATTAACCTGCTGTGATGAGTTTTGTAGGGATGCTGTGAATCTGTGAGGATTGCACGCCTGGGTTCTGGAATCAAGATGAATGGTCCAGCTTTTCAGAAATGCCTGGTGTGTGGGGAGATGTGGTGAGGAGCAAGAACATTCTTCAGGTTCAGTGCATGAGAGCATGTGGTGGGAGAGGACATTAACGTAGCTGGTTAAATGCCTTTGGGAGGCTGTGAAATGCAGAACAGGGTAATGTCCAGGTGAGTGTGATGTGGTTAAATAATTCCTCTGAGCTGAACCTATTCTTAAGCTGAGAGTCTCCCAAGGAGGAGCTGGGCTTGTAGGGGTTACTGGGAGGGAGAATAGCAGTGTGTAACCTTTCTTTTAGGCAGGTCGAGAGTTGCTGTTCTTACATTTGCAGATTAAAGGTTGGGATCTAGCTTCTGACCTCTCTTCACTCTGATTTTTGAAGTGATGTTCTGACATGCATAGCCCTGTTGTTACTGTACAATTCTTGTGTTCTCTCTATCCTGTTCCCAAAGAAGTATCTATTTCCCTTGGTTATTTTACTCAGAAAAATTGATTGAGATATGACATGTTTTTCTCTTGATTTACATAGTTGTCTCATCTCGCTAAGTTTCATGTGGCTCTGTCAGTAAGACTTGTATGTTTGTCTATGTTCTGTTTAAAAAAACTAGAAAATATACACAAATTCGTTGTTATGTATTTGGGTAAGTTTCCCTCTGTCTGGAAGAATGGCCTCTGTCTTTGAGGCATCTTTGTTAATTGTTCTTGAAGCAGCCTTTAGTGGATTTATCTTGAAATAGTTTTAAAATTGCTCTTTATCTACCCACTAAAAATCAAATTCACTGCGTTTAATTCCATTGAATATCTCTTGGTTTGAGATTGGGTTGCTTTTCTCTTTTCTTTTTGTTCTTGTAGTGGTTACAGTGTATTGAAAACGTTCTGGTGAATCTGGACGGATTGCAGAAAGCCATAAACACGGAGGGAGCGGGAAGGGGTTTTTCTGTGTGCAGAGCGGTGATCCGGGGGTTGGTGGCTGTGGAAGGGGACAATGTGGGTGACATTCCCGAGTCGCGTTTTTGGGAGCCGGAGCTGTGCCGCTCTGCGTGGCCACCAGGTGGCAGCGTTGGCCAGCGAGTGCCGTGTCCAGGTACCGGGAATCAAATGATGGCTTTGGGCTTTCTTTTGTTCTCCTTCTTCCCCTCTTTCCTTTTATTTCTTCATTATCCTCTGCAGCCAGGAGCTCAAAATTTGAACAAACCGCAGGTTTCATCTGTCTCTTGCAGCGTTAATTTGTGAAAGGGTCTGTTTTTTGGCCATAGTGCGATGTGCTAAGAAATCGTTCCGAGGAGTGAACAAAATTTCTTTGCAGGAGGGTAGAGAGTGAGGTGAGACACTGCTTTTTTGCTTGGTTCGTTCTTATCCCAAACCACATATATCTGTCCTTCCTCTACCTACTTACAGTACAAAATGTCATCTGGAAAAAAAAATTAGTTATAATGTAGCGGCAAAACTGTTGCCTGGAGAGTGTGCCTGCTGAGAGCCAGGCGCAATTTGGAAACAGTAATAAGTTTCCCTTGATAGGATTATTTTCACTCTGCTTTCAGGGGGAGAGAGGATGGAGAAGTGTTTGTTCCTAATGGGAATGCCCTTGAAAGAACAAGTAGACGCAATCAAGGGAAAAATATACATATTCTGCAGTTAGGATTGTAGTTCTTCTGTAGACTAGAAGAGATTCTAGTTAAATTAGAAAAGAGGTGGATTATGTGCCTAAGTTCAGTGCAGCAGTACCAGCCCTGCAGCAAATGTCAGCGTCTCAGCAGTGATGAGTGGTGTGCGGTGTTTTTGTGGCATGAGATTATTTTGGGGTTCTCAGTCAATGACTTCATTTATGTAGCAGGAAATACAAGACACTTGTGCCAAATTCATATCATCCTTAATGAAAAGAATACATTCAGCATCTTTTTTTTCCACCCCCATTCTGTGTCTTGTAAATAATACTCCCATCAGTTTTTTGGGATGAAAATAAGAAAGCATTAGCTTTTTCATCTGTTCTACTCCAGATGTTGAAAGTCATCTTTTGTTTTTGCTACCTCTCCTAACAATTTTGCATCCCTTCTGCCTTAAGGAAGTGGAATAGAAGACCAATTTTCCATTTGTGACGGTCTATAACTAAATTGGCTGCAAAATAAGAGAAAATTCTTTTGGTGTTCTCTGTTGTACAGCTATAATTATGGGTGGATTTATTTGCATGTATAAGGTAGTTGGGGTAGTTCCTTTTGGTCTTTGAAAATATATTGAGACCAAAGTGGTAAGCTTTCAAAATAGTTTAGAAACCATGAAATACCAGCTTCTCCCTTCAAAAAGTGTCCAGGTAGATTTGAAGGGGGGTGAAACTGGTGAGAATGGTCCTTCCCCAAGACACTGGAAGAAAATAAAAAAGAGGAGGTACAGAAAGTAATTTTTATGTATTTGTTGTGTGTTCACATTGTAAATACCTGCTGCTGTATCTTTGGCACAGTCAGTATTGCACTGGGCCTGCTGGTAATGAGTTCTGTGACATTTATCTTTGCTTTTTCCCACTTAGTTTGTACCTTCTTTACTTGTAAATAATTCCTCGTGAGAGAATCCCTGCTAAATCAGGGCTGCATATTCCAAGTTGCCTATTACATTAGTGTGAATCTGATGTATAATTCAAGCAAATCACTAGTAAAAGATTTAAGCCTTTGTCAGTTATCTACATTGACTTTAGCCAAATTTCTAACTAGTTCACCCAAAGAAATGCTGATCTGTCTTGTACCTTCCTGCAGCATATGGAAGGTTTTTCCATTAAAAGTAGAATAAGAGAATATTTTCCCTGAGCTGTAAGGAATGTGGCAGCAGCACAAGTGGCATCTTAAGGGGGTTCTACTAGTTATTTTCCAAAATAAAGGCTTTTCAGACTATTTGAATTCCTGGCATGAGGCACTAGGTGGCTCAGGTAGGATCCATTTTAGTATTGATTAGCCTGATATACATAAATCTGCTTCTGCTTTGATACCTGATGCAGAAGTGCCAGTCTCTGCACATTTTCTCTGCTGTGTTGGTGTGGAGGCTCCCATACCTTTCCTGCCACACACCTGACACACCAGGATATGCTGTGAACATCTGATTCTTATCACTCATCTTTTGGGACTGGGCTTCAGAAGTCTGCTCTGAAAAGCAGTTTTTATCCTGATTTTATTCTTTAGTCTGTTTTTGCAATGCATTTTCTTCCAATTATTATTTTCCCAACTCTTACTTGTAGGATGTGACAAATTTTAAGAGTCCTGGAACTGCCTGTGTGTATTTCTGCAGGAATTTCACGTTTTGTAAAATAAAAACAGTGCAAGGACACATCATCTAATATCAGTGTGAGACTGACTAAATTAGTGCACGTTAAATTGAATATTGCTGGTACATAATGGACTTGAAGAAAGTGATTTTTTTTTTTTAATCTTCTTTTTGGTGCCATTTTCTTTCAAGTTCAGTGCAAGCTACAAGAAGCAAAGAACAATTTGTAAAAAGTTTTTTCAACCAAAATCAGTTTTGGTCAGTCAAGATTTTTTTATGTGTTTTGTGCCATATTTACAGCTTGGCAATCTGTTGTCTTGACCCTTGCTAGGAAAGAAAATATTATTTCTAGTTCTAGACTTTTAGCAGGAGAGAAAAGATTTCTAGTTCTGTGTTTGGCCTCAGACTCTTCAACAAATTTGATCGTGTTTTTTCAGGGGTGGGGAATTTATGAAGAACTGTGACAATAATTACAAAATTTAGCTTTAAAACATTTGTCTTTTAAATGAGAATGTATAAATCTGTTGGATTTGAGTGTAATTTGATGAATTTGGCATCTGGGCTGCATGTTACATGGAAAAGCTGCAAGGGCAGACATACCATTGACATCAGACAAGCTGGACAAACATATTAAAAAAACCCCCCTAAAACCCCAAATACTAATACTTTTCCAATGCAGCAGTATACAGATTCACCAGTGTCAATGAATATTGTTCTGCTAGTATATTTCTTATTTCATGCTTCATTTTCTCTTCTCCCAGAGCTAGAAGTGTCATAAAGTGTTTTGCATTCTAAGTACTAGGGATATAGTGTAGAGACAGTATTTGCCATGTTCTAAGAGACAGAATGCACACAGTGAAATTTTAAAAATTGAATAGACAGTTACACCTCTACCATTTTACAAAAGAAATTGGCAAGAAGTAAACATATGGGCTTGGGGAAGAAACTGTGTCTGTATGTGGATGACTCCTGTTTTTCCCCCAAGCATCAGAACTGAAAGAGGCACTCGCCCTAGTCAGGTCTGTACTTAGGCTTTGCATATTAGCCTTCACAGCAGTTAATGATATTTAGGTTCAGCCTAGCTATCAAGAGGCAGGGAAAAGAAAAAATGCAATAAAGAAGTGGCTCAGCTTCTCTCAAATGGGCTTTAATTGAGCTTTTTGTGATGAAAAGCTAATGCTATCTGTTTCCTAGAGATGACTAATTCTGTGTTCCAGTTGCTAACTGAAGAGATAGGACTGTAGTTAGAGACAGCTTGTACCAAAATATGGTAGCAGGCATTTGGTCTTTGACTAAAGGTTTTAAATATATTAAGTTATGCTGGAGGGGAAGGAAGAAAAAAACTATCTATTTTTGTTACAGGTTGTACACTTAGCTGTAACAAATAGGAACACTATGGCTGGTGCTAGACAAATATTTTTAACATGGCTGTTTCCTGCCCTAGTTCTTAGAACAGGAAGTAAACATCTGTATCAGAGAGGATTTGCTATTACCACTGATAATTGCAATGATTCTCTTCTATGAAAGCTACTTAACTCCAACAGCATATTTAACTACGTATTTTAACATATTTGTACGGCGTGCATACAAATAAGGT
Organism: Luscinia megarhynchos; assembly: GCA_034336665.1. Lineage (NCBI taxonomy): Eukaryota > Metazoa > Chordata > Aves > Passeriformes > Muscicapidae > Luscinia > Luscinia megarhynchos. The sequence continues at coordinate 6,715,957 of CM067592.1, read as the reverse complement.
CTATTTTCAGTAGTATTCTATACCTCATTTCTGCATTTATCAGCTGTAATACATTCCAAGTACTTCTGTATATCATTGAAATGAAAGATTTTACTGCAACTTAAGAATGAACATTTATGCTTCCAGCTTCCTCTGTTTTTTTGCCAAGGTTTCTTCGATCTAAATATGGTGCGGTGCAGAAAAAGGATAGTCCCAGGGACCAGGGGTGTTCAAAATACCAGTGTCTGAAAGTGTTGCCTCAGATTGGTAAGCCTATCCAGGCAGAACAAATGAGAATCAAAAATGCAAATTCTGTCAATAAGTCTGCACTTTATCTCTTGCTGAAGCAGGGAACAGGACCAGGTCTCATGTTGCTCTGCCTGATTATCTCTTTCTGGAGAAAGTGAGCCTTTCTTGCTGTTGAGTTAGGGGTATCTGCTTTGAGTCACAAAGGAAATGTGAAGAATGGGTCATAATGCTTATTTGTGAATACCTTGTTTTTAGGTCTGTAGAATTTCTTTTCTCATGAGAGTTTCAGTCTAGGAGGTGGCATATTGGCAATAATGTTCATTTTCTTCTTATACTACAACCTGGAAGATATTTAGCTCCCAGAACACTATTAAAGTTTAAATGTGGGAGGTTTTTTACCCCTCCATTTTACAGTCTTGAAAACTCTGGCACATTATAGGCTCAAAAAGTTACACAAGAGTGGATCTCTCTCAGTGAAGTGTAAGTGGAATGGGCTCTGTTAGAGAAAAAGGAAAACACAGTAAAACCTTTGTATCAGTTCCTGCATGGCTGAGTCTGCAGTGAGCTTCAAAGGTCTTGCATCTGAGGAAAGTGATGACATGAAGAAAGTGTTCTGTGTGGAAGATCATGTAGAGATCAAGAGAATTGGAAACGAAGTCAGCAAAGTAATATTTCTAAAGAAAGCCTTGTATAAAAGAGAAAATAGAAGATAAGTTGGGAACTATGTCTAATATGAAAGGTTTTAGGAACAGAAGGCATGGAGGTGAGAGCTGAAGGAGGAACCAAAAGGAACTGTTACGGCCATAAATATGATATGATGACTGTAGCAGGACATGAAGTGAAAGAGAAGCTGGGTTTTGTAGGACTGAGTGAGGAGTGGATCATGAATTCCTGTGTTAGGTACTGGGCAGAGAGCTGTTACCTCCCTGTCGAGGTGAGTCTGCATCTAGCAGCTGTGAAATTCGAGGGCACGTGCTTGTTCTGGGGGCAGTTCTGCTATTCCATTTAATGTTTCCCTCGAGGGGGTGTGTGCCCAGCCCTTCTGATTTGGTTGCATTATCTGAGTGAAGCTCTGCACCAACAGGCCTGCTGTAAGCATCCAGCCTCACTGGTAGAGCTATTTCTATCTCTTCTAGCTGTGTAGAAGGTGGATCTTCCTCTCTCAATCAGTATGCTGCTGAGTTCCATGGCCTATGGCTATGTGGGCTGAAAAATACTGAGGAAGCCTGAACTTCTGCATTCATCTTAGAGATGACTGAAACTCCTCGTCCCTGTCCATCCATTTCAACACCAGAACTTTGACTGAAAATAAAAATTGTGTTAAACGTAATTCAGAGCTTTATAATAAAACATGTCACGTGGTTAACCTTTAATACAGTGTAGCATTTAAAGAATAGTTTGCATCTTTTGCTGGTAAATTACTACATAAATATTTAGATTAGGTGTGAATAGGAATGTGGCATTATTTATGGATCCATATTTCTCTGGCATTTCAGATGCATGGTTGTTTTGCTCCTTAATAAATGCAGACATTAAAAGAACAAGCATACACAAAGTGCTAATTTTAAAGCTTTGCAGCTCAAGGGAGAAAAATCTCACCATGTTTTGTTAGAACTGCTTGTCGTCTCCTTTTGCACAATAGAGGGAAATCTTATAAAATACTAGAAGTTACATTAAGCTCCTTTATTTCTGATACTTGTCATGGAGTGACATGTTTCACCTGCTAGTGCAGATTGGTAGCAGAGCAACCTGTCAGATCTGAAGATGTTTTGGTGCTGTCTGTTCCTTCCTGCTTCAGAGGCAGATGTGTTATGGCACAGTTACTGCTTTAATTTTTGTCCCTATTTTGCTTCAGTTCTTTCTCACCTTAATCCATGGAAGGGGAAGATAAGAATATACGAAATGTCTTACTCATGAAAACTTGAAAAAAAGAGGAAAGGGCACATCCCTTTTTTTCCTGGTTTGGGATTGGACTGTTAGGGAGGCTGCCCAGAAAGTCTCATCAGCAGTGTGGAGTGAAACAGGTCAGAGAATGGTGCTGACAATGGCACTGCAGGCTCCTGTGGACTCTCCTGGACTCTCAGGTCTGACTCACGTGGGCTTTCTTACTTCTGTGGAGTCCTGTAAATATCATACCTTGTCTCTATCCCAGCTTCCCCCATATCAAATGTGCAGAGTGAACATACAGGGATGATGACAATAAGTCTGTTGATAGCCATAAGCTGTTGGGATACTGCAGTGGTGAAGGTTTCTGGCTATTAGTACAGGAATAAGTTTCCACTTGAGATGGGAAAGATATGGAGGTTTCCTTGATCTGTTGAAATTAAGGAGAGATACTGAGCAGCTCTGCTGCAGTTCTGGCTTCTAAATTAATCCTGCATTAAAGAAGTTTAATCTTTGGGAGCTAATACTCCTCCATAGTCTCCATGATGTTTATCAATGAGAAAATCTGACTAAATGTTCAGTGCTTTTGTGCCCTTTATTTGTCTTCTGTTTTGAACGTCTGGGAGGAAGATAGATATCTCTATTTATTTGTTTCTTTAATTTTATTGTGGTCTTTTTCCTGAAAGCCAGTCACTTCTAGTCCAGGGTCCTTGCAAGGTATTCACATACAATAATTTTCCTTCCCTTCTTGCTGGCTGACATATATAGCTTAGTGTGCAGGTTACCTTGATCACCTCTTGGTCTAGAAGATACCCCTAATTTCTCTGATTTTTCTAGGCCCCTGTTATATAAAACCTTTTAGTGTTCGATTTTTTTTTTTCCCCATTTCCTTATGTTGTATTTGGTTTGATGGCTCAGAAATTTATTATAACCAGGGGAATGTATTTGACAAGAAGGTCTATTCCATTCCTGAGTTGACTAAGCTCTTCTAAGCATCCGTGGTGATCCCTGCATTATCAGCAGTTGCTGTATGCATGGAGTCATCTCACTGTGATTCTGACTGCATTGCAATAAGTAAAGAATTTGCCAAAGAACTATTTGCTTACTCAAATATTAATCCTGTGAGAGGAGTATATCTGAAAGTATCATTTTCTTGCTGCCAGTAACTGTCTTTATGCAAACTCTTTTCAGCTGTATTTTCTTCTGATGAGCACTTTTGAGTTTAGATTCAGGAATTCTGGTCTTCAGGAGTAACAGCCCTCCGGCACTGATACCCTCGAGGCTAACACATAGCAATGTTTCTCTCAGATGAATGGAGAGCTATAGTGGGAGGGAAAAAGTCATATCTATGGGGAAGAGGTTTTCTCTCTTCCCAGCCAATACCTTGGATTCTGTGGTCCATACCCATCAGCTGTGTACCTTGATATGCTCAGTGTGAGAAGCCAAGAAGACCTCCAGGATGTCAGCTCTTCTTTAGTGGTAATAAATGTGAGCATTTAGGGATGAGTTTTTTTTCTTCCAGGAGGTAGCAACTTCCAAAACCCCATGACTGTTTTTACCTGAAAGCATGCACAATTCCAGAAAGTCTGAAGTTCAGTGTGAATGGGTCACTCTGGCCTGTCCCAGTAAATTGCATTTTCTGATACAAAATTAATCAGCCAGAGTAAACATCTTTATCTCCAAGAACAGTAGAAAAAATCCTAGGAGCTGCACAGTTGGCCTGTGGAAGTTAAATCTTTGCTATCAGTACTTCCCAAGAGTATCATTCCAGGTAATTAATTTTCTTTCTCTTCAATAAGTATTAGCCATTTGATTTGAAAACCTTTATGATACCATAGGCTGGCTTCAGAAAGTAAGGTGTGAAGTAAAGGGAATTTTGGAAACCGGCTTTCTAACAATGTACAAGAAGTAACAGTTCTTCTCAGATGGTTGGAGAAGAGGTATCTTCACTATTCTTAGAATGTTTTAATGTGTTTAACTTTACTAATTACATAAAGTACATCTGTACTGTATTAAAAGTCCAATGTACAGTGGCCACAAGCATGTAGTGGAATACAAGGGCAGGATAATACTTGCCTCTCCAAGTCTCACAAGGTCCAGAAGCCTGTAAATAAAAACTGCAGTCAGGATGTTTCTCTGTGTTTGATAACACTGGATGGTGGTGGTGGTTTTAGGAATTTTTTTTAGGTGAGTCCCTATAAACATTTGCAGCTTTCTGTGGTGAGCAGTTCCACAGCTTAGGGGAGCTCAGGGGGGCTTGTAGACACCTGGATCTGCCCAGTTGCTGGGCAAGTGCATTTTCTCTGTCCTGAGGTGCTCGCAAGCTCATAACAGTTCGTGCAAGCGTAGGGGCCAACCTGCAGCCTTTGGTCTCCTGAGAACATAAAAATGGATATTTTTTCCTCCTCTTGATGTAATTTTAAGGTACATTGTTCTGGCCAGCCCTGGTATGTCTGTGGACACAAAGGAATGTATTCTTGGGAAGTGTTGTACTGTTCTTACCTTACAGCTTCCTTTTTTCTCTGATCATCCAGATCTAAGGACTTTTAAAATGCCTCTTAATTTGAGGAGCTGTGGGTCACTTTACCTACTTCTACATCTCAGATTGCTGGGAGGAAAGAATACCATGATTCATTACGTTGGGAAAGCAGAAGTTTCCTTATGATATTTGAATGGGCTGAGTACTGAAAATGGCGAGGGAACTGAAATCAAGAAATGAAATCCAGAGTGTTGGCAAAACAAATTATTTTCATTTTAAATTTCTCCCAGTTTTAGACAGCCCTGTTTACCTACACTAATTTTGAGTTGTGAAGCTTATTATTGAGTACTGTTATTGCAAAAAGAGCCTATCACCAAGAAGAGCAGCAGAACACACCCTGTTTCAAGCAATAATATTTGATTCCTGAGTGCTGTAAATGATGTAGAAATGTGCATGTATTAATGAGGGGTATAATAGGTTTGAGTGAAAGTGGGAGATAAGATGTGTTAATCTTGTATATTAAATAGTCCTACAACAATGAACCCTATAATGAGGCTGTTATTAAATCTTTCCTTCACTGGCCTCAGTTCAGTGAAACTAGTGCTTCTGAGTTTGGCGTGTTTAAAGCCAGATTTCACAAGAAAGGACCAACTTTCTGGGATTGTTGTCATTTTGAAGTCATTACCACATTAGAGGTGTCTGCAACACATGGTGGAAAAGATCTTTCCAGCACTCCATCATGTAATATTTTCCCTTTTTTGGGTTTGAGGACACCTCCCTTGATATTAGTGTGCTGGTATGGAGTCTGTTTTGACCTCAAGTGTATCTTAGGAAAAGGAGCACTGCATTTCTCTCATCTACGTCGAGCAAACAGATTGTGTTCTAACAGGGTTAGAAAGACTGTCAAAATAGCAATAGTTTTAAAGGAAACAAATTAATTATCTAGAATGATCTGTGATTTTTACATTTGGTGCTCTTCTAGCTGTAGTGCTGAAGACAGTTCCATAAGAAGGGCAAGATGCCTTGGTTCACTGGTATTTTTTTTTCTATTTTTGTCCAGCAACATTTAGAGATTTTCATCTTGCCTCTTGTACCATTTGCCAATAGTCAGATTAAAATCTGTATGCTGCTGTCTGATTAAGTTCTAGTTTAAAAAGAGGAAATAAGAAAGTTTAAATAGCCAAGCCTGATGCCCACTGTAGAAGATACAGTGTGACAACCATGTTAGGAAGCAGCAAACAAAACTTTTTTTTCCCCCAGTATCCAGATTTCTGTTCCAGTAAGGACCAAACGACGTCTTTCTCATTCTGAGGGTGGTAGGAGCTGGGCTGAAGGACAGACTGGCTTTCTCCATCAGCATTATTCCTGTTTGAGAGTAAGGAAAAGGTTCAGTAAGAGACATCAAATATATAAAATTAAGAGCGATGATTGATTGTTACCTGCAAGGAAGCAAAAAGACACCATTGTGTATTCTCAGGTAACCAAGACCAAACCTGATCAGCTTAGTTATAAAACGAGTTGATGTTTTGTGATCTTACATTCTCATTCTCTGCAAAGCAGAAACCTTTTTGATTTACTATGCATGTTCTTTAATTGAGATGGAGGTGCTGTAGCTCTGCTCTCAGCAAGTTCAGCTTTTACATTCCACTTCTCTTTTGCCTCTTCATCCCCTTTTCTCCACGCTTCTGACTTTGAGCTCACATTTATCCTGTTAAATAACTCCTCTTACTGTGTCTAAACATAAGAGGCTGATCATCCTTTCTCAGGTACCTCAATTCCCACCTTATCTCTCCTCGGGCTTCTGCCAGGAGCTCCATTGTCAAATTAGAGTAAGGAACATGTCTGTTTTAATATCGAGTAGTACCGAGATGACAAATGGCTTTGTGTAAACGGTAACAGTGGCTACTGTGAAAAATTTCTAAATTCTCACAAAGGCCTGCAATGAAGCAGCGAATGTTCCCAGCAGTGGGTGTTTCACGTAAGCCGTGACTGCCTCTGCGGGTGGGGCAGAGTGTAATTTGAGGAAGAAGAGCAGCAGGAGGGTTTTCACCTTTCGGGTGGGAAAATGAACCCCGGCGTTTGCCCGGGTGCAATGCCCGGGGCGGGCACACGGTGGCGCCGCAGCCCCACTTTTGGCGCGGCCCGGGCCGGTCAGCGCCGCTGCCGGCTCTGCAGATGCACATATGGCACAATATTATCATTTTATGGTTACAATTATGAGCAATTTGATACAAAATGAAAGCTAAATTATGCACTGTTCCTTTTATTTGTTTAATTTTGCGCTCTAAATATGTAGAAGGAAAAATAGCGCGGGTATTGTGTGGATGGTGGTAGGTACAATGCCTCCTTTTGGCTTTGCACAGCGCAGGTTGTGATTATTTTCTCTCCTGCATGATGAAATGTGTGGAGTGGTTCTCAGGTGCTGGGACTGTTTCGCACAGAAATTGTGCATGTCTGAGTCTCCAGGCTCCCTTCTTCCATAAAAAATGCATGGAACATTTACTGGCGGGTAGACAAATACATAAGTAACAAGCTCCTTCACAGTTTCCAGTGGAAGAGGCTGGGTAGCTGTGCCGTTTAAGCAAATGCCAAAGGAAGTCTTTAAATTCTGAAAGTCACTATAGTCGTTGGCAGAGCTCCCCTGAAAGGAGCAAGTATGTTCTGAAAAAATTCCTTCTTGTCAGTGAGGAAAATCTCCTGCCACTGCAGTTCTTAAGCTAAAAGTAAAAATTTTCATGGCCTGTGCCAAGACCAGTATCTTGAACAATGATCTGTGGGGTGCATATCTTGTGTATTCAGGCTCTTAGTTTTTCTGTCATCAGATCCCTCAGATTCATTATTATGAAAATGCATATTTTTGCCAGTATATGTAGCAGCATAATTTGTCTTTTGTGTGTTATGTTATTCCTTCCTTTTCAGTAAAAGAAAGTTGTTAGCAGAGCCAAGCTATAACATAAATCTTTGTTTTATTTTTTTTTCTTTGCTTGTAAGTATTCTTTTGTTTGTATTAATGAAGATAAGGCTGGAGATGTGCTTTCCACTTGGAATAGAAAATGCGAGCTCTGAGATGGTATTTGCATTTATTGATCCAGGCACATCTGCTGGCATATGATGGTGTGTGATATTTTTGTCCTTACCCACCTTTGAACTAGAGAACATGGCAGATAAGCTGTCCAGTTTGATTGGCATATCCTGTGGAAAGGATTTTCAATATGTAGGATCAAATCCTGTACCCTAAACTGCTTTTGCATTTTGAAAGTATGTTAGAGACTTCTCTGAGTTCATCTGCTATATTGGGAATTAGTTTTAGGTTTAAATGGTTTTCTTGCTCTCATCAAATCATACGGGCTATCTTCTTCTTTGGCCAATTTTAGATGCACTATATTTGTATTGTGCATCTCAATATTTTCCAGAGTGTTAAAGCAAACTTGGGAATTTCATCATCTGTGTGGAACAGAACATCTTGGTAGATGATATAAAACTTAGGCTGTCTATGAAAGAAATTACAAGTACTAGGATAAATCATAGTGGTGAATTTAACCAGAGTAGGAAATCTTGTATCTTCTATTGCTTTTTCTTTGGGATCAGTTTTAACAGAGGCTCTACAGGTGCTATTGGTGGAAATGGAAAGATTATTTTTTGACAACAACTCTTCAGCTGTTTAGGAAACTGTGGTTTTTTATTTGTGTTCACACCTGACATCTGTGAGTCCAGAGACTAGATGTGCATTTGATGTTTTTTGTGTGCTTCCTGATAGCTCCAGAAGACTGCCTTGGCTTTGTCCCTAACTTTCTTAACTCAGTAGCTTTTCTGTAGGTAGGTAACCATAACTTAACTAATTTGTATGCACCATATGCAGTCTCGGCTCACTTCAAAGTGTAATCAAGTCATGAACTAATTACAATACCATATTCCCAAAGAATGTAAATTTAATTTCCCTTCAAACAGAATGGGAATGTATTAAGCAATTCCTTTATATGAGAGCTGTGGCATTCAACAACATAATGCTGATGCTTCAAACAGAAGTGAAGTTCTTAACTTTTGTGGACCTTGTGACCTTTTTCCCCTATGCATCTTCCCTTTTTATTCTTGCATCTTGAGTTAATTTACTGACTGGATAACAACATTAAAATATTCAAGTGTAAATTAAAATGTAACTGTTGGGCTTCAGATTGGAGATCACTCTGTCTTATTGTATGTGACTTGCTTCTTTATAGTGTTTTCAGAATTGTGCTTCCTAAGGCATTTGGATCAGAAGGAAATTGTGTTTTGAATTGAAGGCTCATAAGGTTCAGACTCTCACCAGATGATTTCTTTAATACTTCGAAAAGTGGATCTGCAGAAAGTTCCCTACAGGTTCTTAGCATCACTGTGCCAGGGAGTCCACATAAACTCAGATATATAAGAACCAGCAAAGTGAAGTTGTTCATAAAACATTTTATTACCTTCAGTCTTTGCCGCAACTTCAGAGTTTAGATAATAAACCTTCATAGACGTTACTAGTCTCTACCCTTTCTCAGAACAATTATTCACATAGAGTCAAACCACTTCTTTTATTTCTCCTAATTTTAAGGCAGAAGAAACAGGGTTGACTTTGATCCGTGCCTGGATAGTCTGATTTCTCAAATGCAGTCCTGTTGTTTTTCTGAGATGAATTGTCAAAGCACAGGACTGTATGTATTAAACACAAGTAGCATTTTAAAATTAAATGTGGGTCAGCTTCCAATGAAGTATGTAATTGTTAAATGCTAAAGGAAAGAGCTTAGAATATCTTGGTTTATATTTTAAAGTGTTCCTTTTAGATGTTAATTCATTAATACCAGCAGTTTATTTTTATTCATATGACTTTTCATATGTAAGTAGTTGAAGCTGCATTATTTTAATCCTTTCTTTGGTTAGGAAGAAAAAAGCCTGCAGGTGGAAATCAGAATGACATACATATTGCTTCTTTCCCAAAAGGCATGGTATCTCTTTCCTATTGATATGCAAAATATTAAGGCAGAAAATAAACCCCATTGCTTTATGTGTCAAAATACTGTGAAAAATATATGCTTGGGTGATCCATGAAAAAAAGTGTGGGTCCACTTCAAACTGAACACACTTGTAAGTGGAATTTGCCATCAGTCTGTCATGGGTGTTTGGGGCTCTGCAGACTATAAATTTGGCTCCCTTGTTCTATGATTGTTTACATGTAACTTGATCCTTAGTTGTAGTTATAGGGATGGCACTGTTTGGAGACCCAGCTGCATGGGTTTTAGCCTTTGCCTGAGTTTGGTGAAATGCTCTCTTACAGCATTCTTTAGAGTAACTTTTGGGCTGGTAACTGTACAGTGAAGTGTCACAGTAGAACATGGTGCCACAGTTATGGATGCAGTGGTGTGTCTGTTAAACAGCTGTGAGCTTGCTGTGGCATTCTTCAAGTGCCAGGCACAAGCCAGCAGCATTTTGGAAGTGGTGTAGTGTTGCTGTTGCTGCCGGAAAAAACCCAACCTGCAAAGAAGCCCCACAAAAGCATCAAAGCAAGGCAAATTATATCAGGCATGTGGTGCTTGATTCTGTGCTGCTGGGATTGTGCACAGCTCCTTGAATGGGTCTGGTGCACACACCTGCTTGGAGATCATGTGGACAAGCCCAGGTCTGCCTGCAATTTATCTGAGTAGATTTTTCTTGGGAGAACAAAGACCTCTCAGAGCTTAGTGTAGCTTCATCCACCCACTGTCAGTGGCATTTCCTCAACATCTCCTTCCTTCTCTAGTTTTTTCACAGCACTTGTTTTCAAGGGGCTACCTGAAAAGAACTGAGTCTGCTGAAACTGCCAACATGATGATAACTAGTCAGGTTTTCAGATGCATGACCTTCAGCAGGAATTTGAAAAGGGCAGTGCTTTGTGGCTGCTGGGTCGTGATTGCACATGCGAAGAAACTTTCTTCATCACATCACTGGAGGTTTCTTGTATCTTTACCAGAGTTCAAGTTAATGCTGTCTGATTTAAATTCCAATCCAATTTGTGTGTGTTTGACTTTTTTTTCCCTTTGATTGCTTTATTCATCTTTGCATATCTCTGTAATAGCTCTGAGTCTCTAGAGAGTCTTCCATTGGATATGGGGGCTGATGGGACTGCAGCATCTGGTGACTGAAGGTGGAGATTCAGCTCCTGTGTTCTGTTCTGGCTGTGGATCAGAGAATGCAGCCCTGAATGAAGGGACAGTCCAAGCTGAAGCTACAGTCAGGGACTACAGGAACGAGTCATCACTGGGCATCTTGTTTGATGCTTGGGAGGTCTATTAGGGCTTTTCTGCATGGGTGAATGCAGGCAAACTCGGACTCTGGGCTAATCAAGGACAAGAAGAATCTGATCTGTTAATGCTGTGCCTGAGCTGTGCTAGTTTGCCATGCAGCTGCAAGATGCATGTCCTGGAGCTGGCTTGAGGAGTGTGGGGCTTCTGGGCTGCACCTGTGTACTCAGACATGCTCAAAGACTCCCCTGACACAGTTTTTCCATGTGTAGAAAGGGAACAATAGAACTGCTGCCCATCCCAAAAATGTTCTTCACAAACCAGTGAGGAAAGTGTCACTAGGTGTTGAGTTCTCACAAACACTCTGAAAATACAGAAGGGCCTTTGTTATTGGATTGATTGCTAAGAATATTGTTAGCTCTGTTCTTTTCTCTTGCTAGTAGCTTCTAGAAAAGTTTTTTTTTTTTCAGTCTCAATTTGCTGCTTTAATTTTTTTTTCTTTTAATAAAGTGAGATAAAACTAAACATTTATTCCTAAGTGATAAAGGCCCCCAAAGAAATTTCTTTCTAAGGAGAAGATTTTCTGTCTTGTGGTTTGGTTGTCTTTTTCCCTCTTTCAAAAGGTGATATAAGAAAGAAATTTTGTTAAATAGTCTAAGGACTCTTTACTAGAGCAGCTCGATTCTGGCTTCGTTTGGAAACCTGGATCTGAAGAGACCAGTAGTTGTTTGAATTGCTGTAGCATGAACATTGCTTGGGACAAGCATGTGGAGGCTGATGTGTAGAATTCAAGAGCTTCTTAGGTGGATGCTGGATGCTCTGAACTAAAACATTTCAAATTTTAAGCTTAGTTTCACTTCTACTCAAAGTGTCAGTGGGAACAGTGAAGGAAGTCAATGGGTGTGATAGAGACTGGCCCTTCTCCTCCCAGTTTCTGGGGAAGCAAGAACTCTGATTTTTTTCTGCTTCAGCCTGTGGGTGGCTGACAGTATTTCAGCAAGGAGTAAGCTGTGAGTAGTTGAGGTAGCTGTGGAGCAGACTTAATAGCCTGAGGAGAAAGAGTGGAACTGAAGGAAAGAGTTGAGACTTTGCAAGGTGGAAAAACACTCCCAGACAAGTGACTGTTGCTGGAAGAGGTGTCCTCTGCTCCCAGCTCCACTTGCCTCATGCCACATCTTGTGTCTGGCTGTCCTTTTGCCTCACTGGGGAAGTTTGCTCAGGCCAAGAGTGAGGAATTTGGGTAGCAGCAGAGCTGATGTGGATGGAAGGAGTGAGTGGGAGAGTATCTTTGGAAGCAGTTGAACATCATGTTGGCTGTGCCTTCTTGTGAAGCTTCACCCCAAGGAAAAGCTCTTTGTTCCCTGCCTGGCTCCCTGGACGTGCATTTCTGTCTTCTCTAAATGTGTCACCACTGTGTGCTGGCAGCCCCTTCTCTCAAAGCCAGTTATCTCCACTGAGGTCATTATCTGAGTCATGAATGAGCTCTTAATTCTTTGACTTATACTAATTAATTTTTTCGCTTAATGTATTCTATAAAATATGTAGCACTTGCAGTATGACACGTAAATATGGGTGTTGAAATCCTAACTTTTGCATTTCTAATTTTATTTTTTTTTTATTCCCCCCCATTTCACATACAACTTTGATTCTTTGCTAATAAACTGCATAAAAAGTATTAGTTTATTACATTCAAATGCATATTTCTTGGACATAAAACTACTGTTCAGTGAAATGCCAAGTACCACTTCTCCCGGGTAGTTAACATCGTGCAAATCCAATATTTGTGCTCCTGGACACATGAAGAATTATCAAATGTGTCAGATATGTTACTTTTTTTTGGAATGCAAATCTGTAGGATTTCTCCTGTACTGTTTTTTCAACCCTACAACTTTTTTTTTTTTTTTAAAAAAGCAGATTATGAAAATATTTATACCATGTGTGTATGTCCAAAGAGTGTATTGCCTCAGTAGGTGCATGATCTTGTTATAGCTGAATGACTTAAATATTTTTGTAGAGGTGTTGTGTATTGGCCGGGCTAATTTGTAGGAGAAAAAAGGAGATCATCTTGCTGCTTTTAGCAAAAAATTCAGTAGAACGAGAGCGTAAGATCTAGTATTAAGGCTTTTTTTTTTTTCTTCTTAAGAAGATATTTTGCAGTAAATGTACCAGCACATTTTTGAGAATTGCCATACTTTCAGCTATTATGCATGTGTCTTAAACAAATGAACTCTATTTTCATATTTGAAGCTTCATGTTTACTTGGTAAGCAAAGCAGGGCTTTAAACTGTTAGTCTGTTGTGGCTGTAACAATACTTTGCTTAATGTAGAGTGGTTGTGTGAATGAGGAAGGTTTTAATCCTCTAATGCAGCGAGTTTTACCATGGCTGACCAAAACTCACAAGAATTTCAGGGACACCTTGGCCACCATTCAAACTCATGTGAGCAGTTGCCCTTCCCACTTATGATCACATAACTGGCCTTTGGACAATCAGGATTTCCTTGCATATTTTGCTAATGTCATGTTTAAACTGTATTTTAAATAAATTTGGCAGCCACATGCAGGAGGTGGTGGGATCATGTGCACCGTGAGGGCTCTGCAGCCTGTGAAACACAGATGGGGCATGTTTTCAGTGGTGCCTGGGAGTGTGGCAGTCTTGCCTGGCTTTCCAGTGGGACTGGTACCAACACTGTGGCAAGAGTGAGGATGGCTGCCTGGCCATAACTCGTGTGCCCCAGGGCTCTTTAGGGTGCTCGTTTCTGGTGCCAGCAGTGTGCTAGCTGGAGGGAGGAGAGGGCAAAATCTGCTTTGTGGGGAAGGGGTTGCTGGAAGCAAAGTGAATTAAGAGAGCCGTAAAAAATTGATAAAGATAGATAGGACTGTCTGTTTTTATATTCTGCCACATAACATGGGTTTAAATGAATTTCCCTGTAATTTGTCTTCAAATACCGACATTTAACTCTTAGGCTGTATAAATGAACTGGCTTTTGCTAGAGTAAAATTCATGCCCTGCGTCCAGGCTAATATGTTCACCTACTATAAACATTACTGCCTATGGTTACAACTGGAATAAAAAATTCCTTTTATATACATCATAGCTGGCAGAGACTCCTGAGACCACCACAAATCACTTCAGCCTTTTGGTGCTCTCTGACGAAATGAACTGAAATGTAAAACAGCTCCGGCTTCAGGCAGGCTGGCTCTGGAAAGCAATTAGCTTGTTAAGACCGTTGTTTGTACCCTCCCATATTTCCAGGTGCTGAGCAAAGGTGTTATGAGAGCTCTCCTGATTGATTTCAGCATTGAGGTTTATTAACCTTCCATTCCTTCCTAAAATGTTTTGCTTATTCTCCCGGTAGCCCTTTATTTAAAGGAAAGAAAACCAACCAACCGACAACAAAAATGAATCCCTGGCAAGGCCACCCCTCCTGCAAAAAAAAAAAAAAAAAAAAGAAGAAAGGGGGCGAGGAGAGGGAAGGCAACGAAACCAAACAAAAAAAAAAAAAACAAACCCCTTAGGGTCATAACAGGGAATAACAAAGCAGTGAGTTATTTATGCAGCCATGATTGGCAAAAGTGATTGCAACATGAATTTGCCCAGAAGCAATGATTAGATCATAAAAATGTTAAGGAAATCTGTAACTCAACACCGTTTTAAAGATTGAAGAAGTTTTTGTTCCCTACCTTAATTGCAGTGACTTGTTATTAAAGTATTTATTCAGAGTAATCTCTTTGGACAGCGAGCCTTTATCCCATCTGCATGCATAATTAAAAGTGAGGGGGGAGAGAGGGGAGCATAAATGGTTTACCATGCTACATGAGCAAGGGAGGGAATTACACAATGACAGGTGAAGAGCAGATTTATCTCCTGTTGGAATTTCAATGCTGCAAGCAAGGCAGGACACTGTTGCTAATATCCTTGCAAACACCACAGTTGCTGCTTCTCCAGATTACTGTCCAAAAATTATTGCTGGTCTGTAAAAGGCCTGTAGCACTGCATCTGTGGCTGTGGGGTTTTGAGCCATTGGCACTCAAGCAAAGAGATTGGATTTGGGTATGTGGGCTTGTGAATTGATGTCTGTGCTTAAAAATGGACTATTTACTTACTTGGCTGGCTATTTATTTATTTATAAATAAACATTGGTAATGGCTGGCTTTGCTGAATACGAATAAGAGGGTTGTAGCTGCTCCAGCTGAAACAATGTCATCACCTGCCTCCTGCTGCTGTCCCTTTTCCAATGATAAAAGAATTTGGTGCAATTCTTTTTCCACTCAGAGTAGGAAGAAGCTTGTTCTTAAACATTCATCTCTAGGCAGATTTATCATCATTAGGCGCTACTCAAACACACAGTATCTGTTTTTAAATTGAACTGTTATGGACCTAAATCAGATTTACACAGAGTAAGTTGGTATATATTTAGCTATAACTGTTCGCTAAGGAGTGTTTTTCCCTTAACTTCTGATGTCTCACCTCTGCAGCAACAGTACAGAGAATGCCAAGAACTTTTGAGCCTTTATCAGAAGTACCTGGCTGAGCAGCAAGAAAAACTATCACACTCCCTTTCTGAACTCAGTGCTGCCAAGGAAAAAGAGCAGAAGGTAAGATCTTTCTTGCTATCTCTTTTTTTTTAAATGACCTAGTCAAAACATCTTTTTGAGACTGTGAGTGTATTATCTTACATCATGAAGTGTTGAATACTATTTTGTGATGGTTTCCCATGAGTCATTGCCTTAGTACATGGATTGCAGGAAAACAAAGAGAAAAGCCCTGACAAGTTTTGAGTCAATAGAATGGGTGAAGTTAATTGACCATGTTATAATAGAGTAGGAATCATGGGAACCCACACCTTTGCCAAGGAGAAAGTTAAAATGCTGTTTTGTTTTCAGTTCTGTTATTTAAACAGGAAAATAATTGCAGTCACTGTAGATATAGCCTTTCACATTTTCACTGTGGCTTTTGATGATTGAAAAGGGCATTACAGATGATGTATTTGGTCAATAAGAGCTTTCTAAAGTCTGTAAAGCAGCTCATCTGACTTGAGCTATTTATAGAAGACCTATAGTTCTACGTGCAGTTAAAACCAGAAAACGTTGACTAGGGATACATTTTAAATTACATGGTAAAATGTTTCTCAGATGTAGGCGCCCAAAGCCTTGAGAACATGATTGCTTGAGATTTTCTTCTGGTGGCAAGATGCTCAGTTTGCATCCCTGCTGATGGCAGATTATACCCTGGAAGAGAAGACTGCCTATGCAGGTGCTCTACCCCATGTTCTTGCTGTTCTCTGGTGTCAGCTTCCATCTGCAGATCTCTAGAATCCATCCTACCTAAGACCATGCCTTTTTATAGAGGTTATGCCTTTGATCCCCTCTTCTGCTGGAACAGTCTAAAAGGCTTATTTACAACAGGGCTAGAAGTAAAGTCATCAGCACAGAGTATCCAAAAGTAGGCCTGATTCTGGCATATCAGGGGCTCCCTGCTGTGAGAATTATGCAGGGAGATCCTGCTTCTCAGGAGGCTGGAGACTGTGCAGGAAGGAGTCTTTTAATTTTCTCAGGAAGCAGGTAGCAATATTCTGTGACTTCACTAACATCAAGAATGTTTTTGGGGTTTTTTTGGCTTAATGATGTGGTTTTTTTAGCTTTTTTTGCTTTTTTTGCTTTTTTTTTTGGTCCAACATTGTTGTACACTGAGCTGTTTGTCAGGCTTTTACCTTTTGTAAACATTTAATTTCCTTTCTTTTGTGCTTATATCTGCCACCCATTTTTGTGATGGCATTGAATTCAAAACAAGAATATCCTCCTGGAATGGATGATGTCTTGTATGGTGTGTTGCTGCATGTATGACATGCAGCTTGCTGGGACTCTCCATGGAAAATAATGCAGACGGGAGTCCATGTAGCCCAGAAGCACTGTGGTAGCTGTGTTTTGGGTGATGCCAATCCTTCTTTCAGGTTTTGCCCTGAATGTTTAATTTCTAGCCTTTCAACTTCAAAGGCATTTATCCTATACTAGGTTAGCCCTTAGTATTGAGGGATCCAGTGTTATCACATCTACTGGCCAAAGGCATGGAAGCAGATAATAAGAAACCTTCAGACCACTGACTATCAAATTAGTTCAACAATCCACATTCATCTCCTCTTGTTCTTCTGTCTTCCTAATCACTCTATCAGTGTGTACACAGAGACTTATTTAAAATTGTTTTTTGGTTTCATGTGCAAAGTTCTATCAAGCTTGTCGTTGATTCCATTATTTCTTTTCTCTATACTTACAGGTACTTTTGTCCACAAATGCAAATTCAGATATTATATCAAGGTTTACCTTGACATTTCCTTCATGGTTACATACTTTACAGCTCCAGCCTAGCAGGTCTGAAATTACCCTAGTCCCCTTGTTGTATGCAAAGCATTGTAGGCATAGATAAAAACCTGTCAAAACATGCTTCAATTGTTTTTTCTTATAGTGTGCAAAATGTTTCTCATGTTTCTAGCCCTCCTCTTCAATTTTCTCATTCTTTGCGTTTGGTTTTATAAATTGTTACCATTTTTCATCCAAACAAGCACTTTGTGCTGTGTTTTCCTCACACTTTACAAACTGTGAAGAGGTGGGCAGGGCTGCCCGACTCTGCCCGTTCTTTCCTTTACTCCTTCATGGGATAGCTTGGAAACCCAAGAAGGGTCACTGGGTGCTTCTTGATGGGCCTGTTATTTTCACACATCTTTTAGTACCTGAACTGTGAGCTCTTAGTGTCCTGATGGGTCTGTCTTTATTCTGTTTGAGTATTGTCTTCACACACTAGTTCAGGCCAGCACTGTTCTGTCTGCCTGATGGGATCTGCCTAAGGGGAGCCCAGCAGTGGGGGATTTCTGAAAGGAAAGAGTTCTGGACAGAGCCAGAACACTTTCCTCCTGTTCCAAGTACTGCCCATGCCAGTTCCTTCTGCCCCACAGGAGCTTTTTGTGCTCTCCCTCTCTGTTTTAAGGAAGACTTTGACAAGAGCAATCTTATTGGAATCTTAGGATAATGAAAATCCTCATGAGTTTTGTTTGAATCCAGATCCATTTGAAATCTTTTCCTTTCCACTTGATTTTGTCTGGATTAAGGGAATCTAGGATATGTCTGGGTTTAAAGCAAGATAACTAGCTTGCTACATAGTTTTCTCTTTGTAGAACTGTCTAGGAGATATAATCAGCGTTTCCTATTTCAGGACACTGCTGATCTTACCGGGATCTCTGTTTCCATGTACGATGTTGTTCCGATTTTCCCATCTCTTGCAGAAACATTGGACTGTGCAGTTGTGCTCTGTAACGAAGCACTTCATTGGTCTGCTTGTTTTGAGCTGTTCTTTCTTATTTCTGTTCACTTCCCCTCTTTTTCTTACTTGTTAGTTTAGAGTAATTTCTAGTGCTACACCTTTAAATACCCCCTGCTTCTGCTTTTCATCTGCCTGTCTCCCTCATTCTTACCCTACCATAATTCGGACCATGACCTGTCACTTTCCCCTGGGCTTAGATAGGCATTTGTAAACATCTCCTTTCAGTGTTTAAATGTGGGTTTTTCTGTCAGAATAAGGCAATTAACAGGTCAAGAAAACAGCAGTGTTACCAAACACTGATGACATTGTTGTAAAAAAAGGTGGAGTTTTATAAGATGTAAGCAACTGCAGTAGCTGTGTGCAGGTGGCTGAAATGCAGCCCTGGTTTGTAGCTGTACTGAACTAATGCAGATGCTTTGGTGTTAACTTACATTTTTGTCTGTTTTAGTATCACCTAATGATAGCAGTAACTCTGAAACCATGTTTTCCCCTTAGCTAATATTGCTTCTTTATAATGAAAGTCAGCCCTCAAAATGTAAAGAAGCATCCTGGTAGTAGTGAAATAAAATTGCTGGGAAGATGGTGGTAAAATGATTTAAGTCAGAACTCTCGTGGAGTCAATAATCAGTAACTGGAACATGGAACTTCCTTTTTTTGTGAGATAAAGTTAATTCCATTTGAAAAGATACTTAAGGTGACATGAATTGAATTATTCAAACTGGCCTTCTCAGCATTAACTCTAGGTTAATATCTCATGATGCCTCTGGTTTCATTATAAGAGTTTTAAGTACATAACTTTTTATAATAAATTCAATACCTAGAAGCTGAACTGAAATTGGTTTACCTTCTACCAACCCATAAAAAGAAGCATTAATTGTAAAGTGAATATTAAAGTGGTCACTAAAGTTGACTCAGATTCAGAGAGATAGTGCTTTGGTGACGGAAGAGCTCGACTGAAAAATAGGCTTTTGCCTTGCTGTTAATAGAAAATATCATTCATATTAAAATGTAGTTAAACTTTTCTATCAAAAATGATTTTTGGATATACTCTCTGCAGCAGCCAAACGTTCAGTCTTTGCCATTTTCAGAAGTTTTACACAGACATGTAAAGAAAATTGCTCTTGTTCTAGGTAATCATGTCTGACCTGGTTTATATACTCGCTACTTCACTGCCATCTCAAAGAGGCAAGAATCCAGTTTGATTTAGCACACTCTGGCGGTTGAACCTGTAGATGTTCTGCAGTGTAGGGCAGGACTTGAGGTACAAAAGGTGGACAGGCAGCTGAGTGTCTGCAGAACTGGGGTTCTTGAGGTCTGTCACCTTAAGGAAGGGTAGTACCTGTAGTCTTAGCACTGCTTATTAATGTTAATCTTAGAATTTACAAGTACAGCTGGCAGTGTTTGCTTCTTATTTGTGGAAGATTACCAACACATCTGCTGATTCCCTTGATTCACAAAGATGCTTGTGTGTGTGAGGCTTCAGTTCTTCCTTGTGTAGAAGAAGAATGGATATGGAGTGGATTATAGACAGAAAGGAATATCAAGAATTTATTTTTGGTGGTGTATCATCTCCCCTCTGCCCCCTCTTTTGGGCTTTGCCAGTGGCTTTCATGAGGAACAAGGTACTGTTCAATGCTAAGCACCATGCAAGCATCCTGAAAGACATGGTCTGCTTTGGGCATGTGGTAAAATCCTAACAAAATTGACTTTTGTGAAGACCATTTTTTTAAAAAAACCCCTCTTTTTATAATCTTGCTGTTTCTCTTGGATCACTTCTTAAAAATTTTTGAATGCAGTTGTATCACTTCACAGTAAAGTCTGAAAAAAAGCCTTTGTCTGCAAAAACTAGTAAGCCTTGCTTTCTTTTGATATTGGCAGCTAAGATTCTCATCCTGCCTTAATAAGGATGATTACATACTAAACATTCAAACATTACTTATTTTATTTACTAATTTTTTCCTTTGAAAAAGATACTGAAAGTCACCAGTCTTCAGAAGTCTTTCCTTTGTTATTGCCCCCAGACTTCCCCAGTTCCATTTTTTTTCAGCATAGGTCACCTTTAAACACATTCTTAGGTTGCTTAAAGAAAAAAAAAAATCCCACTTATATAAAGTGTTTTGAATGCTATAAGGTAAACCTTCATGATAGAATTGACTTTGTCTGTTTACCCAGCTGTATGGAAGCAATGGATGAGCCCATCTGAAAGATACTTGAAAACTGGGATAATAAATAAAGAACTAATTTGACTAGGGACTCAAGGGTGTTGGAATAATTTTGCAAGACCAGACAGAGACAGTTTTAGCATGAGTAACTGTCAGGAATAGCCTTGCCTTACCTGTGTTACTTTCTGCAAATTCTCTGATCTCTCTCTGTGCCTCTCTTATCTGTAAAAATGAGATAAAGTTTTTATCCTCATTCTTTCTGTTTTTTTTAAACTGAGAATGTCAGGTTTTAGGTGCTTTTTCATGGGTGTTCAAAGTGATTAGCAGTGATATTTCAAACATAGGGTGGTCTGGAATAGACTACCCTGTAATAGACTACCCTGTAATAGCATGAAGAAAAATAATGTTTTTTGCTTTTACCTCTAAGATACTAGGTCATAGTTAATTTACCTGTCTTTTCTAAAAAATATTAACACTGAACAGGAATGCAGATGGATATAAATATTTAAGCAAAATGAAATATATCACTATTGCAATACCTGTGCATTGCTAGCATTCACAACAGAATTCCATCCACACTCAATCCCCTGAGATGTGTGCCACAGTAGAAATGTTTGGCTTGCCCAGTCTATTTTCTTGATGTGACTGACACTGTATTCCTGGTGATAAGCACTTTGCTCTCAGCTCACTCAGTTCACTGCTTAGCTGAGATCTGTGCCAGTTCACCATCTCTTTGTTCTACAGTCTTTAATCAGCCTTGTCCTCTAGTCTCTTTCAAGGTATTTTCATTTCTCTTTTGTTTTCTTCAAATATGCTTCTGTCAGTTTCATCCATTTAGCTTTAAAAACTGTCCCTCCTATGGAAATCTTTTCCTTGGGTGAACAGTCATCTGTGGTGTATATTTTTCTATTGGGGGATAAATCTAGAAG
Source organism: Luscinia megarhynchos (assembly GCA_034336665.1). Taxonomy (NCBI): domain Eukaryota; kingdom Metazoa; phylum Chordata; class Aves; order Passeriformes; family Muscicapidae; genus Luscinia; species Luscinia megarhynchos. Next base: position 6,694,726 of record CM067592.1, on the reverse strand, counting down.
GAAGACAGTGCCTTCCTTTTTAGTCCCTGAGATCAAAACATCCTCTTGGCTTTGCAGGCTTCTGATGATACTGTTACACTTGTGAAACCACCTCTGGATTTACATGAGAATTCAAATTTGCAGCAGAATGCCTGTCCTTGAGAAGCACTTTGCAAACTCTTAGATCTGATATTGCAATTTCTCCAGTCTAACATTGTAGTGGCTCTTGGGAGAGTGAATTGTGGCCATACTCACCAGCATCCTCTCACTTTGAAGTGGAAGTAAGGCTTTCTTCAGTGGATTCAAGGCTGCATATGAATGTACTTGCTGTCAAAGACTTTGTGTTAAGCTACAGGCCTTGAGGAATGAAACTTCTGTTCTATCCATCCCTTTGTGGAGTTAGCCGTTTACCTGGCAGTAATTAGGAGTGTAAGCATGCCAGCTGCCTAGCCATATGCTGTCACTACTGTTGTATAGTCCATTTGACCTATGCACATGGCCTCTGATTCAGCAATATTTAGCCTTTTTCAAAACTTGAGACTCTTGAAAATCAGTTTCTCATGTACTTACATCCTTGATTCACGAGTTCCTGGTTCCTAGACTTGTCTGATTCCTCCAAGTGGGGCATGTCCTTCATATTGTGATTAACACTACGTTCCTGAACTCCAGGAAAATCAACACTGGCAGCTTTCAAAGCTCAACTAAGCCTAACTTTGTTAGGCTTGAAGCTTTGAAACTTTGAAGCTTGCCTTGTTTTGGTGCTGTGTAGACCAAATAATTAGCACGGTTCCCATCCAGCTTGAATTTTTCTTTAACTCTTGTGTATTCTCTCTTCACCTTTCTTCAGCCTTTCAAGAGGGAGATGATCCTGTGAGAACATTTTTCAGTAAAAAGTGCAAATGTTTCTGGGCCTATCCAGCAATTGGAATCCTATTTCTGAAAATGCAAACAGAGTTGCCATTTCATGCTTTTGAAATGAATGCAGTCTGTAACTCATCTAGGATTTCATAATCTAAATACCCTTATTCATCACTGTAGATTACAGATAGTGTGATATAAGTGATTACTATATTGAAAGATAAATTGCTTGCCATCTCTTGCCTGCAAAGCACACATTTTTGTGTGTTGATCAGGTTGTTTAATTAGAGGTGTCTTTATTTAATGAAAGCCAGGTGATTATCAGTTCAGGGCACTAAAGGTTGGTCTTTGTATGGCAGAAAGATTTTTCATGAGAGCTGAGGGTGTAATTTTCTTTCAGCTAAGAAGGTGGGAATTCGTTATCTGTCTGTACCAGGATGATTGCCTGCAGAAATATCTCTTCGAGTTAGTTCTGAATACCCTAAGATTTAGCTTGAGTCTTTCATTTTGAGCTGAGCAAAAAAGTTTGAAATTAAAGTTTTTCTGATGCACAGTTTGCCATTTGAAGTTTGTAAGGAGTCTCCTTCCGGGATTTTATCCACCATAGGACAAATTTCTTAAGTTCTTGAGACATCTGGACTCATCTCCTTGTATAAGCAGAATGTAACTGGTGAAGTGGCTTCAGCAGAGAACAGGCATCTACAGCATCTACTGCAAGTCTGCATACGTGTTGCATGTGGTTTTTGATTTATAGTAGTGTGATTGCCTGTCTCTGATACAGTGAATGCATTAAATACCATTGCGTAACAATTTTTGGTTGCTGGCAAATGTCAGAAAATGTCTGACGTGTCTCTCTGAATTACAGTAACACACATTGCTCTTCGTTTTGAAAATTTTATGTAATTTCAGATTTTGGCACATGGGTGGAAACAGATCATGTAGACATTCAGTGCTATCATGTGCCAAAGATTTTTCAGAGTACAATCAACAGGAAAAGAGATGCACGAGTTTCTCCTGTCTATGCAAGAAAATGGTCAATCTGAAACATATGCATGGGCTCTCTGACTGAGTTACTTACTGAGATTTAGAGTACGGGAAAGCAAACTATGTCCTCTGACCTCTCTTGGAAGTCTGGATTACCTTGAAGTTGGTCTCTGCCTTGAAATAAAGTAATTTCTCATTAATCTTTAATAGATGCATTAAATTCCATGTTAAATCTTTCCCCATCAGTTCTTCATAAGTGGTAGCAATTCTATTGACTGGAGCAAACCAGAAAGAAGATGTCTTCTGTTTTCTGGTGTGTAATTTCAAAACCTCCTCTTACCCTCTGGAGCTGAGTCATGAACATCAGTACCTTAGTTGTATGATGCATCTGATGAATGTCTCTGCTCTAAAACTTCAGAGGAATTTTCAGAAAGATCTACTTGGTGGATTAGACTGGAGGTGGTGTCTACCTGTAATTTAGTGAAGCTTTTGACTCTGTCTTCTGCAAAATTCTGCCGGAGAAACTGGCTGTTCATAGCTTGGGTGGGTGCACTGGTGACTGGGGAAAAAAAACTGTTTGATGGCCTGGCCCAGAGAGTGCTGGTGAATGGAATTACATGCAGCTGGGGCTGGTCACAGTGGTGTTCCCCAGGCTCTGTACTGGGGCCAGCCCTGTTATTTGTATTGATGATCTGAATGAGGGAATCAAGAGCTCCTTTAGTCAGTTTGAGGACAACACCGAGCTGGGTGGGAGTGCTGATCTGCTGGAGGGCAGGAAGGCTCTGCAGAGGCATCTGCACAGGCTGGATCCATGGGCTGAGGCCAGTGGTGTGAGGTTCAACAGGGCCAAGTGCCAGGTCCTGCCCTTGAGTCACAACAACTTCCTGCAGCTCCAGGCTGGGACAGAGTGGCTGGAAAGCTGCTGAGAGGGAAAGGACCTGGAGGTGCTGGTTTTCAGTGGCTGGACATGAGCTGGAGTGTGCCCAGGTGGCCAAGAAGGCCAATGGCACCGGGCTTGTGTCAGCAGTGGTGTGGCCAGCAGGACCAGGGCAGTGCCCATCCCCCTGTGCTGGGGCACTGGTGAGGCCACACCTGGAATCTTGTGTTCAGCTTTGTTTCCTCACAGCAAGAAGGGCACTGAAGGGTTAGAGTGTGTCCAGAGAAGGAAATGGAGCTGGGGTAGGGTCTGGAGCGCAAGTCTGGGAGGGGAGGCTGAGGCAGATGCAGGCACTCAGTGTGGAAAAAGGGAGCCTCAGTGGGGACCTTTTCACAGTGCTATGTGAGAAGGCAATCTCTGTCTGCAGTGACCTGGAAGGAGAGTGTAGCCAGGTGTGGATCAGTCTCTTCTCCCAGGTAACAAGTGACAGAACAAGAGAAAATAACTTCAAGCTGTGCCAGGACAGGTTTAAGTTGGATATGAGAAAAGAACTCTTCACTGAAAGAAAGGTCAATTGTTAGAACAGGTTGCCCAGAGAAGTGGTGGAGCCACCATTCCTATAGGCATTTAGAAGATGTGTCGATGTGGCAGCTGGGGACGTGGTTTAGTGGGGAGCATGGCAGTGCTGGATTGGACCTTGTGATCTTAGAAGTCTTTTCCAACCTAGATGGTTGTGTGATTCTAAGAACCCTGGTCCCTTCTGTGACTATGTCAAGGACCTACTCTTGCAGGCTGTCACTTTTAAACCTGAGCAGAAAAGCTTTTATTCAGTCATATTGAGAACATCATTTTACTCAGGAACCATTTATGTTCATGGTCACAGAAAGTGACACTGAAAATTTTATTGGAGAACTTGTCTCATTGAGTGAGAGCACAGGACTGCAAGGGTAGTTTGCAGTTTGCCTATGAGCAACTGAAGTCACTCATCTGAATGTTAAGTGGCAGGTGTGGAGACCATTTCTTTTCCACAGATCCATATGCCCCCTCATATGCAATGCAACATTCTGCAGTTAATGTGGCTTCTTTTGAAATACTTATCCTTCAGAACCTGCTCAGCTCTGGGACCCTTTGTCATTTGTGGTTTTGGTGTATTTTAGAGTGTCCTTTGTAATAAGTGTGCACATTGAGGCATGGGGTTGAAGGAGACAGAATGGTTATTTTTAGCTGTAACTTTTGCATTAAGTGTGAGCATAGTTCCTTGGGGTCCCTGGAGATTTTGAGGTTGAGAGGGATAGAAGACCTGGGATGCACAGTGGTGTTCTGGTATCGGTGTACATGTGGGAAGGGCTTGCTTCTGACCAGCACTGCCAGTGTGAAAGCCACCTGTTCTGTGTTCCTGGGTGCATGTGCAAACATCGTATGAATGAATGCATGGTCTGACTTATAAGTAACCTTATTTTTAGCAAACCCATGTTTAGCAGCTGTTGAAGACACAAAACTACAGCTGAAACATCAGCACAAGTTCAGCATTCCCACTTGAGCTGATATATATGTAAGCAAGCTTTGAATATAATAATCTGTTTGGTTGTGTCACCATACTATTTCCAATTTTTTTTCCTGAGTCTTAACATGGAAATAAGTCCCAGATATATTTATTTATCTGTTTATTTATTTATTTATAACTTGAACACTGGTTAATCAGCTGATGTCAGCCTTTTGAAACATTATTGTATGCCCTTAACGTAGATTGCAAGCTTTAGGTAAAACTGGAGCCAGGAGTAGGTCTGGAGGCAGTCGTTTTTACTTGCAGAAATGAGGGTTCAGACACACGTTTAAAAAGGTCTTTAAATATTTAGGACATTGTTTTTCATTTTTCCATGGGAATATCATTAAAGGGACATGAGAAATTTTGATTAATAGTTTTCATTACTTGTGCTGACTATGAGAATTCCACATGCAAGTGTGCGGCTGGGACTGCTACTGTGGTCACCCAGTAGTGGCAAATAGATGAATTGGGATCTAATTTTGTTCTGCTACTGTATCGCCATCAAATTATTTAATTGTTTTCTGGATTAGTTTGTTGCTTTTTAAATAGGAGATGCTGCCCAGTGTTTGTTAGAGAATGTAAGCTCAGTGAATTTAAAATGCTGTGTAAATGCAAAGTTGAGTTGTAGGTCTAGTTGTAAGATAGCATAAGGAGAGCTCAGTTAGCCTGGGAGTTCTCCATACATAAATTAATTCTTAAAAAAAGCTAGTTTTTTTGCTTGTGCTGGTTTAGAAAAAACAAGTACTTGACATAGGGAAAACTCCCTCCAATGCTGTATGACACAAGGCAGATACACATATTATATGATCCATTTCATGGATGGGTTTATTAATCAGAAGTAAAAAGGATAGCATAATCTGAAATGGAGAGTGTGTTCTTCTGTGAGTAAAATACAAGAAGACAATGCTGGAGTCCTCGATTATGTTGACACACCCCTGCACATTCTTATTATCAGTTTATTTATGGATTAATTCTATTATAACAGTTTATTGAAAACACTGTGGTTGCAGTTGTGTGCTTATTTAAAAAGAAGTAAATGTAGAGGAGTACTGATTTGCTTTATAAAAATTATTTGAAAACTTGCAGCTTTTCCCTTTCAGTGCTTTGTCAGTCAGACCATGTAATTCAGTGGACACATGCATCTTGGAAAGTTCCTCCATGATTCCTTCCTTCTAATGATGAGTGACAGCAGTGTCAGTCACTCTTGGGTCCCTGTGTATACATGGCAAGAGTAAAAGGGTGAGGCACCAGCAGAAGTTACTCAAATCCAGCAGATGATTCAGTTTAGATTTATCTGGGCATCTTCTTTCTGAAGTCCTTGTTATTTTTTATTAAATATCAAGATATTCAATTTACTTTTTCCTGAATGATTAGATGGCATCATCACTAAGATGATCAACACTGCATGTGAAATGCACAACCCTAAGTAATAATCAGGAGCATGCTTTTTTCTGGTTTGGCTTATTGATTTTCAGAAATATTATTAAGGCTCTTTGCATGTTGAACTAATTCCTTCTCTTAAAATTGATAAGTATTTTGAGTATTCCTTTTAATTCATCTTCAGCCTTTTTGACCCATAAGTCTACACTTCTGTGTTGGAACAAAAGGCAGATAGCAAGCAGGCTGTCGAACAGTCCTGGGCAAAACTAGAGATGTTAGTTATTCTCTTTTAACCCTTTTCTTCTCTAATAGAAGCAAGTTAAACGATTGAGTTAAGAGATTAAGGCTTCTGTTAAAATAAACATGAAATAAATTTTTAAGGATATTAATGAAAAGACTTGGAAATGTCAGAAACACTGTCAAGTGGAGGGCTGGTCATTTTTTAAAGTATCAGATGCCTAGGAGAAACCTCTTCTTACTTTGGGTGTAATCAATTTTTTTTCTCTCTGTGTTAGTGAGGGATCTTTCCATATCATGGTTTAACAGACAGGATGACTTGAGTGAGTGCTACAGTGGAACTTGCCAGCCATCACAGTAAGATGCACTCTTTCACAGTAGTAGGGGTCAGGAAAAAAGTTTAATCTGGGGACACCTGAGAGCAAATAAGGCTCAGTTATGTGGGTGGGAGATGCTGTTTGAAGTAGGAAAGATCTCATCTGTGCTTGCAGATGGCATCTGTTGCAAGGGCAGTAAGTTGTAGGTACATGTGACACCTCTCTGGGACAGGAGGTCACTGTTCCCTTGATGCCAGGCACAGGACTGGGAGCTGCTGCTGCCATCACAACTATCACCACTGTGGGTCGGGAAAATTTCCTTTCTCTGATGGCCGTATTCAAGTAATGAAGATTTAGACACCTCTAACAGAAAGCTGTTCCTCCCAGAAACTGGTCCTCACAGTTACCGTTTTTACATGTATTTATCTCTTTTCACAAAGGGGCAATTAAACTCCCATAAGTCTGCCAAATTTATTACATTCTGTCTACCTAAATATTTCCTGTCATTTCAGTTGAATGTGGCATTTTCCGGTTCTTTTTATCTTGCAACTGCTTAACTGTCACACATTCTTTCTGAGCTGGCTAAATGTCGAGGGTGGAATAAATTATTACTCACATACTGTTATTTGTATAACTGTACTATTTAGATTGGGGACCAATATCCACTTGTATTAGGTAGGCATCTGAATTTGAATCTGAATGATGGTCACTGTTCCAAAGAAGTCACAATGTTCATGTGTTGAAGCATTTTTTTTAAAATCAGTTGGATATGAAAGCTGCTTTGAAGATAAATGCAGCATGATTAAATTAAGTATTACTTACTGATATATATTTCTTGCATAAATTTGATTTTCTATTTACATGGCTTCCTGAAAATGCCATTGTTAATAGAGTTCTGACATCTTATTTCCCTTATTGCTGTCTCAGTAGCATTTTATTTCTGATGCTTTAATAACTCAGTGTAGACTGAAAGGATAAAACTGAGGGAATTGACTGAACTAATTAGACCCTGATTTGTCTGGCTGTCCAGTGCCTGACAAACGTGTCTTTGACATAAACAGAATAAAACATTTCTGCCATTAGCCACTTACAAATATCTATTTTGGCAGAGCTTTGAAACTATTTAATTCTCAGGGCATATTGTGCTGGGTAAGGAACCAATTCAGGATTTTTCTTTTGCCATTGTAACTCCCCCTTCCTGTCTGTGTTGAAATAGAGTCATATTTAGTAGCTTCACAAAAACTCAAAAACAGTTAATGCACTTAACACCCTGACAAACTGAGTATTTCTGAGAAAGTGGAAATGTTCCCATTTCAATTTCTGGTTAATGACACACTCGAGTATGGGATCTGAAATGTCAGTCTTTGTATTTTCAAACCTGTAGAAACTTGAATAAAGCTTATACATAAGAGCAATCAACTCTGATAGCAGTAGGCTAAATATCAGTTTCTGAAAATAAATTTTATATGAATCTATTCTCCAGACAATTTGACTTTTAAATGTTTAAAAATGTGACATCTTTATATAAGTGAATATAGATTGAGGCAGGAGCTATAAAAACTTGAAGTTTCCATGCATCACCTACTTTTCACTATCACCTGTTAAACAGCACAACTGGATACAATGTGGCTTTACTACTTTCCATTGCAATAATTTACTGCCCTTCTGACCTATAAACAGATAACCATTAGCATGACTTGATACTGTTAGAAGTTTGGATACATTCTCAGGTGTAATTCATGGTTTTAAATATTGTATGTGTGAAAGGTTTTATAACCCAGCATTTGGAAGACGGCAGCATTACATTTCCTTGAGCAGTGTTCTGGGAGCAATGATTTGTCACTGCAGCCTTGTTACAGGGCTTCCAGAGTGACTGTCTTCTCACCTCCTCCTGGATTGCTGTATCCTTATGTAAGAACCATTGAAAAATTCATTAAGCACCCTCCCTTTTGTCATTGCTTTCTCTGAGGGTGACTTCACTGCAATCTGCATGCAGAAAGTTTTTGGTGACCTCAGTTATTGATTTACACTTAATAACTTCCTTGGAGTGGAGAAAGGGGGGGATGGAATTTGGGAGTGAATGTAAGTGGCTCCTTGTCCTGCATCTGCTACTGATTTACTCTGTGACCTTTGGATAATTACTTCAGCTTTCTGTGCCTAAGCTCACTATTTGTACAGCGAGGTCAGCAGTGCTTCCCACCAGCACTTGTAAAGCTTTTCAAGTTCTGTGCTTGAAAACCACAGGAACAAAGAGCTGTCATGATTCATAATGGCATTACCCTCTTTATACCAAAGTCCTCTATTGAAATAAGAATAACTGGGCTCTGGTAAGAGTGATGAATCGAGTCTGTTGTCCCTTTTCTATTTTTGAGATATAAAACAGCCATAAGAAGTGTTCATGCAAAATGACAAATAATTTAAATGTGTTAGGCTCCTCAGGTTGCTGCTTCTGATCCCTGTTTCTCATTTTGGTCCTAAATAAGGCCCAGAGACCAGGTGACACATGAGTTTTCACATTTAATTAAACTGAGTAATGTGCCTGAGCTGTGCCTGTTCATGGAAACCCAAAGGATTGGCACCAAGTACTGGTGCTGGCTAGGCAGTGAGCTAATGACCAGTGAGTACTTGGTAAGGTTGATTTCATCATTGCACCAGTTAGTTATTTAAAAATGTTAGTGGCATGGGAAGTAATCTTAAAGCATGTCAGCTACCCTTTGAAGAAGAATGCATGGAAGCATCTTGAGTGACTAGCTAAACATATATGTTAGTGAGACCTGAGATGCTTAATCCTTATTTCTTTCATAAACTTAATTTTTAAAGCTGGTTTTAGGACATAATTGAGAAGAGAACTCGTAGTAGTTGACAAATACTCTACTTGGTAAGCTAATGTAGCTTAAGAATGATTGAAGATAATCAGAAGACTTCTGATGTTCACATAATGTTTACCTAAAGCAGGCATTATAACTCGTTTGTTACAGGAGTTATTACCTGGAGATTAACAGTAAATGGGCGAAATGGGAATTTAAGAGCAGAATGAGAAAAAGACAGAGGGTAGAAACAGGGAGGTGACATAGCCATGTTCTGTAGGTACTTGTGAACTATGATAATACTATCTCAGTAGATACTCCCAGTAGAAGAACTCATCCAGGTTATTGTTTCTTGAGAGGCTAATCTTCTGAGATAGGCATTGTGAAGAATGTCTGTAAGTGCATAGTAAGAGAGCTTTGTGGATATCCAGAGTTGATATTTCTCTCAAACTTGGAAGAAACTCTGTCATTTACTCTATAAGTAAGGGTAAGTATGTGCCTTTCCTACACAGTGGGTGTCTTCAGTTTGCCAAGTTCAGCTGCCCATCAAAGATGAGATCACTTAATTAAAAAAAGGCTTTTATGCTTTTGTGGTAAGCTGTAGAGAGAATGTGGGTAGGGAATAAAATGATTGGAGGAACAGTGGAATGTATGCAGCACAGGTCAATGAGAGGTCTTCTGTAATGACAATAATTGTTGGGAACATTTTAAAATACACTTAATCAGTATTGGGATTATAAAGATCTACTATCTGACAGGCAGAGATTTCTACATAGCCATGATTAGAAAGCTTGTTTAGGCAGTGGAAGATCTCTTCTGAGCTAGTGAAGATTGGGTTAGGGTCTGACTGTGGCCTAATTTTATATCTTTAAGATTTTGGAGGCATGTTGGGATTTGGTGTTGCAGTTATGCTGCATTACTGAATTGAAATTAGTTTTTCATACATCAGAAGCAAGTACTACACACTTCTAGTTTTACTGAAATATTAATACAAAAAAGCCCTTTCATTCCTCAAATGCTCTTTAAAATGTTCTTTCTAACAAGATAATAACTGTAACCTAACAATTTTATATGCATAACCTTTTGTAAGCCAGGCAGGATATGCAAGCAGAAATGGCAGGTTGTAAAAAAATAGTGTGGTTGTTTGTATTGTGTTAGTGTTTAGAAGCTCAAGCTCCATTGTTTTAGGTGTAGCATGAATACTAAAGGAAGATACAGATTCCTGGGCCAGGCTGCAATTTTGCAAAAGTACAGCTGTGTATGTGTTCTTTACTGGGCAGTCTGGTGGTGTTCTGGGCAGCAGGATCCTGAGCCTGGAAATATTATACTGACAGCCAAGGGAGCTGTCAGGTTTTGTGAACTGCTGTAGTAAACTAGAAAAAAAAATTCAGATTTTTTGCTTTATTTGTGTCACTGCAGAGGTGCAGGAAAATGCAGGGGGCACAGTCATCAATCCTGGAGTAATTTAGGAAGGCACTGCACATGTCCTGTCTGATCTATGATTTGGGGTGCAAGCAACAGAGAAATGAAAGAAAAATGTGTAGGAGATGGAAAGGCAATGATGTCCACAGAGCATATTGCCCTGTGCTTGCTGGGAGCACAGCAGTGCTCTGTGCCTTCCTCGCTGTTATCTTCTAGCAGTAGTAACCAGCAGTTGTTGTTAGTCCTAGTGGGATGTGCTATTGTGATTACAATCTTGCTTTTTCCCCCCTCAGCTTGGATTTCCCATGTGATTTTAGCAATATTCTTATGGAGAACTGTTAGAGCAAGATAGGAAGCAAATGTTTTATGGCAGGTACAATCTGTGCTGGAAAATGGCTTAAAGTGTTCTCTTTTAACCTGAGCACTTAGTACAATATTTGTGGCAATCAGGAATGCAGGAAATGAGGATGCTTTGTAGCAGAGTTAACGAAGAAGATTTCAGTATGTGCAAACCTTTGGCTGCAGTTACGCTAGTGCTCAGAAGGTGCTTATTTTCCTGTCTTTCAGTAAGTCCTTCCCTGCTCAGGCAGTCTTGCAGGAGCATTTTCTGTCTGTGGCAGATGAGGCACGGAGGAGAGGGCCTGTGGGAGATCACATGCTGGGTCACCGGTGAAGAAACAGGATCTTTATTTGTTGTTTGTTATCAGAAATGAATTACTTGAGGGCATGGTTGTGCCTTGCTTTGGTCAGATACCCCCTGAACAGGCTGATATGTTGTACCACATAGTGGTATTAGCTCAGCTCCCAGAAGCAGTAGAGCTGCATCAGTAATTAGTTCTTCTCAGCAAGCTTAATTAGCAGGCTCAAGCAGATACTGCACTGACATGGATACTTAACTTCTGGTTCCCGAGCCAGCTTAAGTATGTGTGCAGGAGCCAAGCGCTGTGCAGCGTGAGCCTAAAGTTTTGCCACCTTTGCTTTATTTCATTTACGAAACAGACCTTAAATCTCCTTTTAAACTTCTTTCCTCAGACTTTTGCTACAGCTTTTAGAGGTCCTTTTTATCTACGTGAGAAATAAATAAGTACTGCTTTACACCAGGCCCACACGTCCGTTTAGAGGATATTATTTTTGATTAAAATCCATTGGTTAATTATTCAAACAATTTTTTTGTTGCTTTTATTATTATTTTTTAAATCAAATCCCATTTTAGTCATCTTTTTAGGCAGGAGGTGATGTATATAAAATGATCTTAGTGTTTATTTGAACACCCAAATGCAATAAATCTGCTCAGTATTTCAATAGCATGCTTATTAATAGAACACATTATTCTGTTCAATATTGCATTGTCTTTAAAATTTAACAGAGCATTAGTAGTAATGAAACTAGCTTAAATCAATATATCCCTGTTACGAGCCCATCTCTGTGAGGGAGCAAATTCAAAAATTTGCCTGTAGCACAATAACTAGGTGGTAGTTGCACAAAGTGATCTAAAAGGGAGACTTTCAGCGAATTTATAATTTCTAATTTAGAATGTGTGCAGATCACAATATATTAACATTAGTTTTAATGGAAATATTTTCGGAATTAAAAAAAATTCCCCAGAAAATACTTCAACTGCTTAGAATTAAATGTTGGGTCTCACTGTCAATAATGAAAAAGCTTCAACTCACTGGAGTAGGCTTTGTAACTACACCACATGCAACAACTAAATTGAGTATTGTGAATATAGTCCAGAAAGTATCACAGATATTTTCCCATTTAGTTGCAGAAATTGTGTGAAAAAACAAGTGCGCAAAGAAAAACTAAAATTAGATTTAACATCCTCAGCTTGGCAATCGCACGCTTCCATTAAATGTATGGGCCAGAATTTTTATACTTAGATGTCTAAAATTAAATCCCCGAATAAGAGACCTGATTGTAGAAAGTGCTTAAGCACAGTGTTTGTAAAGAGATCCATGCCCTAGTTCTGATAGTTTAATTTTAGTTTTCTTGGTGGGTTACTGTCACTTCATTTAACTCAGCGTTGCTGCAGAACAATGTCCTGTTCTCTTGACTTAGGCTGGTTGAGTTGAATGGCAGTGAGTGCAGGGATGAGCCCTTGCAGCACATCCACTCAGGTGGGTGGAACTGTGTCTTACCACCAAGTCTTTACAGGTAAGGAGGCAGAGTGAAGACCACTGAAAGTCAGACCACTCATTCCTTCTAGGAAACTCTTACAATGTGAAGTAACCTGCTGTTGCTGTGGGGAAAAGCTGCTTGGTTTCCACTTTTGAGATCCAGATTAACACTCTGCACAAATTGATTCTCCAGTTTCTAAAAGGCAATTTGGGGTTGTGTCTCAGTAGTGTTTGCTAAGCATGCTTACATATTGAACACTTGGTGGCTTTTAATGTGTTTTTTTCTTATGTATTGCCTACAATTTTTTGCATTGATTTCAGCTTGCTTAAATCCTCCAGAAATACCCACTACCCTCCAAAAACCATATCAAAACAAAATAACCCACACCAAATATCCAATGAAAACCTCCAAAGACTCTCTCCCAAAACTTCAGAGATAGGAGGAAGCAGTTTGCTTCTCTTCTCTATCATCCTCCACCCATGGAGCTGAAGATCTTCAGCAAACATTGCCTCACAGTGAAGCAGTGAGGCATCCTGAGATGGGTAAGTAGCAAAATGTTGCAGATGGGTGTCTTGAGTTATGGATGGGTTGAGTCATTCACTGTTGAGATATCAGTAGAAGAGACTGATGAGTGACAGCATTCCTGCTCATGAACTTGCTAGCTTTTTCCCCTTCTTAAGATGTTGAAATGTAATGAAACTTAAACATTTTTAAACAACTTCCAGATTAAATTTTAATAGGAATGAAAAATGAACAATATTCTTACAAGTAAGAAATGGTCTTCATTATTTTTTAAAGTTCGTATCATAAGGAACAGCGCCATTAATAAGAGCCTTGAGTTTTTTTATATTATGTACACTGTTCAGATAGAAATTTAACAGGGAATTTTAATGAAATGATGGCAGAAATCACATTTTTATTACATCCCTTTGCAGAATATTTCCTGTGAGACCAAGATAGAGAGAGGCCAAAATTAATGGCTTTTCATAGGAACTCAGTGATAAGTTATGGAAAGCTTATAGAGATAATAATTTTAGGCTGCTGTTTGGATAGCTAAACAGCCTTATGGAGAATTGCTGCTTAATAGACATATCATGGGAATTAAAGACATTTGGATGTTAATTTGTATACTTATTTTTGGTATAGGACCACAAAGAGAAATTCATTTTACAGATACTTTGCCTGCTGCTCTGTGGAGAGAGGGAAAGAATTCACTTATTGGATAGTTTCTGTCACTCGACCGCTTAAGAGAACATGGAGAGTTGTCAGGGGGCTGCCTCTCTTTCCCTTTTTCTCCCCTCTTGTGGTTTTTAATCTGAATGTAAGAGAGCATGATAAGATCATGCCATGGTTTTGTTCTCATTAAAAATTAAAGAAATTGTTATTTTGGGAAATGAGAGTTATGTTTAGGGAAAATAAGCACCAAAAATATTTATGAAAATCTAAGCAATCTAGCATATTATGTTGACTTACAGTTGAGCTTGTATTGCCCACTTGGCAAATATATTTTACCATATTGCTGTACAACTATAATAATAAATGAACATATACTAAAGCCCCCATCTACTATGGCAACTGGCGTTTTAAAAGCACTTCACGTGCTCAGTTTCCTGTATTTTAAATGCAGATGTTCATCCAAGTTTTAATACCAATGGGAGGCCCTGTTCAAAACCTGCATTAGAGTGAAGCACAAGGTGGCAATAAACTTAATTCGGGCTTTTATCTTTCTTGGTTCCACCTCAAAGCTTTTAAATATTGCAGTTCTGAAGTGCGAATTTCTTTTGTGTTAGTCATTTCTGCGAACACCTGCGAGCGGCTGGGTTTAATTGGCCTACAGCTGGCACTGACTGTGTGTGCAGGGGCTGGGGGAGGCACTCCTGATCGGCTGCCTTCGCGGAGGGCATCATTATCTCCTCGCCTTCCTTTTCAGCTCCCTCTGCTTGCTTTCTTTTTGGTTTAGTTTTTTTGGTTTTTTTGGGGGTTTTTTGTCTTATATGTGGGATAGAAAGGTTTAGGGATTAGGGACTGAAAATAGAAGGGGCTCCAGTGAGATTTGATGGCTCCTGGATGAAGTAATTTCGGCAAATATATCTGCATGCATCAACACCTTATTGAGCAAGCCAAGCGTGGATTTGCTAATCTTGTTAGTCAATTTGCAATACTTCTGTGGCTTTCATAGAGGTGACTGTGCCAAGGGCCAGGGAGGCTGAAGTGCACAGCAGTGACAACAGGATAAAAGGAGGGAGTAAAGATTTTAAAAATCCCTTCTCCATGTCAGCTGTTAGGAGTGTAGTGGAAGGTGTCACCTTACATATGGCTGAAACAAAATGACTACAGTTCTGTGTATAGACGTTTTTGGTGGGATGGCTTTGCTTCAGTAGTAGATGGCCTCATTTTTATTGAGACTCCCTGGATCTCAGTAACTCAGTTTAAATTAACAGACTTCTTGTTTTTCTGAGTGTTTTGTACTTCAGCTGTGCAATAAATGTTGCTCTGCTTATACTTCATTTTTAAGCTGATTTTCAGAATTAGGTATTGGCATGACAAATCTTATTTCATACAAGAAACTACTGCAGAGTGCTTGATTAAAAGTTAAGAGGAACTAAAATGTTCCTTACCAGTTGCTGCTTTGTAACAGATCAGTACGTTGTTCTCTACTTATTGGCTTCCCTGGGCTTTACAGATGAAGTTGAATTATATAATCTTTTATTGAAACAGAACAAGGGAAGGTAGAAAAACAGCCAAACCACTTGAACTAAGCCAAAATGTCCTAAAGGTCATATTTAGCAGTGCTAAGAAGGAGAAAATACTCTTTGTATGGAATACTTTATTCACTACAGGAGCAAAAGTGAAGTTTTGAATCTAAATTGAAAGCTGTGAACAGCCACAAGCCTATAAATACAGCTTTTGGATTATAATAGGCCTTATAGTCTTTGTGTGTCCCTTACAATTTGTAATTTGGAGAATGGTGTAGTTTGTGAATCTGGTGAGTTATGGCATGCTTTTTGCCAGGTGTATTTCCATTAGGGATTTATTGTGTGTGGCCTGTAAGGACCCTTCATGCCTCTGCGTTGTTTATCCTCTGTGCTTTGTAGCTTAATGGTCTTCTGCCAGGTGAGACTTAGCCTAGAACAAAAAGATTACTTAAATAGGCATGAAAACTAAGGAAATGCCTCTTCACTTTCCTATTAAAGCAGCACATGTATTATTCTAGCTAAATTTGTTCATTTGCATTGGCCACAGTCTTGTTGATGATTGACTTTGTTCCAGCAAAAGGCATGCAACTATTATTTTTGAGCAAGTGGAGTTACAAAAAATGAATGCACACTGGGTGCAAAGTGAGTACTGGAGATATAAGGTCGATTAATAAACTCTCCTAACTTTATTCCTTGTTTTTTTTCTTGCTGCTGTTTTTCTAGGACCTCACTCTTACTCTTTGTGTCAAACTTGTTGCTTCCCTTTAAAATATTTTTCAGTGCAGATGGATACTTTCGGGAAATATCGTACTACAGAGTGCACCATTGCTAAGCAGAAAAGTGATGCACGCTGGAAAGAAGGAAAGGGTAGATACAGACTGAGTCTGCATGAGTTAGTCTGTTCAAATACATGGACAATATTGGTGAGATAATTTAGGCTGAGGAGAGCTGAGTACGGGGATTTTTTTCAATCTGACCAGTATAATGTCTTTCATCCTTCAAGGCTTCCATTAGACACTGTCAGTGTGACTGACTGCATGCCCAAGAAAGTGTAGCAGCGTTCCCTAACTTCAATACAACTTGTTCAAGTTTCCTATTTGTGTTACCCAATTGTGTTTAATTGGAATACATTAATATAGCAGACACCTTGCCTTCGCCTAACCAGATTTAGGGCTGAGAATGAGTAGAAAGGTCTTATCTTAATGAAAATGAATTTTCTTCTGTCTGAACAATAATGCAATAAAATGATCAACCTTCTTTTTATAAGCTGTTAATTGCCTGCATGTGTAATGCTACCTAGCGACATTTTTAGTAGTGCCTGGCGAGGGCCCTGCTGTTGGTCAGAGATTTTCAGAGAGGGCTGAAAGATAACATTATTAGTAACAATTAAGACAAATGTTTCTTTTGTGGCTTGAAGAAGGCTCATTTAGCAAAATCTCTCAAAGGCAAGGCGCTGAGCATTTGCAAGGCTTTATTTATTTTGTAGGAAAGTAAATTGTTTGAGGGAGGGGAAGGACTGGAGTGTAGATGAGACCCAGCAGAGCAGCAATCAAAGGCATTCCAGTAATGGCACCAGTGCAGACCCAAGTGCAGGGCAGTGGGATTCCATATACAGTAAAGGGTGAGAAACAGCTACCTCGAATATTCTTCTTACAGTAACAGAATGCTTTAGTTCCTGAATTAATTAATCAAAGGCCCTGGACTGCAATGTCATTATGAATAGTCAGAACATTTTCAGCTTGGTGCTTGGCTCATCAGTCTGGCAGACACTGAACTCTGTCAATCCCTATTGAAGTTGTGCCAATCTCCTCAGATGAAGTTGATTGATGTGAGCCCTTTCCTCACCATTCATTTGGACAGCCAGACTGTGTGTGACTAAATTCTTGGCCATCGCAGACATTCAGATGAATTCATTTTGATTAGTTCTAGTTGAGACTTTGGGGAAACACGAAGCCTGAATTGCCGTTCTTTTCCTCCCTTGCCCTTTGTCGTTCTCGAGCTCTTCCCTTGTCCATCCACAGCCATTATGCTCATGCACGCGTGCAAGTGAATACACATGCACACATTTCTGTTGCTAGGCATTAATCCATGGGTCCAGGCAGAGTTCAAGAGCTTTTTTCATACTAATTGTCTTTTACCAAACTACTTCTCTTCTCTGTACAACGCAATATTGGAAAATCGTGCTGTTTTCTCAGTTGCAGCATTTTAATGCTTGCTCTGTCTTCAGTGAGTTGCTTTGCTTTTTTTTCTGCTATCTGGGACAAATTTAGTGTAAATTAAATGACCAGTTCATTTTTTTGCGCTCCATAGGCTGCAGCAAGTAATAAACAGCTTATGTAATCTCCTAATCATCAACTCAGCCAAAAAATGTCATAAAACTCTGCAGTATACAGCACCTCGCAATGATTTTTGTAGCCTGCAGAAACCGTATATTATGAATATGGTTTCCTATGGGTTTTTTTTTATTTAAATTGTCATTATACTCCATTTGCAGAAAAGAGAAAGACTTTCTTTTCTTATTAGATGTTCCATTTTAAACCCATATTTGTTGCCTTTCTGTGTGCTTGTTAATTCTACTTGGAGATTGTTGCTTGCTTTCATTGCATTGGAAAAATGATGTAAATATCAGAAATATTAGGGACAAAGAACTTCTCCAGTCTTTCCTTCTTTGCCCCTCTCCCACTTAGAGTGTTCTGGGCTTCTCTCAAATTTCCAGTGTTACTTTGGTAATTCATCTTACCCTTGCATTCTCCATCTATGTATGTAACCAAAATTTTCATCTTTGACTCCTTACTCCCACTGTAAGATTTTTCTCCTTCCAGATCTTCTTTTAAGCATTTTTGTCCAGCCTAAATAGCATGAAAGTTGGTTTCCATTGCTTCTTATGGGAGGCTTCTTTTGTGGTTTGCTATCACAAGGCATTTTTATAGCTGTTATTTCCCATTTCATCATTTCACACGAATTTTTTGTAGCCTGTATAACTGTTGCCTATTATTTGGTATTAACCTGTTAGTGCATGATGTTTTTATTTTTAAATTTAACCTGTTTAACCAAATCACTGGTGTTATAAATTGCTCTATGTATCTTAATCCATCTAAATTCTTTTAGTGGTAGTAGTTTGAGAAAGCATTATGAACAATATGATCTGTTTCAGACTCTGTGATATGAAATACAGTGTTGAGCATTTTCTTCTCAAACCCTTTTAGAAGTAATTTTTCAGTTTTCATGGTGCTGTCATTGATGCCAGCCGTATCTCAGCTAGTCTTCCTTAGTGCAATGCATTGAAGAGAATTGATTTGAACAGAATGATAGATCAGTCTAAAAGTTACTTTGGGGAAACTTTTTAGGGTGATCTTACGTATCAGAAGTATTTGAAATAGGTTTGTGTTCCTTCAATTATAAGGGAATATTGCCTTGGGATTCTTCTGAAGGACTTCTCTGTTAGGTCTTGGAAGGGTGATTTGTGACTCCCTTGCAGTTGATACTCTGCTTTGGGAAACTGGCCCTCTTAATTCTGCTCTGTGCAGTTTTCAGTTTTATGTGTAGCTTACTTTACATATTTAAATATATGTTCAGAAAAAGTGATTTGACGTGGACCTGAACTAATACTGCTGATGCTGAATGTTCTTGACTCTCTGAAATTGTTGAAAGGTGGGAGCACTCTGCTCCTCAGCACCTTTCCAAACTACCACATTGCTCAAATGCCAGAAATGTATTTTATATGGGCAACAGAAACTGCCTTCTGGTGAACAGTCTTCTTTCTTTATAATTTGAGCTAAGCAATTGCTCAGTGCCATTTCATGAAATTGTAGTGAATTATGTATTTTCAGGCCCAACCACTTTATGAAGGAAAACAATCTTTTGAGGTGAGCTGATAGGAGTCTGAGATGCAGCACAACATAGCTGGGATTCATCCAAGAGAAGTAAATGCAACATGTATTGAGAAGGAAGTGTGATGGGAATCGTTTCTGAAAAGGAATTGCAAATTCCTGCCTAATGCAAGAAGGGAGGAGCTGGCTCTCCTTTTGTTGTGCTGCAGACACTAGAAGAGAAATCCACATACAGGTTTATGGGTCATCATTGCCTGTGGTGCTCTTGCTAAGTACCTTAATAGAACAGTGTTTGTGAAAGGATACGAGTTTAAATGCTTTAGTAAACTACAGAAAGATTTAAAAGGGGGAAAACGAGGGTGTTCTAACTACCTACAGCTTTGGCACCCTGTCTGCTTGTTTAATTACTATAACACATTTGACACAGTTGAAAACTTTTGAGTTAAAATCTTTGTGTGTATTGTATATAGAATGATGTCTTTTATATTTTCTTCTCTGAATTGATCAGTCCTTTTTTTGTAGGTTTTATTGCTGTAGTACAGCTGTTGGTTATTTTTCTTTTTAATGCTTAGCCCTTGCCCAAGGTGCTTTGAGGGGAGGAGGAGTAGATCAAAATAATAATTTTTCTTCTCATAACATTAAGATAGGAGTTTTTAAATGACTGGAGCCAATTTATTGCAGAGTAGATCCATTGCGGACACACTCAAAATCTATGGGATTGATTGACGATGCTGTTCTATCGACATGTCTGTTCCAAAGGAGAATGTGGGATAATAGGTTGAAGACTTGATGAATGCCGTTTTGTTTAGAGGAAATTATATTTTGGTGCATTTAGTACATTTGTAATGTAGGAAAGACTTTGAAAGTTACCTTCAAAAAGTGTCTCTAGAAAGGCTTCCACTCTTGATACCCAGCCTTGTGGTTATGGATAGTTCTGGCATTGTTCCAGTTCCAGGGAGATCCCACTGCTGGGAAAACACAAACAAAATACATTTTTATGGATTTTGTGGATTGAAGGTTTAAAAAACCCCACCAAAAAATTCCAGAACTTTAGTTTGAACCTGACTTGTGTACAAGTTATATATGTTCCTTTCAAATATTGGTGAGTTAAAATTGTCTTAATGAAAATGTTTGTAATTTTCTACATCTCTCTTTTATATATGAGCAGCCTGGCTCTCTCATTGCCCTTGTGAAGTGGAAGGTGATACTTCTTTTCAAATGCTTCCAGTTTATGTAATTATTTTTGTGGGTTTTATGAAATAATACATTTTAAAATTAGTGGAATTCGATGTGGTATAATTCCTAACAATGCATGTGAACTCCTAAGATTTGCAGGGAAATAAGCTAATAAATTCATCTTACCATTGTTTTATTGAATCGATGCTTCCATCTTTACTTTGAAAACGAGTATTAGATTGCATGTTGAAAGTGCTTTTTCATCTTTTCCACATTAGTTTTACTTTCTGAAGCATGACGTCCCTAAGTTTAAATCTGAATTTAGAGCAGAGGCATAGTCTGAGTGAAACCAGTAAGAGACACAGGAAGAAAAAGATTTATTTCCAATTCTGTCTTCCTTATGGTTTATGTATGGCAGAAATGAAAGGCTTCTCCCAAATGAGTTCTGTGTGAAATGTTTGTTTCAAGTGTTTTTTGATACAGCTTGCTGATTTAATGATTAAGCTTTCTATCCCACAAGTCTGTGGCTTGGCATTCCAGCCAGCTCTATGAAATTGTCTCCAGGCTCTCCCTTCTGAGGTGGGGAGGAATAAGGAACTGATGGTTGTTGGCCCTATCTTGAGCATCTCTTGGACCACTTCTACTGTAACCTTAATTTGAAGAGTCCCTAAGATATGCTGGCTTACTCCAATCACAGCATTCACACCTGGCTCACTGGTCAGCCTGGGGTGTTAAAAAGAAAGCCATGGAAGAAGTGAGACTGAGTTAGCAAGCAGAGAGCAAGACTCTTGCCCTGTTTCTCAGGCACCTTCAGTATGCATTCAGTAATGTCCATGGCTTTTGTCTCTGCTCCATATGCATGGGAGAATGGAGATTTCAGGATGAAATAGGGCTCTCCAGCAGAGAAGAGCACCAAAGTGTTATTTAGTCCTGGTGCCACCCTTCCAGCAATTATCATAACCTCATTTATTTTCCTCTCAGCTCTGATATGGGCACTGCAGTTTTCTGTGTTGAAAGAAATTATGACTATTACTTTGGTTATTCTACTTGGGTAATAGCATGAGTACTGTACATTCAGGTGCCAATTTTTTTTTCAGTTGGAGAATTGAATTCAGAGGTTGATATTGATACAGTTGAACACCTACAAATTTGAGTACAAAATAGAGACTCCTAGAGTTCTAGTTAGCTGCTTTTGATGAATTGAAATAAATTCATATTCTCTTATTAAAGGCCTTGAGAAGAAACCAAAATGCAACTCTGTATGCATGATTCTTTTTAAAAATGAAGGCTAAGAAAATCCCAATTGATACATATAAGACATAGCTTTTTAATTTATTGCTCGAGCATATGCAAAAAAGGCATTAATTTTCAGTAATATAAAATTCTCGATATGTAGTGCCTGGAGCTATGGTTTTGAACCTAAATTGCATGTATTTACTAAGCCATATAGCTCTGCAATGTGGAAAATGGAAGTGCATTTCAAATGTGTGCAGGGATTGCTATTACTAAAACCAGTTGCAGTTTATAAGTGAGAAAAATAAAGCTTCAGATGGCAGATGAAGAGACACCTTTATTGACTCCATATGCTTGACTGCATGAGGTGCGTTCCTGAAAATGGGAAGCAAGTGCCATATTTTAAGGAATTTCAGAAGTCAAGCATCAAGGGGTAATAGAGTTGACCTCTAATTTCAGAAATCACAGGCTAATGTTTGAGAACATTTCACTTCCAAACTTTATTTAATGCTCTGCTTAGCACTCAGTTTTATGACAGTAAGGATTTTTGGCTGGGAGGCACATCAGTTATACTGTTACCTACCAGACTTTTTTCACTTTAGCAGCAGACACCAGTGGCCCTAGAAATGAATGTTGCTACTTACAAACTGTGTAGAGGTGTGGCTGGACTGGCCTTCAGTCCTTGGTTTCAAATGCATGATTTTGCATCTTCTGTTCTTTTTCCCTTGGACAAAGTACACTATTCTTGTTTGATTTATTTGTAGGAGGAGATTTTTTTCATTCTGAAAGGCTTGTTGCCTCCTTGGTGTTAAAATATTTTAACTGGCATTTTTCTGTCTGCCACTTCCTAGAGTGTCCATTATCCATTGCTGTCATATGTTATCTAAAAGCTGAGTCTTGGAATTCTCAGTAGGCAGTTCTCAGCACGGGTGCTGCTCATCTTACAAAGGTCTTACAGAAATACAGGGTTTGAATGTGTATTTAGCGTAGAATTGATTCCACTCTCCATTCCCTCCGCCTAGAAGTAAAGATTCAATATCAACAGAGTGTTACTCTTTCAAAGATGACTGAACTTTTGCTTTCAGTACGGGTGTGTAAATTTTAAAAAAGTACCCGTTTTCCCACTAGATGAGAAGCTTCCAGTACAGGAAAGGTAAAACTGTGACTCTCACCTGTTCCTAAATTGACCATGTTCTTGTATGTCTGCTTCTTGTAATATGAATAGAAGTTTTGTCAGCGTGGTAACTGCCACCAGTAAGATATAGGAACATAGTGAAACATCCCTTTGCATCTTCCAAATGATTATTAGTGTAGCAAAGTACCCGTCATCCTTTATGAAAAATGAAGGGAGAAATTTAAATGTATTTTCTGTAAAGCAATTTTCTTTTAGTTATTCATAAATATCCATATCTGTTTTCTGAATATAGAATTTGAGCCTTATTAATTCATAATACATAAATTTGTACAGGAGCAAAAGTTTTTTTTTTACCATCTGGACTCTTAAAGCGACAGGTTTAAAGATGATTAGAATACTGTGGAGCTTCTATTTAAAAAATACAGGATAGGTATAAAAGCAAATGTGGCACAAGATTTCTAGGTAGGTTTACTATTTTTGTGAAACTAAACTGATAAGACTGGGAAAATTAAAAGGCTTCTGGGCAGTCAAACTTTTTTTGAGATCTGAAAAAGAAACAGCAGATTTCAAAGGTAAATACAACTTGAGAACAATTAACAGTTTGTTTAAAATCTAGGTAGAATAGTTACAGGTTTGTCCATCAAATGTAAAATCTCAAGTGACCTTAGTGTTATTCAGCAGCTGCTTTACTAGAATTCATGGTTTGATTTCATATATACTACTTAGATTTTTTTCAAGTGCAATTGTCTTGTACAGATACCCGGTCTGGTCTGTGTTTTTAGCAATCTACTGTCATGCTTGATAATGCTTAAATGCTGCAATGCTGTTTATAGTCCTGCTTATGCTCATTTCAGATTTGGAGGAAAGAGGGAGTTAACTCTAAAATACAAAGTGATTAGTGGCAAAGTCAAAAAGTTTTTTCTGCTGAATTACTCCTTTATCAAATGGCACTTTTATTTACAGGCAGGCTATTTGGACAATTAAAATGAGCTTGAAACAGTCCTGATGCTTCAGCACCACAAATCAGAGACTGGAAAATAAGAGGAGGGAAGGCATTGTTTTCATGCTAAGATTTCTACTCTGCACTACTGCTGAGGGAATGAGCTGCCACATCTGCTGTGCCCTGAAAAGATCTGGACAGGATATATCCAGAAGACTGTATGGGAATAGAATACAGGCAGATGATGGAATTGTTTGAGTTCTAGGCTATCTATGCTGTCACATTTAATGGTATATATTCAGCACCATCACAGGCAATAGTGAGGCAGAACACAACTATGTGAAGCAGTCCTTTTTTTCCCCCCCTTTTCAGAAATGAATTTCTTGATTTTTTTTGTTTTTTTTTTTTAGACTGGTGCAGAAATACTGATTTTCTTGATAAGTGTATAGCAACAGTGCTAAGAACATGGCAATTTAAGCATCTTTCAGTTTAGCAGTGCTTACCCAAACCTAAATAAAAGAAGAAACTCGAAATGAAAGCAAGATTATTCCTGGTAGATGTTTTTGCAGCAACCTTACGAAATGAGCAGTATCAGTGTAGCTGATTGGATTTCTCTTTACATATAAAGTTACTGATGTTTTGGATCTGGATTGCAGTTTTGATTTAATTTTTTTTCCCAGCGACTTTATATTGGCATTCAGATTGATTCTAGCTATCAATTTCAGACAGATTAATTTATGAATGATTTTTTTAAAATATAAAAATAGTTCATAATTCTTTTAACTCCTTGGAACTGGTAAACCAGAGTAGCCCTTCTGCAGCAGCCTCCCATTGGACTGCAACTGGAGCTGTGGATTTCTGTTCCTCAGAATTTGTGCCACTTCAGCTCTGAGTTTTATAATACCTAATGTGTTCAGCAATCTGTTTGTGACTGAGACTCAGAGAGGTCCTGTGTATTCTTTGACCTCAGTGTCTTCATCTATAGAGCAAGGAGAAGAGTGCTTAGTTACTGCCGGGAATATATAAGTACCTCTAAAGGTTACAAGTTCTCTCAAAGTGCCTTGTATTTCTGCTGATTTCATGTTAAGTAGAAAACTGTGTATATGTGTAGTGGGGGCAGTGGAGGGAGTTCAATCATCAGATGTCAAGTTGGTTTTGTTTTTTTTTTTTGGTAATGATATGTGCAGTTGTTAATCGGCAGCTGACTCCTCAGAGGGAACTTCAGGGAGATCATGTATTTAGAAACAATCTGGCTTCTAGTATTTTTCTTTCCATTGTAGCTTTCTTCCTTTGTTCTTTTGTTCTCTATTATGAAGGACATTTGCATGAAAACAAGATTTTTGTTTCTTAAGAGTTCAACTGCTCCTGCTGCTTATTCCCCACCTGGCCATAATCCTCCATTTGTGACATCTCAATTGGTGGCTGTGCAAATGATTATGATGTCAAAGACAGGATTATGACTTCAGGTGAGAAACAAACAGCAGGAACTGGTGAACTCAGGAGAAATATACATCTGGATTTTTCTCTAACCATTTTTTAGCTAAAAGCACAAGGAAAATGCACACAATAGATTATGTATGCATATATAAAATAACTGATGTATAAGCAAATTGTATCATACCAGTGGGTAAAATGACAAATCTATTTTTTAAATTACTTCAACTGTTCTTATTCTCTAGTTTCATCTACAGAAAATTGCATAGTATCCAATGGAATAGTATCCAAAGGCAGTGTGATTAGGACATTTATTTGACTTTGCAGGTTGGAACTCTTGTGAGAAACTTGTTGTAGCATGAAGTTCTTAATTCAATAATGATAAGGTTTGATGAAAAGTAGCATCAGACGCAAACTGTATACTATTAATGAATTAATGAGGGTCCCTGGTGACAATGTGGTTTTAGACCCAGATCAAGTTGATACAGTGGGGAGTTCTTTAGTTTGTCTGAGCCCTTATGTGTGTTTTTTCCCTCCTATTTAATATTGTGTTCCTGAGGAGCCCCACTGCCCCCAAAAACTAATTCTCTAGAGGATTTTTGCACAGTATCTCCTTTTGAAAGTTCTTGTCTGCATTTTGAAATCCTATGACAGTAAATGGCATGTATGGCTCTGCAATCATTTGCCACTGTGCATTGGGGTAGTGGGAGGGATATATTTGCTATAAAAGCTTTGCAGGTATAAGAATTACAGTGCAACGAGGGTGTTTGTGTGTGCATGTGTTACAATACCAGTTAATGTAACTAACATTGAGATTATCTCTCCGCTATGTTAGTGGTGGATTCTGAAGAAATTGCTCCGCAGAAATCTTCCCCAGGGAATTAGCTTGTATGCTTTTGCTGTTGGAGTTATTACAGCCAGAGCTGCCACTTCTGCTAGCTAATGCTAAGGTCGTCATGTTGACAAATTTTAGTTAGGAAAAGTTTTCCCTTCTGCATTATTTCAAGAATGCTTACTTATAGGTGCATTCTGTTTTTCTTCTGAGGTATTTGGCACTTTTTTTCATATAGTTTGTGAAATTAAATGGAAGAAACTCTGTTATCCTATCTTATAGGTACTTACTGTCCTATGTCAGGGTGACTGGGTAAAAATAGAAGGGAAGAGAGGAGTTAATAATCACAGAAATAAAGACGTGGAAAATCATCAAATTCACAGTTTTGGTATTTGAAGTACTCCCAGCTTCAGAGAAAACATAGGGAGTGTTTTTCTTGGGTTTTTTTTTTTTCCCCCCCGAAACAGAATTGAAGTAGTTATCTTCAGGAAGCCAGTAATTAAAATTAGAAAGTTTGTAACATTTTTATTGCAGGCAATTCTAGTGGTGAGATTAACATTAGATAATCTTATCATGAAATAACCAGGCACCCTGTGATGATCTGACACATGAGAGGCTGCACAGAGCTTCTGGTCCCCCAAGGGCTGTGATTGTTTTATGGTTTTATCTTATGATAACTGTGCTTTGGTTTTGCCCTTTTCTGAGAGTTTCATATGGCACACATTCCCTCCCACCCCCCTGTAAATTTGTAATTTAACACTACTCTAGGAAATGGCAAATCAGCATGAAACTATTAATCTTATCTCGTATCATGAAACAGACACTGATCCAAGAGATCTGATTACTTTGCTTCTGGTCATTATCCAGACTGAAAGCTGGGCTTGAGCATTTGTATCATCAACAGCTCTGCCATCAGAAAGCAAGAGATTTCAAAAACAAGAGGAAATTCTATAATCAATCCAGTTTAACATTTCATGCCAAAAATACGGTGTGGGACCAAACTCCTTTTACTCATCACGTAGCGATCTGCTGTGGTATTAAAGCCTTCATTTCTGCCCTGCGTCTACAGCTTCTTTTCCTGGACATGTAAAGCATAATAAAGGACTTGAATGTCAGGCATGAAGATTTTAAATAATCTGTAGTGATGAGTTTAGTCACAATTGCCACAGGTTTATCATACTTCATAAGAATTTCTGAGATGGAGCTTTCTGAGATGGACTCTTTGCTGCCAAGTTGCTTTTTGGTCTTTTTGAGAAGGACGGAAACTGGCTTGTGTTCAGTCCTGCAGAACTGGACTAGGTTGAGCTGCTCTGGAAATAGCCAGCTGCATCCCCTCCCCTCCAATGAATATACTATGAACGAGGAATTCAGTTTTAATTTGTATTACAGTGCAGCTAATTAAAGAAAACTAATTTTAAATACCTGACTGAACCAATGTGATTTAGGTTTCTACTTTTCTCTTTTTCCTTCTTTTTTTTTCCCCCCTCCCACTCAGTTCTTCTGAATACTTGTGAGTTCATGCCTTTTCCCCCATCAAATTTGTGACACTTCAAAAGATGTACTTATTTAATATGTAACTATGAGGGATGCTCAATCTCTTTTTTTACTTCTTCAGTATGATAACACTTTCTGCTCTACAACAATATTTGGAATTTTTTTTTTTTTTTTTTTTTTTTTTACTGTTTACAAATCCCAAGGGACTTCACAGATTTGAAAACATGCAGTGAGAATTTCTTCTCTGTTCAACTGGATGGTTTAAACTCTGTTCCTAGAGGGAGTGAATTTTACTGTTGACCTAATTCTGCTCCCGTTAAAGTTGGCACTGAGTGGTTTTAGAGATTTTCAGCCTCAAAGCGTTACTATTCTTTGTTGAATCCAGAGTTTAAGGAGGAGAGCTGAAGTGCAGCTCTTTCAGATGGAATAAGAAAGGCTTAAGCCTGGTAATCAGAATACATTTATTAACTAACTCTGTCCAAAGAAGTGGCCTGGGAACCCAGATAGAGAGTTCAACTTGGCATTAGAATTTTGTCAAAACTTCAAAAATTTATACCTTTTGGCATTCTGGCATGTCTCTGCTTTCTGCATCATGGGCTGTTTCAGCTTTCAGTATTTGTTGAGACTTACTGTAGAGACTGAGTTCACAAAGTGAGGAAGGATAAACCAGACAAAAAGTAAAATATAAAAAAAAAAACTTCTATGGTTTACCCTGGGAAAAAAATTTCCCAACACAAATTGGTTCCCTTCTTGAGAATAATTAAGGTCAAACTTCGGTTGTCTTATATGTGCTATATTAATTGCTATAATGTGGGGAAGAGGTTTTTTCTTTTTTTGTATTCATGTCTGTTAGGATTCTGGTTGGAAATGGCACAAATGAGGTATGAGGTGCCTGCTCATCACATTATACCTCTTAAATTGGCACAACACAACAAAGTAATGCTTCTCTATTGAAAGGAAGGTCCACATCTGCAACTTGAAAAGACTGTAATGTAGGGGTTCACAGCTGGGAACTGTCCTTCCATGTGCCAGTCCTGCAGCTTGTAAGCAGGGCACAATGTTTTTTCTAAGTATTAATATGTGACTATGATCACATACTTAATTACTTTGCATTTTTTTGTGTGCCTATGACCAAGGCCAAACTTTGTGCAAAGATGTCCTTTCCTCTGGCTCTTGCAATTGCCGAGACTTTGAGAGCTTTATGAAACTGAAGTCGCTTTAATAAACGTGCCAGTGGTTTTAACTTGGTCTGTCTGTCCAGACTGCAGTGCCACAGAGTAAAAGTGATTTCCTCACAAAGTCACTGCTGCCCTGGAGTAGTGAAGGGCCTTTCAATTTATTCTTGGTCATGCCTTTTTAGCTTAATGTTCTTCTTCACACAAGCTGGTAGTGATGGATGCCCATTCAGACAACCTAATGGCCTATGGTTACTATAGAAGAGCTTTTATATCAATATTCTGCAGCTGAAACCCATCAGGTTGGACTGTCAAACTGCTCTACAACACATCTAGCACCATTTTATGCAAATAATAGTTGTGACAATATTGCTATACTTTATGGTCTTAAGCAGGACTGTAAAAGATGCATTTCCATAGGTCAAGAGGAAGTTGATCTTTGTAGCTTGATATATCAGAGGTCATTTCCCTCTGTCAGCGGTTGTCACCTCCAACAGTACTAAACCCACTTCAGAATGCCCTCAGCTCTTAAGGAGCCTCAGCCATACATGGAATAACTGCTGGGACATCCACTGTGGTGTTTCCAGTGTGGTGGGAATGTTGTGGAGTCAGCATCTTTGTGGTGAGCTTCAAAAGGCTGGTTTACCCTGAGAATGAGATATTGCTCTTTGCTCCATGCTTGTTCCTATTCCTTGATTCAACTTTGTGTGCAGCCTTTCATTAGTTAATTTATGTACCTGTTTGACATACTGCAAGCCTGACAAAGAGAAAACATTTAATCTCTCTCTGAAAACACAGCTGTATGCCAAAAGAACCTTGAATTTTTATGTTCAGCAAGCTGAGCCTTCTAGACTCCCATGACATCATTTGCCTCTGTTGCTCAGAGGTCTCAGGGACTCATGTCCAATGCAGAGACTGTCAGAGTAGGTAACAGTTTATGAGGTATCATGCTTAGTTGTAACTTCTTCAGGACTGGTTGTATTGTGCACAAAACTTCCAGCTACATATGTTCTTAGTCAAAAAAGTGCAGAGTACTCTTATGTAACTGTAAATTAAGATGTTGACGTCTTGCTAAGGCAAGAGAATCTAACAAGAGCAAGAATATGAACTATAGAAAGACTGAAACAGGAAGTGGAAGCATAATATATATGCAATATATATGCCCTTAATAGAGTTGTACCACCATTCAGGTACAACTTAGTGTTCTAAGCACTCTGGTGGCAACTCTAATGCTCTATTTCTACTTGTTCATCTATCTCTCTGTTGCATTGTTGCAGTGTGTTTGGAGCATGCATGCTTATTCAGTGTTACTCTAATATGGGAAATAGTCTGTGCTCCTATTTCTATGGCTTCCAGCAGGTTAGTGTGTAGTTTCTTCACTCCCTTATTTCAGTAAGTCAGTCACCTTGGCATAATAGCAAGTTTTGGCATAACAGTGAGTTTCTGGATGTCATCTGCTTCGGACTTGCTGTTTCTTGTCTTATCTTTATACACATTGAGAGAGGCACAAGACTTCTTTTGCCTTTACTAAGGGTTACCATGGGGTAAAAAACCCACAGAGGCTGGGACCTCAAAGCTCACAACCTTGTGCTGCTGATGAGACTGTGAGCAGTTAGTACAACTGCTACCTTATAAATGGTATCTCTACTTTTTTGAATTGTGGAGAGGTCAGGTATATGGTTCTGACTTGATTATTTTAGCAGATGCTCTTAATTTTCTGCTACCAAGACTATTTACCACATAACTGTCTTGCACCAGCGTTTGTCTGGTTAATGTAAAGCTCTGTAGCAGTCAGCTTCTGCTGCATTAGTCTTGTCCTAGTCTTTGTTCCAAAGAACAGCATCATTACAAAATAAGAGAATCCTTCTAAAAAGCTTTTATTTCTTGTGTGAAACTTCTTCTTTGACATGACGAAGTGAGTCAGTCTTTAATGGGGTTGCATTGAAATGTCTGCAACTCTTGTTGTCATTCCTTGGCATGATCGTTACTTGAGGGGCAGATTAGAGGTCAATCAGCCAGAGCCACGAGGGCGCCCACGGCTAGCCTCAGGATACTGCCTACAAATGTAAGATCAAAAGGGCAGGCATATGAAAATTACTGTTTACTTTTTATGAATTATTTCCCAGAGATGGGATCATTAGCAGAATCTAAATGCAGTCTAGCTCTTAGTGCAAGGACACTCCTGACAGAATGCACTCGCTTAGGCACACCTTTCCACTCTTAAAATCAAATGATTTTCTGCTTTTGCATGTGCAGGATTTCTTTATTATTTAAATAACTTTCTGTTTGTTTTGTGGTTTTTTTTTTCTTCTTTTCCCCAAAATACTGTCCCTACTTCTGAACATGCTTTTAATTCCTAGATGTCATCTCTTCCTTTCTTTGTGTAGCAAAAGTATTTCAAAGCCTTTATCCATACCCCAGGGACCCTGCAGGAGACACCTGAAGAAGTAAAACTTTCTGTAATTTTCAGAGTGAGCAGTGGTTGTTACTTACAGTTCACCCCTGGCCAGTGGGAACCGGAATTATCCCTACTGCAAATACAGGGGAAAGGTGATATTGGCTGCCATGGTGAGGTGCATGTTGGCAAATGCTGATTCAATGTCTACTTCTGCAGTAATCTTCACACGTCAAACTCTGCACCTTCTTCTCCAAATCAGTATCTGGCTTCTGTGTGATCACGATAATCAGGGCTATTTAGAAGGGTCACAGTATATTTGCCCTTTTGTCTTCGGTCTGGAGGTATGAAAACATGACTTTGGAGTAAATGTTGATTGAATTCTAAAGGGACTGGCAATAGCTGGGGACATGTGTAGCCTGTGATATGCTAAACTTGCGATTCCAAGTGGAAAACTGCTTGCTTTTTAAAGTAACTTTGAAAAAGTTGCCTTGAAAAACCAAATACATGGTGGATATTACTCTTTAACAGAAACCAATATGAACTTCCCTCTTATCGTCCAACATGTTACTACCCTTAATGTGAAATAATCAAATGCTGCCCAGTGTAGCAATGCAGCTAAATCTGGCTGCCAACCAAAATAAAATCCCTTATAGCTATTTTTGTATGTTCTTAAAATGTGTGCTGAGAGATTAGGCGGTTGTCTTTTTTCTCCCCTCTCTGCTATTTTTCTTAAAAAGTTTTAAAAGTTTAAAAAACCACGGAGAACTCTGTTGCAGCACCCTCCTATGATAAGGTCAGGGAGCAGAAAATCCAGTGCTGTGTTCTTTATCTAAATCCTTATTCTTGCTAATCTGGCTAGACATTTTGGATACGTGTGTTTTTACTTAGTTGGCATGATGTTTTCTCAACATCGTTTTTTTGGCATTTATCTTGACAGCAGTAGCTAGAGAACTTCATGCTAGTGTTTAAATGGATAAGCTGAGCATCTCCCCTTCTATCTTTTTCTTTTGGTGTTGGATAGATCTCAGGAAACTTTTTAATCCTTGCAAAGCAGTGGACAAAGGAAATGTGTGTTCAGATGAGCGAGGTTGCTGGGTCCTCCAAGACAGGGGTCTGCAAGTGGAGGTGCGGGTCTGTGGTTTAGCGGCCTACAGAAAGCTGAGCCACAGGAACTATAAAAATAAGTCTATTGGTGCTAGGCAGAGTTTAGGCTTGTACTGAGCTCACCCAATCTCTGAGTTTTCTACCGTATGGTTTGGACTTCTCAGGGTGCATCAGCAGTGGATAGGGGGTCATGCTCACAGCTCATGAGATTTGGAGCCAGGACATGGCATGCTTGCCATGCATTTCCTGCAGACTTTGCACTGAGGCAGAGCAAAATACATTGTAGTCCTGCTCATCTCATCATCTTTGTTGTTGATATCTTGCTGTTCTTCTTGTAGTCATTTTGGAAAATGATGGGTTTAAGGTATCTTTTATTGCATCTGTGCTTCGGAGACTGTTACATTCACCTTTTTTTATGATGTGGTGCAACATTAAACATCTTTGAAGGTTTATGTCTTGAAGCCAATACCCAAATCCTGATGGTTTCTGTATCACTGATGTCTCCGGTGCTGTTGGGACAGAAGGATGGCGGAAGTCTTTTTGCCCCCCAAATGGTGAGGAGTAAGAGATGCACCTGTCAACTGATCACTGTTAAATTACCACTTCCCTCTGTGTAGCCTTATCTTTATAGGCAGGTGTATCTGTGTTGGGAGAGGGGCTATTTTTGGCTCTACTGTAGGAGAGCCTGAAGGTAATGAGTTGTGCGTAGTAAATCTTGCTTACTCCATAATTTCCACTACATTTCAAATTAAGGGCCTAAATTAGGGTTAGTGTCAGAGTTGCTCTTTTGCTATGTCCTAATTTTGTTTTAAAAGCACATAGCTAAGGACTTTAATATGTTTTAGATTCAGGGCTTGTAAGTTATACTAAAATCCCTAAGGGAGGCAAAATAACTTATTAAAACCTTGCAAATGTTTTTGACTGCTGCATTCTATTATTTTCTATTCCAGTGGTAGCATACAGCCTCTGCAGCTGATGGGTGGAGGAACGCAAACCTCCAGGGCCCATTAGACTTAACTTGTTTACTGCATTGATATCTATATGTTAAATGACAAGAGAGTTCAGGTTATTGAATAATTTAAAATTCAGCTCTAATTGGTGTCATATGACCTGGAAAAGGCCATGGATGACGCCAGGAGCATGCTGTGAAATTCTTATAAATAATTCATAAATTAGATCATTCATTTGCCTGGATGTCTTGTTAAATGCAGAAGTTTGTAAGTAATAACTGATGATATAACACCTGTAAGTATTTAGTTCATATGCTGGAAGGTAATCTACCTTGATGATCTTCTAGCACAACCTGCCAGAGTACAAGAGTTAATTGCACTAGGGAGAATGCACTACATTTATTTGGGATGGGCTTTGGCAAGGCGTACGGTGCAGATGTTGCATTACACATTCTCCATCAGCTAGACAACTATTCTGTATATGCCCATGTTAAAAATGCAGCTCATCACTCTTTTGCCCTTATTTCACATGAACTCCAAATGCACTGGGAAATGGTAGTGACCTGCTCTGCTCACAAATAGTATAGTTTTTGAAATATTTATCTAGGTCTTGAACTACTGATTCTTCAGTAAAATAAAGGGCAGAAGGAAAAAATTGAAGTCAGAAGATTGGGATTTTTAAAAAAATTATTTTTATAATGTTGGCAGCACATTGAATCTTAATAGTTGGACGTAGTGCTGTCAAGATTAGTGTAGTGGCATTTTTCTGTAGTGCAAACAGGAATGATACAGTTTTGTTTAGAAAAGCAAACATGTTTGCTTGAGTTTAGTGGCACTGCCTCGTGTGGGTACCGTGTGGGCTTAATGGACATTTTGCTCACAGTGACTTCCATGACTTGGCACGCAGACACCTCTTTAGTTTTCTTGGAGCACTGTATTATTAACTGCCTTATCAGGCAGCATAAAACCAGTCTGCTGATCTGAAATGGGAGCCTTTGTTAGAGATTATCCACAGTGTTTGGGTAGCTGGAGAAGAAGGGTGGCATGTTTATGAATGCAAAATATACACTTAGAGCTAATGCCAGCAAATGCTCACATTTTGAATGCAGGTTTTCTGTGCACCTGGCATGCCAGCTCAAACCCTCTTAACAAAGAGGAGAAAAAATACTGAAAGCAGCACAAACATAGGAGGTGTTCCTCTGCTGTCAGCTAGCAGCTATAGATTTACTTTTTGTGATGTGATATTACTTCTTTTAGCTATGCCTATCCAGTATGTTGACTTCAGTAGATTTTTACAGGAAAAATACAGGTTGGTGATTGTCATTCATGGTATCTTTCTTTTGAGACCACTTGTTTTATTCAGTGGAATATGGCAATCATAGCTATACATAATTTCTATAAAAAATAGTGCTTTGTTTCTTGCTTGAAAAATGGTCGTCTTACCTCAGGAGTTATCTACTGTATTTATCTCAGGTAGTGACAGAGACAGTTGCTGTACTGTTACATGGCACTTTGTAATAACTGATACTGGGTTATTTATGGTACAGATTTTAACAAACTATTATATGAGTTAAAGAAAAAAATTTATAGACTTCAGTAGATCCTACTAACACACTTTAAAATCTTTATGCTTTTTCATTCTCCCTGATAAATTCTTATAGAATCTTGGAAAGTGTAGGTCCTTAATCACTAGTAACATACTTCAAACAGTCCTATAATTTGATGTAATTGTTCTTACAAACAGCATTTCTGTTGCCCCAATGTCTGAGCTTATTTATAATACATCCTTCTCGTTTTGCTGACAAAAGCAAGTGCTTATATTGTTGATAGACCTGAAACCTAAAGCCAAGCTTTATTCAGATGAGACCCATATATCAACCATTCAGAATGGTGACTGAGTTCCAGATTTAGGTTGTATACCTTAGTGAGAGTGCCAGCTGGGTCAATGATGGAATCACAGAACTGTTAGGCTGGAAGCCACCTCTCAGTCCAGCCATTAACCTAGCACTGCCAAGCCCACCACTAACTAATCACCTCATCTACATGTCTCCTAAATACCTCCGGGGCTGGTGACCTTACCACTGCCCTGGGCAGCCTGTGCTAGGGCTTGACCATCCTTCCAGTGAATAAATTTCTCCTAATAGTTTTTGCTGACCATATCCAAAGAACAACTACACTGGTGAAGAATCTTAAGTCTGTGTCCTTGGTGCTCTTGAAGGTGTTTCTATGTATGGTAGTGTCTGCATCATCTTTAAAAATCTTTAATACTCTGTATTTATCCTCTGGTTGCTCCTTCTGTTCATTTTTCTTGGTTTCCTTCAGGGTCCCCACTTAGATCAGCACAACAGACTAGCTCTGAATCAACACATTCCTTCCACTCTTTCTACCCCACCAAAAGAAACTCCTGAGCTGAAAATCCAGGCCTCAAGATACAACTGAGAATTATTTTATTTCATTGTCCTTTTTGCCTGTATTCAGACATATTTCAGCTAAAACTACAAACCTGGGTGTTGTGAACTAAACTCCTAACGCTGTTAGCATCTCTATCAATTTTGCTCTGCACCCTTAACAACATTGTATTTTGTTGGGACCCCACCTTTAGTGCCTCAGAATGCAGGAACTTCTCAAGGTAATGATTTTGGGCTGTTTCTTAAACATGTTTAAAATCTGTCAGGACCTTGCCTGTGCTGATATTGTTAAAATATGCTCAGTTACTAGTTCATCCCTTGCAGTACAAAGCCCTTTGTGCTGTAGTCAGTCTGTAACTGTGCTCCCTCTGTCAGTGCTGTGAATTACAACTGCAAAGCACACAAGTTGCATTTAAGAACAATTTGCAGAGATCATAATGCTGCGTGCATAAAACTGGTGCACTGTTTGTCTGTTCATACGAAGTTTTAAGGACTGGATGTTTGTTTAAGCTCTGCCCTGAATCCCTGAGCAAAAATTACTGGGGTTGCAGTAAAGGCTATGTAGACCTTCACACATGTCTCCATCCTTAAATCCTTCTGTAGATTATTACGACCATTTTTAGTATCTCTTTGTTTCAGAAGAGTTTCACATCTAATCAAGTGTTATTAACTCCTTACCTTACAAGGAGCAGTCTGAGTTTACTTAAGCCTCAGTTAAAGGAACTTGTATCTTTAAATATGGCACAGCAAGCCTGGAAGAGCTCCATGGAGGAGAAAGCACAGCTGTTCCATCATGGTCCATCATGGTTTCCATGTATCCCATAGGCAATATCTTTCTTAAACTCTTCTTGGAAGATTACCTGATTCCTTATGCTTGTGTGTCTTTAGACTCACAGTAGTAGGTGAGTCTTTGGAATATTTCCTTCCTCTACTTTTCCATTTTACCTGGCCTGCATCTTGCAGATCTGTCATGTCATGCATGGGTCTCTTCTGACCCCACATCTGTGTAAATGTCAGTCCATTTTCCCTGCACTGTCTACCATCCAGCTGTATTTTCAATTAAGACTTTAGCAGAAAACCCACAAATTTCTGAAAAAAATTGTTGACTAGTTTCTGACTCCCAATAGTTAATTTTTCTTTGGAGTTAGACTCTGCAAAGTACTGGGTAGCCATCAAAGACATGTTGGAACTCAGTCTTCTGCCTAACATGACCTCCTCCTTCTAAAGGAATAAGAAAATCCCACTCACATTCAATGACATTAATGAGAATATTCCCCCCTGCAAACATATTGTAACTGTGAAATAACATTAAAGTTTCTCTGCCTTGTTATGAAGTCTTTAAATGTCAATGCCATTTCTGAGACCATCAGGGCAGACTTAATGGCAGCCAAGGTCAACAAATGCTAACTGGTACCTCTCTTTTAGGGCCTTCAGGGACTCTTAATAGAGTCTCAGCCATGAAGTTAATTTGCAATGTGGACCTTTATTCTTAAACCTGATGATTATTTTGTAACACCTTCATTCATGTGCTTAGATTTCTTAACATTCTCTTGTCTCTTCAGTTAGCAAAACTGCTAAAATGAACATGTTCTCAGACATTTCATCTTTTGAGTCTCCTTTTTTTATGTGTGTTCTTTTTGACTACTATTTATGGGCTGCAGAAAGACAGACGTTTGCTTTGTGTGACCACTCTACCCTGCCAGCCCTGATAGGATGCTCTTAAGAATGTCTTCAAGTCTGAGACCTTCTGCTGTCCATGGGGACTGGGAAACCTTCCACCTTGAAAGTCTCTTCCTGTAGGTGCCCTAAATGCTCTATAACCAGAAGTAGGTGATGTGGGGAATGAGAGACTACATCATCCTTTTCTGTATTCTCTAATTTATATTAAGAGGGCTCTGTAGCCTTTATTTGTCTAGAAAATATTGCCAACAAGGATGGCATGCTACAAATAATAAATAACAAAACTCTGTCTTTTTGGCAGCATGTTGCATTTCTGCTCAGTTGCCCTGCCAGCCCCTGTGACTTAAAAATATTTTAGTGTCCTGCACTTTTCACCCAGTCCAAGCACCAGACTTTCCTCAGACATTTAGCACTGACATTAATGCAAATGCCTCCAACTCACTGGGCCCTTTGGGGCAAAACATGACATCCTTGGTTTTCAATCACATGGCAGAGAAGATATATTTGTATGCACAAAACTGGAAATAATAAAATATCAGTATTCAGGTGCTAATCCACATTAGTTTACATTCTGTGAAGTCTACAAGAAACTTGTAATTGGTTGTCTTGAAGGGCAGCTGAGTATATTTAGTATTTTGTTTATTTATTAAAAAAGAATCTAAATTATACATATAAATGCTGCATAGATTTGTACTATATCTCTCTTCTAATCATTGCTGGATACTTGTTTGCATTCCTAAATTCAAGTATTTTGGGTCTGGCTGACTGTCTCACACTCTATGTGCACAATACCTATCTATTGTAAGCATTCCCAGAGGGCAAATAATTCTTTTTTTTCCATCAGTGGATTCCAGATTTCTCTTCTAAACCACTTACACTGCAGTGGTTTTGCTATCTTTAAAAAAATCTGGCTTCTGTAATTAAAAGGCCCCATATCTTTGTGGAAGGTCCCAAAGGCTGGAGGAGCTTAAATTCAGTTTGTTATTGAAATTAATGCACAGTTCTAGCAAAAGAAATGTATGTGCCTGACACCTTGTGATGTGCATAAAAGCTCAGATACTTAACTGCATAGGTGAACCTTAGTGCAAAGATACTCCAGGATGTAACTAGGACTGTGATGTCTATTACATAATATCCATGACTATAACAAAACGACTAGAATTTTCTTGTACTGGGTTGAAAAATGTGAATTACAGTTGCTGCTTTCTTCAGAGTTTTATCAGACTATAATCACTTGCCCAGCTTAATTGAAAAATCACTTACGTTTATAGCTGTATTTAAACATGTTTTGTATTTAAATGACAGCTTTTGATGTACAACCATTTTTTACAGAAAGTAGTTGGTTTTTATCTCTGTTTCTGTAAAGATATTTCAAAAACTCTCATCAAATTTCCAGCGGTTAGTAATATACCATTCAGTGCAAGGTGAAATGTTTTACATCAAATCTCCTGCTGTGTAATAGCCAATCAAAGAGTATTTATAGTGGCTGAATGGATTTTTTGGCTCGGTATTCAAAATTAAACATTTTCAAACCTTAACATTTAAGGTTTTTTGCTACTCTTCAAGTTGATTTTATGTAACCCTAGATGCTCACAACTACTTGATACTCTGAAGTGACTCATTTTATGCTGAGGATCCTGCAGACAGCAGTTTTACATTTATTACACTTGTGTAGATGGAATGAAATGTAGATTTGATAGCAGATTTGTGTCTGTGTTCTGGTAAACATTTTGTCGGCTTTAACTGTATGTCCGTCAACATGGACCAGCATCTCTGTTTCAGAGATAACTCATTGTCCAAGGGTAAATGGTAAAAAAACATTAATTTTAGTGATTTACAGGAAATTGTTTCTCCTATTGCAGGTATCCAGTAAGAAGAGCTTGTGCCAAGAGCCCTCTTTGGGGCTGGACAGCTCCTACTTGAGTGTTGGGGGACCTTGGACTCTTCACCAGAGCAGTAGAGCACCGAAGGCTGGAAGCCCAGCCCGTGTAGTGCTGTCTCAGCCTTGCAGGAACAACCATGATTACAGGACTGAAATGCATTACAACCATCAGGAGTGTCTGAAGGAGTATCCAGTGGAAAATGACTTGCACAGAAAGTGCAACAACGTGATTTCCCCAGCCAAGCAGAGGAGCCCTCACCATGTAAAGCAGGCTCAGGAGATGGACCAGAGAGCAAGTGAATTTCAGAGTACATGCCCTCAGCAAGTGAGTCATGGCTGTGCCTGGAGGCATGTGGGGAGCTTAGGGAGTGTGGAAGAGAGCTGCTATGTCAGCCAGGTACTTAGAAAACAGTCTGGGACAGTTCACAAAACCTGTGATCATTCCAGGCTGAATCACAGCATGGACTCAGGGCCTAAGGAATCAGAGCTGGCCAAAAGGTTGTATGAAGAAAGAAGACAGAAGTTGCTTCTTCAAAAAATGGAGCTGGAAATTGAAAAGGAACGACTCCAACATTTATTGACTAAGCAAGAAGCAAAACTGCTCCTAAAACAACAGCAACTACACCAATCCCGTCTGGATTATAACAGGTGAATTGAGACTTACAGTTTAAAAAAAAATTCTAAGATTTCTAATGAGCACACTGGCAATAGTTGATTTAAGTGGGAGAATAGAACAAAGCAACAATAGAATAAAACAAGATAGGCAAGGCTTATGGCACAATTTCTAAGAGTGATTCAGAGGAGAAGAACTTTAGTTTGTTGGTGTATTCTATTGGGAAGCAGCATGACAGCTGTGGAAAGCAGCAGAGGAAAACAGTATGTGGTGGAAAAAAAGGCAGAAGAAAAGCACTGCTAAAAGACTAGGTTGGAAAAGAGGAGCAGTAGAAGAAAATGAGAGGTTGCTCTTAGTGGAGACACTTGAGAGGAATACAGACATTTGGCATGAGGGCAGTGTCACCGTGGATGACATAGATGTGGCATTTTCCCTTTTTTCCTTGGAAAGGTCATTTTACCTAGGTCCAGTATTTCCAGGACTGGGAGGAGTGTGTTTTTCAGAAAATATGGAGATCATTACATTTGTACACACACATACATGTGTGTGCATGTATAATATTTTTTATATATGGAAGATATGTTTTTCCCCCACATATTTATGGAAGAGGAAGGGAGCTCAGCGTAGCAAAGACATTTTCTTTCCAGTGATGTTAGTGAAAAGGGAGAATGCCAAGGCTGAGGCACAATACGTGCTTAAAACTTGAAGGGAGATGGATCAGCCATAGAAGCGTGAGATGTATCTCGAAAGGACTGTGAGCTTGTTACAGAAGGTAACACTTTTCTCACAATGTAAATAGAGTCTTTGAGAAAGAGGGAGCAACTGCTTTTTTAGTATGATGTTATTAAAGTGAGCAGAACAGTGAATGGAAACAGGTTAAATTAGCCATTGTAACTCAGCTGAGTACTAGCATTTCAACATTAGAAAGAAAAAACAATAGGGAAAAATCTGCAGTCTTTTGGAAGAGGCATTAGGAGTGTTTCACAGGGATGGGTGTTTCTATGCTGTTTTAATATGGCAGCTGCTGACAGCACCCCATGGGAGTGTGCTTTAGATGACCCACCTCCTACATCGGTGTACTATAACCACCATGGTTATACCACATCACCTTCCCTTCCTCATTTCAGCCCCCAGTTACTTTTCAAACTGTAAAAGACAGTACTGTAATCTAGGTGGTCTTTTTTCTTTTTTGTCTTCTTGGATTGTTGTTTACATTGAAAGTAATGTGTTTATGTGGCTTTAAAAGTACCTCTCTTAGAGGAAATCACAAATGTGTGTGTGTGTTGAAAATGACTGAGGTCGCTAACAAAGGATTATGACTTCAGGTGAGAATTAAGTAGGAACAGATGGATTCTTAATCATCAAATGCCTTAATTCTATGCATGCATTCCTCTAATGAAAAACAAGTAGATATGAAGGACGTACACACTGAGTTTTTTTGGTGGATTTTTTTTTCTAATGGAAATTTTTCAGGTTTGGAGATGTAAGTTCAGAAAAAATATGCACCTTAAATATCTGTAACAACGTGGTTGTTACTACCATTATATCTATTATAGCTACTTTTTTTTTCTGAAAAAAGCCCTTTATGGTTTACAGAATTTTATGGAAAAAAGTCGTATATGATCAATGTGACGACTTTGTGTTTTTGTGATCTCTTCTCAGAAGTGCATGTGAAGCCAGATTTGCCATATTCTCTCTAAGAAAACAACTAGAATATAACATGCTTTTTCTTAAAAATATTTCAGTATCTTTAGAATTTAATGTTTGATATTTAGAGGTAAATCTTAGGCATCACGGTTCTGTTTCAGTTCCGGATATATAATTCACTTTTGCACTTGGTAACAGGGTAATTTTATATACGGCTAACAATAAAAATTTGTTTAGCTAAGCTCAAACACCCTTTGCTTCATTGTCAGGAGGTTCTAACTGAGTTAGTACATCATAACAGTATAAAAAACAATACAAGAAGAATACTTTTCCAGATAAGTGTTTATTTTTGTCTGTCCTTCTGCCTGGGTAGAGTGCTGGTTGAGATCCATTGTCATTGAATGACAAATAAGAGGTTTGGCCACTTGCAGTTATTGGCAATTAACTTTTCTAATCTTTTAGCTAAAGTGTGAATTGATTCTTTTTTCTACCACTCTGCATCATAACTGCTTTTAATTTTCCACATTTCTGTGTTTAGTCCCACGTAACCATAGTACTCTCAGTTTGCAGTTACTCTTTATGTGATAGTTGCTCTGCTATCAAAAATAGTTGTGTATGTGCAGTTCACTGGTTCCTCCTGGTTCAAGCCTCACTGGAGGAGACCAGTAACAGCAAAGCTTGGAAATAGTAATTTTAGTCAAATAAAAAATAAATACTTCTGTCTTTACTTTTCTGTCTTTGTTGGAGAGAAAGGAAAAGGTGAGTGATCTGTTAAAAAGGGCGCATAGTTTGTGTGCCCATAGTTTGAGGACACACAACCATCTTATAAAAATTCTGTTCTATGTGGCTTACACATGGCACCTTTGAGCTCTGGTGCTGTAATGTGTAAATGAAATTTTCTGTTTCTCTAACAAAAAGACTGCAGATTTTTCCCTATTGTTTTCCCTTTCTAATGCTGAAATGCTAGTACTCAACTGAGTTGCACTGGCTAAGGCTGTCCCAGTGGTAACCCTTAGAAGCAAAGGCACTGTGCCTGAACCAGCCTTCCAATAGAAAAGTATATTTGAAAGCGTGAAGACAACTGTGAGAGCTCTGCATTTAATGTGTGTAAGTGGCTTGTTTGTAGACACATAGGTTACCTTTTGTGACAGGTGGCAGGTTCCTGGTGTGGTTTGACCAGCTGTAGAACCAACTAGCTAACTAACTCATCTTTTCCAGGATTAGAGGCCTTGTAGCTGGCTCAGAAGATGTGCCCATTGCTGAAGCACCCAGAGAACTTGCTCTGATGATGAACGGCAGCAGCATGGGGCTAAGGTAATTTCTCTCTTCACTTCTAAGTGCTTCACAGGGTCAGTATATCTTCTTGACAGTGTGCTGTTGCCTGCCAAGTGTATTTGTTCATGTGTTTGTTTCAGATTAAGAGCTTTTTTCTGCAGGAAGGGTAAAATTCATTGACTGCTGTGTTTTATGAGTCAACTCAGTAGTTATGCTGACCTGTTATTATTCAAAGATTAGGGGCTGACTTCCCGAAGAGGCTTCAGGTTTTGTGTGCCACCTCTTAGCCTGGTGCAAAATGGAATTTTTACAAAATCTTGGTTTTAGTCTTTGTTCTAGGTGCTGCTTGTTACTTTTAAAATTAAGATCAGAGCATCCCTTTGGTCTTTATTCAGACCTGATGTTAATAATACATTATCCTTTAACTCTCAGATAGATCTTCCATGGTTGGTGACACTTACTGTTTTTAAAATTCCTCTGCATTGCACCTCTACTTCAGTGTGATCAGAGCAAACCACCACTGAAATAACTGGAAACAGAATTAAGACAATATTTAGCTCTCTATCGCCATTCTGCTTGCTATTTAAAACTTCAATCAGTACACTATTGTACTTTCCTTCTGTCCTACCCTGTCACATTCAAGTTAACACTGAAAGAAGATTCAGGCTTATTAGGAAAGCAAAAAATAAAAACTGGCAAGGTTTTCTCATTTTCTCAGGAAGTAACCACTTCTTGTCCTGTGCTGTAATTATAGGTGTTCTTTTGTCCAAAGAATGGTGGACAAGATGAGCAGCTGTGCTTTGAATGACTCCTCCTTTAGCGACAAGAGAATACCTCAAAATGATGAACTTCTCTGTTCTGAGAATCCTGGGTGAACTGATAATTCATTTATAAGCTATGGGTCCGATACCTTCTTTTTTATTATTTTTTAACTTTGTTGTACTAGTTTTATTTTTCTTTTTGAGATCCCTTTTCCCTGAAAAGGGATAAGCCTTTTTTTCTCCAGAACAGCAGGAGCTGTTAGTTTCTTTGGAATACTTCACTGCTTAACCAGGTGTTTGGCTGCTGTGAGTTACTGGCATATCTTTGTTGCATTTGGATGCTTTTTGCTTTCATTTTCACACAAACTGAAGTGATCAAAGTATTATCACTGTAACAAAAAAGATGGAGAGTCATGTTTAAGATGCAACAGCATTAAGCCTCATGGAGGAAAAATGTAACCTAGAACATCTGTAGGGCTTCTTGGCAAAGTTTACCAAAAACCTGCAAATATCTACATATCCTAACAGGGAAAATTAGGAAAACCTGTGCTGTTTACAAAATGAGAATCCTAGATTTCAAAAGGTTTCCCACCCTCTCTTCATTCCCCTGGTTTAATTTACTGTAATTTTTCAAAGTTATTGTGTGTTTGAGCAGTCTCAAGGTGCCATGCCAGCTGGTTACAAAGTTTGGCAACGAAACACTTGGAAGTTTTTCTTCCTATATGTCATCTTCAGTTTCTCAAAGGTTACCAGATGAATGGTCCCTAAATAATTTAGTCTAATGTAAGGCTTAAAGAGGCTGTGGAAGACAAGTCCATTTGTCTCTTTTATGCATTTGAATATGTAAGTGATGTTTTCTTCAGTGCAGAGAGACAGAGTGTGT
Organism: Luscinia megarhynchos; assembly: GCA_034336665.1. NCBI lineage: Eukaryota > Metazoa > Chordata > Aves > Passeriformes > Muscicapidae > Luscinia > Luscinia megarhynchos. Next base: position 6,650,652 of record CM067592.1, on the reverse strand, counting down.
AAGTGTGTGGCCGTGTCTTAGAAAAGAGGAAGAACTGGTTGACATACATCCTTTTTTTAACTGTCTCTTTTGGTGTTTTTTTCCCTGCCTTTTTATTTTTCAGGGTTTTCTGCTTTTTTGGGTTTGTTTTCTTTTTCCATGATATGAGAATCTTTGGGTTTTTTTGTTTTTTTGGTGGTGTTTGCTTTTTAATTGATCTATCAAACAGTTCTTGTTACAGCAAATGCCAACAGAGCAATAATGGAAAATCAACCTTCTCTGACTTCCAGTTCATACATGAGAGATCCTCTAACAAATCTCACAGCATAGAACTTGAAATAAGCAAAACTTGCTTCAAAAATGTCCTTGTATTTTAAAGGAAATGGTGAAATACCTTTAAAATATGAAACTTGCTGAAGTGAGAAGTAAAATTAATAATATAATCAAGAACTGAAAAAACATTTTTTAAATATAATTAACAGCTCATTTTGAGTTAATTATCTACAATTACAAAAATCTAATAGCAATTTATCCTCTACTGTCTGTAGGAAGAATTGTAGACAAGGGAATGTGCATCACTGCCAGGCATAAATGCTATAGGATGGGTACAAATAATAGAGGAACCCTTAATGAAAAAAAAAGCAAATAGGAGCATGCAGCTGTGCCAGACTATTGAAAGGTAATTGTAGTCAGAAATGAGGTATGTAGTTTAAAAGGCATCTTGTCATCTCCTGTAGGGATTAATTTTTTCCCTCATTGAAGAAAGCAAAAAAGATTCCACAAGCAAATACAGTGCAGAGTTTGATTTTTGATACAGATTTTCCTCGTAGTCTGTTAGTGAAAACTTTAATCTCAGGGGCTATTTCAATCTATAGCCAGATTTTCAAAGGTTGCTTGTTTTGTTTTCTCTTCTAGTTGTGCTATTAAGGTCTTTTGTAGTCATTGTCAACAAGCATTGTCCATCTGAGCCTATTTGGATGCCTGTTCTGGTATGAATTTGCAGTGTTGGATTTGTCCTGTCCCTCATGTTGAGATGAAATGTGCCTGTCCCTTTGCCTACTTGCAGCTGGGCCAGCATTTAGGACCTGAACCACCTTCAGATGCAGGATCTCCATTTCTCTAAGGCACAGCAGTCAGAGCAGGTTTTATTGAGGATGGTTTTCAGCAGCTTGGAGTTCTCCTAAGTGAGCCCACAGACAATTTGCAGCTATGGAGATGGTAGCTTGTGCAATTAATGGCAAGTTGTCTGTATAATTTCTTTTCAAGTCTGCCCCAGCGTGCAAGATGCTTTAAAATATTCAAAATAAAAACATAACCTGATGCATGTGTTTAGCATAAAACAGCCTTTTACAAAGTGCTTTCCATCTCCCAGATGCAGATGCTTGGTACATGCTCAAGTACCCACTCCATGCGTATTCTGTAGGATCAATACACCCAGCACCTGCTTTTGTGTGTGCTCCTGACATCTGCATCTGGGAGAGGAATTTTAAAACTCTTCCTTCCTTCGTTTAATCTTAACTTTGATCTGAATGGTTGGAAATAAGATGTATTTAATGGCACCAACTTGAGGAGACACAGTTTTTCACTTTGCAAGCGCCCCTCCCCAGAGCGCTGCTGTGTGCCTAAGTCTTAACTTCAAGATTCTCTGAGATTCTCTGCTTTTCTGAGTCTTAAGTTTCCTATAAAGCTCTGCCAGTGTGACTTTTTACTGCCTTCTCTCTAACAGGCGTCCTTGCCTTGGATTTCACACAATTCTGCCACTGAACCTCTACACAGACCTGTGCAAAGCGTTCTAAATAGGAATTGTTGGATACAGCAGCTATCAGATGTGTTTACAGTTATCTGCAGGCACTTGTTCAGTGTATGCTACCTGGTGAAAGGATTCTTTCCTGGTGTATTAAAGATTTGCAGGTGGAATTTGCCACCTTTAATTTCATTGAAGGTTCTTTATTTTTGTGTGCCTCATTCTACATCACCCATGAGTATTTTTGCCAGTTTATATTTTTAGTTACTCAAAAATATCAAACACAGGATTCAGCAGTACTTCCCCTGTACTGGATGCTCATTGCTATGGTGATCGTTCCAGGAGGGAGTGCTGTCAGGGGTCTTTTAAAAGATTTTTATGTTTATAGTGTAACTATTTTTATTTTCTAGTGAGAGAAGGTGACAATTATCTGTTGCTCCTTGTTTAATGCTTTGTTACGAACTCTCTTTTCTGAGGCTTGTTAGACATGCAGGCATCTTTCTCTGGTGATGTGCAAGCACACTTGTGTGCTTTTGTCCAAATATTCGATGCAATTAAATAGACCTGCAGAGGAACGCAGACTCGCAGCTCCCCCTGCTGTCCCAGGCATATCCAGGTTTGTTCACTCAATTCCCCCCTCCAAATAATGTAAATGTAAAATAAAAATCACATCACAGCAATGGCACAGCTCTGCTGCTGCTGGCCTGACTTTTGCTGGCCCCATTACTCCTGTTTTTGAGGAAAAGATAATTGAAAAACAATGGTAGCACCCATTTGGTCTCCTATGAGGAGTTTCTTTTTCGTTCTTCATTCCAGCACGTCACCTCCCTGGTCCTGAGGTGTGTCCAGGTCCTGAGCCTCTGAAGGAGAAACTCTCACCAGGGCTGCAATTTGCTCATTGTACAAGATTCCCAGGTTTCAGGTTCTCTCTCAGTTGTCCTTGGTCTCTCGAGGTGTATCTATGTAGGACTTGGCCAACTTTTAGGAATATACTCAATACAGTTTGTTGGAATTTTTTTTTTCTATTTGCTGTTTTGGCAGACTGGCACATTAAATAGGGATGAAATCAACTGTGCTTGCAAATGGCCCATAAAATCTGTGTATCTGGAAGCTGCTAACCCACCTGTTAGTGCTCCTTTTAACAACCAAGTTACTTTCTTGTTCCGGATAATTTTACATTGAAGTTTGGATCATTTTTAGATGGGATATTTGTGGAGCAAACGCTTGTTTGGCCGGTAAAAAAAAAAAGTGCTTGCAGATCTGCCAATAGTGCACATGCTGAATTAGGTGCAGATATGAGTGTTTCTTTCTCTCGTGGTGGTATCTAGCTATATATAGGCACAGCATCCTTCCAACAGATGGCTGCTGGAGTCTGCTGTGACGTATGGGAGAGTACAGTCAGAGTTAGACACACATTTTTGCTTCATTAATGCCACGTGCAGTCTCTGAAGGTAGTAGGTTTTCTTGCAGAGGGTGAAGGTTTTTGTTCTCATGTGGTTACTGAAAGCATAAAGGGGAGTGTGTGGCAATTTTTTACATATACCTATGCATGCATTTAATATTGGGGTTTTTTTGTTAGGGTAGGCAGTGATCCTTATCGGACTGGAGAGAGTGGAGTTCATTTCTGCTGACCTGGTTCCTTCAGTAATCTAATTTTCAGGTTTACTTTCAACTGCAACAGTGATTTCAAGCTGCCTATCTAACATTTACCTGAATTATGCTGATTCTGTTCTCATGATCATGTCTGCTGCACACAGCAGTATTACATCATTCCCATTGCAGTCCAAAGTAACCTTGAGCAGGAAACCTACTGAGTTACTGTAGGTGTAAGATGTAAGCAGGAAATGCCATAAGTGGTTTCCATAGGCAGATACACTCAGCCTGCAGGTGAGGTCTTTAAAAAGCACAGACGCTCAGGTGTTAAAAACACTTCTGAGCTTAGGAGGGCAGTTGGTGAAAACAGGCTTTTTAAAACACAAGTGCTTTGGTATTTTCACAAAACTTCCATTTCCAGCCGGTGTTCTGCATGGGTTTGGTTCTGGTAATATCCTACATCAAAACTGAAGATGCTTGGAGATTTTTTTCTTTGAGTTGAAATATGTGAAATGCATGTGTCTCCTGAAGGAGTTTGTTCCTTGCCAGCACTTGCAGACAGTGAGAGACATTTTTGCAAGTCATCTGCAGATGCCTCCTTTATGGGAAAATGTAGACACTGTTAGTTTACTTCCTGAATTGAATTTTGAAAACCTGAACTCTATTTTTATAAATTGGAGTGGATTACTTCTTCAGACATACCATTTTGTTACTTTTCATTTTCATGTGTAATCTTGGATGAAGAGAATATTTTGTTTAATCTAGACATTCATATGTCCCAGAAATTTATCAGTTGGAAAAGTTAAGAAAAACCTCATAAAACAAAATGTTCTGGAAGGTAGTTTTAAATCAGGAAATTTTAAACCCGCCCGCACAACTTTCGTACCATTTAAAGCTTATATCAGAACTGATGGGGCAGGACTAAGAACAAAAGCCACTGGTATTACAAAGTTAAGCAAGAAATCCTCTGTACCCTGCTGTTCTGCCCATGATCACAGCTGCACTAAGCTAAAACCCACTCCCCCACCCCTCCTGTGACCTTGGCTGCACTTCAGCACTCAGGGAATTGAAGCAAAGGGCAAACTTTAGTAAATATTAGGTTCTGCCACTTGCAGATTTGCAGACTACATATAAGATAACAGCACACGTGCTCTCACTTCCCAGCTCTTGCTCTCTCTGAAGTGGACTTTGTGTATTTGCCACTGAATTATTCTGACATAAAACTTCCCAGACCATAGTGATGTATTGAGTTGAACTCTGTGGCTTTGAATGGTTGCTGAGGCTTTGCAGAACTACCCATTATATTTATAAAAGTGCTAATTTTTGAGAGCCACGCAGAGAAAATTTTAGATTCAGCCCAGCTGATTTGTTCTTCACACTGCTCCTGCAGTGAAGAGGATTGATTTTTGTGTTTCTTTCGATATTTGGCTTCATTTTCTCTGGTACGCAGTGCTTCAGGCCTTAATCCTTTAACCTTGAATGTGAGCATCAGTGCTTCAGGAGGGATCAGGCCTTTTGATGGGGAGAAAACATCTTTTGTTGTACCAAATGGTTGGGAGTGGTACAAGGCAAGACAGATCTCCAGGCAGTATATATTTCACTGTTGTGTTGGAAGACTATAAACAGAGGGTGGGTTTGGTGGGGATTATAAATAATCTGGAGGAAGGTAGGGTATTAGAAGCAACGGAAGAGAGTTAATGACTTTTTCTTCAACATTTGACCAATAACCAGTCTATCATGACAGATGTGTGCTGGGTTGCCAAATGCTATAGTCTGATTTGGGTAACGGTTCAAAGCTCGGCGTGTCATGGAAATGGCACTGTGGTCCCTGATGGAACAGGGGGAAAAAAGCTTTTGAGCTTCTCAAAGGGCAGTATTTGTGGAAGCAGATGCTTGCTTGCCGTACCCAGCATAAAGAACAGTTCTGCGGGCAGCCGGGAGAGTTCGTACTGCTGGATTTTTATAGGATCATTAATTATATGTTATAAGGCAGCTAAGCATGGCATTCCTAACTCGATGAATTCCATTATGAATGGCCTTTTCATATTCCTCATCTCATTATATTAAATGCATGTGACCTGAAGTTTAGCTAAAGTTATTGTTCGGGTTAACTTTCATTTAGTGGTTGCCCTAGTTTTAGAAACAGTATGATCTTTAGATTTTATGGAAAGTCAGGTTTTTTTATGCATGTTTTTGCAGCACTATTTTAGATAATTTCGTTTGAAACTAGGTAGGAACCTCTGTGAGGTGGCAGGGAAGGGATTTAGTCACTCCTTTGACTGGAGATTTGACTGGAGATTTCTGTACCCACTGGATGACAACATCCTGTTACACGGATTTGGCTATCATCTCCCTGCCAATAACTCTTAAACATTCTGCTCTGTTCCATCTAGTCTTGCGTATCTGACTGCCTTCCTGACACATAATCCCAGTTGTTTTGCCTTCAGATCATTCCTAATCTGGCCAAAACAGAACTCCTTACTTTTTTCTTCTGAATCTCTCTTCACTTCTGATTTTGATAATGCCACATCCTCCCTGCCACTCAGACTTATAACCTCGGGATCACTCTCCTTCTCTGTATGCATCTGGGCTGCTGACAGCTATTGCAGCTTCTTTCTCCTTTGCAGCCAAAATATTCTTTTGCTGTATCAACAGTGAAAACAACATCCCTTGCTTTAGTCCTTCTTCTTGCACCTTGACTACTCTAAAGTCTTTAACTGCTCAGCATTCATTCACCTGCTTCAAAGTAAGTTTTCTGAATGGGCATCTTGGCTGTTTCTTCAGTTCTTGTCTGCTTTGCTTCTTTTAAACACCTTCAGGGGCCAGTTGTCTGTTAAAAGTCATAAAGGTGTTCCTTATTTAATTTTCTCTGCCACCACCTCTTCTTGACTCCGCCAGTTATGTGGCACTCAGGAGTTTTTTTGTGTGTTGGGTAAACTTTCAGCCATGTGCTGCTACTACATTCCCTAATTCTTTCTGTCTTTTAGAACCACTGGGTCATGTCATGGTGACTTCTGCCTCCATCTTTGTGTTCTGACAATGTCTTTCTTGTTTTACATTTTATCACTTGGAACATTGTTTTTTTTTGTCCTAAGATTTTATAGAGTGCTCTTTTCCCTCTCCACTGTTAATCCTAATTTGGTGAGTTTCAAATTTATGCGCTTTTTCACACTGATCACAAAGATGATCTCTAGTAAATCCACCTAAAATCTAAACCATACGCAAAAGATTTCATTGGTGATCTGGGGGGGGAAAAGCATTAGAACTCAACTGCAGTGACAAATCATCAGCTGTCCTTTGTGGAAACACTTTTTGTGTGGCTTCTAGCATGCACAAGAATTTGCAGCAAAACAATTTGCAAGTGTCTTCTGTCTTCTGTCAATACTGCCAGCCTTCACCTCTTTGTATAACTACATGCCCTTCTGTTTGATCAATGCATAGTTAATCCTTCTTTTCTTTTTAACTCTGTATTCCCTTAGTCCCCATTTACATCTTTGCATTCTTTTTGAGCAAACCGTGTCTCTGAGATATGGGCTGAGTTTGTGTACCAGCTGTGGGCTCAGTAGGGCTGAGATGGTTTCGCAGCACAAATGATGCAAATCCCTGAGCCCACAGCACAATGTCAGAGTGGCACTCATGGCATCTGCTCTGGATAGATGTTTCCACCAGTTTGTAACAAAGGTAGACTGCCACGCCCAAAGATCAGTAGCGGTACCTCTAAGATGGCAAAAATCACTTGTGTCTGGACCAAAAGGGCCTCCAGGGGCTGGGAACTAGCAGCCTGGAGCCCAAAGCTTCACAGCAAACAGCCTTGTGCCAGGATCTCTTCCCTTTGTTCTTCCTCTTGGTGCTGGACATCAGAGCAATGCCAATACATATCTCAGTGGTAAGTGCCTTTTTGTGAGGCAGTGGTTTCTGTCTGGTTTCAATTCTATTATATCTGAATATTTTCTAAATACAAGTGTAAAAAACATGTTAAATCTGTAAACATCCTTGTTGAGTCAATATTTGGTGGTGCTGTCAAATTCACATAAGATATATGCTCTGAAAGGAAATCTTTAGTGTGTTGGTTTTTCTGTGGGGCCCAGGCCGTGGTTTTTATAGTTGTATGCCATTATTTAGGCATCTAAGTCTGTATTGCTCTTGCAATAAATGCTTGATTTTACAGTCACTAGCCATCAAACATGCTCTGTGAAATATGTAACTTCAGTGAATTTAAGGCAACTGAAGGGGCTAAAATTTTTATTTTAAATCTTTGCCAGGAGCTATCTTGTCAAATCTGCATCTGTTGGGCATGGTAATCTACTAATCAGAGTAAAGTCCAAAATCTCAACTTCTCTATTTACTTCTTTTCAGGCTATAGGATTTTTTTTAAAGCAGATCAATAAACAATCTCAGTGTTTTCATTTTACTAAGCAATATAATATGGATGAGTACTAGTGTAGTGGTAAATCATTAATATACTCTTAATCATAGAGTGACCATGTCCTACAGATGTGATTTAATCATGGAAAAAAGGCCAATGAAGTGTGAAGATGCATCAGGAAGGGTGTTTCTAACTGATCTTGGTTAGTCTATGACACCATTTTAAAAGGTGCTGTAGTATGAGAATATTTAGGATGCCATGTGCATTTGTAGTTACACACCTGGCAAAATTCTAACATGATTGTTTTTATCATTATAAAACAAAAATCAAAACCCATTTCAGGTTTGTATTTGGCAGAAGAGCCAAATGGCTTTTTTGGAATAAGTCAAGCACTGCAACTTTCCGATTCACTAGTCCCAAGATTTGCAAGACTTTGACACTAACAGACTATACCCCTAAAAACCTGTAGTAACCTGTTCTTAACATACTTGATTCAATCATCCTGTGGTATAGATAAAGGTGATTAAAGAGGACAGAAATTTCATGTCAAAATATGGGTCCTGCAAGGGTGTTTCTGTGTTAATTTAAGTGATAATGGTTCCTGGTTAGAGAAATCAGATTCTGCAGCCTGAGAAGAATAGACAGTATAAAACATGTAATTGTGTTTATTATGGAATTTGATGCATTTATGAAAGACTTTCCCTGCGACGTATTCTCTGATATCAGGAGAGCTGTCAGTGACCCAGAAAGTCTCCTCAGGATTCTTGGGAATATGTCTGTTTGCCCAGTTTAGTGGTTATTAATTTTAGCTTTTATTGGTTGAGAAATCTGAAACTTTGTTCCTTCATTTCCTCACTTTGAAATCAGGTATGAAAATTTGTCCTACTGGTATCTTAAACATTGAAATTTAGCATCAATTTAGTGTAACTTTGTCAGTGAACAGAAGCAACTGTAGTTGCTGTGTCCTTTTCAATTGTTCTGATTCTCCAAAACTCCAGATTTTCTGTGGATATGTAATTCTTAGTACCTGCACAAAAAAGTGTGATCTTAAAGTGTGATCTGTTTCTCTAATGAGGAATTTCTTCAGAAATCTTAATAGTGGGGCGAACTGAAAACCCTGTATCTACTGTTCGACTCTTAGTGTGTCCCTCCTCTCATCAGTCTCATCAGTTACCCTCAGCAAATGATTGCTCCATAATGTGATCCATGATCAGAAAAGGGGCTTTTGCAGTTGCTGCTCATTTACTGAAAGCTGCTGTTATCAACATCTATCAGCCTGTCTGGAATCTTCTGTAGAGGAGAGAGTGCTTGTGTACTAGTAGTCTTAGCAAAGGAAGACAAAAGGTGGTTACCTGCATCCCCAGACCCATCTCTGCCACAGCCTGTTTTGAAATGCAGCCCATCCACTGTGAAACCTTTTGTTCTGGGTGAGTCAAGTTGAGAAGAGATGATGTGTTGTTCTTCTAAGCCTTTATCACAACCAAATTGCAATCCAATTTGGGGCATGTTTGTTCAGGAGATAGCTTGCATATGGCATTTAGATGGGTATCTTGTGATTGGGGCTGGCTCTCAGCCAGACACTAGTGATGCTGGATAAGGCACTAAGACTGGCATCCACTTTGCTGAAGAGCATGTGATTCTCCTTCTGAAGGAGAGAGTGATGCTGCCTGATGCACTGAAGAAGTTTAGATTTTTCAAAAACTTTGTCCTAAACAGGGTTTTGCATCATTCCTCATGGTGCTTTGACTGGTGACAGTGAGGCAGGCTTTTCAGATATACAGCCACTGTTTGGAAGGATTGTTTTTATACCTGTGACTTGACATTTACATGACTTTCTTTTGTGAAGGCTGACAGCAGAGTTTGCTGGAACGACAGCTGCTCTGCTCTGTAAGAAAGGCCAAACACACAGTCACAGAATTTTGCCCTGCTAAAGCTTGGCCAGTCTGTTTTCTGTGGCTGTTTCTCTGTGACCGTCTGAAAATGTTTATGCTAGAATTTTCTTTGAATTCAGAAAAGATAGAAAGGTAATCACAGCTGTAATTTTGCTGTTTATTAGGAAAACTCAGATTTGTTGGAAAGGTGCTGGTAGGGAGTTGAAATGTAGTGAACTTAAACCTGAGGAAGGAGAGGACTTCAAAGGGAAGGCATGATTATAATTCTAGCTTAAATTTAGCTTAATACTTGCTACAAATAGGCCTCTAACCATGCATATTAAGTGAAGTCCTGACTTCTTTGAAAATAAAGACAGTATTTTGATTGATTCAGTGGGGCTAGGGTTTCACCTATGGCTAGTATGATCTAATAGGTCGTTGCTAATTAAGAGCATACGTGGCCTCAATTCTTGCTGTTCGAATTAAATATCTGAGCACCAGCCACTGAGAGAATGGGGAAGGAACTCGTCTCTGACAGAGTGGTCTGGGGAAGCCGTGCTATGGATTGCTGTACCCTGGAACAGCTTCAGATATTGAAAAAAATTTTAGCATAGGTACCAGTGTACGTCCTCCAAGATGAGAGAAAAGTAAACTAAATGCAGTAGGTGAGAGAGAGAGCTCAACGGGGGTGGGGGGGGGGAACCCAGAAAACAACAGAGAAACCTGACACTGCCATGGGCATTACTGGATTCAAGGGCATTGAGGCTGAAGAGTGCTGTAAGAGATGAAATCTCTGCATGACAGCTCAGCAATATATTGTCTGCATAATAACATGTAGATTGTAGGCAATCACTGTCTATTTTCTGTGATGAAAAATCCTTTTATTACAAGCAGATTTGATAATATTTATATTTCAGTTCCAGAACTCTCACTGACTGTTGAAGTGTTTCCCTACCTGTCCCTGCCTTTTGCCTAAAAAATATCTGAGAAGGGAGATGGACATGGCCTTGAAGACAGCTGGAGGAGAGAAGGTGTTGGGGAAACCTCACTGCACGTTTTCAATGGTTAAAGTGGTCTTTTAAGAAGGATGGAGACAGACTTTTGGATAGGGTCTGTAGCTGTAGGACAAGTCATTACACTTTTTAACTTAATGGACAGATTCAAGTTAGATATGATGAAGAAATGTTTCACTGTGAAACAGTGGTACAGGTTGCCCAGAAAGGTGGCAAATACCGCAGACCTGGAAACATTCAAGGTCACTTTATATGGGCTCTGAGCAATCTGTTTCAGTTGAAGATGTCCCTACTCGTTGCAGGGGGATTGGACCAGGGGACCCTTATAAGGTTCCTTCTAACCAAAATTATTCTCTGATTCTGAGATCTCAAAGCTTTAAATGCACATGCTCTCTAGAAAGGAAAGCAGCTGTTTCTTATTGACATTCACTGGATCCCAGCAGTGCCATTAACATGCTGATGCATCTAACATAAGCCTCAAAATGCCAAGTTTCATAATTGGCCCATGAAATCTCACTCTGAGCTTGAATATGGTCTGCAAGGTCTGTATTAGAATAGGACTTTTTCCTGCTTCTTAAAAGGGGGAAAAAATGTCAAGCTAAAAAACATTTTTTAGGAAGGGAAGGGTGATGGCATTCAGTGATGAGAGATTGCCCTGAAGTTCACACTGTGCTTCTCCTCCTCATATGCAACTCTCTTACCTCCCTAGCAGCTCTGCTCAGCTGCCCTGTGGATTTGTACACCCTGCACAAAGCAGTAGCAAGTAGATAAATCTCTCTTCTCTTTCCTGTGTGCTGCTCTGCTGGCTTGTATATTCTGACACGGTTCTCCTCAGCTTCACTCGAGTGGACTGGAAAAGTTGTGGATTTTCAGTAGACCACTACCATTTGTTTTCAGATGCATACATCCAAAGTCTACAGTGCTTCTTTTCTCCCTACCAATATTTTTTCATTTGCTATGCAGACAAACAACCTCCCAAGCATCCCCACTTTGGACCAGATGATTTTCAAAGATGCTGTTTGCTAACCAGCCTGATGTGAACTAACCTAAATTTGGACCCCTGCTGAAAAGAAGATCCTGGCATCTTCTCTTTTGTCCCAGTGCTTGTAGTGCTGCTGCTTTATACTGAACTGACTCTGGAAACTGATCTGGCTGGAAAACACTCCCAGCCAAAGAGGCAGGGGAGGAAGCAATTTTCAGCCTGTTTGTCAAACTGCATCTGAAATGGCAATTCAGGTTCCAGCTACAAAAACGTATTGCTTGGGTTGTCTACTTATCACCAGTTTTGCATCATTAAGTGTTATGCATTCTTGGCCTGATATAATTGCAGCAGATTGCACACATGAACTGTTAATTATTTTATTTTTAAAACAGAAATTACGGAACAGGAAAATAACATTTCAACATGTTTGCTTTTGGAGCTAACCTACCACGGCAATCTGTTAGTTTGATTATGGTTAAACTCGCAAGCCCTTGCCTCAGCAGAGTGCAGTAGGGTACCATTAAGGCAGCCATCTGTTGAACACATAGTGGAGGCATGAATTGCCTCGCGTTTTGGGTTTCTGAGTAGTTACAACATTAATTTGTTCTCTGAATGCTGCTGATCCACATTGGAAAAATGCACAGAAAGATCAGAATTCAGTGAAAGGTGAGCATCCAAGTCTGGGATTGAAGACTGGGAACCCAGTCATCTGAATGCTGGGTGTGGAGCAGGGAAGAGAGGAAGCCTCGTGGGCGAGGTAAATCACATGCTGATAGTAAGCACGACTCTGGCAAGAGCCTGAGCTGCTTTGGGTTGCTTAGTGATTCAACAGATCTGCAAAACTCCATTTGCAGAACAAGGCTGCCATTATGTTGGATTGATTCATCAGGATCAGCAACTAAAACAAGTTATATTCTATCTGAGTTTTCCTGCATTAGTTTAAAAATGAATTTAGTTGGCTCTAAGTGGACATTTATTTTAGTATCTTGAAGAACTGACTTTCCTCTATTAAAGCAGAATAATGTATCTATATGATGCCCTAACTTGAACAGTACATAAAGATTAGTAAATAAGACCCCATTAAAAATACTTATAATGTAAGTAACATGGGTCCCAATAGCCTTTCTAATGTCCATTAATGCTTATTGTGGGGATCAGAGCTCATTTTACTGAGCCATTTAGTCAAACCGTGTGATTATTTAGAAAGTTAATTCATGCATACTAAAATCTAGCTTAAGTAATGCAGAGGGTAGGAGGTAAAACTCTATGGAGACGATAGTCCTTTTTGTTATTTAATGATCAGCCATAATTAACTTGCAAATTTGAAATAATTAGAACAAATTAAAGGTATTTAACTTTGCCTCCCTAAAGAAAAATTCAAATTGCACCAAATGCAGCTTTAAATTATTCAAGTCTCAGAGGTCTGTGCCGGGTTTTTTTACAATGCCTTTTCTATGATGAGAATACCAATCTGCTTTTTGTCAGAAAGCATCCTATCAAGTAATTGTTCTTTGTGTCTAATAAATGACAGCTATTCTTCTTGGTAAAAGTATTTCAGTCTCTGAAGACTACATCAGCATTTCCATGGCATTTTAATTCAATAAAACAAAAGGTTAATGTTTTTCTACTTTTTAAGGAATGCAAATACTAGCAGTATTCAATGGGTCCTGAATGACATTTAAAATTTGCCGTTCGCGCTCAGCAGGGATATCGCGATATGAGGCTGAGACAGGATGGAAGGAATGTTCAAGGTGTGTTTTCCTTTGGTCATGGATATAATGAGGTAGCAGTGTTGAGACTCTCTTCTTTCCTGGTCACACCTACATCTCCTGTCCTGGTATGCAGGGTTGGTAGGTTAATAAAGTCTTTATTTAGACAGTCTTCTCTGTTGAGTGTGCCATGAAAATTCATTGGATATTGTGGTACCTGCAGGAAGTCCTACTAACCATGGTGTCTTTGAGTGACGTGATGGGTAGTTGGATTTGAAAATAGACAAGAACGTCTTTTGCTGCTAAATCTCTCCAGATATAAATAGCTGATTCCTTTTGACCATATGTTGACTTTAAATTTCCATGTTTCAATAATCACATCATCCGTTTTACTAATTATTCCAGAGGTGAATGAGTAATTATGTTCTGAAACAGATTTTTTTTTTCCTTATGTTTTCTTTGTTTAATTGTGGTAGATAGTTAATTACTGAATCTTTTTCTCTCTCTGCATTATCCCTTTCCCTTCTTGGTCTGCACACCTTTCAGATTAAGTGTCATTTTAAGATTTGGGATTCTATCCCAAATCTTTTTTTACTTGAGCAAAACTTTAGCAAGAGCTGTCTCCTATTATATACTAAACAATGAGACTCTAGTTGTTTATTGAGGTTTTAAATGCAAATACACTTGCTTTTCTTATTTATTGTACCTTAGCTTATGTAATTTCTTCTTGGTGCCTGTTTCTGTTTGAATTGCCTCTGCCACTGCAGTATTTAAAACAGAACTCAGGATTTTAGAGGTAACTGCACCATGTAGAAGATAGAGCATGCAGAACCAGTTGAGTAATAACCTCTTTACCTGCAAGCCAAAGGTCACTGTCTCCACATGATGACTGTAGGTTATAATCAAATGTGCTTTAAACAACTCAAAAAGCATCCAGATTATGACAACCTAACTGTTTTTTAAAATGCTGTTAATCATCCCAAGTACAGGCAAATGGAATATCAGATCCTGTTTTATCAGAGAAATCTGGTCAAGTATTACACCTTTAAGCCTCTTTAAGCAGTTACTAGGATCCAAAACCACCTCTTGGTGCTCTTGTAGTTGCAGCAATTAGTAGGTTAATAATTTCATATAATTCAAATAAGATACTAATTTAGTCCACCATAAATTTTAAAAACACTTTGCAGTTTTATTAGTGGCCACACAGTTAGAAGCCCTAAAGTAAACGGAGGTTATTTGGAGAAGTTATATCCAACACTTCAGTCAGTTATTATAGGTCATAAGCCATTATATACTGTTCTGCATTAATAATACAGGAGTGATACTAATTGTCCAACAGGCTCAGTGGGCCCTATTAAACAATGTCTTATACAGCACTTTGATTGGAAACTTTTAATTTAGCTATAATTTCCTGCTTTTTTCTCAGATCTACAGTAACTTCAGTCAGTGCAAGCTTTTACGTAAGAGATTCTTGTGATTCAACCTCCATGAAGCTGTATCCTAACTAATAAAAGTTCAGTGACAGTCTTTGGGTTGCCAATGTAAAATTGGTGCTTAAACAGAAAAAAAGATTTATCATAGAAATATAGAATGGTTTAGATTGGAAAAGACCTGTAGGATCACAGAGTCCAGCTGTTAAGATTTGTTTAATCTTCTAATAACTTAAGAAAGCTGTTTGTTGCTTCCATGATTGCAAGTAGATTAAATACAATCTTGGGATAAATTGTATTATTTCATGTGGATAATACAAAGATACTATTTTTATATTTTTAATTTATTTTATAAAGAGTCCTTTTATGACAAGGACTAATGACTTATATATGTTGGGTATTGTCATTTGAAGCAGTAGTTATTCCCCAGAAAGCAGAATTTGAAAGCAGTAGCTTTTCTTTACTGAGAGAAACATGGGTCTTCATAGCCTCGTGTCTGCCCAGAACATTTTAAGATATCTGTGTCTGCAGAACTTGAGGTCGTGGTTGCTCCCCATCACCAGATTTCCCTCCTGCCTCTGTCCATGCAGTATTTATGATCGTGTGTTAAAGTTCATCTTGAATCATAATGGGTCTGGTCAAGTTTCTCTTCTCTTACTTTACTTAAAGGACTGCACTTCTGTGCCAGATTCTCTCCCACCAGTTTGCTCAAACATTCTCTATTCTATTTAAAAGTACCTCTGTTCATCAGTCTCACCTCTTTGTCTCCCATATTCTCATCCATTTTCTTCTAGAATCAGCTTCTCACAGTCCCTGGAGGCTTTTAAAAAAACGTGTAGATCTGGCACTTGGGGATATGGTTTAGCAGTGGCCTTGGCAGCTGTACTCAGATGATCTCAAAGGTCTTTTCCAATAAAAATGATTCTGTGATTCTGTGGTCTGCTTCCCTTTTGCAAACTAAAATTTCAGATTTCTCTTCACATAGTCTTGTTTCCCCTTCATTCTAGCAAAGTGAATATTTTTAAAATTACTTTTAGGCCCATTGTGCTGGACAAAGTCTGTCTTCATCTTCATTTGCATGTCTTCATCCCACTGGTACTGTTCTAACCACTCGAGAAATCCAGGACCTAATGCTTTAGGAAATGTGTCCAATGCTGCAAAACTCCAAATACAGTTGTCAGGGTGCTGCTGGCTGCTGTTAACCAAAGACTCCTGATAAAGTGGGTTGGTAGCTCTTCAAGCCTTAGGCATCCTGCTTTCAGAAATTATAAATGGATTCAACAGGAGCTCAACCAGCAGCATGATGTTTATGCTTCTGGAGAGTAAAAGTTGGGTAGAGAGCTGGGCGCAGTGTTAACGGGCTGAATGCATCACGTAACAGTGCAATCTTTCTTTCCTCCCAGTGTCCCGGTGGTGAAATGCGAAGATTATTTACTGAGAACACCTCCAGTGAGCAAAAACTCCAGAAAACCAGGGAGCAGCCATGGGAGCAGTTCAGGGAAGAAAATGGTTGGCTTTGGTGCAAACGTGGATGATGAGCACAGCCCTCTAATGCAGACCAAGAGGGAAGGCACCAAGTCCAGGAAAGGTAAGGGGCAGCATACTGTGTTGCAGGGCCATGAGTGTGCTGGTGTGTTCAAAAGGATAACAGTAAAATGCACAAATAAAGGAAGAGGTTTGCAGGTGCTTGAAACAACCTAAGAGAAGGTGGTAGCTCCATTAAAAAAAGGAAAAAATATTTTAAATAACAAGTGGTGATCCTGTCTGCTCTTCTTGATGGAAGAGAAACAAGTAGCCCCATAATCTGAGGAAACTCCATCAGTGATTTGTTTTTTAACTTTCCCAAAAGGCAGTGAGAATAAGTGCAGTGGGGTTTGCTCTTTAAATGCAATCTTTGCATTCTTTTCCTTCTTGAGTGACAACTTCAGCATCACAACCTGCTATTTTGCCACACAGGGATGACTGTACTGCCAGAATCTATCCTGCCCTTAGCTTAATGTCTCCACTTAAGGAGCAGAGATGCAATCTTTTTCTTTTACAAAGAGAAAAGGTTGGGAACAAAAGCAACTTGGATGTTTCACTGCTTAGCCTTGAACATAATCCTTGGTTCAATTATGAACTAGCTTTTTCTTCTATTTTTTTATTTTAACTTGTCAGCCAGTTTGCCGTATATGTCAGCATAAAAATAAAGAAAATGGCAAAATGAGAAGAAATGTGGTGCAGTTCTCAAAGGAACAAATAACTTGTGTTATTGGTTAAGACCGTACCAACATTAAAAAGCAGTCCCTGTGAAGAAACTTTCAAAAGGGTATCATCAGCCTGGACCCAAACAGTGGCTGAGGTTAATCTCTTCCAAGGCACAGCTACAAAAGTTGGAAGCCTGTAAAGGGCTTGTGTCCAAAAAAATCAATTTCTAATTTGAAACAAAATCATTTTTGACTAACAGGGGTTCAGGACCCATTACTTTTGCTGTATAATCTGCTGACATTTCACACTTTCTGTTGTGCACAATGAATCCTAATAGTCATTTTATAACATTGCTACACCAATCAATTTAAGCAAGAGAAAGCCGTTACAATTCTGCAAAGTTTCAGGGGCAATTTTCACTGATGGTTTTCTTTTATGTTTTTTTTTCAGCTATCTTTTTTTTTTCTTCTTTTCCTCTTCCTTCTGCCTCCCTCCTTCTCTATGCTGCAGTGATGAAACTAGGATTTTTCACAGCTGGATGATAGGTTTTGTTCTTTTGATGGCAGTAGTCCCCAAAAGTAATTTATTTTCCATAGATTCAGGGGAAAATACCCAACCTGCCCTCTTCTTCATTCATTAATTTAATTTTGTAAGACTGAGGAGAAGTTACCAGCTGCATCTGGCTTTTGTACATAGCAACTGAGCTGCACCTATGTTGATTTAGTGATTGTAGTGGTCAGCACGACCTCTGAAGATGGTGGGCAGTTTTTGCAAGCACTTAGTTAGATTGCCAGCTTTTATAGAGTAGAGCTGCCTGACAAAATTTCACTTACAAACATTGGCACTGCTGTGATAGCTGATAAAGTTCAGAGGAATGCTTTCAAGCTGTGGAACAACCTCAGGTCTATTACTGATTTGAATGGTTGTTTATCACAAGGCAAATTACCTAGCACTAATCACTGAAGTTCAAGTCTTCTGTATTTAGTACCTTTTAAATTGGCTTCCTTCTGTTATATATTTGGACTCATTTAGCAAGCACACGTACATACTTGTAAAGTGTTTTTTCCATCTTAAGGGATCACCAGGACACAATGTCAAGATTTTTAATTCTGGATAGCCTGGACTTAGTTGGCTCTGTCCTTTCTTTTGCTGGATATTCCCATCTGCTGCTGACCTGGGATTTCTGGTTCAGTGCAGTATGAGAAAGGGGAACGAAATCCACAAGGTGATATCCTGAAGCATGGAACTCAATGTCATTTAGCCACATACCTGAAGGTGGCCTTTTGGTCAGAACACAGCAGTGCTGTGTACAGAAACATGTTCAGCTGAAAACTTCTCAACCATTAGATGCTGACCTGTTGATACAGAGGTTTATTTTTTCTCATGCCTATATCGTTGACATGCCTGTTCTCCAGGATGGTGACTCTATCCCATCACACCTTTGTTCAGTGTGAGTGCTGAAGTGAGCCCTTGGGCTTGCTGCACCACCAGGAATGGTGGCTGTATCAGTAGTAGTGTCCCTCCAGAACAGCACAGGCACTAGTATCAGGTTTAAAATTATTAATCAGGAAGCTGTCCCCATCTGGAATGGCAGAAAGCTTTCCTGCCCACAGGACTGCTCACTTGCTGTGACAATAGTAGGTTTGAGAAGGGTGATTTCCTAACAAATACACCTCCCTGACGATGGTTAGTAATGGGTAGAAGAGCATTGTTAACATGGTCCCTTTACCTTGTGGAGTGGAAAGGGTCACTTCTGCTCTCTTTTCAGAAACTTACTGGATCAACTTAGGAAATCAATTTTTATTCCCTCACTGTTGATTTTGTCTTCTGTTTCTGCTTGCTCCTTAGTTTTTATTCCTGTGCTTTAGCAGGTGTTTGTGTCTTGTAGTCAAACTTTTTTTAGTATTACCAGCAAAACTTTAAGCAGTTGAAGCAATCCTGAAGTCTTAGATCCTTTCAGCAGTAAATTGTTTTTATTGGTGTCACCACCAGCTATGTCAACGTGTACTAAAATCTAACAACTTGTCTAGTTAAAAAGAGCTGGAGTGCAGAAATGCATGTTTCTCTTCCTTTCTGCTCTTGAAAATTTTTCTGTGGGGCTGGAAACTTACATCTATTGCACTGTTCAATATTGGGCAATTCTCTGCATTTCTGTTTAAAGTATTCCTCTCTACGAACACTTCCTGAAATACCTCTGCATTGAAACTAAAGAAAGAACTATTTTCCCCTTTGTTTTTTCTTGTTGGACATAACATCTGCATGATGTTGTGTAGTGTGCAGAGTTTTCTTTTTCATATGCAAAAGAAAAAGCCAGAGAAGGAAAATTATTTTAGCTCATTTGGCCCTGTACTTTTCCAGGGGCGGATTTCTCTAGATAGCAGGCTTTGTTTTTCAGTAGTTTTTCTGATGTAGCTTCTTAGGGATTCAGGATCTGGAACTTCTTTCCCTTTGAGGGAAGACTCTTCCTACAATTGAATAGAGCAATTAGTTAATATTAGTGAAGTGCTTTGAAGATGTGAAGTACTATATAAATGTCAAGTCTTATGAATATTACCATTATTCCAAGTCATAAAGATCTCTTTTATGATTATCAACCTAGATTTTTCTATTGCTTACTTTCTCATTCCATTGCTGCTTGAACCAGCCTCAATGATCTTTTCATTCCCAATGTTTACACTTCTAAAAATATAGACTGCTGTATTTCCCCCACTTTCATTATGTTTTGTTGTCTGTTTTCAAGCAGAAATATATGGCTATTTGAGTTTTCTCAAATGATTCTTTGATCTACTTTAAATCATTCTTGTACCAAGTTAGCCAAAAATTGAAAATAGTATAGTTAACATTGCCATTTAGGAGACATTTATAATTGCTTTGGTGTGTTCTCTTGCAAGCTTACATCTAGTGGTTTTATTTTTGCTCCATTTTGTTTCGGTTTTTCGAGATTCTTTTTGCTGCTCCAGGATCTTTCCATTGGTGTCAGGAGTTTTAAATTACTCACACCATGGAAAAAGCTTTTTCTTTTCCAGGGGTAAATGTCATATACACGCTTTCTTGCTTCTCTAGATCATCTGCAATGTCTCTAGTCTTATACTGTCTTCTAACACCTGCAATCTAATTAATTTGCTGTCATTTGTATCACCCTCAGTTCTCTATGACTTTTCATAAATAATTACCAGTCACTTCATAAATTCATTAACTAATTCCCTTTAGCCCTGAAATATATATCTTCAGACTTAAAAACAGACTTTTGTATCTCCCCTGGTAGTTTTCCTTTTTTCATCAGCTTTATATAGGCAGGTATTAGCATATATCAACAGGGTCTTTCATTATCCTCTACTTCACAATGTTCCCTCCTTTTTTCTCATATTATATTTTAAAAATTAGTAGTAAGCTTGGACATTTTTGGAATGTTATTGATTTAATCGTCTTTATGTATTTAGCGTTCCTGAGTGCTTCTTTTCCTCAAAAGATTTGCATGCCCTAAAATACATAAAAGATGTATTTTAAAGCAGTTTTT